>CM046817.1:12821162-14021162 GCA_025617385.1 Murraya koenigii | reverse complement strand
TTGTGCCAACGTGCTCTATAAACAACTATCCACTCTGAACTCTTTCTTTAACAAATAGAAACTTGATGTGTATGTGCTTCGACTTCGTCGAGCTTCTATTGTTATTGGAATACATTACTGGTAACTTATTGTCATAAAATAATCTGAGTGGTCTATTAATACCATCTACTATGCACAGCCCCATGACAAAATTCTGCAACCATATTTTATGATTGGATGCCTCATAACATACTATGAACTCTACTGCCATCGTAGAAGATGTTATAAGAGACTGTTTAGCACTCTTTTAGGAAACAACACCTTCAGCTACAATATAAATGTAGCTCATCGTGGGTTTCATATTATCTTGGGATCCAGCAAAATCGAAGTCAGTATAACCAATAATCTGATGCTGATCTAGCCTCTGATATATCAGCATGTAGCCTTTTGTTCTCTATAAATACAGCAAGAATCATTTGGCTGCCTACCAATGGTCTACTCTTGGATTACTTAAAAAATTGTCTAATATTCTAGTAATGTACGCAATATCTGGTCACGTACAAACCTGAGCATACATTAGACTTCCTACTACTGACGTATAAGGAATCTTATGTATCTTTTTTTCATTAAAATCATTCTTAGGGCACTGATTGAAACTAAACTTATCTTCTTTAGCCACATGGGTATCACCTAAGAACCTTTTGAGAATCTTTTTGATATAGCTCTTTTGTGATAATCCAAGAATACCTCGGGAGCGATCCCAATGTATCTGTATGCCTAATACAAAAGAAACATCACCAAGATTTTTCATTTCAAAATTCTTAACTAGAAATCTCTTAGTTTCATGCAATAAGCCTATAGCGTTGCTAGCAAGGAAAATGTCATCGATATATAAAACCAGAAAAAATATATTTACTCCTACATAACTTATGGTATATGCAACTATGGACTAAATTCATCTCAAAACCGAATGAAATAATCACTTGATGTAACTTGAAATACCATTGTCGAGATGCTTGCTTGAGCCCATAGATGGATTTTTTGAGTTTACAAACCATATTATTTAGGTCTTCTGACACAAAATTTTCTAGCTATACCATATAGATCGTCTTATCAATGTCACTATTGAGAAACACTGTCTTCACATCCATCTGATGTAGCTCAAGATTGAAATGCGCCACCAATGCCATTATAATTTTGAAATAGTCTTTTAAAGAAACTGGAGGGAAAGTCTTGTTATAGTTAATGTATTTTTTCTGTTTAAAGCCCTTAGCGACAAGACGCGCTCTATACCTTTCTACACCACCTTTTAAATCCCTCCTTATCTTAAAAATCTATTTGCAACCAATGGATTTTGCACCTTTTGGTAATAGGATAAGATCCCATATGTCATTATCCTTCATGGACTTTATTTTCTCATTCATGACATCAATCCACTTCTGAGAGTTAGAACTTTCTATGGCTTAACGAGAATTAATTGGATCGTCTTTCATCACTTTAATGTCTACCTCATGTTCTTGAAGAAATACAATATAGTCATCTGGCATTGTATTTCTCATTTCTCTACTAAATCTCCTTAATGGCATAGGTTCTTGAGCTGATAGAGTTTGTTCTTTCGGAACAATATCTGGAGTTTGTTCTTATAAAACAATAATTGGTATGGAGGGTTCTTCAACATTGTCTTAATCTATTGTATCTTAAATAAAGTCAAGAATGAGACCCCGATCAATACCAATGATACTTGTGAGAATATTAATATATTCCACTTCAAAGATAAAGTCTTTAACTATATCACCCCCCGCAAACTCGACATCCTAAAAAAATAATGCATTTCCTTACTTAAAAATCAATTTAGTCGTAAGATTATAAAACTTGTACCACTTGGATCGTTCAGAATATCCAATAAAATAGAAACTCATTGGCTTGGAGTCCAGTTTCTTCTCATTAGACCTATAAGGCCTTACCTCAGCTGGACATTCCCAAATATACAAATACTGTAAACTAGAATTCTTTCCAGTCCAAAGTCCGTAAGGGGTTTTGGTAGTTGCTTTAGTTGGAACCCTGTTAAGGATATATGCTGCAATCTTAAGTGCTTCTCCTCAAAGTGATTTAGGTAAAGTAAAATAGCAAATCATACTCCTCATCATGTCTTTAAGCATTATGTTTCATCTTTCAGCAATACCATTCATAGTGGAGGAGCCCGGCACAGTATACTGTGGGACGATACCATATTCTTCTAGGAACTTAGCAAATGGTCCTAAATATTATTCATCGAAGCTGTTACAACTACCATAGTACTCACCACTATAGTCAAATCTGATACTTTTGATTCTTTTGTTAAGTTGATTCTCAACTTGAACTTTAAAATTTGAACATATCCAAAAACTGTAATTTTTCATGAATGAGATATATGTAGTCACATCTAAAAAAATTATCAATGAACGTCATAAAATATTATTGACCGCTCCAAGCAGCCGTAAGAAATGGCCCATAAATATTTGTCTGTATTAGTTCTAAGACGTTCAAAATCATGTTGGCTTCAAATCTCCTTTTATTGGTTTATTTTCCCTCGATACAGTTAACACAAATATCAAAATCTATAAAATGTAAAGGATCAAAAATTTGGTCTGACACAAGTCTCCCTATTCTACATCTGAAGATATGACCCAATCTCTTGTTCCATAATGTAGCCGAATTCCCATTAGTTAATTTTCTCTTTATACTCGCGTACTCAATTACAAAGATTAATTAAATAAAGCAATCATATTAATTAAATAAACATTATTATTGCCAGATAAAGAATCAGAGCCAACCAATTTTGAATCATGAAACAAATTGAAATTTCCATTTCCGAATAAACAAAAATAACTAGATTTGTCCAAAGCGGAAATCGAAATCAAATTTTATTTAAAAGATGGAATAATAAATATTTTATCAAGATCCAAATAAAATTCAGTTTTCAATAATAATCTAAATTTTCTAATTGCTTCAACTTCTACTGTTTTGCCATCACCTATATAAATGTATCTTTCATCATCCCTAGGTTTTCAACCATTTAATCAACCTTGCATAGACATAATGATATGAGTGGTTGCACTAGAATCTATCCAAATAATCTAAAGAATAAAAAATTAACCTCATGTTTCTAGGCACCGAAGTTAAATTAACCTTAGAACAAACCAAATCATGCTCTTTAACTCTATAAAAGATACAACTAGTGCTTTCTAGATCACCCAGTTTCTTATATTGTTTCCTTTAAGGTGTTGTATTTGCGACTTCCTTATCATTCTTCCTCTTTTTTCCTTTACCCCATTGAAATTAGATTTGTTAAGAGCATACCTATTTTTTCCTTTTCGCTCTTGACAAACCTCTTTTCAATTTTGACAAAGAATTCTTTAGCCTTAGTTATTTTTTCAAACATAGAGTTTCTGAATGCTACCGGAATGGCCTTCATGATCATCATACACATGCGATTTGATTTCTCCCACATATCCAAATTTTCTTTTTATGGAAGGTACTCTCATTTATAAGAGATGAGGAGCAATCAACCTTAAACGCAAGGTCAAGATCTATGACTGTGAGAACAATTAAGATATCATTTTTCTAAAATTTAAAATTAGAGTCATACAGCATAGGAATAGAATTGATGTTAGCAGTAATATTAGCCGGAGTCATAACTGAATCTAGAGAATAATAAACAAATAAAACAAATTCTCATTAGTCTTAAAACAAAAATAAACTCAAATAAAGGTAAACTCCATCTCAAAATATCGAGCACTTCATTAATATTTCATCTTTGGATAAAATATTAACTTCTAAGTGATATCTTGGTATAGTAATCAAACATTGATAATAAAGAACATGTCAAACAATAAACCTTCCTTTAAGTTGATTTATTATTCATATGTAAAACCAAATAATCATCACGTGTTTATTACCACAGATGCACATGCACCTCTGTTAAATATAGACCTTCCTTTGGACTGATCAATATTTACAAAAATTACAAATACACAAACTGTTTATATTTCAAAGTAAATTAATTTTCACAAGAGAGGTCACTTTAGTAAGATATTGCTTCAATTTAATTTATTTTAAAATATATATTACTATACCAATATTTGAATTTAAAATTGTACCAAAAGTTAAAAAATAATTAAAAAAAGTCACACTTAGATCGGTCAACAATTGACCGGTTTTGGACAACTGTTAACCGATTCGGGGCTGGACCAAACCAAACCAGCACCATTCAAATCAGGTTTGACCAGATCGAGTTGACCTGACCCGGAACTAACCTCAATCCTAATTCCCTTCTGTTTTTTTTAAATTATTTCTTCTCTAAGAAGCAATGACCGCGGCCGCTGCTTCTTCTTCAACCTTGAGCAGCGGTGACCACTGCTTCACCTAGTCAATCGTAGCCTGATAGTCATGGCTTCCTCTTCCCAAACCCCTTTCCTTTTTTTTTTTTAATTAATGCGAGGCAGCCATAGCCGCTTCGTTTAAGCTGTATGTCGCGGCTTAGTGATCGTGACATGCCCTATTCTTTCCTTCTGTCACAACTTTCAACCCTAACTCTAATAAAATTATAGACTAAAATTATTAATATTTTAAAAAATTCTCAGTTTAATGTATCTAATAAGGTATGAGCCTTTAATATGTAGAGACTTAGTGGTATTCTAATTCTATAATAGGCAAAATTAAGAATATCTAATAACAATAGGAAATGTTGTCTATATAAATAGTTATGGTTCTCAAGTCACACATATCATATTTTTTCTATTCTATCTGATATCTCATCATCAGAAAGAGTGCACAAAGAAACTAAAAAGCTCTCTATGATATATGTGTTGATCTGGAAGACCAGCTACACAACCCTAGAGGATTATTCAGTATTATAGATTCAGGTACGCTTCCGCATATTTAATTATTGATTCTTACTAATACAATATGAATATTTCTGGATTTTAGGCGATGGATTTTACGATAAACAATTTAATTATTCTAACAAATGATATCAAAGTCTCTTAATGTTGAATTATTAAGGATCAAATTTATTTTGATTAATGATTAAATTTTTTAGTATTCTTGAGTTGATAATTCATGTTTTATTGAATTTGAGAATAAGATTATAGATTAAAATTATTAATATTTTCAGAAATCCTTAGTTTAATACAATTGAGAATTAAGAAAAAACATACAAAATTCGGATTAAAGAAAATAATATTTGAAATTCGAACTTTTGGAAAACTGTGTTTTTAGAAATTTTAAAACAAGGTTTCTAAGTTTTTTTGTTTTTTTAAAGACTGGCTGCCATTACTGTTATAGTTTCATAAAAGAGATCGAATTAGTCATTCACCCTTTTCTTCTTCTTCTGTGCCCATCGGATTCGGTATTGTCTTCCCACTTCAGTAAGAAAGGGTCTCGACCAACCCAGCATTGACTTATCTCAGTATTGACTTATTATATACAAGTTTTACCTGGTATTATGGCCATTGTGTGGCTTTTGGGATATTCAGCAACAAAACACAGGATCATACGCAGTTGTGAGAGTAGGCATCGCGCCGCATAACGCATTATTCGCGCTACCTAGCTTATGATCCACACTGATGGTACGCAGTGTATGCCATTGGCAGATGTGACTCGCACTGCTGGTCTCGATTTATGCTACTGTAGTGCACTGGCCATGTTGAAAGAGCAAATTACTAAAAACCTAATTAGATTACTTTTAGTTGGACTTAACCTTATATGACAATCCTTAATACATAATTATTCATATATAAGTCTAACGTTGGATTAAAGATCCAACATTATTGAATTAAATATCCAACAATCACATCTCAACATATCATATCCCAAGTACCAAATAGGTCCACAATGTTTAGGAATGGAACTAGGGTAGCTCGATCAAGTATCTGCCCTCATGTGAGATGCTTATAAAAGTTTTCTTAATTGTGATAATGGTTTTTTACTTGAGTTTTCTAACTTGACATGCTTCATAAAATTGTCTTCTCAAAAACTATTTTTGAGAAGACCTATATATATATATATATATATATATTTCTCATGAGATGATAGCATTTTATGTTAATAGTGTCGACACTCTTTCTTAATAAAAAGAATTCTTCTATCACTAATGCTTTCAATAATGCATCTTAATAGATAAACATCATTTTATAGACCTTATCACATAAATGAGTAATACTAACCAAATTATGCTTTAAATTTTCTGCCAAATAAAACTAACATTTTCAATATATTATACGAGTCATTTCCAGCATCATATACTCCAATGAATTTTCCGTTTGCATTGTGTGTGAATTTGGCATGCTCTCCATTTTTTCATTTTGTTAAAACTAGAGAACTTTGAGTAGCTAGCATTAGCCATGTGCCTTGAGCATTTGAGCATTCCCTATTTAAATACTTTTTTTTTCCTCTCCTTTAAGCCTTACAAGAAAAACCTAATATTAAGTTCCTGGTTATTGAAGTTGTAATGGGAGAGATCTCATAGTTTGTTTGGTTTTTTTTTTAATATTACAACAAGATTGTACTAATATTATCATTAGAATTCCGACAAAACCTACTTTGATATAGTCCCTCGAAAGCGCAATAAAGAAATCTGCTTTGAAAAATATTAAAGAAACTTATTCCTAAATGAGGAGAAATTAAACTCCGACGATTATATGGAAAGACTTGAACCCTTAATCTCCAGGATGGAAAAATGAGATGTCAACTGCTGTAACAAAATTAGTTGATTAATATTTTATAATTAGTAAATCTCAAATTCACCGTTCATTTTTAATCCATCATTTGCATTAGAATTAGAATTCAACATGGTAGCCTTTGCAAATCCCATAGTCCGATTGTTCTACTCCTCTTTGCACTTTTCAAAAGCTAATTAAAGCATGCCAAGGCAATTCAAGAATTTTGAGGTAAGGTGATGTTTGGTTGGGAGAAGAGAGTGGAGGAGAGGAAAGTTATTTAAATTCACTTTTTATTTTTGTTATTTGGTTGGATAAAATATATAAGAATTTAATTTTCATTAGAATTTAAAATCTATCATAATGTATAATTTTAATTCCACATCGAGGAGTGAAGAATTTAAATTCTTCTTTCTTGAAAACAAAAATTTTTTCAAAATTTCCCCTTTAACTTTTTAACTTGTTTAATGTCATCAAATAATAATTTATTTTATCACTTTAGTATTATAAATAATCTTCTATTAATTAAATTTAAGTAACGATTTAAAAAAACTTAACTAAACAAATAAATTTATTTATTTAATATAAAAATATAAAATATAAACCAACAGTTGTCGGACCACCACTGGACTACCGCCACCAACATAGGCACATGAAGCGTCACCGCCAGCATCGCTGGACTTGCCGTCCAATGAGCAAGATTATCATGCTATCATTGAGGTAAAAAAATCGATGTATGTTGTTGAAATCCAGTTAAAAAAATTTAGAAACTTTTTAATTTCCATGATCCGAAAAAATATCAATTTGTTCGGCTAAATGAGTTCATCCATTATAGAAAGCGTCAATTTCTGATCATTTTCATATCATTCATGGGCTTATATGAGATGGTACAACGGTTTCGTTTGCAATTTTTTTTGTTCTTTAAATGACAATTTAAAAGTATAATATAGTGATTAAGAAATTATTTATATTATATTAGACTTTGTTTAGAAAAAAATTATGTTAATTATAATTACTTAAATTAATAATAAAATAAAATTATGTTAATAAAATTCTTAAAATAAAATTTAATTACAAATATAAATATGTTATTTAAAATAATTTTTTATTAGTTATTTATGTAAATATATAAAATAAAATTGCTGTTTAATTTTTTGAATTATATACATTATAAATATTGGAAGTTTGACACTTATTCACTTAAGGCTTAAATTGTCTAAATTAAAGATTAAAGATTTCTTTCTTTGTATAATTTTGTATAAACTAAACATTAGAAAAATATTTTACTCTACTCTTCCCTCATTTCTCTCTTTTTCTGACTTTCCTATTCCCTCATTTCCTCTTATTTCTTCAAATTAAACATCACCTAAGTCCATAGAATAAAGCAAGTTATCATTCTCGAAACCTTTTGGTAACCTGAGGTAGTGTTTACTTTCCGGATTCAAGAATGAGAATCCATAAGGGAATTATACCTATGTTTCCTTACAAAATAAAGGAGAGAATCAGATTGATTTTAGTAGAGTCCACACTATATTGAGAATCAGGAATGGGAGTCTAATGAACTCCCTAAAATACCATTGTCTAAATTATATTATTACAAATTTCTCCTCTATTGAATAATTAAAAATATAAAATAATACAAAAAATAAAACCAAAATGACAGCAAGTAACCAATCCCAAATCTAAATCGCACAACCTAATTCAGATTTTATAGCACAACGCATCAGAATCACATCCTCATTTATCATGCAGCATCGATTAGTTTGATTTAAAGATGAAGAATAGATGGAGAAGAAGAAGAAACGATAAAGATGAGAAAAAAAAAATAGAAACAAAGAGGAAAGAGGAGATGAAGTAAGAGGGAAAAAAAGAAGAGAGTTTGAAGATGAAGAATAGAAAAATAAAAAATAAAAATGAAAGAAGAAAGACTAGAAAAAGGAGAAAGAGGAGAAAAAGAAAACAATCGGGGGTGAGATAAAATAATAATAATAAATAAAAGAGAATAATAATAATTAATTATTTTATGATAATTATTATTATTATTTCTAATAAAAGAAAACAATTTTCTTAATAATAATTATTGATTAATATTAGAAAGTGTACATTCTACCAAGGTTTAAATTATTATTTCTTACTTAAAATGTTAATTAATGGGTACATAACTCACATTTTATCTCAATATTCGTCATATGTCATTTTATATAAATTATATTTTATTATGTTAATTTTTATCTTAATTGTTATATTTTGTTATTGTATGTATATTTTGAGAATAAAAAGATATCAGAACTGAAAATGAGAGATAAAAGAAAGACAACTGTTTTATCATAATAAATAAATAAATTATATTATGTTAAATATTAAAAAAAAAAGAGAATCTTATAAATATATTACAATAATAATATAATAATAAATAGTTCCTCGCACTTGTTACTATAAAAAGAGAAACGGGGACAGAAGAAAAATGGCCAGGAGCGCGGAAGAGAAGAGAAAGAAAAGAGGAAAAAGGGAAGAGAAATGAGCGAAAGAATAAGAGAAAAAAAAAAAAAAGTATACTTGAGTCTTTCAAATTTTCTTCTTTTATTGTTTCAAGTTCTTAAAATTTTCTTGTAATATATTTCAGAAATTTGTCAAATAAAATGAATGTTTTTCTTTTCAATATGAGTGGCTAATTTATTAAGCTAGGTTAAAAGGTGAAGCTCAAGGATTTAAATTATGGAAAAAAAAATATCCCTATCAAATGAGTTCAAAGTTTATTTTATTTAGTATTTATTATTTTATACTTTTATTTACCAGATATTTTTATGTCATATTAATTTATAAGCTTAAAATCTCATTGGATTTATATAATATTTTAATATTATATCGATACTCCAATTTAGTTGTGGCACATCATGTACTTTATTTCCATATTCATCCATAAAATTAGTTAGTTAAGAATTAAATGACATAATATTTAATTAGTAAATAAAATATAAAATATAAATATGAAAGAATGTTATGAACATAATTTGAATTCCAATAGTGAATCATGTAGCCTTAGTATTTTTTAGACATGTAATCTATTTTTCTACTATTAATTTTTATTTAATAAAAGACTACTGAATTTAAAATTTCATGTGGTTTAACCCATAACTCACCAAGTTATATTATAACCAAACAGTCTTATATTTGAAAGTAAATCAAATACTTTTGAGTCGTGTCAATAATAATATAATAAATAATAAAATTAGTAATATTATATTAATTTTGTTATTTTAATTATTAATAATTTTATTTTTCTTAATATTATCATTATTAAATTATTATTATTATTAAATTCATTTTTATAATAATAATAATAATATATTATTATTATTATTATTATTATTATTATTATTATTATTATTACTATAATTAAATAAGAGCATTTTAGTAACTTAAAATAATTCAGCTGGTTCTGATTTCGATTCTAATTCCTACAACACAAGTAAACAACTTATTCTGATTCTCATTCTCTATTCCCATTTTAACTTATTCTCATTCCAACTTATTTTAATTATAGTCTATTTCAATTACTGATAAATAAACACACTATATAATTTTCATAGAAAGTGCTTGTACATCAATCGGACCATATTACCTGGACCTTGCATAATCATATTGACTTGATTGTTTAGTGGCCAAAGGGCATAGCTATGGAGGTGTGGATACGGTTCTTCCACATTGATTCATCAAGGAAAATTTGTTTGTTTCTTCCCTCTTCAAATTCGTCAAGGAAACTAAGGGTAGAAAATAGAAAAATTATTTTTCAATGGCTATTTTAGTCATTTTACTCTATATTAATTGCAACTATGTACAGAACTATAACATGTCGGTTTAACTGGGTGTATGTTGAAATTTGCCCAAAAGTATATAAAGAAAGGAGCATTCCCTTCAAAATACCCTTAGTTAAATTTTAAATTTATTAATATTCATTAGATTTAAGTTAAATTAATAAATAAATTTATTAAAATTAAATATTTAAAAAAATTTAATATTTTTTCTCTCTGCCCAAATCTTTCTTCCTCCTATTTTTCTCTCTCTTCCTCTCCCGTCTCTTCCTTTGTTTTTTTCAATCTTTGACTTTTCCTTGATTTTTTTCTCAAATACAAAAATTTCTTTACTCTCACCAAATTCACATTCATAACTTTCTTTTCAATTTTGAAGACAAAAGAAAAAACTCCACCTATGTGATCATCATTGAATTCATGGTCATGGGATCAAATCTTCAGGACTTCAACTGATCTATTTTTGATTTGCTTCCTACAAAAAAATAAATTTGAGGTTTCATTTTATTTAATGTTCCCTCACTGTATTACTATGATTTTTTATGCATGACATTTTAGTTACTTTTTTATTTTAAAAGCAAAAATATGGGAGAAGAAACATATGATTAATTGTCTAGTACAATAACAGGCATCTTAAATTATTATATAAAATCTCATCTCAAATAATATATTATTCATTAATTAATTAATAATTATTTATAAAATATAAATAAATTAATTATATTCTTAAAACTCAAGTTTTTGGCTATTAAAAAAAGAAAATAATTGAGGCGAAGAAAGTTATATAAATTCTCGATAAGGAAAGAACTCAACTTCGGCCAGCGCCCATGTACTGCTAAAGAAAAAGGGTTATAAAGATGAATGCGCAGAGACTAAACTGGTGGCCAATGAGAATCGTACTTTGTTAACCAAACGAAATAACTTTTTAAGATAAATAATTTGTAATATATAATAGTACTCATTAATTTAATCTGGTTCTTGGTCATTTCCCAAAATTAAAAATAATGGTGCGAACAAAGATGATTAAAAAATTAATAACTTGATGATAATTACAATTAGCCTGCTTTCGGCGGGATGTGAAAACGACATTGCTAATTGTCGGGTGGCTAACGTCAGTAAAAGAAAGTGAAAACCTGGAGAGAGACATTGGCACACAACAAGAGTAAAAAAGAAACACATGACTATTAAAAGAAGATTGCAATAGATAAGAGTCCGGAAGCCAAGGTTGTGAGATGAATTCGGACAGAGTCAAGAAATTTTTGTGGATACCAAAAGGAAAAAAAAAAATCAAATGAAAAGTCAGAGATTAAAAAAAGGGAGAAGATAGAAGATAGAGGGAAAGAGAGAGAGAGAGAGCACGTGCTAAGAGAGAGAGTTGAGTCCACACAGAAAATATCAAAAATCTTTAAATATTTAATTTCAATAAATTTCATCCATTGATTCATCTTAAATTCAATAGATATTAATGAATGTAAATCTAAGAGTATGTTTAAAAATTTTCTAATATGAGAAAATAGAGATTGAGAGTGAGTAGAACCAAAGCGAAACAAAAAAATAATAATAATTTAGTCATTTTTTTTTTAATTTCAATTTGATATTTTTTAAACTAAAAAATCGAATATGTTAATATGGAACTGAACCGAATCGATTACCATGACATTCTCATAATTTTATGATACAATACACACACACACACATTGCACCCACAGCTGCATATCCGAAACCCTAAATCCCTCGTCTCTCTAGCTCTTTCAACCCTAGATGCCACACCTCCAAAACGGAACTTCACCTTTCGGACCGTCACATCAAACGCCGAATGTGCTGTCAATGTCGCTCTCCTCTCTCGTGGTCTCGCCTAAAGGCCAAGTTTTTCTAGAATCTACCTCCGAATCCTAGTCTCGCCGTCTCCGCCCCCAACCAACTTGCTCTGTTTTTTTTTTTTTATTAAAATGGCCTGTTTCTTTTTTTAAAAAAAAAAATTTTTTCTAATTTAATGTTTGCCATATTTTATTATTATTAATTTACTATATTAAATTGTTAATAACATTAAATTTATTAGCTGTATAGGAGTATGCGTTTGTCACTGTACTTTTTCCATTTCATGCGTACTGTACATGATTAAAGTTATTTTTCATTTCATGCGTACCGTACATTATTAAAGTTATGAAATGGTCCGAGTGGAGGGATAAAATTTTAATATGGCCCGATGTTTAGGAAATGTTTGCATATAGAAATTCTGTTGCCCTAACATTTTTTGCCAACTTTTCAAAATAATCTTTGACCAAAAGTCAAGGAAAAACCAAAACCAAACCTAAAAACTGACATCGAACCGAAACTGAACCGAATCAAACCACCAGTTTTGGTTCAAATTTATTTTTAAAAAAAGCAAACAATTTTTTTGAATTTCAAAGCCGAAACAAAATTAAACATTTATCCAGAAACCGAATCGAACGAACCAATGCCTACCCGCTAGTGGAGATGAGGTGGGAAGAGAACATCATTCTCCACATTAAAATTATCCATCCCCACCCCAAACCAAAACTAAAAATTTATCCCAAAATCAAACTATATCTATGTCCACCCCTAATGGAGATGAGGTGGGAAGCGAACATCGTTCTCCGCATTAAAATTGCCCATCCCCACCCTACCAAATTTACAAGAAAATAGGATTACTATAAGAATCCTGGTTGAAAATGGGGACGGCATGCCTACACCACCCACCTTATTACCATCCCAACTGATGAATGTCACATCACATACAATACAAGATTTAAAATAGTATAGCTTTTGAGATGAAGTGGAGAAAACAAACAAATGCATAATCTAACCTGCATAAACTGAAGGGATGGTGAGTGATAAAAAGAAAAATATAACAATAAGAGAAAATTGAAGAAAGAAATGATCTGATGTTTCCTACAGTGCGATAGATTTATCTTGCATCAGAGTTCTCCATGTAGACTAATAGTGGAGGAAGCACATTGAGATATTTCCGTATTTAACTATAGAAAGTTTCTTGTGGTAGAACTGCAATAGAACTAAAACGGAGTAACCTCATATCTAAAGGGCCTGCGGCAACCCACTAAAACAAAACTGGGATGGAGACCACTCCTTTCATCCTTTGTACTTATCACCATAGTGGAACGCTGCTGAATCTTCTAGTGGACCCTGTCGGCAACCAATAATCAAAGAACCAGTTTATAAATTTCCAATTATTGATCAATCAAAGTTATAACAAGCTTCTGAAATGTTTTTGAAGTGTAAACATTTAGACAACATATTATTTCAAGCAGATAAAGGTGAATCCTATACTTTGTACAGCCGCTTTAACATCAAAAGTATTCTTGTCAGCATTAAGCCTTCGTTTAAAAAATAGTTGTGTTTTTATCATTATCATTGTTATTGTTATTTAAAAAATAGTTGAATTTTTATCATTATTATTGTTAATATTATTGTTAGTTTTTTATAAGAAACTGATATAGTTTTACTGATTGGTTAATTTCATTCACATCCCCAATCGTTGAGGTTTAAATACACTGATCTCTCTAATCTAGAATTCCGACATAGACATCCCTATATTTGTTTTTAAAGGTTATAATTTCAAACAGGAGGGTAGGCTTTTGACGAAATTTTGACAGTCAAAATCAACAATAACAAAGATCTGATGGAATTTCAAACTAAGAGGCTGATGTGATATTAACTAGAACTGCATGGAAGACCAATAATATTTATCCCTTTAATTCATTCTTTTACCAATAGTGCCATGGAAATGAAACTTTAAATCATATGCTGTGTAATACATATCAAATCCCTCTTTGTTTTTAGATTTATCATGAAAGCTAAACAAAAATGAAATACTAGTTAATTAGAAACAAAAGGATCTGGGCCAAAAATCAGTTTTTAGAAAACATTTATAAGTAAAAATATTAAGGGAAAGGCTATCTTAATACAAAACAGAACCACTGCATTGCATCAGGTCCAAATTAAATGCAATATAATTGATGAGAAAAAAAAAAAACCACTTACTGTCCTGATTGTGCCAAAAAACCTTTCTCCATATCAATGTCTAAGTTCCAGCCACTGGATAGATAACATTAAGAAGTTATAACTCTGATAAGGTCCAACATATTTTATTTAATGAAAATTTTTCAAAAGCTAATTACCTCTCAGCAGCTTCTTTCCTCAATTCCTCTTTGTGACTTTCAATTTTTGCGCAAGCAGCTTGGATTTCTATATTTTTGGCACAAAGCTCCCTCCATTGTGTAGACAAAGCATTCAACTCATATGTAGTATTTTGCTGATTGTTCAAAGAAATAAACATATTCATTGATCGGATACTGCCTAGTAATGAATCACCACAAATGATGGTGTGTCCAAGATATAGATTACCTGATGATATTTTCTTTCACGATTTACAGCTTCAATCTTTTCATTTTGCTCCTGAGCTAATCTCTGCATTCTGAAAAAAGGAGAAAAAAATGATAAAGCAATTGCTGAATTAAAATGCAAAATTATAACTGCAAGTGATAAAGAAAGAGAGATGTATCATTTCAAAAAGCGTTAGCTGCAGCAGCGCATTGTTAAAGCCATTTAAGGGAAAAAACATTTTGTAGTTACAAGGTATGCATTTTATACATGTTTCTTTTCAGAACAATTTCATTCATGGCACACATTTAGCTTTCAGGAACATTTCAGTGTTCCATTAGCAAACGGCTCGTCAATATAAAATCCAAATACAATTCTTCATTGTTGAAATCAAGGAAATAAATGTGTTATTATTACAACTTAGTGAAAAACTGTTTTCTACATATAAGTCTGAAACCGTTTAATTGAATAAAAAAAAAATCTCTCAGCATTCCAATTGAACTGTACCAAAACTCCATCAGAAACACACCCTTAGTGTCCTCTCCCAATCACTGGCCTCATCTCTCTCCCTTCTCATTTTTTTTTTTTGGGGTCCATTAAGGCCCATACTCTCTAGCAAAAACTTTTCAATCAGAAAATGAAATAACATGGTGCACCAGTTTTGGCTAAGTAACAAGCACACAACATATTAATAATAAAAAAGAGATTTACAGAAAGAAAGAAGAAAGTTGTCCCTTAATAACAGGGAAAAGCTGTCCAAGAGGCCTTAAAGGTAACGAGCTTGCAAAATATGCAGCCTAACTCAAAATTACAGAAAATGAAGGGACCAAAAAATAATCAGCCATAAACAGAGCTCCATCCCCAATATGCATCACTAGTACTCCATTGTGGAAAACAGAAAAGAAAGTGATTTAGATTGGCATAGGCAACTACGATTTCTATCACTCTTAATGTTAGGATTCCATTCTCTCAATGTTGGGATTCCATTTCAATTAAGGTTTAACATTAGTCATACGTCATGAAATTAAAGAATTGGATTGCCAAGATGCCATGTTGAACACCGTGAAATACACCACAATGCAATGTTCAGAGTGCAACCAACCTAATGCAACATTATTACCTGAATGCCCAGCACAACCCCAAAAAAAAAATAAATAAATAAAAGAAAAATTAATAGAACTAATAATAATAATAATAACAATAATAAGAAAAAGAACTCTCAGTAATAAGGTTGCTACAAACCTCAATAGCAACGCTTCCAATCGTTGATTGTACTGCCTCCAGACTTCAGGACCATGTTTAGACATCAACTCCAAATTTTCCAGCCTATAATTTAACCATTACGTACCAGAATGTCAATAATCAGCACATACGCTAATAAAAAGTAAGACTCAAAGCTTAGCAGAATCAGCAATTCATTTATGCAGCATGGGGTAAGAAGGAATAAAGATTATAAAGCTTCGAGGACTCCTAAATAGCTACTGAATTCAGAACAATACGGGCCAACAATTATAACAACAATAAGAAACCAAGAAACAAGAATGCTAATGAATCCCAAAGCAACAAAACCAAATTTGACAATAAGGGCTTGTCAGGATGCAAATGAGCAGGCCAAGCGCCAGACATAAAATATATATCTGAGCCAATATTTTATTATCGTGATTAAAAAATAAGACTAAAATAGATTATGCTATAAAGGTCTATACAGGTCAACCATTTTATCCATAAAGATCTTGAAATTTTGCATACAAACCTCAAATTATTTACAAATAGATTATGTTATGACATTTATATCTTGTATTAGACGAATGATAAATCTACTTGATTTCTTTTTCATGATGTTTCATAGTGTGATCCAGTCATGATAATAAGTGTCCGACAATGATATTTTACGAGTTTTTATTATGCATATGCTCTTTGCACCCTTGTACCAAAGTTACAAAGAGTGGCGTCAACTGGTGGAGGCTAAATTCCCCCAGAAATTTTAACAAAGGCCCATGGATGAAAGATTGGCAAGCCGAAGTGCATAAAATCCAAAATATTGCAATTATCTCCATTTCTTTTGCACCTTGCAGCAGCCTAAGCCAGCAAAGCACCCTAACCTTAACAACACAGAGCCAAAATTTTTCTATAAAAGGATATTTTGATGAGCAAACAGTGGAGGCTAGATAAAGTGATGGAAGTAGCTAGCAAGGATCTTCAGCAAGTCTTCTTCATACAACAGTATAAGCTGCAAGCCACACTCCAGAGTTTGGGATTAGCAAGCATCTCAAGCAAACAAGCAGCAAAGTTTTTGTTCCAAAACAAAGCAATACTTGGCTATTGAAAACTTCAACTAGAGCTTGAGTTCCATTGAGCTTGAAAACAATTTCTAAGCTGGTCCTAAATATATTGGAAGAATAACTTAACTCAAAGTCATAATATCCTTCAGCATGCAATGTGCGCTCAAGCTATTACTAGTTTGCCAAATCCTTAAGGACGTAAGCAGACTAGGCTTTGACTGAACTATTAAGAGTTTGATTTGGCTCATTCTTTTTCCTACTTTAGAAAAAATTGCATGAATAATCCAATATTAAGTTCATTTCAAGTTTAGTAGAATTCCAGATAAACACATCTGCATATAATTGGTATGACATTTGTTATATGAATCAATACCTGATCACTTGATGCTGCGATAAGCGCTGAGCTTTCTGAAGGACCTGCTTCCAAGCAGATTCATCATTTCGCTTATTCGCCGGCAGAATTTCCAATTGGTACCGTGTAGTATCAAGAACCACAGGAGGCTTCCCGGCTCTCACACGCTCATACTCTTTCGCAAGCATTGGATGATTCTGCCATACAATAATTAAAATAAAAAAGAAAAAGGCGATAAAGCGCTATAAAAAAAAAAAAAAGAACCCTAGAAATAAAATGAGTGGTAATGAAATTGAAACCTCACCTGGAAAGTGAACCTGGACAGAGTGGGAAGATCTTTGAGAAAATCTGAGGGCTTCTTCGAGCTACGACGCATCTCTTGCTCGACCATACGGTCAACCTCTTCCTTGACTCTAGGATCGGCGTAGTCGTCGTCGATGTACGGCAACGCGTCGATGATTTCAGCGTTCCATGGCCTGGCCGCATCCGGTGGAGCCTCCAGCATCAGAATGTCGCCGTTATTATTGCTACTGCTCGCCATTTAAGAGCTGAACAATCGATTATTATTATTATTATTTTGTCTTTACCTTTCCCTCTTTTTCCGTCAGAGCTTTGTAGCTGAGCTTTCGAGCGGAGGGATAGTTTAATTTTCTTGTTCTTTCCGGGGTATAAACTGATTCAACAAGGCCTCGTCAAAATGGGCTTGGGCTTTCTGAGAAGTGCTGTAATATCAAACTGAGTAGACAAGTTTGTGAACTTTTTTTTTTTAATTTTATAACTAATATGCTACTAGTAATCATTAGGCAAGTGATTGATCATTAAATCTAACTTAGTAGTAAGCTTTTTCAACCACTCTCTTCTCTCTACCCTATATTTTTTTAAAATTGTAAAAATGAAAATTTTATAATATTTTATATTAAATATAACATCACTTAGTCAAATTAGAAATTAGAAAAGAAGATATTTTGAATCTTAAAAATATTCTATCAAAGTAACGATCTTTAATTTAATTGTGTATGTGCTCTTGGGAACGATATGATACTCGATTCCATTCCATACATAGATGGGGAGTAGTCAAAAAAACCAGATCCCCTAAGTCAAGTATATTATGACACAATTTAAATTTTTTATTATTGTAAATATTAGATGAATATCTATTCTACCCACAAATCAATAGAAAAAATATCTATCTTTATTCAATTTTTTTAATTAAGAAAAGAATATTAAATCCTTTTATGTGAACTCAAAAGCTCTTTTACTCTCTACCTCAATATACCCAAGTGTTGTAGAACTCTTTATTAAACCAAAGGTTCCTAATAAGAATATATATATATATATATATCCTCACTCTCAAATATGTAGTGTAGATATTTCTCCTTCCACCCCAATATGTAATGGATTTTTTTATTCTACTTTTTGTTGAAGGTGTTGTGTATATACGGTTTTTATATGTTATGTCATTGCTTTCTTCTTGTTTGGAAACCCTTGGGATGTGTTTGGTGTATCCCATTGTATTGAACTATACTGGTTTGTAATGAATTATATTGTATTAAAATGTATTAAATAATATATTAATTCACTTTTGGTGTTAGTATGAAATGTATTGCATATTTTAATATTTTTATATTTTTATATTATATTATATTATAATTTTGTAAATTTAATAATAGAAAATGAATTAATCACCAGCAATCACCATGGGCCGCCGCTAATCACCACAAAAAATTTTTAAACATTGTTCATTTAGGTCATATTTAGTATATTGAAATTTTGTCATTGAGCTCTACACAATAGTATTAAAATCAATGGAAATGGAACTCATGTTCTCCCTAGATCTACAGTTGAAATTAAAAGCTTTGACTTTATATTTACAACAAACAGAAGCTCTGTTTCTAAAAATATTGAGACGGTTATGTAGAGCACACGACAAGAATTTTATTGGTACTAATATTAATGTCAAAATATACCAAAAAATAACAACAGTCAGTGGCTGACAATGTTCAATCGATATAAATAATTAAAATAAATTAATGAATTGAATTATAAAAAAAAAAAGGTAAATGTGGCAAGTCCAACATAAACCTGGGGTGGGCGGGTCTTTATAAGCCCCCCAAAATTGATTAATTTATACATACCCCACCTTCGTTACCTACACCAAACATTTAGCTGAAAATTTTGTACAACCCATGCGCTAAACATGCCCTTAAAGCTAAAGCTCAACTTAGAAGAATTTATGCGAAGATCAATCCGCGCAAAAAACTTCCATAGTTGAAAGAAATAAACCTATTATGGAGCAATTATATGAAAGAGCTCAAGGATTTCCCACAAAGCTCTAATTTTTGCATGTGCACTTCCTTCACTGTGGAGGTATCCCTTATTAGAGCATCTCTGGCATACTTATTTCCTTGATGTTCAGTGTGAAAACACATTGGTCTGACCAATCGTTTACTGTTGTTAATCAATCTTTGTGTATATTCAAGCTATGTATTGTAACTATGTATGTCCTTTTGACCAATTGTTTACTTTCGGCATTTTAGAATCTACATAAAACTAAAAAATGAACAATAAATACGACACCAACAACAATGCGACTTGGAACAATAAACAAATAAAGAATTTGGCAGCTGATTTTAGGACTAATCTATAATACTGAAGCTCAAGTTTCCAACGTCAATGTTCTGCACACAGAATAGCGAAATGATATGAACATTCTAAAAAGAGAGAACATACATGAACCAAGACCAAGTGAGCAAGAAGGGCAATCGAACTTGTGGGCTGTACAATTGTTTTTCAACTATGATAGCAAATACAGAAAATTCCCATTGCACTATATAATGGTAAAACCCCAAACACAAAGTTCAAGTTTATCACCATTCATAAGGCATAATGGGGAAGATTTAGCAGCACAGAATAATCAACATACATTAATGAAGAAATCCAAGTTTTTAATTTTTCAATTTTTCTTATTCTTTCACCTCGAATCTTTGAGATTGCAAACCTAGCCCCAATTTAAAATCTTTACATTGATGTTTCTCTTGTAAGGAAAGGAAAAGGCCAAACAAAATACAAAGCTCACCAAACTAAGAGTTTGACATATTTGCATAGAGGAGAGTGAAGAAGAGCTCAACTTCCGGTATGCTTCTGATGACTTGGATGATTCTGTTGTTGCTCGGCTCCACAAGTACAGATGGACTCATCTGCACAACTCGTGGCACAAGTTTAGCCAGTGGCATCCCTGAAATTAGACTACCTCCTGATTGTACCCTCATTTCATCTATCAGGGCATCCACTGCTGCTTTGAATGACATATCAACAACACTCGTATATTCAGCACTGCAAAAGAGAAAAAATAAAGTTTTTTTCTACAACAAAAGAGTAAAGAAAGAAATTTCGAATGAAATGGAGGAAAAGGCTACCATTTGAAATTAATCTTTCTTTATTGAATTGCCCCAACATGCTAGGGTAAGCATTGATGAGCTTAATTTCAGACTTGTAATTCATCACTTAAAAATGTTTCTCAGAGGGACAGCTGTGCATCAGCTTTGCTTTGAAAGCACAGCAGCTGAAGTGTGCGGTAAATTACCCCTTTGAATTGGCAGTAAATGTTTACCACTCATCCACACACTTAAAGTTGATAGATAGTGATTCCATCCCAAAGCAATTGTGGATTATTAAAAGCTACAGCACCTCAATCCTAAATATACCCCAGTGGATTACAACTTTTCTGAACTTCCACATTCATGAAGTGGAGCCGTGCAACCACTATGCATTTGGCCAAACTATATACTAGAACTAGTTGATTTTCAAGTGATCTAATGTGAATATAATTTTCCAAAGCAAGTATGATGAACAAACCTCGATAACACAGCTCGTGTCTCCACCATAAGTTCATCAAATTTGGTAGCTCCAGAAAGAGTTGTTTCATCATGACTGGAGGCTGTGACTAGTTTGTAGAACCTAATATCCCGAGGCATCAAGAAGTCCACCCATTGATGAGGACTTCCCATGCTCATGAACACCTCAAGTATTTGCATGAAAGTTTCATGAAGCACCACAGTGTTAAAGATATCCCTCAATTGCTTTCTGCAAACAAAAAGTGGCAAAGCCAATTAATGAAGCCTCCAAGAGTTAACTTACCTATCTCCTCCTGATTATGAATAATATTTATGAATAATTCCCAACAGACTTAGTCTTTAGAAGGACAATCAAGCATCAAGAAAATCAGCTTCTAAATCAAAGTAACTGGACACATGAAGTTTAATTCTCAGCTCTTCTTTTAATTAACAGAATTATGCTAAAAATGTAAGAATCCTCACTTAAAGGTTGTTCCATTTCTTCTCCAGAAATAAGGAGCGAGGATATGATTACCTAAAGTTCCCTGTCGTCTCTTTGCAATCAACCAATGAGCTAAAGGCCTCGATTTCATCCTCAATAGTGCTAATAATATCATTGAGACCAAAATTTAGGAAACTAGCAGGAAAAGAGTAAAAAAATCCACTTTTTCTATGCTATACTGCATTCGCATCATTAGTTGGAGGAGGAAACAATAATCGAGGATAATTTCACACAACAGAAAGATACAAAGAGCATATATTCTCCTCTGTCTTGAAGATCATAATACAGAAACAAATTCACAGTTGGGAAGACCTTACCCCTTCAAAGCTTCATCTGCTGCTGCTTGAACATTCGAAATCAATGCCTGCATGCCATAATTGGCAAGATAATCTACACTGGCCAGAAACTTTTGCTGGTCATCCCTGTCAATGAGATCAGCATCCTCCTGCCAAAACAGAATTATAAGGGCAAACTTCCAGATGAACAAGAGACATAGGAGTGCAAAGAGAGAGGCACCAAGCAACAAATGGCTACATGAGAAATCCAAGTGTGAAGATGAACAAGTGGAACATTAGTCTTCAGCGATTCTCAATTTATGAGACATGGGTAATTGATTAGTTTCTACACTTCACACCAACAACTGAGAAGCACCGCAGCTTCAAACACAATTTAACACTTATATATACATCTTATAGACAGAGTGAGATGGTATTTATTCTTTGTCTCCCGTTGTATGTCTAACTCCCTCAATGGTGATAGAAGAGCAAGAAAAGGGTCTTATATACTTTGTCAAACCTTGCTACTGCATCAACTTTTCTCACACTTTTTGTTTTTTCAAAACCTTGCTCCTGTGGGGCAATCTCTTCAACCAATAGTCCAATATGCATTAACATAAAACCTATGTGCTATTGCTTCATTGTCTTGCAATATTTCTTCAACTCCACTGACAGTTTTACAACACTCCTTATCAAAGTTGACGAGCACAAAGGCAACTTTACCCAAATCAACTTGAAAATATATTAAATCGATCGCTTTATAGTTTGAAGCAAGCCCATGGAAGCACAAGCTTCCAAGTCAGTGATAATTTACATTCCAAAGAAACATTAAACAACACCACATGGCAAGTGTTTTTTCTTTATTTCCTTTATCCTCTTTCCATTGAACAATACAATAAGGTAAGTGTCTTTTCCTTTTCCCATTTTTTCTTAAGCAAATTCAAGTTCTCAGAAGACTAGTTCAAAAAAATGAAAAAGAGCAAATAAGGCTAAGGCCTGTACCTGAAATTCTAGACTTGTTTTTTAAGAGATAATAATTATGTCATTTAGAAGTACTTTAGTGAATTATTACAAGTAGAATCCTAGGTGCTTATCTTATTCTAACAAAACTCTTGGTTCTTTCTTTTAAAAAAAAAAACTTTTTGCTGTTTTTTTATTAATTCATATTTGCAATGCCATCCCAGCATACAATAAACCCCTGAAACCTTTCAGCCATTGCTGTTAGCAAAACAGATTATTTCTCATATTTTCTCTGGAGTATAATTTTTACACACTCCTACAAATTCTCCAGAATGTTTTTAACTCCACATCAAGTAACTGACAATTTCATCACTTTAGAGAACACACAAACATATTCCAAGATGCATGATACTACAACACACCAGATTGTAAAGAATTTAATTACAGGCTAGTATTCATGCTTTTGATTGCATAATTGCCTCTTTGCGAATTTTTTCATAGTAAAAAGCAACCTATATTTTGAACATTGACGACCACATTTACTAAATCAAAGAATTTCCATTGAGCTATTAATAGAACCTAACAACACAGGCATGGTTTCATCTTATGTGAAAATAAATCTTAATTCAAGGAAACATCAATTATGATTCAGCAAAAACAATTGTTCTCATTTTTCTTAAAACGGGGAAAATTTTAGAAATACTAATAAGAAGAAGAGTTCCATAGGTAAGTAAATCAAAATGCCAAGAAGCATCAATTATTTGTCTGTATGGAAATGAGCCAAATGCACCAAACTAATTATATAGAAGAATAACAAGGGATCTTTTGATAGGGGAAGGAATTGAACTGAAATAATTTTATAGCTTAGAAATATCTCCAGGGATAGAGCGGGAAAGGATAGTGGACATACAGGTAAGTCGGAGCTTCCAAGGCCTCGAGCAGTGTCAATATATAAATGTCTACCTAGGATGTTAACCTGAACTCTAATATATAAGCTAAGCATTGTCACTGCCCACAGTGCCACCATAATTTTTGTGAAACCTGGAAAAACCACATTAACCGCGAGAAATATAAGCCTTCATTAAGATAGGATTACTATAATGTATTGGAGTCAAAGGGAACTCATAAAGAGTAATAAACGAAACGTAACAACTTCATACTTAAAATTTTGAGTCTATCCCATAGCTCAAGTTTCTCTGAAGATGATAAAGTGTATGGCTGCTCCTTTCCCCTCAATAGTTTATCAGTAAGTGGAGAAAGATCCAGCTCTTCCGCTACCCGTCTGCTTAAATAGTGAATTGCATGGGGCAATGTTGTTGCATTGGCTATTCTCTGAACCTCCTCATAGTGTGCTTGCATTCTATCAATGGAAATAAAAAATCACAACACATAAGAACCAAAATACTAAATTGTTCTAGGTAACACAATTCACAACGTCAAGAAAACCAAAATATGAAATTCGATGATCTCTTAACTGGGCCTTAACGAGCTCATCATGCTCACGGTGTTGTCTTTCAAGATCAGCAATCCTCCGCTGCGAATCATATAACTTATACAGAAGATATCCACCACCTAAAACACCTGTTGTAATAAAAATCTTCCTTCTATGCCTTCTCCAAAAATCCCTAAATTGCCAAAATAATGCAGAAACAAATACACTATCACAAGCTAATTAACTACAACACACAAGAGGAAGCACAACAACTATCATTTACACTAAAAGTAAAAACCGATATATAAAATTAACAAAACTAAAGAACCCACAAGAAGAAACAGGGAAATAAAGCAATAAAAGAGCAATTTAACACAAATACAGAATAGAAAGTAAAACATAAAAGCACGAATAAGAACTAACCTTAAAGAAAGCATTTTTATTATTATGCTATGGAGCCCAAAAATCCATCACTATCACTGAGCGTATAGTTGAAGCAAACCCATTAGGACGAGTGGGTAAAGTAAAAAGAACAAAAGCCTCCTTGTCAGTGAAGGAGGCTCTCAGAAGAAGCAAAGCCCTAGGAAGACCCGCCAATTATAAAATAGAAGTGGATTTTGAAGGTTTTATAATATTTTTTTTTTATCTTCAAAAAATCATTTTGGGGTTTGAAAGAGGGAGCAAGTTGAAAGAGAGAGAGGGTAAAACTAAAAATCTTGAATGAATCGAATAAATGAATAATGAATGAGCAGCCAAAGTTATTGCACGTTGTTGCCGTACCGACTTGCTTGCTGTCGGATCTGCCACCCCTTTACTCTACTTGTCTCCCTTAAGCTCAACTCAAAACTCAAGTCGCTTCTATACTATAAGGCAGTACGGATGGCAAAATTTCCACTCATTATTACTATTTAGAGAGAGTAAAGATTTTATATTTAATTCTTTATTCATAAAAGAGATAGAAATAATTTTTTGCTTAATTTTTTTACTGAAAAAGAATAGGGATCAGGCGAAATCTCACCCTGTCCTTTTTTTTTGTATTTTATTTTTAAAAAAATTATTAATAAATAAATAATAAAATTTAAGTTATAAAATATGAAATATTAATGTAAGTAAAAAATATCAAAATATTTATACAAATAATATAAATATTAGTTAATATGGAGATTGTAATGTAATTTATACTTAATCTATAATCCCACAAGTCCACAATTTACAAATTAAATTTTAAGTCATTCTCTCACAATCTCACTCATCTTTTTTAAATTATCTATCGCTATATTCAATATTCAGCTCGTCCTTATCTCATCATAACTCAATAGCACATCACATTACTAGTAGCAGAACAGCTCAATTTGTCTCAACGTCAGCTAGCAGCCCTGCTCACAGTGTTCTTTACATCATAATCGATAGTCAAAAGGTATTATTACTCAAGGATAGCACTCATGTCAATCATTATTTAAATTTATTTTTAAAAATTATTATTTGAATATTATATATACCAAAAATTAAAATAGAGTAGAATGAAATAAGGTTCAATCATTCTCATTTTATTTTATATATTTTAAGTTAATATGATTAAATTAAGTTTAAAAATAAAAAAAAATTATTTATTCGGTGAGCGGAGATCCTTAAAGATCATCTATTATTATTTGGGGAGGTGATAAAGATCTCCTTAAACAATTCTAATGAAGACGAAGATGAATGGGAATATATACAGAATATTAATGACGAGTGTGGGGATATTGATCCCTTCTCTCTCTATTTTCATCCTTAAAAAAGACAATGTCTACCAATATTCTAATACTACTTTCTATATATAGCTATTTCTAATATTTTCCTTTTTGCGTTCAGAAATTGACCATGACACTCATAAAATATGGTGAAATGGTTATATAGATAATTTTTATTATGACCTGCTTATAATTTCATTTGGGCAAAATTCTTTAAAATTGAGTCTTTGTGATCAAAATAAAAATATAAGGCTGATTTTTTTCCTATAAAAGACATATCACATCAAGTATTTTAATATTTAAGCCTTAATTTAAACAGTGATATTTATTCATTGAATAATAGTTAATTAATTTTATAAGTTAAAAAATTTATTATTTAATGTATAAATTATATATGCTATTGGAACGCAAGTTAAAACTTAAATATTGAGAATTCAAATATTGTTATAAAAGAAATCAAGATTTGTGCTAAACTTGTAAAGGGTATTCCAAATACTATTACATGATAAATAAAGTATTAAATAATTCTATTAAAAATGAAATTTCATCATTTAATGAGTAAGTAACACTTAGATCTTCTTTAATATGCGTATATTTTAAAATCTTGTTCTAAAGTTATTAATAAATATTTATTGATGTGGTTTGAAAGTTAAGTTAATTTTATCTCATATTTATATGATAAAATATCTAAAATATTTCATACTTATGCTAAAACTACTACTTAAAATTATATTCACATGCCCTTATTGGTGACTTATTCGATATTGGATATGTTTAGGATTGAGGTGTTGTAACTTAAAAGTTACAGCTGCTGTAAAAAAAACTATAATTATAAAATAAAAATTAATAATATGTAGTAAATATATTTTTTAAATAATAATTTTGATAAAATTATTAAAAACATAATAGATTTTATATCATACAAGTGAAAAATCATATTAACATAGTTAATATATTTTAAAAGCTATAGCAGCTAGTGTTTACCAAATATTTTAGTATACTATAACTTAAAAGCTACAGTTGTCCAACTTCAATCCCAAATATACCCATTAAAAGGAGCTATTGTTATTTATATTGAAAAATTAAATCAACGAGGCCAACTTGTATTTTAGGAACTATTTAGCGATCTTAGGATTTCCTTTTCTTTTTTTAATAATTTTTTAAGATTTTAGATCCATCTCTTACTATTGCTTGATTGCTTTAATTACAATAAAGATGATATACAATAATTGGGACAGCAGGACTGATAAAATATTTGATCTTCCAACTCATCAAATCAATTTTTAGTCCATACCTCTTCTAAAATTTAAGTGACCAACTAAATAAAACTATTTAAAAAATAAAAATTTTATGATACCGTAATTAAAATTATGACATCAATACCATAATAAATATAAAATTTATAAATTATATATGAGACTAATAAATGAAAAATAAAATAAGTAAACTAATATAAAAGTGATAAATTGACATTTTAGGATTACAAATAAAACAAACATTTGTAAAATAACATAAACTTGTAGATCAACATTAAACTTTAATTAAACAAAAATAGTTTATTAATTTATTTTAATTAATAAAGAAAAGATTACTCATCAATCGAAAACAAAAAGATTGTATTAAAAATAATTAAAATAAATTTTATTGAATTGGTTTAACCATAAATCATATATTTATTCTAAGAAATTTATAAACTCCTTTTTTTTCATATAATATCATAGTATTTGTTTATTATATAAGCTAATTAAGCAAAATTATTTTTCTTCATATGGATCAAGCCAAAACAAAATTAAAATGATATTCGTATATTACTAACATATATGACATATCAATAGGATTTGATCTAATTTTTAGTTTTAAATATACTTCATATAGTTTGAAACTTATTTCTTATTTGTACTTAGAGATTATTTGATATTGATAATCGGATGCAAAATCACCTTATCTTACAAACAATTTTGAAAAATATGAAAATAATAGTTTTTCAAAATCCAATTTTAAAAATAAATTTTATCTTTAACAAAATTTCACATATATCATCACATGTATTACATAAACCTAAAACTATTATTATTTAATTTAAAAACAAAATCAATAAATATATAAGGTAATAATTATAATAATGAGTTTTCATTTTACATTTGTTAGTTTTTTTTAATAACTTTTATATTAATTTCTTATTTTGTTATTTTTTAATAATTTTTATATTATTTTATTTATTTTACCTTCTATTTATAAGTCTTGCGTTTCATTACATAATTTATTTTTATTTTATACTTAATGTTAATTACAAAACTCATCTTACATTTGTAAGTTTTTATTTATTTACTAATAATACATTAATTTATCACTTTTATGTTAATTTCCTTATTTTACCTTCTATTTACAAATTTTATATTGCATTTACTTCTTTTATCTTTATTTTATACTTAATATTGATTTAGTTATTTTATTCTTCATGTTATATTTGTAATTTTTTCTTTGTTTACTGATGATACACCAATTTATAATTCTTATGTTGATTTATTTGTAAATTTTGTATTGCATTTACTTCTTTTATCTTTATTTTA
Source organism: Murraya koenigii (assembly GCA_025617385.1). Lineage (NCBI taxonomy): Eukaryota > Viridiplantae > Streptophyta > Magnoliopsida > Sapindales > Rutaceae > Murraya > Murraya koenigii. The sequence goes on along the minus strand of CM046817.1, from coordinate 13,992,378 downwards.
TACTTAATATTGATTTAGTTATTTTATTCTTTATATTATATTTGTAATTTTTTCTTTGTTTACTGATGATACACCAATTTATCATTCTTATGTTGATTTATTTGTTTTATATTATATTTTTTTTCTTTATTTTCAAAGGAAAAGGAGGCGGGCAAGTCCAAATACAATTTTTTAACCCCCTTCCCACTCCCAAGAATCGAACCCATGTTTCTACGGCTCTACAGCGAGTATAGTGACCAACCCGACCACACCCTTAGGGGCTTATATTATATTTACAAGTATTATGTTTCATTTATATTATTTATATTTTATTTTACACTTATGGTGCATTTACTAAATGGTAATTGAAATAAGTTGGATTAGAATCAAAATAAGCGATTTACTTGAACAATAAAAGTTAAAATTAGAATGAATTGTATTTCTATTGATATTTTTACTTTGTTTTAAAATCGAAATTTACTGTTATAAGTTACTAAGATCCCCTTTGTTAATTGTTGTCCCTAGTATTATTTGTAGTTATTATAATTATTATAATAAGAATAAAAATATTATTAAATCTGAAATATAATAACAATAACAATAATAATAACAAAAACAACAACAACAACAATAATAATAATAAAATATAAGACCTATTTATATCAAGATTTTAGATTTATGGTAATTTATTTATTTTACATTTCATTATAGGTCTTATATTTCATTTATTCAATTATTTTATGCTTATTGTTGATTTAAAAGTTTTTATGTTATATTATTTATAAATTTGTATTTTGTTTACCATTAATACACTAATTTACCACTCCTATATCAATTTACTTGTTTTATCTTCTATTTAAAAATCTTATATTCTATTTTTATAATTTATGATTATTTTACATTTAATGTTGATTTACAAGTTTTATATTTTATTTGTAAGTTGTTGTTTTGTTTACCAAATAATTCATCAATTTACTATTCTTATATTCATGAAAGGACCTAGCTAAGGTTCAAGGTGGTTTTCACTATCTTCTGAGTTGTTATTTATTTATTTTTTCTAAATGTACCCCACTCCCCTTATGAAAGAACTAAATAAAAACAATTTAGATACATTGCTTATATCACAAAATACTTGTAGTTTAGTAATGAGAGTTTTATTTAGTAGTTTTGGAGACTTAGTTAAAATCTCAATAACTACATAATTTATTTTTTTTAAGATATTTAGGGGAGATTAATTAAAAAATATATATTTTCACAAATTTTTCCTTTTAGATATTTGATAAAGATTTCTTATAAAAATAATAATTTTAAAAATGTGATCATAATAAAATATAACATTTAAAATAAATAATTTATTACTATTATTTTTTAAATTTAGGAGAAAATAATAGAATTTGATCTTTCGAGACTTAAAATATATTGAAATGAACAATTAAAAAAATAATAGATACTCCAAATTAAATTAAAATTTTTCGAATCAAGTCCCCCTTAATTTTATATTCTAGGTCTGCCACTACTTATATTCATTTACTTATTTTTACCTTTTATTTACAAATTTTATGTTTCAGTTGCATAATTTATATTTTATTTTACTTTTATAAGTTTTATATGATTTATCAATAATACACCAATTTATCATTCTTATATTAATTTACTTATTTTACCTTACATTTCATAAATCTTATATTTAATTTACATAATTTTTATTTTATTTTATATTAACTGTTGATTTAAAAGTTTTATGTTAAATTTACGTATCTTAATTTGATTTATATAATTTATATTTGATTAAGATATTTGATAACATGATTTTAATTACAATATCATAAAATAACTTGCAAAAAATGAAAAAAAGAGAGTGATACTATCGACACCCCTCAAAAGTTCTTATAAAACTCCACTACCATGTATTTACTCCTTTAACCTTGATTGAAATTGCAAGAACTCTAATTCAAATAAGAAAGAAATTATAAGAACTCTTTAAACCCCTGTGTTATTAAGAAACGAATGATTTTTCAAAAAAAAAAAAAGGATTAAGCCATAAAACAATGACCCTAAACAAATGACACATAAATATATTTTTCCTTAATGCAGAACTAGCAATCAAACGGGTATTTAATAATTAATTTCATTAAGGAAGAGTGTAGGATTATTAGTCATGGTGGCTTATTCTTTAAAATTTGTTTACTGATTATGAAAAATTCTAATTATTGAGTGGCATGTCTAGCCTGATGTCACTACTGGTCATGAGTTTTTTAAATAATTATTTTAGGATTCAATGAGAAGAAAGAAGACAGGGTTATTTGAGAAATTAAAATGAGTGTTATTAATAAAAGAGTAATTTTAGCATTTTAATTAATGGGTGCATTCAGAATAAGGATTTTATGAGATTAATGGAGGGGTGCTAATCGAAGGATTTTATGAGATTAATGGAGGGGTGCCAATCGGAGCACTAAAAAACATATGTAGTATTTAATGACTCCATTTGCCTTAACGGGGACACTTAATGCTACAAGAAGTGCACGCACCCACCCACGCTTTATATTCACCGTAGGATTGCAAATTTACAACACCCTCATCACGTTAGGGATTTTAGGCTTTTTAGCCTTACGGGGACCAAGGTCTTCATCAATATGAAGGTCAACAGCAAAAGGTGAAATAGCATCGAAATACTAATTTCAATGGGCAATATCAATTACATTTCAAGCATATTGCTTTAACTTTCAAAATGTGAATCTGTATTACTTCAAAAAATGTACAACTGTGAAATTCACAGTTGTAGCTTCCCCCAAAAACTAGCTATTGCATTCTCTAGCCCTATTAAAAGCATTTTAATTTACATCCCAAAACAAGAACCATCAATTCAAAATATCAAATTTAAACCTCTTCGAATTGCGAGAAACTTCAAACTTCTGACTTATGGAGTCACTTATACCCGTTGGTCTGATCCAACATGATGTCATTCAAAATCTTCATCAGATGATTGCAGCTGGAGGGTACTTGCTGGTGAATCCTCTTCATCTGCTGTTGCTGCAGGAATTTTCCTGCTCGTCGTCTGTAATCCAACATTCTGTTTCATAGACCCATCCCCATCATTTGGCAAGCCTTTACTACCACTTTTTGGAACTCCCGACTTAACCATTTTAACTTTAGAGTCTCCATCTGAACTGGCAGGCTTCTCCACTGAAATCTTGTTTTCCTCCCCATTGCTGCCGTTAAATGATGAGCTCTCCCCAGCATCAAGTTTCATCCGCTTGCCAGCCCTTTTCAGTTTCGGCTTGGCAGGAGGATTCTGCAAATCCTCTTTCACATCAGCATTCTCAGAATTTTCAGTGGCACTAGTTTCAGTGTTCCCAGACATTGGATCAGGATTTTCCATCTCATCTATCTCTTCATCACTCAACTCCTCAGCAGGGTCTTCATTCTCTTCAGTCCTATGTATCAGTGATTCGATTACATCCTTTAATTCTCTGTTGACCTGTCAATTTGGACATTACATATTGAAGTAAGCTAATTTTCCAATTAAGGAAAGAGAAAATTGTGCTTGGAAATATATAGAAGTCGTTAGTTAATGCATTACATTGAAGCTGAGCAGATAAGGAAACAGTTGGAGCTAATAACATCCAGACAAGTGTTTGAATGTTATTTTAAAAATTTCAGTTTGGAAGCATCTATTCTGTTTTTGTGGTAGAAAAAAGCAAAACTTTTTTACATTTCAACAATTAACAAGAATGAAATGTCCATTTAAAAAAAAAAAAAAGTAATAAAGTGTCTCCATCATACCTGAGGATTTTGAAGAAATTCAGAGATGTCAGTTGGGCACGACGGGCACTGCATGATATTCTTTTGTGATCTGAGCATCCGTCCACCTCTACTTCTCTCTCTCACAAAAGTCTTTCCGGCAAATGCACCTTCCAAACAAGACTTGCAAAAGTTATGAGCACAAGGTGTGGTAATAGGTAGGTTCATCACTTGCCGACAAATTAGGCAACTGAATTCTGCGTGTAAAGAATTACCAAGTGAACGTAGTTTTCAAACTTCTCATATGAATAATGTTAAGTGCATCAAAGAATCTAGAATTATAAACTTATAGCTTTAGTACAGTTTTTATTTTTTATTTTCTCTTTTCCTTGCAGCAACCAGCATGAGCCCGCCAAATGGCAAACAATGGATAATCAAACAATTCTGTTCGTAAATGTTAATTCTGTTTGTAAGACATCAATAAAGGCATGAAAAGCAAACCTTTCAGAAGCTTCTCTCGTACGCTTGTATTCTGTGCTTGCCTAATAGCTCTCCTTGCCTTCTTCCCATCCTCAGGCTTACCTGTATCAATTGGTTTTTTGCTGAGAGGTGGAGTTTTCTTCCACTTCCAGCGACTATCTTCTTCCTGAAAATGCAAATAACAGAATTCCATGTCAAGCCAAAATAACAAACGCTTGTGACAAAAGGATTTACGTTTCAAGTTATAATTACATATTGACAAAAATAAACAGGGTCATTTAACTACTGAAATCCATCATAATATTGATACACAACACAAGAACTTTTTGCATTAGTATGATACGTATTTTAGTATTCAACTAAGTTTATCCACACAGCAATTCAATGGACCATAAAACATGTATTTGAACAGAAGCATGAAACATGGAATTCAAACTTGAGAGAAGAAACTGCATGAACTCACATCAAAGTCCCATGACGGACTTTCCTTCCTTTCTGTTATGTCAGTTGCCTTTTTCAACTCTGGAATACCTGGCAAAGATCTAGGGCGGTCCCCAAATTCATCACTGCAGTTAAAGTTTCAAAAATGTTAGTAGAAAGAGAATAGTGAAAGAAGCCAAATAAGTCAATAACAGCACAAACCTTGTCCATGGAGCGGGCTCATTGTCACATCTAACAAACAAATATCTGCAGACCTTGAAACCCTTTGCAGGAAAAATGTCTCAGTTTATACATTCAGCTAAAAACAATATTATTGGCAGTTATAAGATATTAAATAGAATATATTTACTTGGATTCCAACTTTTCGCCAACACTTTTCAATTCTGTAGACTCCATCATAACGCACACCCTTCTCAGGGGCATAAGAAGAACGTTTCTCCTTGTGGGACCTGACCAGGAAAGAAAGAAAACATAGAAGCAAGAGTCAAAATATTTGTGGAAAGTTTTAAATGAATAACCCTAAATAACAGTCCTTGCCAAATAAACCAAAATCACACAGAAAGACATTACAAGATTTTCCTGATTCCCAATAGTAATAATTACTGCAAAGACTTGAAGTTGATAATGCATAAGAATGAAACAAGGACAGGCGACAAATATTAATTCTGTCAGAAAATGGCATTGAAATAACTAATTCTTTTAAACTTCAAAATCAATTGATATGCCAACAACATTGTCTATTTTCTGACAGAAAGCTGCATGGAGAAAGAGATATTCTGCTATGCAAAAACACACTAAAAAGGACAAGAAGAAGCTATAAGTAAATACATTTGTCATCATTTATACAATGAGGAAAAAAAAAGTGTCTTTAGAGAACAAGATAGAAAGAGAAATGCTTACCTCACAACACGAACTGGGTAGCCCTTTTTGCAACTTACTCGGAGGGCCTCATTCATTTTTTCAAACTTCTGATCAAAAGATTGCTCCTTGTTTGTTCTTTTGTTTCCACTTAGATCTCTACCACCACTGCAAATACATTTATGCAAACAAACCATATCATGAAATTAGAATAGATATCATGTATGGCAATACTTTCTAGGGTCTCAATTAAAAAAATCAAACAAGGTATACTACTAAACAAGATAAATAAATCGAAATTATTAACAAAAGATGCTTGAAAAGCAGGGAGCATTAGATAAAATCTAGTATTAATGATAAAAGAAGGTTTGAAGTTTTATACAGCATCAGATAGAGCAGGAAGAAGTAGACAAAACTTGCAGTAGGGTCCCAGCAGAAACTACTTTTTTAATGTTAAGATATATTGTTCTGAGTGAAGTGAATGAGTTATATTGCAACTATTCGAGCTTAATCACTGATTTTTACTACAAAGTTAAAGAAACCAATACAAAATCAGATTTAGATCTTATAAGCAGAATAATCCGGAGCCATAAGAAAACAACAGTGAAATACAGACATCAACCAGGGTTTAGCAACCAACAAATCCAAATTCTTTACAAGGGAAGTTACTAAAAGTTCAATTAAATGAAGTAAAAGATTCCCTATAGAGTGAACCAAAACCAGTTAAATGTGAAGTCACATAGAAACAAACCTTCCTGTATATAGAAACCACTCTCCATGATCCTCATCATCTTCATAACCTCCAGACAGTGCCACCGACTGAGCACCATAGTTTGACTGTCCAGCTATACCAGCAACATGAGGAAAGTGTGCACCCCACTGCCGGCATTCCAATCTGTCTTCCCAACATTCGCCAACAAGGACACCCTGATTTCTCTCTGGATCATTTTCTGCTGGGATTGGCCCAAAATGATCAGGCGGTACAGTAACAAAAATCTTCCCACTTGCAGCATTGGCCTTCCCAGTCTTCTGTGCCCGCTCCGTAGTAAATGCCTTGTCTGGCCGGTCTTGGTTGCGCATAAAATGGTAAATCTTTGTAGGCACAGCAGCAAGGTTTGACTTTGACAGCTTGGCCATACGAATAGCAGTTACAAGTGCAGAATTAATGCGGGGTTGACTTGCCATTTTGGGAGGAATTATGTGACGGCATTTTGCACAAGTCCGCTTCCCTTGCCCAATCCATTTCTGGAAGCATTTTAGGCAGAAGTTGTGGCCACATGGTGTCTGAAACAAGATAAACAAAACACTTGTGAAGTTCGATCAGCTGTCCATAAGTAGATAACTTTGAATATTTGAACCATCTGTGAACCACATCCATCGCAAACATTAAACAGATCCCTACTTTCTGCATTCCAAGTTTCAAAGATAGCTGATTATTTGAATTTAGCATTATCCAAGTTAAGGAAAATTCAATTCCCAGTGAGCAAATTGTCCAAAAAATTGGAAGATCTTGCAGATCCAAAACAGAAATTTGCAAATGTTGCGGGATAGTCTCAATGAAACTACCAAAATCTCCAAAACAAGTATCAAAATCATTTGCAACTGACGCGTCATCATTACCAATCACAAATATGTACCAAAATTATACATAAATAAAGAGTATATTCTAACAGTTGATACTTATCCAGTTCAGTTGCTTTTAAATGAATCTAATGGATATTTAGTAGCTCAATAAAGTATTAAGGAAACTAATTGATACCCTTGCTGACATAGTTTGATTTGTGCTAGCATCATTTGGCAGGACAACTGCTAACACAATCGTGATCCTTAATTAATGATACATGACATTCTTACCATTTAGAAAAACAATATAAGAATGCGTCATAAACTCACAACTAACAGTTCTTATTTCCCAACCAAATAAGAAAGACAGCACTCAAAAACCAATGTCTAGCAGTTCAAACTACTTGAAACCTTGTAACGATATATCTGGGATCAAAGTGTTGCAGCTTTTAATTCACATCTATTATGGAATGGAATCATTAGTTATTAAGTATAAGTGGGTGGTAATTAGTAAACATTAGCTACTTGATAGAAGTGGGGGTGTTCACCAAACCTACAGCACTCATGCTTTCAAAATTAAGCCAAATCAAAACAATTACAAAACATAACCATAAGCTTATTAAGTTAATTGATATTCAAGACCCCAGAAACCCTAAGTAAGCATAGCATTAAAAGTAGAAAACAATTATAACAACAGATCAAATTAATTAGTAAAAGCATTAAAGCATATTGTTTGTTTCGTGAATCTAACCGTAACAGGTCTCTCAGGCAATTGCATACAGAAAGAACAGTTCAAGCTACCGTCAAGCAGGTCCAAAACATCACAATCACTCTCCCTTTCCTTTCCTTTCCTTTTCTTCTTCTCATTCTCACTCTCTTTCATTTCCTCATCAACTTTCCCGCTCAAAAGCTCCTGCCTTTTCCTCGCCTTCTCCTTATCCGTCAACTTCTCGTCCGCCTCAATAGCTCGTATAGCCGCCACCAGATCCCCGCCGTCTCCTGCGGCGCCGTCCGAGGGCGGAGCAGGTCCGTCAACTCCGGAGCAGTCGGGGCAGAGCCACGAGAGAGACGAAGCTAGGGTCTCGGGAGGCTTGGCCAGGCAGGCTACGTGCCAGGGAGTGATGCACGTGCTGCACGCGATCGTCTCCTCGGGAGGGGGTTTCGCTTTGCAGCGCATGCACTGGTCATCTCCGTCGCAGGGCAGTTGGATATTGTGCGCCATTGAAGTGACAATGTGGATGGGGGTGGGGGCCGCGGGGTGTTGTTGCGTACGATAAAGAGCGGCTTGGGAGAGTGAATGTGATATCACATACGAAGTTGGAATCGCGCTTTATTTTACGGGTATTAAAGAGAGTGGAGAGAGAGAGAGAGAGAAGATCAAGAGGCGGGTTTTCGAAAAGTGTTTTCCAGTCGAGGGCGTTTTGAATTTCAAACTGGAGCTAAATTTGCTAAAAATTTTGTGAAATGACGATTGTCTCCTCTGTACTCCTGCTTCATTTACAGCTTACTCATTTACTCTTATGACTAAAATGAAGATATGAAAGTTATTTGGTAAGCTAATAATTAACATAGGGGTAAATTATTCAACTATATGTGTAGTGGGTGTGAGGTAATTGCGGTGGGATACCCTACAATACCTCTAAAATTATTTTAATACTCTAAAACTATTATTTTACAGAAATTTCATGAATACATTTTAAATAGTCATATGAAGTTACCAAAATATCCCCAATTCAAAATGGATAGTCATTACATGACCTACATGGCTAATTTGACTTTAGAGTTTGAAGAAGAGTTAGAATCATCATCACTGACATTCAAATACGAGAATTTGAAGTGTCGATCATTAGAAAACATCATTAATGCCGTATTTGACAATTTCTTAATGTAAGTATTCAATGTTCCTTCTTGTTGTCATTGATAGGGCTTTGATATTCAAGGGAAAAACATAAATTTAAAATTTTATGTTGAAGAAAAAGATAATATTGGTTATATGTCTTTCACAACATAATTAAAAATAATATTTACAACCGTTTTTCTTTATGGAAATAGTGAAAAATTGATGAATTATACATATTATTAGCTGGTCATGTAGTACACGATTTAAGAATAATAAAAATAAAAAATAAAAAAGCAACTTAATAATGAACAAATTGAGATTTTTCACATATCATACTTTTAGTACTTTTGGACTTAAATGAGTTTTAATTTTATGCTTAATTATTGCCTAAGTTGGTACTAGGGCACATGCATTCATCCAATAAAGCAATACACTTTAATAGAGGGAACAAAGTATGCAGATTTTTGATATTTGAATTTGTATTAGCTATTGAATTGAATTGTGGAGAAATTTATAAACCTAACTTAGACATTGTCGTGTAATAGTCAAGTATGCGATATTTTGTTGGCCAGTTGCACAAAGTTTATAAATACAACTCTAGGTCATATATTTAAATAAACTAAGTTAAAGGATAGCACAAAAATGGTTAAATTTGTTATGTTATACCTTTTGTAAGTTGTATTACTTGGAAATCACTGTTATCAATATAGATCACATTCTCTTTATTGTCAACTTTGAAGATTTTTATAAATATCTTAGGGGTTATATGTGCTTTGAGACCACACTAGAGGGTATAAAGAATGTGACTTCAATTAAGGAGAATAAATAAAAGCTAGATCCATGATATGTCCCTTAAAAAAAAAAAGGCATACAACCTCTATAATTGCCTATTTCTAGTTCAGGTAACAAATTATCAATACTATAGCATTGTTATAAATAGGAATATTAATTAGTGCTTTTACCTGCACTGGTGAAACGACCGACTTTTTACTTGGAATGGTAAGAACGAGGCCCCTAACTTCAATAGATTACAAATTCAAGGATCATTACATTATTATCATTTACTAAGTATAAATTTATTTATAAAAAAATGTATCAAATTAATTAATAATTTTTGCTTTTTGTGAGATGCAAACAATATTTGATGATGACCCGAATATCATTAAGCCTACGAACTGCTACAATTTGTCAATCATATTTAGAATCCATTAACTTATGAATAATAAGCATTGTGCTTCTTTTAAGAAAAAAAATCTTACTTTCTGTAACGCTAGACATCATAAAGCCATAACACCTTCCCTCAAAGTGAGAACAAACCCAATTCTTATAACGAGCTTCAATAGGGTATTGGTCAAAATTCAAACTAACTCTACCAATGGCATTTATATATTAGGTAAATTTGATAAGCCGATATTTTTTTGCAACCAATTCAAACAAAATATCCATATCAATTTCCTTAAATAAGCATTTATAGTTCATTTTAAATAATACATAAATATAACTTACATTGCATCTAGAAATACTTTATTAACTTTCTCTTAATTCTTCCATGGCGGTAAAAAATGAATACCAAATTAGGAATATCACTAATAGACTCTCTCAACTTCTTAAAAAACCATAACCATGAGGCATTGTTCTCACTATCATCTATACCAAATATAATAAGATAAAGTTGATTGTTGTCATCAAGATATATTCATTAAATAATGTTCCTTTAAACTTCCACTTTGAGAATGTACCACCATGAAACAATACTTAAAGTTATTTGCACTGTCTTTTTCAATAAATGTTTAACTTATAGGATTTTTCTTTTCAAACATTACTACGTACAAAAGTAATAACTGGTATGAATATTCTAGTATGCCCCTAACTATCTCCATTATAAACTCTCTTGCTCTCATGCCTTGTGATAACTTATTTCATAACTAAATTCATTTTGAAGATCTTGCCTGATATTAACAAGTTTATAAGAAGATGAAGCACCATCCTACTTGTGCTGAAAGTATTGTGCAACTAGCTTTGATGAAGCTTAGTGATGATATTTTTGCTGCAAATCAGGGAGCAAGTTTAAACATTGTAATACTTTGTAATTTCAAATATATTACAACCCTTAAGCTTAGTTACACAAAGTTGTCACTTGCAATCACCGTCCTCACAAACAACAAATAAGTCTTTGTCTGACTTTAGAGACTTTTTTCACAGTTAATTTATCATTAAGTCACATTTTAGGTACAAATTGAAGTGGTAATTCATATCCCATAATAAAATTATCCAGATTAAGACTAAAGATTTGGAAATAATGGAAGTGTGTAGCTTGAGTAATCATAACTCTCTTCTCATAAAGGATGAGGTGATGTTCTTTACTTATGAGAACCGTCTTGCAATAAAAAATAATAAAAAAAATGAGTGTTTAAACTCATTTCCATTGACTATTTCCTCTAAGAAAAACACCACATCATTATTGGTTTTAGTTAAAAGTTTGCAATTGGTGGTATATGATCAGATGTCTTAAACATGAACTTAATTATGATTTTAAATTTTGAAGAGTTCATACTAATAACTTGAGATACCTTTCCTACCAATTTTGCATATAATTATAGTATCATTATTCTTATAGCCTCAGAATCTTTGAACTTGTACTCGTTATTTTGTTCAATTTATATACCATTGAAAAGAATAGGCACATACTAAAACCATATTTATTAATATAACCAGAACAATAACGTCAAATTTCATATATAAATAGAACTATACGACCAACATGACTTACATGACCTACACGATTGGTTACATGACTTAATCGACTTTCAACATTCCATGACCTATAAAACATCGTGTAGGTATATAGTCATATAGGTGGTGTAACATCATCATGCAAAAAGAAAACATGAATTCAAAAAGAAAACACAACGTTGCTCAAAATATTTTCGCTTTAAAAATAGGTTCACCAACGAAAGAGTGTATATTTAAAAAAGATAGAATCTTCATTTTACACTCTAAATCTTATTAACATATCTACTTTTATGTATTTTAAATTATTTGAACTTTAATTTTATGTATTTTGTTATAATTTGAGTATTTTATATATTTCAAGGGTACTATGGTCATTCATGATAAACGAGAAATCAAACAGTAAAACATACATTTTTTTAACGTAGAATAACTAAAAACCTTAAAAAAGGTGTATAAAGGGTAAAATCATAATTTTAAAATTTTGGTGTGGCCTGACTGACGTGGTGTTAAGTGCTGATATAGTGTTGATCACTGATATGGCTTTTACTGATAACATGGCAGCATAGAATTGAACCGAAAAATGAGCTTACAATATATGTGATGCATTGAATCAAGTTAGTTAACTTTAGCTTTGACAAATGACATGGTAGCATATTGTTAGACCGAAAAATGGGCTTAAGTTACATGCGACACACTAAATCACATTGACTGATGACGTGTTCCAGCCAATTAAAACTTACCACGTGGCGTAATCCTAAGTATTTAAATTATTTTCATCCGATGGCCAATATTTACCCATTGTATATATAAATAGAGGACTCCTCCTAATTTGAAAGCTCTTAATCCAAATTTAAGCTCCATTTTATCTAATTCTCTTACCATTTTGTATTTTCTATGTATTTTAATAAAATTTCTATTTTATTCTTAGTTTAATTATGATTATTTAATTTATTTTCGAACTGGAGTTGAAGGTGAAGCCTAAAAGTGGGCAAATAATCAAGTTATGATCGGATTGGATTATTAGCCTAATTCAATTTAATGACATTTAAACAACCCAATCGGATCGAATTAAATCCGATCCAATCTGAAAATCCGATCGAATTGGTCTTTAAAAAATGTTAAATTAAAAATAAAATAAAAAAACCTAATTTTAACACACACAAACATGACTCATTCTGTCATTCTCTTCTTCTTTCGCTCACACAATACAAATGTGGCAGCACACCCACACTACACAGTCAGATACAGGGAGCAACAACACCTACACTGTGGATCGGAGACGAGTCTGTGAAGTGCCAAGTGAATTTGCTGCTCTGAGACTGCTGCAGCCGTCTAATCGCCAACCGAATCTGCCGCTAGATCCATCAGATGTATTGCCGCTTGCTCAACTATATTATTATGTTTTCAAGGTAATTGACATTTGCTTGGTTGATTAATATTGTCAATTTAAGCTCTTTGCATATAAAAGTTATATTATTATATTGTTACAAATGTTGAACAATCCATGTTACCCTTGACTTTTGTACAGTAATTGGCTTATGAAAACATTCATTTAGGATAATTTCTTTTATATTTTATTGTGTATTAGTGAAATTTGTATGATAGGTTATATTGAAATAAGTGATCAATTTTACTTTATAGTTCATATTCAAACTACTACTACTTTGATTTAAAGGTTTTGTTGTTCTCTATAGTATTGTGAGGAAGTGTTGCAACAGAAATTAGAGGTGAAATTTCATAAAACGTGAAAATTCATCTGAATACAATCCAATTTTATTTCTTATCCAAATATTTTTGAATAGGATTGGATTGGCTTTCACGTTCAGTTTGAGTTTGAATGAATTTTTCTCTAATCGGATCAACCCGAAATTCGATTGAGTTTATCTGAACCCGATTTTGCACACTTCTAGTGAAGCCTCAATATATTTCTTGGGTTTATGTAAGTTTATTTTTTCTTTCTCTCTGATTTATGTGGCTATTTTGACTTGTTGTCAACAAATAGTGTATCTTATCTAGGTATACACTAATTGTATTGGCTCTTAGTAAAATATTGTTACTGTCTAGCATAATGAACGCTTTGAACCGTATATATTAGAGAGAGACTCCCTTCTAGTATTTGTAGGTCGTCTTGATTTAGTGTCGACAGAGAGTAAATCTAAGTTATTCAGTAGACATAAGGATTATTACGTCTGACACAACATGTTCTTAACACCACACTTAACGGAGGATCTTTACCCTCTGACACAATGAGCACTTAATATAATATTTATTAGAGTGAGGCTTATGAGGAGTGAAAATCTCTCCTCATGATTTAATTGGCATTAAAAAGAATATTAAGCCCACGATATAGTTTTGAGTGTGGATCTAGAGACTCGAGAGCTTTATTTATATATTTTTATCTTTAAATCATTCCCGCCATTTTAATTTTAATTTTAGAATAAAATAAATCAAAACTTTTACCACAAATTCAATTACCTAATTAGGAAATTAACTCTACACACAATTAAAATCCACCTCCTCATGAGATCGACACTTGTCACTATTAGTTTATTATAATAGATTTGTGCGATTGCAAGTTTAATAAAATTTGCATAATATGACTTCTAGTGATACACGACCTCACAATTACACAACATTTGTCATAATTCTTAATTTATACGAATAATTAATTTCTTTGAAGACTTAATATTTGTTGCTAATAAAAAAAATGTCAATGAAAAATGTTCCAAAAAAAAAGAAAAGAAGTAAGTCGAAAGTGAAAATTACTAACGTGTTGTTGTTAGACCCAATAAAAATAATAAAAAAGCAACTTAGTGATGAACAAGTTGAGATTTTTTGCAAATCATTCTTTTGTCACTTTTTAGACTTAAACGAGTTTAAGTTTTGTACTCAATTATTACATAAGTTGGTAGTCATGCATATGCATTCATCCGATAAAGTAATGTACTTTAATAGAGGGAACAAAGGGTTCTGATTTTTTATATTTGAATTAGCATTAGTTACTGGATTAAATTGTGGAGAAATTTATAAACATAAATTGGACATTATTAACGACGATAGTTGTGTATGTGACGTTTTGTTAGGTGGTTGCACAATGTTTACAAATACAACTCTAGGTCATACATTTGAAGCAACTAAATCAAAAGATAGTATGAAAATGGTTAAATTTACCATGTTACACTATTTAGAGATTGTATTATTTGGAAAAGAGTGGAGATCATCTATCATTGTGGATTATATTCTCCATATTACCAACTTTGAAGATTTCAATGAATATCCTTGGGGTTTTATCTACTTCAAGGTCACACTGGCAAAAATGAAGAATGTGATTGCAATTAGAGAGGATAAAGAAAGACTAAATCCAGATTATATCCTTGAAAAAGAGGCATACAACTTTCATGGTTGCCTATTTCCAATTTAGGTAACAAATTATCAATATTATAACATTGTTATAAATAAGAATGTTAATTAGCTCTTTTGAACTTGCACAAGTATGGGCACTTAAGACCTTTCATGCAATAACTTTTCTGTAACAACTTTGTTGTGAAAACTAAGCGTGACTAAAATTCAAGGATTCTAAATTAGACAGTCACCAGACGTATTAACTCTAATGTCGTATTAACTCTAAATTAGATAGTCACCAAACTTTTCATATTTGATCAAAAAAAGGTACATAGTAATTTCGGTAACAAATTATCAATATTGTAGAACTGTTATGAATAAGCATGCTAATTAGTTCTTTTAAACAATCTAAACCTTCTCTCTCTCTCTCTTTCTCTCTTTCTTAATTTGCCTTTGACATTTAATAACTAGCCTGATTCTTACAACTTAAGGTAGAAGAGAACTTGCATGTCATCGATGAGTAAGAGGCATCACAACTTGTCTTACAGTGGTTTTGCAAGCAAATTGGTTACAATAACTTAAAAGTTATAAAAGCTCTGAGGATTTTAGTATTGACTCAAATAATATAAAATCAACCACTCCACTCTCAAAATACAAAAATGGAGCCTTTATTCAACAAGAGGCTATAGCCATGAAAACTAAAGAGATTAATAAATATACAAATGGTGAGGTTGTGTCCATCAAATTTAAAAAGACTGCTGAACGTACAAATTCTGTTGAGAAAAAAAGTTTAATTGTAAGTTATTTTAATATTTTAATAATAATGGCAATTGTAATATTTTTTTTATTTTTTTGAAAAACCCAAAAGATTTTTTGTAGGATGTTCTGTTTTGTTTTGCTTTCAACGGTAAACATCTACTTATATTGATAATTTAATTTCTTTCATTGAGGACAAATTTAATTATTTATCTAAGTGTCTCAAAAAGATCAAAGAGAAGGTGTAGAAGATTAATGCATTAGAGGAGATATAAGCTATGTGAGAGAGATGATGGGACAAGTTAATAAAATTATAGACTTTTTGGAGTTTTTAAATTTAGTGGACCACAATTTTAAAGTTTATTAAATTATTCTAATTTACTAAGCATAAATTTGCTCATTAAAAATTGGTCTTATTAATAATGTTTTGCTTTTTGTGAGATGCAAACAATATTTAATGATGACCCAAATATTACCAATCTGCACTTATTGAACGAAACTTTACTATAAATCTCAATATAGTGAAAGGTGATCCTATAATTATTCTGTTTACACAATAGAATGAGGTGAAGAATTGTGAAAGAAAAAAGCGATCTCGAAAAAATGCCGCTGATTTATGTGCACCCTACACTAACCCATTTAAGAAACCATGACATGTTAATATTGATGAAGCAAAAGAGCAACTTCAATTTGAGCATTGACTCAAGGAGGATGACATGGAACTATAAATCTGCATTTTTCTTTAGATTAATATGATTTCAAGCTATGTTTAATGTTTCTTTTGTGACTCATACGAGCACTAAGTAATCATCATATTATATTTTTCCTAATTGTAAACCAAAATACTGTGGCACATGCATGAAGCAAATAAGAACTTCTTTCATGACTTGTATAAAGCAGATGCATGGTTAAATAGTAGGGTATTATTTTATTTTTTTATTAGCATGTAAAATATTGCAGTAACATATGTTATAAATATTACTAATTTTATTAATACAAACAACATATAGACGTTGGTTGTTATGTTATATGACATGATTTGGCTAAGTTTACTACTTCACACTTACAATTATGTGCAATCGTGGACAATGTATTTTAGGTAAATGATATTCCTGTGAACAATAAATAAGATAGTAAAATGTGAATTGTGAAGACCTTCCATTTGCTATTCTATGGAAAGATGTTTGCAAAGTAAGTAATAGAAGTTATAATGATTTCTTAATGTTTCTCTTTAGTTAAATTTTCTCAAATTATTATAGGTTTATATTCCAATTAATGTCCTTGAGTGTCATTGAATTTTTACCGAGATTGGCATTGTAAGCAAGATAATTTACATATATGACTCGATAGTTTTATTAATGAATAAATCTACTTTTTTGAAAGAATTATTGCCATATGTCGTTATCATTCCTCTTGTACTAGAGTAGATTTTATAATATGATTTGCATCCTAAAATTGCACAAAAAAATATGGATTCGATAGTTTTAAGAGTAGAAAATACCCCACAATAAGAGTCTCGGTGAGCAAAACCAAATACAAAATTTATATTATATTATTCTCAACAAAGACTGCAGTGTGTTTGTTTTGCATTACTTTGTGACACTTGCATGTGATGAAGATATTGAAACCTATTGCACTTAAAAACATGTCTCTTCCTATCGAAAGCAATAAGCTGGAAGATTTTTTTATGATAAGTCATTACTTTTAAAGAAGAATTAGCTTGCTATTTATTTGAATGAACTGTATTGTTGTTAATAAACTTTTGTAAGCCTACTTCAAATCAAGAAAATTTTATGTTAATTGGACTATTGTTTTAATTTTAATAAAAATTTCAAATAAAAAATAGATTGTCAATGGTTCTTGTTAAGAATCGAATCAAGCATGATCCATTTTTGAAAAATCTTATTGTCGCTTAACAAGTAATGAAGTAAGAGTAAAGCTAAGCTTTTAATGTGACTCCTAGCAAGCATATGGGTGTCACATGAAATGTTATATTAATAGTACTAATTTATTGAAATTTCCAGCCCTTAGATTTTGAATCAATAATTCAAAGATTTCAACTTCAATTTTGCATACAAGCATAGTAAATTCAATCTACAATACATATTAACTTAATATAAATAACTAAATGGCCAACAATAGATGTATAACAACCTAATGAAATCTTTCATGTGGAATTCATCAATTGTCTTAAATCATTTTTATTATGAGAAGTTTTAGGATTTGTAAGTTTGTAATAGTACTAGAGGCTTAATTTGATAGGTGTATATTAGAGCAACAATTCACAACAATCTTATATTAGTTAACTGTTACTATTTATTTGTTTCACTTTAATGCAAAAATTAATTTATCATAGAAATTGTTTTCATATGTTAAACTTTGTTATTAAATTAAATTCTTTCATAATGCCAATAAATTAGAAACGATTGATAAAATATGTAATCAAATCATGCAACAAATTAAACTAAAAATTACAAAATTATTGACCATAGGGAAGATAAAAGAATATCCTTTATGATAAAGAACTTAAAAGAGTTCATTTTTCAAACATGATATGTCTCAGCATTACAAATTACATACACTAAATTTAAAATACAAAATAATATTCTAAGAATAAAATTGTAAAATTGCAATTATTTAATACTGCAATTAAATACTGCAATTATTTTTTTCAAGGTTAGTTGCTTTAATAGCTTTCTCTTACTCTGAAAGTGTAATTACCACAGTGCATGTTAGTCGATTATGTGCCCGCAATCCATACCTACCACATTTATGACACACAATATCTTACCCTTGAGAATGTATTATAATAATTTGTGGTGTTCCTACCTTTATCTTTTACATAGGTGGCAGTAGCATATATGCATGCACCTTTTCTAAAACCTCTCATCCTTTTATAGACCACCACTGTATAAATACTCATAACATATGCTATAATTATGCATTGATAGAATAATAGTGGGAACATAAATCATGGGTTAAATATTTACACATATGCTTACACAAGGAAATTAGTCAATTTGAAATCCACAACAGCTAGAAGTCCTCTTTTGAGCGTTAACGTGGTCATCAAGATTACCATATTTAACTATAAACTCATGAAAATTAATTTGTATTACTAGATATATGTGAGATGTCTTCAAATTCACTTTTAACTATTTCTCAACCCAAACAATCATTGGAGCACATGCATTGATTGCTACTTCTAGCCTTTTTGCAAGCTATTCTTGCAATTTGTTAATAACAGAATTTGTTAACTTATGAATAGGCAAGCTTTGTGCTTTTTTAAAGATAGAATTCATGCGTTTTGCAAGGTTAGTTGTCATAATACCATAACATCTCCCCTTAACGTATGAACAAGCCCACTTCTCATATTAAGCATCATTACAGTATTGGTGAAGATTCAAACTAACACTATGGATGATATTCATATATTGGGTAAATTTAATAGGCCGATATGTCTTTACAGTTAATTCAAATAAAGCACCTACACCAACTTCCCTAAAATGAGCATTTACATTTCGTTTTAGATGATACGTACATAAATCGTAACTTGCATTTGGAAAAAATTTATTAGCTCATTTTTTACTACTTCTATGGCAGTTAAAAATGTAGTTAAAAATGAATGCTAAATTAAGAACATCACCAGTGAACTTTCTCAACTTCATCAAAAACTATTTTCATGAAACATTTTTCTCACTATCACCTACATTAAATGAAATAGGATAGAGTTAATGGTTCCCATAAAAAGATATTGTAATGAAAAATGTCTTTTGAACTTGCTCTTTGAGTTTACCATGAACTATAATAGCGATCGTCATACATGAAGTGAATTCTTTCAAATAATTTCCAATGGCCAAGAAACAATATTGTTGTCTTTTTCAATGAATGTTCAACTTTTAAGGTTTTTCTTTTCAAGCATCGCTATGTTGAAAGGTAATAATTTGCATGAAACTTCTAATGTGCCCTTAACTATCTCCATTGCAAACTCCTTTGCTCTTCATGCCTTGTAAAAACTTATTTCATAACCAAACACCTTTTGAAAATCTTGTCCGATATCACCAGGCTTAAAAGAAGATGATACACTATCATATTTGTACTGAAAGTTTTTCTCAACTAGCTTTGATGAACTTAGCGGTGATCTTTTTACTGTGAATCAAAGGAGCAAATATGAACATTGTAGTACTTTCTAATTTTAAGCATGTTGCAACCTTTAAGCCTAGTTGTACGAATACTCCACTTGCAATTGTTGTTTACACAAATAACAAGCAAGTCTCATTTGACTTTTAGGTTTCGAACTGGAACTTTTCTTTTACGGTTATTACTTTAAGCTTTTCTTACAAATCCTTTTTTTACTCAAAATCCTCTTTCTCTATCAGCTAATCATTATCACCAGTTACTTCCCTTGACAATAAATTACTATTGCTAACAAGTAAATTTATTTTGGGCATATATGCATTATTTAAATTTTTGAACTTACATTAGCTGGAGCATTATCTCTTAATGCTGGATTAATAGTTAATGGTGGCTCATCCAAATAATGAGCAATAATCACAAATTTATTAACTGGCCTTTGTTCATCATTAGAAAGTGTTCCAAGCACATATTGAAATGGTGATTCATCTCCAATAGTGAAATTATTCTGAGTAAGACTATTAGGATTTAAAAATGATGAGACACATAGCCTGAGGAAGCATGACTCTCTTTCCATGAATGATGAGGTGAAGGTTGTCTACCCATAAGAAGTATAAGAGCTAGCAAACTTGCTTTACGTTTAAAAGTACAGTGAAGTTTCTAAACTACATTCCACTAGTTATTTCCTTTAAGAAAAACTCCACATCATCATTGGTTTTAATTATAACTAGTGGCATAAGATTAAATGTCTTAAGATTAAATTTCATTATGATTTCAAATTCTTAACTATCTATATCAATAACTTGAGATACTTTATCACTATTCCCCTAGCCTCAGAATCTTTGAATTTATACTCATTATTTTGTTTAATCCATATACTATTGAATAGAACAAACACATGTACTAAAACCATATTTGTTGATATAATAAAAAAATTAATATTTGTCGTGGTTAGATGTTTCTTGGCTCTGCTTAGTTCTTCACCTATATCTCTCAGTCTGCACGTTTTTTTTTTCATTTTAATCTTTTGCTGCCTTTCAAAGCAAAATATCTTTATTAATCTTTGTTATTTAAACTTAATGTCTAACACATTTAATTAATTCTGCCTTAATTGCATGGCAAGAAGTTTAATTGTTTATTATTAACACGGAAGCAATTGAATAGATCAAAGCCTATGGTCATGGCTTAAAGTCAATATCTTTTGTATTTTTTTTTATGCAATGGATAATTATTTAAATCTGGGCACTGTAAGTTCTATCTAGTGTTTGTTAACTTAATGGTTTTGATCATATATTATAGCATTGTTCACTTTAAATTTAGTCAATGAAATAGACTAAAAAATATATAAAAATTTATGCTAGTCAATTTGTAGATCTTGTTATTCTTATCATACTTATATATATTTATCCATTTTTTTTCTTTAACCTTGATAGAATACATTTGATGAAATAATTTGTGGTATCATCTGGGAAAGGTGAATTATCTTGGAAAAAGTTAAGAGTTTCAATATGGAAGAGCAAGAATAATAGAAGCAAGTTAAGGAATCCAAAGAAGAAACTGCTGAATCTTGAGTCTCAGGCAAGTATTATTATTTTTAAATATGATTTTATGATGCAAAAAACTTATACTTTGAAAAGGGTTGTTAGTTGTTTTGGCATGTGCCTCTTGATTTGTCATCATCGAAAATATAATAAAAAGCAACATAACTCTTAGATTTCCAATTGAGTTTAGTATCCATTTGCAGGAAAAAAAAATCAATGATTTTATTCTTGAAATATATTGTCTTGTGTTATTAATGGTGGCAAAATAATTAATTGAAATCTAAAGATACCAATGCCTAACTTATATAAATAATCTTTGTTCACTTTAGAAATAAAAAAAAAAATCTTTGTTTGTTTGTTTATATTACTTGTATGTAATTTTTATTTTGTAGTGTCCGAAACAACCTAGCAGTTTTGAATGTGGCTACAATGTGATTAAATGAATTCAAGATATTGTTACAAATGAGAAAAATCTTTAAAATAATGCAAGTATGGAAAACACTTTTTAAAATACTTCATCATATTTTTTTAATGTGTTGTGAAATGAATCAGTTCATAACACCAATTCATGGTTGTTTTGAACTACCATATGCAAGCAAAAGAACCTTGAACCTTAGGTTTAATTTGTGCTTCTTGATTGTATTTGTCTGTATAATTATGGATAGAAGAGTAACATTGTTGGAGTTCATTTGAAGTCCATAAAGTGTTGAATTTTTATCTAACATATATATATATATATATATGAATTATTACAATTTGATTTTTGGTGAACACTTGTTCTTTTGAAATTAAAGTTAAAGATAGTGGATGAGTACACTATGAAAGAACTTTCACGATGGCGACTTCATGATCAGTGGGCTACGTATGTTGCCAAGTTACAATTGTGAGGTAACATATGAGTAATTTATAAGTATTTTTTCTTCCAAATATCCAAGACTTATTTTTTATGGTATACTAATTGATTTTATATACTTATAGGTGGGAAAATAAATGAAGTCGCTGATGGATATTAAGTGACCTTCTGTGCTTTTTTTTTTTTTTGTTGGTTAATGTTTATTGAAACTTAATTTAGTATTTTGATGTTTAGAGCTTGTTGAAAACTTAATTTGTTATATATTTTTTATTTTATGAACAATGGTGTAGTTGAATTATGTGATTTAAGTGATGTATTTGAGATGTTTGTTATGTGAATTGTGTAGTGAGATTTGATATATTTAATATATTTTGTGTTTTCTTTTACTTGTGAAACAAACATATAAATTATAATTAAAATTAAAATATAGTACTAACTAAAAGCGTATAACATCACTAAATACTAACACTAAATATTGAAAATGATATTAATAATTTTTTACGTTATTGAATTAGTGTGCTTTCGATACTATAGTCACATAAGTTACTAATACACAAATAGTCGTGTCACTATTTTGGTAATACTATAATGACATGAATTACTGACATAAAAATTAGTGACACAAAAAATTAGTGTAAGTGTGTTCTGGAAGGAGTATTACGATACAATTAATGAATGTCAGGAAAAATAATTACTAACATTAAATTGGTGTTAATAAAATCAATTTTTCTAGTAGTGAAATAAAATCAATTTTTCTAATAGTGATCCCTTCTAGAACAGAAATATAGAACATTTGAAAATCTTTTGTACAGATCTTATAATGGTATATTTAAAGCTTATTTTTCTTCTTCCCTCCCTTGCTTTTTCTATAGTTTCTTAAAAACTTATAATTAGTCCAATTTAAATCTAATTATGCAATTGCACTAACCTTATAAGACTACCCTAACTTTTATATTGCCTATAACTAAAAAATGCTTAAAACTCCCAACACTCTTTTATTACTATAAGCACATTCTCTATTACTGCTATTAAACCCCTTTAAATACACCCACCAAAGCATAAAGTTAAAAACACTATCGTTCTAAGTACACCCACTCGAATCCATAAAGACAATGTCCTCTTTCTTTACCATGAACACTATGGAAAAGAAAAAAAAAAAATCAAAGGCAAAAATTTATGGTGCTTAAACTTAGTTAACTCTCATTATTTGCAACTATCTCATACCAAAAATATAATACTCCTACCTTAGCTTTTGAGCTCTATGTATATGTGATTCATTTTATTGTTTTGGTGTGAATAAAATTTGGCTGTTTATAAATCTTATAACAAGGTCCTTAAGGTACTTTGTTTATTCTAAAAATTTTATTTACCTATTTTATTTATAACACGTTATCAACATGATAGCTGATTTGATATGAGTAATTTAATTTTTATTATTTATGTTTATTTACGTTTATTTTTTTATATTTTATTATTAATATGTAATTTTGTTAATATGGTTGGTTTAATTTACATACTTATATGGCTAGTTTAAATGTCTATTAAGTTATTTTAATTTCAATAAATTAATATTTTTTCTTACATATATTTGTCTTTAAATATTATTTTTGTAGGCTGATGTTTACAATACAAGTGAGGTGGTGGAATACTAGAACCTGAGGTTCTAACATCATTAGAAATCAGAATATGAAGTTCTAAATTATGATTTTAAAAGTTAGAACCTGAAGTTCTAAATACATGCATAAGGTTTCTACATATTTCATACTTTTTATTGTTTATATTTGCACATTTTTATTTATATTAAGATATTTATTTTTTTCTTTGATTTTTAATACAAAGTTTTGAAAAATGGTGAATCTCATGAATCTGCAAATCCCTGCTATTGACTTTTCTAGAAGAAATTACATTTTTTAGGTGATGGACGCTAAAATGCACTTATAGGCTATAGTCTTGGAAGACATTAAATCATAGCAAGAAAAATCAAAATCCATGATTTGCTTTCGCCATAATTTACAAGAAAACTTGAAAGTTCAATATATGTCAGTGGAGAATCCATTAATTCTATGGAATAACCTTAAAGACAAGTTAGACTACCAGAAAGATATATTCCTTTAAAAGCCAAATATGAGTAGCTAGACGTGAGGTTACAATAAATACGATTTAGAGCGACGCGATAATAAAAAAAAAGTTCACATATCCAAAAATATTTATGTTGTGGCATAATTATCTTAGACATCATAGATCTACAATGATACATAGAATTATTGAAAATTCTCATGTACATCCATTAAAGAACCAGAAGATTCTATTATCCAATAAGATTATTTGTACTGCTTGCTCATAAGAAAAATTTGTGGTTAGATTAACCGCTTTTAAGGTTGGTCATAAATCTCTATCGTTTTTACTAAGAATCCACCCACCTAGTGGACCATTTAGTTAATTTATGATTTTGTTGATGTATCTACATGGTGGTCACATGTTTGTTTATTGTCCAGACGTAATATTGCATTTGTAAGATTGTTTGCCAAATTATAAGATTAAAAGCATGAAATCTAGATTATCTAATCAAAATCATACATCTAAATAATGATGGTGAGTTTACATCTAAGACATATAATGACTACTGTACATTAGTTGGTATTGATGTTGAACTTCTTGTTCCATATGTTCACATACAAAATGGTTTGGCAGAATCATTTATTAAGCAGTTGCAGATCATTGTAAGAACTTACTTATGCATAAAAAATTACCAATATGGTCATGCTATTTCATATGTTGTGGCATTAGTTTATCAATATTCTCTATTACAGCTCGTACTTAGTCAATAACTTAACATTTCCTATCATGCGCTTTAAGTTGTGTTGTGCATGTTCTTATATCACCTCCTCAATGCACAAAGATGGAATCTCAACGTCGTTTGGGGATTTATGTCAGTTTTTACTCACTTTTAATTATCAGATATCTTAAAACTACACGTTTTGTGAATTGTTACTTTTGTTGAGATAATTTTTTTATTATTAGGGAATAAAAAGCCTCCCAAAGTAAGGCATGAGTTTTCTTGGAAAGTTTTTACTTTGTCTTGTTTAGATCCCAGTACCAATCAATGTGAAAATAAAGTAAAAAGAATAGTACTTTCACAGCAAATTACAAATTAATTACCATATGCATTTACAGATGTAGTAAAAGTAACAAAATCAAATATTTTAGATGCTAATACACTAATCTGAGTGATTGTTCCTGTTAAATAATCAAGTGTAAAATTAGCCAATGAGTTATTTGTTACACATCAGAAAAACGGTGGTCTACTTGGTTATAAAGACAATGCTTCTAGGAAGAGGAGAATAAAATATTAGGATCCTGTAGCTTGAGTTATAAATATACTCACATTATTTGAATCACCAATTCTAAATGAACTTATAATCTATACAAGTCCTTGAAGAGGCATAATTCCTAAAGAGGTATAGAAACACAAAAATGAGGAACAATCTACAAATGATACTTATACAAGGGAAATATGAGATTGTAATAAAATAAACATTGACAATGTATTTTCATTCGTACTAGCAACTGAAATTACAAATGAATTTGAGTCTAAAATTATCGATGAATGTAGACAACAGTATGATTGGCCTCAATGGAAAAAGGCAATTCAAGCATAATTGACTGCTTTAATTAAATCTGAAGATGTCAACCTTAGATATAAATAGGTATTTGTAAGAAAGCATAATGAACATAGTAAAATCAATAGATACAAAGTGCTATTAGTTACACAGGATTTCTTACAGAGACCTGGTATTACGTTTTGAATTTAAATCAGCTTAGTAGTCTTAAAAAGACTTAACATGCTTCTCATAGACATAGTGATTGCATATCTGTATAGATTACTTGACACTAATATTTACATAGAAATCCCTGAAGGATTCAAAATGTTTGAACCATATAAATTAAAAGACCATAATATGTGTTTAATCAAGTTAAAATAATATTTTGTGTGGATTGAAACAATCTAGATGTATGTGGTACAATCATTTGAGTGAATATTTGATTAAAGAATGATATAACAATTATCTTATTTTACCATGTGTGTTCATTAGAAAATCTAAATTTGGAGTTGCAGTTGTATTATTTTATGTTAATGACATGGACTTAATTTGAACTTTCAAAGAGCTTCTAAAAATTACTAAATATTTAAAGCGAGAATTTAAAATGAAAGATTTAAAAAAAAAATATTGCCTTAAACTGTAGATCGAGAATAAAATAAATGGAGTGTTGAAAAAATCTTAAAGCGTCTTAATATGGATAATGCTCATCCACTCAACACTTTTATGGTTGTTTGGTCTCTCAATTATAAATATGATCTATTTTAACCAAAGAGGATGAGGAAGAGATACTTGGTCCATAAATACCATATTCAAATGTAATCGATGCTTTATTATACCTATCTCAATGCACCAGACAACATTGGAATGACATTAAACATTTCATCTAATATCTTTGCAGAATAACGGATTTGAGATTATTCTATTCAAGTGAACTAACGGAGAGTTATGGTCTTATTGGTTATGCAGACATAGGTTACCTCTCTGATCATCGTAAAGCCTGTTCATAAAAAAGTTATGTTTTCACTTATAATGGCTAGACAATGTCATGGCAATCTACTAAGCAGACTTTCGTTGCCACCTTCTGTAATCACTCAATGATCCTTGCGTTACATAAAGCGCATAGTTAGTGTATTTGGTTGCGATTTATTATCCACAATATTCAAAGCAAGTAAAATTTGACTTCCGCAATAGATGTTCCAACAATTGTATATGAAGCTAATGTTGTCTGTACTGCTCAAATTAAAGGATGATACATCAAAAGAGATAGAACTAAACACATCTCGCCAAAGTTTTTCTACAATCATAAGCTCCAGCAGGACAAGAAAATTGATGTCAAGCAAATATGCTCCACTAATAGTTTTGATGATCTTTTTACTAAAGCTTTACCCACATCAATATTTGAAAAGTTAGTCTACAGTATTGGCATGCGTAGACTCAAAAAATTAAATTGATTTCTAGTTTCTGCAACTAAATTGGATAAATGTGCATTATATTATTTTTTCTTCGATCAGATTTTATTCCTCTGGATTTTACTGACAAGATTTTAAAGAGGCAATATTAAGCATATCTAGTTAAGTACCTAAATGGTGAAGTTCAAGGGAGAGTATTGTAAACTTGGCGAACTCTTACCATTTGCAACAATCCCACATTTAAAATGTAATCCCCTTACCCTAGCTTTTGAGCTCTATATATATGTAATGCATTTGATTGTTTTGGTGTAAATAAAAATTGACTTCTTATAAGCCTAATAACAAGGTACTTAAAAGTATTTTGTTTAGTCTAAAATTTTTATTTATTATTTTATTTATAACATGTGGCAAGAAGATAGAAAATTGAACCCAAGTATGTCAGCATGAAAGCTTTAGGCAGTATAAGTAAACAATTAATTGGTTAGTAATGAATTCTATAGAAGAAATCACTTTAACAAAAGATGAAAGCAATTATTTATAAGGATGACAATAGGCAACGCCTGCAATAGGTAAAGGGCTAGAAATACCTTGTTTACGTATAATTAGGAAATGCATTAACCAAATCCTACTTGTAACTACTGCGGGTTTTATCAATTACTAAACTTACAATGGTACCCAACAGATTTTTTGCGGGTTTTCATATTCGAAATCACAATTTCCATTCTTATTATAAGCAAATCATCGTTATTGAGATTGAAGATTTGCTTTATCTTTTACCTTATAAATTTCAATAGATTTTTAATCAATATGCAAGAAAACTCAACAATATTAATTAATATACAAGAGAATTTATTTTAAATCGTATCAAAATTATACATGCTGATTATAAAAAAGCTGAATTAAATCATATCAAATTAACATGTTAATATATAATTTTAAATCCATCAAATTAACATGTTAAGTTAACAAAAAATATAAAATTTTGCATGCTGATTCTAAACAATCATAGTCTATAATTATGCATATATCAATCACACAATTTTCAAATGTAATCAAATACCAAAATTATGAAGAAAATAATAGATTAATAGCTACATATAATTATAAAAATACCTTCCACTTTGACTCAAAGACCACGTTTGAAAGATAAGATTGGATTGGATTAGCTTTTACGATTAAATTAGATTAGATTTGATTAAACTGAATTATATATAATCGTATCTTTTATTTGGTATAATATCAAACAAGCTATATTAATTTAATTTAATTTAAATAACTATTTAAATAATATAAATATTTTTAAATTTTTATTGATAATTATTGACTTTAATATTTAATATTATGTATTTTAGTCTACTCTATTAGTCTATGACAACCAAACATATTTTGAATTATATTATTTTGTTAGTCCCAAAATTTAATCCAATCCCACAATTTATCTAAGTACCCAAATATAGATTAAGGTACAGATAAAGTACATGCATTGGTAGTGAAAATTATACCTTACATTTTTAGGTAATTAGGTTTAAATATTTTTAAATTAAAGCTTTAAAAAATTTTGAAAAAAATATTGTAGGTTTGATAAATACCCATACGAGTATCAACTAAATATTTTATAAATACTAAACTTACCCACAACCTAGTGTGAGTTTGAATTTATGATACCAAACTTGCAAATGAGACACTTGACAAGTTGCCAATGTTGTTGCGAGAGATGATGCATGAATTAGGATATGAACAACAAAGGATTTTGTGAAAGCCAAATATTGTAACTGCCCAATGACCTGTCGAAATAAAGTCGCATCAGCCGAGGGAGAATCATCAAATTCAGGCAAGCTTTGACAAATGAATTTAGACGAATTTATAAGTACCATTGCGATCTCTAATTATTTATAAAAGGTTTGAGAAAAAAAATTAAAATAACCCTTTTAGTGTCGTTCTGAAGCAAGCAGAATAATAAAATGTTCTAATTTTTTCTTTTTTTTTTTCCCATAAAATTGGAAGCCCATTCAGAATTAAAGCAAGGGAAGAGATGGACTGTGAGGTCTATAATTTCACGAAAAATGAATTATAAAGAGGCCATAGAGCTCGAATGCGAGTGCACTAGTCGTATGCAAAGCTCGATGACACGCATTGGGATGAAGCCCAACTGAAATTGGGCTTGGTCTTGTAACGGCCTATAGCCGGTAGACATCATAAATCTTAATGAACGTATCGACACTTGAGAGACCTGCTTACATCCAGTTTCCCGGTCACCCCCAAAACCCTAGTCACCATCCTTGCTATATAAGCACACACATTTCATCTTGTTCACTCCTAGCTCGCCTCTACAAACCCTAACAGCCATAACAAGTAGAAAAGAAAAAAAAAAAATACCGAAAGTACATTTGCTATCGCAAAATGGCTGAAGGTCTCGTTCTGAAAGGAACCATGCGCGCCCACACTGACATGGTGACGGCGATCGCCACCCCAATCGACAACTCCGACATGATCGTGACGGCCTCGCGTGACAAGTCCATCATCGTTTGGCACCTCACCAAGGAGGAAAAGACCTACGGCGTCGCTCGCCGTCGTTTGACCGGCCACTCCCACTTCGTCCAGGACGTCGTCCTCTCGTCGGACGGCCAGTTCGCTCTCTCCGGCTCCTGGGACGGCGAGCTCCGCCTCTGGGATTTGGCAGAGGGCAAATCCGCCCGACGCTTCGTCGGCCACACCAAGGACGTTCTCTCCGTCGCCTTCTCCATCGACAACCGTCAGATTGTCTCGGCTTCTCGTGACCGTACGATCAAGCTGTGGAACACGCTCGGCGAGTGCAAGTACACGATTCAAGAGGGAGACGGTCACACTGAGTGGGTTTCTTGTGTTAGGTTCAGCCCCAACACGCTTCAGCCCACCATCGTTTCCGCTTCGTGGGACCGTACGGTCAAAGTGTGGAATTTGAGCAACTGCAAGCTTAGGGCTACTCTTGCCGGGCACACTGGATACGTCAACACCGTCGCCGTGTCGCCGGATGGATCGTTGTGCGCCAGCGGAGGGAAAGATGGAGTGATTCTGTTGTGGGATTTGGCCGAGGGAAAGAGACTCTACTCGCTTGATGCTGGTGCTGTCATTCACGCGCTTTGCTTCAGTCCTAATAGGTATTGGTTGTGTGCGGCGACTGAGCAGAGTATAAAGATCTGGGACTTGGAGAGCAAGAGCATTGTTGAGGATCTTAAGGTTGATCTTAAGACTGAGGCCGAAAAATCTGAGGCCACCATCGCTACCACTACCAGCAAAAAGAAGGTATGATTTTACTTAACCAATGTATTTACTTTTTGTTTATAAATTCATAGTTGGATCGCCTGTCAAAATATTGTCTTTTCTTTGTGGGTTGTGCATATTTTGTTACATTAATTGATTAATGGGAGAATGTACTTTTGGCTGGTGGGTAAATGTTTGAAGAGAATACAGAGTATTAATTGAGTGTTCATGTTTAGCTGATCCGTGATGATTTTCTATTGTATGCCATATTTTTCCGACGCGTGAATGTGAAATTGTAATTTGCGGTGTTTTCTTAGATGTTTACATATGTATTAGGCTTTTACCTATTCTCTTATTACTTGTAGCCATCTTAGGTGTTACTGATGTTATATTTTGAAGTGTCAAACTTGTTATATATGTAATAATAGTCACATTTTGTTATCAATGTTCAGAAACTTCAATTTTGTATAGCAATCTTTGTTTGAATTTTTATGTTGAATGTTTGTGTAGGAAAATCAAACACGTTGAAAAATTGTTCTATGAAAATGTTGCTGTCTTACATCAGTTATATAAAGTCTTTTGAATAATTTACAATGTTATAGATTGTTGGTGCTATTAATATTTTAACAGGAAGTTACCATTTTCCTTGTATTTTGTTTCTTGACACACTTCCAGAGGGTTGTGTGTTCTGGAAGTGTGTTTGGAATGGGTGATCTGAAATGTTGATATTTGGTGGTAGTTTTTAGAACTAATCTCAACATTTGATCTGCATAAACATTTAAGTGTCATTATTTAGCTTTCTAATTGTCTGTAATTGGATTTTGTAGAACATTTACTGCACAAGCTTGAACTGGAGTGCTGATGGAAGCACCTTGTTTAGTGGTTATACAGATGGTGTGATCAGAGTCTGGGGTATTGGCCGTTATTGAAAAACTCTTGAGTAATTTCAAACTGCTGTTCTTTTTTCAATTACAAATAGTTGCTCGACTTAGTAGGCAGTTTCGGACTTAAGATTTAAGATTTTGTTCAAAATGTTTTTAAGGATATTTTGTTCTCTTTATTTGAATCTTATATGGCTTTGAGGCCTCTGCTGTTTTGGTTTGGCTTATTATTTTAGATGTGTTACATTACATCCGGTTTTTGTTTAATTATAAATTGTAGTTTACTTCTCTTCTCAACCAAGTTGAGTCAATGGTCAGCAACAGTACGACACACTGGTTTTTTTTGTCCGTTGAGTTATAAAGCATGGCATTGTAAACATATGTTAATTACGGACTCAAGGTCAATAATGGATGTACTATTATACTGTTTTTAAGATACCATTACAATTGGATTGAAGGAGATTTAAAGAAATTTACCCATTTGAAACTGATGACATCTCCACTCTGAATCTCAAAATAGCGAGAACTTTATAACGTTAACGGAGTCGTGGTTCATGATGGCCAAAGACCGAGTGGTGAGAGCTCCGGTTGAAGACCCTGTAGCGGAATCGCATATCCCTCGTGTCCTTTATCTATTAAAAGTGAAAATTGGCTGGTTTATGTGTAGAGGAAATATTCGTGGGTACAAATCTGAAATGCATTATAATAGAATTAATTAGATGGTATGGACTATATTATATTGTAGTATTATTTTATATAAATATTTAAAATTAAATTAATATTATTTAAACTTATTAATGTTTTATTTTATATTATGAATTTTTTAAATTAGTAATTAAATAATTATTAAATTAATATTTTTATAACATAAAAATAATTTAGTAATATACTATCATCAAATAGTAAAATATTATAACATAATATTATTACCTAATATTATAATATAATATAATTTTTTATAATGTAAATTACATATATTATAATACAATATAATATTAAATTTTTATAAATAAAATAAAAATGTAATATAATATTAATATTATATATTGAAATTTTAAATTTAATTATGAATTAATTTTTATTTATAAATGTCGAATATAATTGTTCAATTTAAATTCAATATTTTAGTTAATAATAAATGATTAAATAATTTTACATATTTAAAGTAAAATAATTACAATGATTTTATATAATAAAAGTAGAATAATGAATTATCATTTTGTTTAGGTTTATGAATATTTTATATTATTATTTAAATTTAAATTTTATTTAACTATAAATTAATATTTAATAAATTTAAATTTATTATGAATTATTGAATAATAAAAATAAAATGATTAAAATTTAAAATAAAAATAATATTTTAATGCAATATAGCCTAAATCCTACTCTCTGCAAGATTGCTTTATGCTCCTTTCAATGCATTGGTCCCCTTTTCAATGTAGTGTAATGCGATAAAAAATTGCCGTTAAACATGGATTAGCATAAGAATAATATTTTAATATAATACAATACAGTAAAGTGTAATAGAATCGTATTCTTTCTATTAACATTCTTGACAAGGTCTTGTCGCCTTAACAATTAATCGTGTGCATGTTATGAAGCTAGGGGTGGTAATTCATGCTATTGTGTCTTATTTGTGTCAAGTTAAATTTAAGCAAATATTAATATGATTTGGTTATTAATTTTGTTGAAATATTAAAATATGAATATGACTTGTTATTAATTATGTTGATCCATTTAACACATTTAGTACAAATAATTAAAAATTAATTTAAAATTTAACAAATATGTCAATATTAGTCTTTAAAAGATAAGTAATAAATAAGTTAATATGATATAAACAAGTTTATAACATAATATGAATATGACACAAATAATTAATTTAATAGTAAGTATTTACATTAGTTAATTTTAAATAATATTATCATATATTAATTGATATATTCGTATTATAAATGGATAAACGTGTCAAGATAGTTCAAGATGGATATGATACTATTATTACTTATATCATGTTGTGTAAATTCATTTATTAATTGTTAATATAAAGATATGAAAAAATCATGTCGTATCTGTATCATATAATCATATTGTATCTTACATTACCACCCTTGTGTGAAATTGAGAAATACAGATACCGTGAGTTAATCTTATATTCTTTATTCAAGAAATAACTTTGTATATTGGATTGAGTATTTAGTAATTTATTTATTCTTTTTATATAAAATTAAAAACCGAGGGTTCAAGACTACAAATGTTGAATTTGAGGTAAATTTAATACATACATACATACATACATACATACATACATACATATATATATATATATACACACACATACAAATTTTCTATTATCCGAATGCCCGGATAATACCTATTATCCGCATGTCCAATATAAACGGTTGGATCAAATTGAATCAATCCAAAGCTCTTAAAGACTAAGATTTCAGGTCAACAACTCTTGATCAGATCAGAAAATGATTTGGAATCCAATTGATTGTCTAATGGATTGGTCTATTAACCAGGTAGTGTAAGATTATTATTAACACAAGTTCATTTATAACATGAAACAGAGTATTTGTAACATGAGAAATAAATTTTGAAGAACGAAAATACCAACCAAAAGGCAAAAATAAATCATACCACAAAATGTCAACATGAACAACATAAAACAACAATCTGCTGCAGGAAAAGAAATACAGTAAAATCTTTGTAAATTAATACTCAATAAATTAATAATCTTTATTATATAACAAACTTTTACAGTCTCAACTTGACCCAATTGGCTAAGGTAATAATTTCGATAAAATAATAAAATAATACTTGTCTAAAAAATATTATATAACTTTGTAGTTCATTTAAATAATAAATTAATAATTTACTGAAATTACAAACGTAATTGACTATAATATTTTAATTACATAAAATATGACTTAACAAATGCAATTTTTCAAAAACTCATTACTGCAATTCTTTTTGTTTGCGTGGATGTGGGATACTCTTTACTATACTCAGCATAATTTTTTATATCTTTCTCAAATAATTTGATATGAAATAAAAGAAGACTTAGTGTTTGTTTATATATAGATTATTTTTAATTAAATTCATTGAACACAATTCATTAAATTAATTAACATGAATACAGTTTAATTAAGTACATAGATAAGTACAACGCATTTATTTTTCTAGTTAAATACATGAATATAACATGAATTAAATTATTTGTTAATTCAATTCATTGAATACATGAATATTATTTAATTAAATAGACATGTACGATGTACTTATTATTTTGGTTAATTAAATAAATAATTTTACTCATATTTAATATTAACAAAATACATTGAAGATTTACTTATTAAATATATATTAATTGAATTATAAATAACTTTATAAATTAATAAATTATTAATTATTTAATATCTCTTTTAATTAATAAATTTTATACGATCAAACCTTAAAAATTATAAATTTATAAAGATTCTACTGTATTACCAATCATTCAGCTGAAAGAAAGAATAGTCTAAAAAAAAAAAATGCAGCTTTACGGGCGTTTATTATTATTATTTTTTTTTGGGAAAAAAATTTTAATCATCCTTCCTCCTGACCTTTTCCTCTCTTTTAACTCACCAAAAATATCAAAATGTCAAAAACAGATTTGAGGTTGAAACTGAGCTATCCCACCTATATAGGAATCAGATTTCACTCTCTGCAAAAAATTCTTTAACCATACATATTAACCACAGGACCGGTAAAATATTTACCATAACAATCCTCAGGACCGGCGAGGGTAACAAATTTCCGCTGGTGTATCCGCGACATGACTGGCTTCACCAGCTATATTATTGGCCAGGGCATCGCTTGAAAGATTTCATCACTTGTTGCATGATTCAAGCTTATCCAAGCCCTTTAGAAGGAAACTCAGATTTCTGAGTTTGTAAGACAATCCACCATCTTTTGGCCTAGCAGAATAAGCTATTTCTTCTTTAATTTACGACGCAAGCAGGCAAGAGGATTGTCGGCATCATCAAGATCGTCTTTGTAGTTATTGCTCATCGGTTCCCTCACAGGTTCATGGGAAGTAATGATCGGACCTTTGACTTCGTCTCCTCTTTCAAGCACCTTATCACTGGCTAAAACATTCTGCTTATTATTCAGACTAGACTGGATGCTGAGAGATGACCCACTCAGCCAAGAAGCAAGGGTGCTATCACCAGCCTCAGTATCATCTCTGAGATTGATGTCCAGCATTGCTTCCGAGACAGGCTCATAGTGACTAATAACCGCACCTCTGACTTTATCTGTAACCCCACCTTCAACCTTATCTTCTCCAATACACTTGTCACTCACCACCATAATTTGCATATCTTTTAAATGACTTGACTGCATTTTACACAGTGACATATCTTCAGGAGTTCCACCATTTTGGCATGTGTGAGCTTCACCGTTTTGCATTTGGGACATAATTGGCTGTTCATTACTGTATTGATCAACTGCTTCAAAAGGCAACAATGATCCCATAGTTTCCTCTCCATAGGAAGAACAAGCCTGATCAGCAATTTTAGGGACTTCAAACTTTTTCTTCTTTGACTTGTTACGAAGCAAGCAAGCAAGTGTTCCGTTTTCTCCATCTGATGATTGTAAAAGGTTCTTAAAATGAGATTTGCCCTTAGGTTTTGGTGTTTTGCTTGCATCTTGCTGACAAGAGGAATGTGCAACAAACTGGCATTCCCCTGATGGTTCATTACATCTTCTTATTCCATGGTGTCGCCTTTGAGCCTGATTAGTGTCCTCCAAAGAGAAGTTGTTATCACCATCATTAGTACTCCTAGGGTTTTCCTTTTTAGGGGGTTGCAAAAGAATATTCTGGCTGCTTTCATCCAGCTCCACACTACGTCTCTTTGAACCTTTTTTTGCAGACTTCTTTATGGCAACAGATCCGCAACCAGCCTTTTTCTTTGCTGAACGTGGCTTTACTATTTTCTTCTTTTGAATGGCATCTGGCTGATCAGAGATTTCCATCACATCAGAATCAGTTATTCCCAAAACTTCCTCAGAACAAACTTGGGCATCTCTCCTACATCGGAGGGATTTAATCTTTTTCTGAGTGTTGCTGCATTACGTCCATAGAGAAGAAATACAAAACTTAAATTCACAAAAATACACACACTAGAAAATAATTCCAGATAAGCTCCAGGAAATTTGAGACTAATTAAAGAAAATGAGGAAACTGAAATAACTAACCAATCATCATTTTCCTTCCCAGATTCTTGCATTCCGCTGCATGTAAGTTGTATCAAATTAGTAATGGTATAGCATGAACCAACAGAGCTGAGTGTTTGAAATTTGTACCTTGATTTTCTTTTATGATTCCTGGATGCATTTGGTGCTTCAGGTTGAGACACAGATTCTAGCATTGCTATTGGAATAAAATCATTTGGACCAAGGGCAGGGCGCTCCCGCTCCCGGTCTACAAAGTTGCTCACAAGAGCTGCTTTCTGAATCTTTTTAGCTTCTAGAAACAAAGGCACTGCTTCTGGATGCAATGCCTTCCATCTCCTGGTTATAAAGAAAAAAAAGATGCAACTAAAATTAAGTTACAAACAATGTACAGAATATAAGCCGTGCCTAGAGAAACTACATAATTACAGCCTCAGTTCATTCTGACCAATGCCTATTTGTAAAACTATTTACAAAAATAAAAAAGTACATACCTCCAGCACTGATTGTCAGTACGTGAAGGTAGCACAGCAGCAACCTTGGACCAGCAATATCCATGCTCTTTAATTGCTGCCTCTAACCTCAAATCCTCTTGCTCAGTCCATTCACTCCGTTTCACGGAAGGATCCAAAGAATTGACCCATCTGCTATCAGAACAAGAAGTTAATTTTGTCAAAATCAAAATTTAAACTGAAATATTTATGGATACCTTTCTCTACACTGCACTTGTGTTCGACCAGGCACAAATTGAGCTATTTTCTTCCAGTTCCTAGGCCCAAAAAGCATTGTAGCTACTATAAGGCGTTGGTCTTCATCAGGATTCCACCTCCCCTGTCGCTTTCTTGATGGATGAAGTGTTTTATTCCACCTGCGTGTCAAAAAATTACGTGTACAAATTAATTGACTGGCTTTCAAGAGTTATAAAATGGAAACAACTAGAATATCAGAACTACACAGGACCTCCGATGAAAGGAAGAAAGGGAAATCCAGAAACAATACACACACAGAAAACATGAAGAAGTGTCAGTAAGGAAGAACTTTTCAGTATGGGACTGCTGATAGACAAAATAAGATAGTAAAACTTACCAATGACACATGCACAATCTGCAATATGACGAGGTGAAGCGAGAGTTATGATGCATAGATACATAATACATACGTTCAACCTATTAGTGAATGTACTCTAAACACTTGAGCTATATCCAACAGGTTGTATCAAACAACAATCCAAAGGCAAACCATCATTAGGCAAGCCAAAACATTTAAGATGCAATAGACGGTATACTACAATCATAATGCCCATTCTTTGATGCAGTATAATATGTGTAACTCAAGTTCTATGGATAGTTTCTATGTTGAAGATGTATAGATCAGTCAATGTTTAATGTGTCATGTCCACTGTGGTGTCTAATAAAAGGGTTCCAAACCCCGTAACTAATCTATATTATATTTCAGACATTCAAGCAATTAGGCAAAAAACATTTACCTGTTTTTTGCACCATTTATTAGGCATTGTTTTTGAAACAATTTACTGACCTATTAGAGCATTGAGTACCAGTCCTTCCTTTCAAAGTAGAGGCTACAGACTGCCAATTACTCTCACCATAAGCTTCTACAGCAATCCGGAGTTGTTCATCCTCCTCCTTAGTCCATTCTCTTCTCAGTATGCAAGCATTCAAACTTCGTTGGTAACGTGCCAAACATTGAAATGGGGTCCTGTTAGTCCCTAGTGAGGCTGCAATACCAAACCAGTCAGTAATCCCCTTTTCTTGAATGATCAGCAAAAGACTCTTCTCCTCTTCGACAGTCCATGGATTGTGATTAATTAGGGGATCTTCAAAGTTCAACCACCTGCAAGAATAAACCATAGACAGGAGTTAAAAGAAAATAACTGTAGCACCATATGTTGATACAGTATTTTAAAAAGATTATGCAAATTGTTTGCCTTCGACTTACAATGTCTAACTAGAGCTCAATCAGTATCAAATCCACGTACATAAATGGGTTCTCATACATTCGTGGTAATGTATAAAAGTGAGCCTAAGTTGACCCATTGCAAGCAAACAAATGAAGCAAAGTACACCACATAATGAAATTAAAAGTATCTAAGGAAATCCTCAGAGAAGCAACGAATATTACCTTGTTAAATATATCCACAAACTCTAAATGTTACAATGAATGGATTACTTATTCATATTGTACAGGAAAAATACAAATAAAATAGAAAACATATAGCAGAAAAAAAATCTTTAAAATTTTCAATTATATAACATAATAACACTGCCAAGAAAGTACTTACCGTGCTTCACATTCTGCACCCGAACGACCCTGAACATACATGGAAGCTACTTGATCCCAATTGACTTTAGGAAGAAATTCCCTGATCATTTCTGGGGTAACTTCAAGATCTTTAATCGATGCAAAAATGCTATCCAAACTGTTTGTATCTGTAGCAGATCCTGATCCCTCTGCAACACTGTTATCAATAAGCTTAAATAATGAATGAAAAGCATAGATTATCAAAAGAATCTACATATTGCAATATTAAAGCAATATTCAATTTAACTTCTACAAGAAGCCTTAGAAAATAACTACGGTTAACATGCTATTTGCCTAGAGGCTCTCCTTAAGCTCGGCAATGCACAGCTCATCCTTAAAAAGAATTTTGTTTATTTTGTAAGAATGAAAATTAAAGAAAAATTACAGGTTCCATTTTTATTTTCTTTAAAATAATGAGGTCTATGTACAAAGATTTGCAATCAGCTAAACCCTAATTCTTCATAAACTCCTAAATTTTGCATGTCCTCCTGAAGTTCCTAAAAAGATATATAAACCAAGACCCTCTTAAATAGTCCTTACCTACATCTGAATTCTGCAAGATGTGAAATTGGAAGGATTTCTAATTTTTTTTTTTTATAAGAAACTCAAAAATGTATTAATGGTGAAGATTTACCAATAGTGGACCAGCTGCCAACTAAGAAAACAAAAGACTAAGACTATTTATGCTACACAAAAGTATACCCAATCACCCCTATACAAGGCTAGAATCAGCTATAGCTTTCCATCTCAAAACCCCTTTCTAGTTTATATAAATGATGAAAAAAGATTAATCTTGAAACCCCTTAGACACCAAAGTCCAAAGTGAAGCAAGAAGACAAACTCTATCCCACAATTCCTCAATATTATACAATTATGCAATTGGTTTAATAATTACATGGCTTTTCTTTACCATGGATCATTCTCATGAAGTTTTATCTAATTATTTCACTTTTGACAATTAAAATTAGATCCAATCAAAATTTAAAACCATAAGAAAACTTCTTTAACATGAATCAAATAAACTCAAAACCTCTTAATTTTATGGAAGTATCTAAACCAACCCTCTTTTACATGCTTATCTTTTAATCAGACAGAACTTATCTGTTTTATCCCTGCTATTTATACAAAATACAAAGACTTGAGGCCTGTCATAATTTTTGTCAAACATACTGTACTACTTCAAATAAACTGGAGAGCAAAAGACTAGTGTTTTCCACCTGCTGTAAGTGGCTAAAGTTCAAGTCCAATGAGCTTCCCTTTGACTTCTTGTTTTTATAAGGCATGGGTTTAAAAAATTATCAAGTATTTTGTCGACTGCCTTTGATAAATACTGACGGGCAAGTTGCATATAACAAGTTGAAAGATGAGCATGCATTGCCATGGCCTACACTTCCTTATGAGTTCAAAAAGATATCTAATAACGAATAAATATATCTAAACATACCTGAATCTATCCACTGACAATTGAAGAACCATTTCTTGAAACTGTTGTCTTATTCCCTTTCCAAGATTTTCATTTTCTTTCTTTGACCACTTTTTCCGATGCAATGACAGGAGAGATTTTGACATTGCCATTTTATAGTTAGCAACTTGAGAATTTTCTACAGGGCCATAATTAAAAGCAGAGAGCTTTTTATTGGTACCCTGCAGCAGTAAAATCTACCACAGTGAAAATGAAGCTACTGAAGGAAAATAAATAATAAAGACAAGTATATCAAGATATCCAATCTGAACACCTCTGTAAACATCAATCAAGCTCAAAATCACAAATTCCATATAACAGTCAAGCCATAATCACAACCAGTAAGCACATCTTTCATCTCCTGCCAATGTTTTAAATATCACCAAGAAGGTTAATTCTCATTATACATCTTGTGAGGATTTAACCTATTTTGTAACTGAGATATTTTGATGCAGCAAAATGAAAATAGTGGTTGCACTTAGTGTGGTTCTAAGTTTAGTTTTTTACAAGTCATGGATATGCTTATATGACCCAATAGGGAAATAACAGTAGTTTCTACTATTTCCACATTCAGGACATTTGGTAATTTAGTTTAATCTATGTCGCGCATCTTTTGTTTGCTTTGATTTATGTCTATAAAGTTAATCTCCTTTCAGTCGAAGGTTTAAGAAAAAGACAGCTTTGTTAGCAAAAAAGTAGTAATATCATATTGTAACATATATAAAATATAGCAAAAACTAAACTTTTGGCAAGCCAATGGAAATATATAATATAAGTAAAATGCTCTCTCTCTGGTAACGGCTACTTGGTTATCTCTTTCCCCCTAATTTTTCTTTTTATTGATGATTGTTTCATGAAGTCTTCAACATTAAATCAGTTGTTACCTTCAGCATGTAATTAGCATGTTGACAACCTCTACTTCGGCCGAATTTCAGGATGCACTGCCAGTGCTCCTTATGGTACACACACCAATTAAACAGCTTCTAAGCCCTTAAATCCTGGACTTAAATGTCATTCTAAGCATTCATAATCACCTGAATCAAATAAACTAAATATTTATCCTATCAAAATCCAATAAACCATACCCATTGCAGCAGCCTCTAGGTCCTCAAAATCTACAATTCCAATCTCATGTTAGAATATCTAATCACCCCATTGTCCAATATACTATCAAAAGTTAATTCTCCCAGTCTAGAGTGTTAAAATTACAATTAATCTGTGTCACAGTAGAAGTCAGCATAAATTAACTAAGGTCACTTGTTCATTGAATATCCCAGATCTGTTTAACTTTCTCGCTTGTTTTCACCACAAATGCACACATACAAAGGGAAAAATATGAAAAGACATCTATCATAAATTGTGAGCACTCCATGATTTTGGCTACTGCAGTCTAGTATAAGAACAACGTATTTAAACTTTACCCATGGATCAGTTTTTGGCTTTGAATTATCCAATTTATATAGTATGAATTTATAAGATTTCTAATAATCATATCTTCAAGATTTATTTGAAAAGGGGAAACTATAAGGATGTCTAAACTGTTCAACGATGCTACAATAATCTATCACAAAAGATACATCGTAAATGAGATGTAGTAATAATATAATGATGACACTTAGCATTATTCTAAACTGTATAATGAAAATTAGTTCCACTGAAAAAAGCATAGTTAAGAAACTAAATAGAGTAATAAATGAAAGATTTACCTCTGAATCCTTCTCCTTCCTCGAATTGCATGATGATGAAATTAATTGAACACGAAGATCCTTCTTCTGTGATAATGCTCGACCAGTTACTTTTCGGCAAGAAACCTGAAAGTCTTTAAGAATTTTTACACGTTCCTTCAATTTGTTGTTCTCCTCAATTCTTGATTCAATCTGAGCCAACTTACTTCGGATAAACTTCTGATACGACCTATTCTTCTTAATGGCATCAATAAACACCTGAGCAGACTTCGGGAAGTTACTAGACTGCTTCTGTGACAACACAGAAAGTCTATTACATTCATCCGATTGATGACACTCAGCAGAAGCAGAAGGCTCTTGTAAATTTGTAATTGTTTCGTCATTGCGAGGTTCTTCACAAGAATCAATTCCATTTTCAAACAAATTATTCGAATTATTATCCTCCTCTGACGCTACTACACCAGAAGATTCATGTACCTCCAAGCTGCTCTTGTTAGTATCTGCATTAGAATAGTTACAAACGAACATCAATTGTAATTGTTTATATTCTTTTTACATACAAATACAATCAAAATTAATCAAATTTAGAAACTTACCAGCTGAATTATAAGCTGAAAAGCGCTTCTGAATAACACGAAGAGTCTCGAAATCATCCTCTCCGTCGTCGTCGGAAACAACTGGCGGGAGAGTACACAGAGCCTCTAGAGACAGTGGCTGGCACACGTCATTTGATAATGCCAAGCGGTTCTGTATGCTTCGGACCAGTTCTAGGTCGCCTTCGCTGTCGGAACTCCATTCGTCAGCAACAGAAGCCGAAGGTGCGGCGGCGTCGGGCAAGTGGTGACGGTCGGTTTTGTCGAGGTCGTCGGGGTCGGCGCGGACAAGCATACAGGCTCTCCTTAGGGCTTCCATGTCCTCGTTAAAAGCGTCATCGTTTTCGCTGCCGGAGAATTCTTCTCCGTCGTCGTAATCGTTGCAATGACACATCGTTTCTGTATGAAAATTTTATTAAAAAAAAACAGAAAACTTTATTTAAAAATGAATCTTTTTTAGGGTTTATTCATCATCTATCAAATAGACTAACTGAAGTTAAATTTTAGAAAGATAAGAGAAAGGTGGCGGCATGATTGAATTATGTATGCGGTGAAGGGAGAAACGGTGGAGTCAATTTAATTGGATCCGATCACACCAGTCAACTTACATGGTTTTGGGTTGGGCTTTAACTTGGACAAGGCTGGGCCAGGC
This sequence comes from Murraya koenigii, assembly GCA_025617385.1. NCBI lineage: Eukaryota > Viridiplantae > Streptophyta > Magnoliopsida > Sapindales > Rutaceae > Murraya > Murraya koenigii. The sequence continues at coordinate 13,949,051 of CM046817.1, read as the reverse complement.
TTCCCTATCTATTATTATGGTTTTCTTTTTGAAATTTTAAAGAGGGAGTTTTTTTTAAGAAAAAAAAAAAGGAATACGAACATTTTTTTTTACGTGAAAATAAAACATCATTACGGTGAGGTTACGTGGGACCTTATATATTATATAGATTATAAGATGACAAAGTATATCTGAAGAGTTCCAAGCTTAAGAAAATCTAAGACTTCCAAGCTTAAGAATAATCTAAAAATAAAATTAACATCAGAGATAATATAAATAAAAGATAACAAAATAACTTACCGCCTGACATAAAAATCGCCCACACATCTAAAGAAATAATGTCAGATAACCTTGAAGAAAGATCCTAAGAACTAATGAGATGTTGGCTAAGCTAAGAAGTAGAAGCTTAGTTGGCCATAAAATCCACAGCATAATTAGCCTCCTAAGCACATGTCTGATTCTAATTTGAATAGAAGAAAAAGAACTCACAGAACGAATTCAATTTAATAAATAATGATAATCTCAATGACCAAAGCCATGGGACGATATCTAAGAAAAGACAATGGCTGAATGACCACCTTTAGACTAGTAAAGCTTAGTTGAGCAGCAAACTCCAACTTCTCACAAACAATTATCACCTCACGAGAAAAATTTGACTGGTGTACAAGAAAATGAGCAAAGACAACAAAAACCAAACCTTTATGGTCATGAAAAATACCGCATCCGCCACTCCAAGATTGCTCCTAGAACAATCATCTATATTTAACTTCACTATCCTATATGACAGACTTAACTAAGAAACCAATTAAATAGGCTTACGTGATGGTATAAATGTTAGATTTATTTCTCACATATTGTGGATTAATATAAATCATTTTAATTGTTTTATCCTTTACCGAATTAATACATGACTAATGTCAAATATTAAGGAGCAATCTTAACAGACTCATTTATTAAGTGATCAAATATTATTTTAATGAGCTTGATTTTGTCATACCCTATATGGTAGTATATTATGGATAAGTATAACCTTTAATTGTATTATTATAGCTCATAATGAGATGGACAATTTTGTACTAATACATGAGGGGTCCCTGTATTCAGCCATAATATTTAAGTGATTTCATTCCATTGAAAGTTAACTGTTGAAAAATCTAAGGAATGAGTGCAATGCACTTCTTTCTCTCTTTTCTCTCTCGATTTCACTATTCACATACACAGTATATTCAAGCAATTTCGATCTGAGGTGAAGGTAGCAACTTTGCAGCATTTGGATCGATTTCTTGGCAACCTATACAAGCTTCATAACAAGTTTCTAAGCATGGATTCATGGCTAATTAAGGTAAATCTTGAATTTTTTTCTAAAATATGTGTTTAATTGAAAATACAAGATTAAAGACATTAAGTTCATATTTATTACAACAATTGGTATCAGAGCCCATGGTTATGTATTTCCTATTGAACCATAGCCATTTTTGTAGATGAATCAAAGTTGGACTCACTTATGGCATTTTTCTTTATTTTTGGATTTTTTTATTCTGAGCATATTTGAACAAAAAAGTTATTGAATAATGCATGGGTAATGTTTAAGGAGTAAAAGTATAATTCTTTCATGATTTTTGGTGGCCAAAATCGGGTTATTCAAGAAAATGTTATTGTAGCTACGAAGAAGACGAAGTGCAGTGAAATTATCATTTGGTCCCTAAAGTTTACAAAGTTATATTATGACTTAAATATTTTCTAAATTTTTCAATTTGGTCCTTGACCAAAAGTCAACATTAGATAATATCATTTATGTCACTGATAGTTTATATAATTAATTTTTAGCCTAAATAATTATCATTTGGGTCTTTAATCTATTATAAAATTATGTTATAGCCCAAATATTTTCTAAATATTATTTTAGGCTCTTATGTTTTGGAAAATTATAATGGAGACTAGAAAGTTATTTCATTTTATTTATAGTTAGAGAGAAATGTTTTGTTATTATAAACAGTGGCTGTAATTTTGAAAATTCTTCATTTAAGTCCAAAATTTTCATAATTTTTGGTAATTTTTCAGAATTTCAATTATAAAAATAATCCATCATTATTGTATATTATGGGCATGGCATTTATACATTTTACTGAGGCATATAGATATTTTAATTTAATTAAATATTTTGGTAAAAACTTTAATTATATTTTATAAAGTTAATTATGTCAAAACTTCAATTTAGAGTGATTGTGTATCTACCTACCGTAGAACCAATTATAATAAATTATTCGGTGTTTTGCAATTAATTGCCCATTTATAATTATTGATTATAGATTGTGTGGTGGATTATTGTTGCTATAACTAAGATTCATACGGATGATGCGATTGCCATGTCGGCAAATCACTACTTGGTAGGATGCTTGGGTAGTTAAAGAGATTTGTTGGGTATTTTCTATTGAGTGACTTAATTAATTACCCTGTCGGTAATGGGTCAATGTTGGTGTTATATTCAACTTGTCTGCTTTATTTTTGGGTTAGAGCACTCCTTTATTCTTAAAAGATGTCTAATATATTGTGTTGTTAATGGAGAATTGTAAAATGAGGAATCATTGTTTATGACATGATTTTGTTTTCACATGCCTAATAATACTTATTGTTGATTCCTCAGCTCTAGATATTTTTTCTTTTCTCCAAGTTGCCTCCATTAAGACTTTGACTGGGACAAATTATGAGGACTGGCGTGAATATGTCATGTTCTATTTATCTACATTGAATAGAGACTTGGCTTTGAGAGTTAATGAGCCATCTAAGCCCGCAGATAAGAGCACTACTACTGTAAGGGCAGAGTGTATGGCTTGGGATAAATCCAATAGACACTATCTGGATGCAATAAAATATACTATTGATAGAACGATCAGAGATAGCATCCCTATATGTGACAAGGCTAAAGATTATTTGGCAACAGTGGGAAGAATTTTAAGAAGGTCGACAAGGCTGAAAATGGTAACTTTCTGAGATTGCTTACAGATACCCAGTATGATGGTGTTTCTGGGGTGAGAGAGCACATTCTCAAAATGACAAGTTACCATAAGAAGCTGAAAGATATGGATGTCAGTTTGCCTGATGACTACCTAGTATTCTAAATTCTTGAATCTCTTCCACCACAGTTCAAAAATTTGAGAAGTCAATACAACACTCAGAGAGACACTTGGAATATCAATGAGTTATCTGCTTATGTAGTTCAAGAAGAAGAATTATTGAAGAAGAATTATTGAAGAAGGGAAAATCCCACACTGCTATGATGGCCACTATTCAAGAGAGTGGGAGTGTGAAGAAAAGCTCTTTAAAGGGTAGCAATAAGTTTTTTAAAAAGAAGAAGTTTGGAAAGAAAACTTCACGTGGAAAATCTTCTACTACTTCTGGTTCCACTTCTAAAGGCTTTAAAGGAAAATGTCATTTCTGTAAGAAATTTAGGCATAAGAAAACTGAATGCAGGGGGTTTAAAGCATGGATGGAAAAGAAAGGTATTCGTGTAGCTTTTGTGGGCTTTGAATCCAATCTTATTGATGTTCCTTCTAATACTGGTGCAACCATTAATATAACAAATTCCTTACAGGAATTCAAAAGCAAGAGTGAGCCCAATAAAGGAGAGCTGATTGTGTATATGGGCAATGGAGTAAAGGTCAAAGTTGAAAGCATAGGAGTTGTCAGACTACACCTAACAACAGGCTAATATTTGGATCTATTAGGTACAACTTATATTCCTTCTATTATGAGAAACTTGATATCTGTATCTATTTTGGATAAATGTGGCTATACTTTTTATTTTGGTGACAGAAAAGTTTACTTATTCTGTAATTCAGAGTTAGTTGGTTCTGACACTCTATATGATGGCTTATATATGATTGATTTATTTATTTATGTTGCTGAATCATCATCCAATGCTCATGTTATGAATGTTATTGGCTCTAATTATAAAAGAGTTGATGAAAATTTCTCTATGTTGTGGCATAAACGGTGAGGTCATATTTCCAAACAGAGGATGGAAAGGCTCATTAAAGATGATATTCTCCATAATTTAGACTTTTCTAATTTTGATTCTTGTGTTAATTGTGTCAAAGGCAAACTTACTGCTAAAACCAGAAAAAAAGAGAATTCAAAAAAGTTAATAGGTTCTGGAGTTGATACATACTGACATCTGTGGGTCGTTCACTCCTACTGCTACAGGTGGTTATAAGTATTTTATCACATTCATCGATGATTTTTCTCGTTATGGTCATGTTGAGCTTCTTACTGAAAATACTGAATCTTTGTCTGTTTTTCAAGTTTTTAAGGCTAATGTTGAGCTCCAAAAGAGTAAAATGATTAAATCAGTGAGATCAGATAGAGGTGGTGAGTACTATAGGCGATATGATGAAACTGGGCATAATCCTAGACCTTTTGCTAGATTTCTTCAGGAATATAGAATAGAAGCTCAGTACACAATGCCTGGAACTCCTGAAAAGAATGGAATTACAGAAAGAAGAAATTCTACCATTCTTGATATGATGCGATGTATGTTGAGCAATTTTACTTTTTCAGATTTTCTGTGGGGTGAAGCATTGAAAACTGTTGCTTACATTTTGAATCAGATACCCAGTAAGTCAGTGCCCAAAACTCCTTATCAATTATAGTCAGGAAAAAAACCTAGTCTTCATCACTTTCATGTCTGGGGATGCAGAGCAGAAGTGAAGCCTTATAATCCATAATCAAGGAAACTTGATCCGAAGACCATTAGTGGTCATTTTATTGGCTATTGCATAGGCTCAAGGGGTTCTAGGTTTTATTGTCCTTTATCTACTACTAGAATCATTGAGTCTGATCGTGCCATTTATTTTGAGAATGATTAGAATAGTGGGAGTACTGAGCCTCACAATCTCACACTCAGAGAAGAACTTGTGGTTTTGCCTATCTCATTTTATCCAGCTTCTGCAATAGGATTACCACGTATTGGTGCTCATTCTCTTGATCCTGAACCTCATCATGTTTTAGAGTATATGGCTGTGGAGGATGATGTTACTGATGTGTGATTGAGAAGATCTGAGAGAGTCAGGAGACCTGTAATTTCTGATGATTATGTGATTTACTTGTAGAAACATGATATTGATGGTGATTTATCATCTGATCCTGTTACGTTTCAGGAAGCCATCAGTTGTACATAATCTTCATCTTGGACATATGCCATGTAGGATGAGATGGCATTCGTGTATCACAATGGGGTTTGAGACTTAGTTGAATTGGTTGCAAATGGATTTTTAAAACAAAGAGAGATGCTAGAGGCTAGGTGAAAAGATATAAGGCCAGACTTGTGGCCAAGGGTTTCAGTCAGAGAGAAGGTATAGATTACACAGAAACCTACTCTCCTGTTTTTACTAAAGACTCGTTCCATATTATCATGGCATTAGTAGCTCATTTTAATTTAGAATTACACTAGATGGATGTGAAGACAACTTTTCTTAATGGAAGCTTATCTGAAGATGTGTATATGGTGCAACCTGATGGCTTTGTTGAGCTTGGCAAAGAAAACATGGTATGTAAGCTTAAAAGGTCTATTTATGGACTTAAACAAGTATCCAGATAGTGGTATTTGAAATTTCATGATATTGTCACCTCTTTTGGATTTCAGGAGAACATTGTTGATCAGTGTATATACTTGAAAATCAATGGGAGCAAATACATCATTTTGGTGTTTTATGTGGATGATATATTGCTCGCTGCTAATGACACTGATTTTTTACTTGAGACAAAACAGATGTTGTCATACAATTTTGATATGAAGGATCTTGGTGAAGCCTATTATGTATTAGGGATAGAGATTCTTCATGACAGATCTAGAGCTGTTCTAGGATTGTCTCAAAAGACCTATATTGATCGTGTTATGAAAATATTTAATCTACAGTTTTGTGTTCCTAGAAAAGAGCCAATTTCAAAGGGTGACAAACTTTCTAAGTCTCAATGTCCAGATAATGATATAGATAAAGCTAAAATGCAAACAGTCCCATATGCATCAGTTGTGGGTAGCTTGATGTATGCTCAAGTTTGTACACGCCCTGACATTGCTTTTACAGTGGGTGTGCTTGGAAGATACTTGAGCAATCCTGGTTTTGACCACTAGAAGGCTGCAAAGAAAGTGCTCAGATATTTACAAGCTACCAAAGACATTATATTGACATATCAGCATTCTGACTACTTAAATATGGTTGGATATTATGATGTCGATTTCGCATGATGTCTAGAAGACAAGAAATCTACACTTGGTTATATCTTTATAATGGCAGGAGGAGTTATATCATGGAAGGGTGTCAAGAAGACATTTATAGCTTCTTCAACAATGGAGGCAGAATATGTAGCATGTTTTGAGGCTACACGTCAAGCTTTATGGATGCAGAATTTTATCATAGGGCTAGATTTTTTATTGGCTGTGCTGAGGCCATTAAAGATATACTGTGATAATTCTGCAGCTGTTTATTTTTCTCATAATACAGGGAGTTCCTCACGCTCCAAGCATATTGATGTTAAATACTTATTTGTGAGAGAGAAAATTACTATATCTTATATATCAGTAGAGTATATACCTACAAAACTCATGTTAGCTGATCCACTTACTAAATCTTTAACTCCAAAAGTATTTAGGGATCATGTGACTTGTATGGGATTGTTAGAATCCTCTTTTATATGTTGAGCCAGTGGGAGTTCTGGTTTGTATTATATATTACAACTTAACTGAGATTTTGTATTACTCATATTTTGTTATTATGCATGCATATTGTTATATAACACTGATATGCCATATATTGTATACACATTTGGTTGAATATGGCATTATGTATATCGTGAGGATATTGTGGCCCGAGACATTTGGTTTAGTCTTATTATGGACATTTTGAACTGAAGCATTTTGGCTTGGCTTTAGTGTGCTTTCTTGAGACATTTGGTTTCAGTCTCATTATGATTATAAGAAAGCACAGCTTCCTTGAGACATTTTGGCACTAGTCTCAATACGATAAAATGGAAACTCGCTTCTTGAGACATTTTGATCTAGTCTCATTATGATTATATAGAAGCGATGGTCTAGGAGACATTTTGGTTTCGTCTCATTTTGCTAGATATGTGGACCTTATGGAAATAGACATGTTGATCACATTTCCATGCTATTTTCATTATTATACTTGTATACTACTACTTAGTCACGTGTTTATGAGTGTTTTGTTGTGTGGAGCATTCTGTAGGCGCACACATGATTTGATACTTGTGACATATTTTGGACTTATTTATGTTTGGGTGATTGCTCATGTTTGATCTTTTGCTATAGTGACATATTGATTAATTCGGTTGTTTTCAAAATATTTTACTTAAAAAAAAAAACTATCATTAGAATGATTTATGCCGTTCAAGTGGGAGATTGTTAGATTTATTTCTCACATATTGTGAACTAGCATAAACCATTTTAATTGTTTTATCCTTTACCGAATTAATACGTGACTAATGTCAAATATTAAGGAGCAATCTTAACAGACTCATTTATTAAGTGATCAAATATTGTGTTAATGAGTCTGATTTTGTCATACCCTATATGATAGTATATTATGAACAAATATAACCTTTAATTGTATTATTATAGCTCATAATGGGGTGGATAATTTTGTACTAATACATGAGGGGTCACTGCACTCAGTCACAGTATTTAAGTGACTTCAGCCCATTGAGAGTTAACTATTGAACAATTTAGGGAATAATTGCAATACACCTCTCTCTCTCTTTTCTCTCCCAACTTCACTATTCACATGCACAGTACATTCAAGCAATTTCGATCTGAGGTGAAGGTAGCAGCTTTGCAGCACTTGGATCGATTTCTTAGCAACCTATACAAACTCCATAACAAGTTTCTAAGCTTGGATTCATGGTTAATCAAGGTAAATATCAAAATTTTCCTAAAATATGTGTTTAATTGAAAATGCAAGATTAAGGGCATTAAGTTCATATTTATTACAACAATAAAAACTCTCAAATCCTCCACAATCTGAAGATCCATGAACCCCTACAAAACTAGCAAGCCTTAAATAAAAAACTACCTTAAACATAACAATAAGAACATGAAAATCAGCATAAATAAACCTGAAGGCATTGTAGGGCATGTAGACATGTCACAAAGTACGAAAGAAGAACCCGAATATGATAACAAGAAGGGGCAAAGTTCCTGCAATGAAGAACCAAGGCATGAGGAGACAAAAAATGATGATATGAAAATCCAAGCATAAGATTGAAATGTCGCCAAACCTACTGAACCTACCTGTAATTAGAGAATAGGTGCCTAACTATCTCAATAGGATGATCACACAGGCACCGAGAAATAGTGTAGAAACCTCTTGAGTACAAAGCATTATCAATAGCCAAGAATCCACAGAGAATCCACAATAAAGGAAAGGCAAACCTGGATGAGATATGCCTCTGACATATACAAGAATAAACATTATCTTAAGGAGAAGAACTGTGCAGAAGATCCTAAGATGTCCTTAAAGAAAAATCCCTGTAAAGAGAAAGAACCCTCTCCAAGAACAAAAACTAAAATAATTTGCTCAACAATAAAAGAGGTTAGTATTGCCAAAAGCTAACCCCTATTCCAAAATGTACCCCTCCAAAAGGGGAAAAAAAGGACCATAGAAGCAATTGTAGGATTAAAAAGAAATAAGGTACGGAAATTAACCCAGTCAACGATCATACCAAAAACAATAATCCCTAGATCTCACCAGTCAACACACATGTGATTTAGTAGCACACTAAATAGAACATAGGCGCCTTTGCAGAGGAGAATCTGGATATCAAAACTGAACCAAGCTTGGATGGGCAGCTCTCCACAACTTTTCTCTCTCATTAACCCTTATAATCATTTTTATTTTAATTATGATTTATCTACTTCAAATTTATTAAAAAGGATATAATTTTTATTTGTTTTACTTTTTAAAACAGTATTTGAATGGAGATGAGAAACAATAAGTTTGGACATGTATTGCATATGAAGACCATAAAGCTTATCAATGAGAGAATATAACTGTTAAGTTTAGAAAGAAATTTTTAATAAAGTTGTCACGATCTTGAGGTCTTTAATATTTGTGATTGGCGTGATCTTGCAGATAATGTTCTTTGAAATCAAGCCATGTTATTTGTGTTTATAGAAGAAGTAGTTTATTTTATAAGCAATATATATACTTGGCCTCTTTTGGAGAAGAAGCCGTTTGTCCTAATGAAGAGAGATTCTACGTAAAGGTGGCAAGTAGTTTGATGTGGTTAGTGAAGGGATTTCTCATATACTGAAATCCACAACAAACAATCAAAAGATTAATGGTGCTCGCTAAATATGGTTATCCAAGAGATAAAATGAGATAAAGTTGTAAGTTTAAGGGGGAGTCTTAAATTACATAAGGGTTGGTAGCTGTAATATTTTCGAACTTAATAATTTGTTCAATTTTATGGGCGTGGCTCATGGATATAAGAATTTGAGCTTTGAACCAAGGGCAAAGCTATTAACGGGCAAAGCTGGGCTATAGCCAGCCAAAATTTGGCAAAATTTTTTATTTAATTTTTACCATAATAGTAATGTTGTTCACAAAATTAGTATGCCGCATTTGAAAAACTAGCTATTACTATTATATTTTACAAAATTACCACAATATTATTTGTTTGGGTAATATTGGGCATGTCTCCTCGAGGCCATTCCAGCTCGAATAAAATACCCCGGGGTCAATCCAGCTCGAGCAGAAGTCCCGACTGCCTGCACGAAGACAGCCTCACTAGACGTCAAAGTTGGTCAAGGTCGAGGAATTCAGAGCCGCTCGAGCTCCGAGCTCTCTTGCTTGCTCGAGGTCATCAGGTCCTGCCAAAGCTGGACAAGAACGAGAAGCTTGAAGGCCGGTCAAGACCCGAGCTCACCTTTCTGCTCGCTGCAGTCAAGTCCTTAAGCACAACTGGGCCACGCCAGTCATAGAACAAATGGAACGCGAGACCCGGCTCAGGACAGTCCGACCCGTTTTCTTAGAATCCCGGCACAACTTTTGATGTCTGATTAGGGCCCCATATAGTATGGTGGCGGTACTGTTGCCGATGGCCGGTACATGCCCCCACGGTGTCATCATTCCTTGCGCACATGCCCGACATTATGATCTGATCATGTGAACCATGCTAATGAGACAGCCGCACATCCCTAGAGAATATTACACTAATCCAAGTTGTCAGAGGGACCCAGACACCACTGACGCAGGAACGGATGATCTCGGAGAGAAAGGGCGGGAAAAAGGGAGAATAAAAGGAAACGGACAGGTAAGTTGAGGGGGTTCCGAAAATTCACACAGGTTCTTCTGATCCTTACTTCCCTCTACACTGATTCTTCCAGAATTTTATTATTCAGAAAGGAAGGCAAAAATACCCCTTCTATCCTTTCGGTGTCTCTAATTAAGAGGGATATAAAAAGAACAACCCGATTACTGACTTGAGCGTTGGAGGGTTTTCGCCGGAACAACTTCCGGCGACCCCTGACCCTGTTTTCTGTGAGTACAGGTCTAAGAGACTTTCGTTCTGGTAAAGATAGAGGAACTGAAATTGGAAGGTAGTCCTACTCGAGCTCGAACAAGCCGCGAGCAGAAGGTTCTTGACACTATTTGAAGGGACACGAGAAAACAGCATCAACATTATTTACAAGTTTATAACAATCTATGTTAGAATCTAGCCATTGTCATTTTTCCCAACTTCTTTTCCACTCCATCTTATTTTAGAAATCCTTTTACTGTCTCAAGTAAACTTATAACGCCGAGATATTTATCTATTATTTGACGTTTAATTCTTTAAAGTTGGGTTTCGATTTCTTAAGGGTATCATACTTTATAGATTGGTATGGTTAGATAAATAAAAATTAAAAAGTTATTAAAAGTCAAAGTCAATAAACTACGGGTGTGGTTGGCATGCAGAATTAAATTTGACTAAATATTATGATTAGATTAGATTAGAATTAAATTAGATTTGATTAAATTAGATTATGATAGATTATACAGTACTATCTTATATTTGACATAATACCAGATTGGACAATGTTAAATGATATTTAAATACAAAAAAAAATTTATGAATATTTAATAGTAATAATTAAAAATAATTTAAAGGTAATTAAAAAGAACATTAAATATATAGTAAATTAGTTACTAGGTAGTCATAATTATAATAAACAAGTATAAATTAATAACACTTCTTTAATTATTTAATTATTTTTTATCAGGTATTTTAGATATATTTTATTTTATCAAAAGTTAGCAAATAATATATATAAAATCAATTACTTACTGATATTATTACTTTTTATGATTATTTTAATATTGCATTAGTGATTATTAAATTAATACAATCAACTATTGTAATAAATTATTAAATAGTTAATTTCATCGAAGTAAAAGCACCAATTTAATTAGACCATAAAAAAATAAAAAAATAAATTTCAAATAAATCATGAATAAAATGATTAATTAATTAATTAAAATTTAATAATAAATAAAAATGTGTTAAATACAAAAGAAATATTACAAATGGATAATTTTTTTCTCGTAATCAAATCCAAGGACATTTACCAAATGTGAGATAAATATTTAATCTTAAAGTTAGTCTAATCTTACACTTAGTCCTATACCCAAAACATAGTCTAGAACCATCTACTAGTGTTAGGTTGTGGGTTATGGTTACCATAGTCATAGTTTTGACGTTGATATATATATATATATATATATATATATATATATATATATATATATATATATATATATATATATATTTTGGGTTAAATGAACTTAATTTATAAGGTATTTCTCAAATCTAGAAATTGTTAATTTAATGTTATAATTTGATTTAACAACTTTACTTTAAGATTTTCTTTTAACTTAAAAAAAATAGTTTAATACTTAGAAAAGTTTCTTGATTTCATCCTTGCTTTAAACCATGTAAAAATCTTTTTGTGTATTTTACTTTTCTGTAATTTATTATCCTCATTATCACTATTTAATTAACTTTTAATTAAACTTGGCAATCCCATAAAATCAAATCTTTCAATGGTTTGTTTTCATGATAAAAGAGATGTAAAATCTTATGTATCTCAACTTTTCATCAATACAATTTCGTGTTATTTAGAACTTTGTTCTATCAACATTTTTTGTTTCATTGTTCATTCATCTAAAATTGTCTTTAAGACACTAAAATTTCTTAAAAACTCTTGTGTTAGAGACTCTTAGTTTACTTCTTAAAAAAAAAAAAGGAAAAAATGATACTTACACCTTTAAGATTTGGAGAAATAATCACAAAAACCTTTAATTTTTCAAAAAAGAATATTAAGACCTCTTTTTATTATAATACACTTTGAATTTATGAGCTCAAAAAAATTGACCTTAAAATTTTATAATAAATAAAAATATAGTATTAAAATAATTGTAACAATGCATTAAAATACATGTAATAATATATACTTTTAAAATAATTTTTATGTTTAAAAAATATTTTTATATTTTACAATCTATTAGACTTATTTTATTATATTAAAGTAGCTTTTAATAATAAATAGAATCATAATATAAAAATAAATAAATTTAAATTATTTTGAATATTATGTAATAAATAATTTTGTTAATTGTAAAATGTGTTTAACCTAAAGATTTATTTAAAATCTTTATAATAAATAAAACTATATTATTAAAATAAATATAATCATTTAAAATTTAAATATTATTTTAAATATTAAAAATACTTTAATACTATTATTCTACTAGACGGATTATATTACTTATATTTTATTTGTATTAATTGAAAAAATTTAAAATCAATTCTCTAATTACTATATTCTAAAGATATTATGATAAAATAAGAGTTTTAGTATTTTTTTAACAAAAAATTGTGGTGTTTGTGACAATTTCTCTAAATTTTAGAAATATAAATATCCTTTTCATTAAAAAAAAGAAAAATTAGTTTAGGTAATTTTTAATTATAAAGACAATTCTGATTATAGTCTGTGATCATCAAACATGTCTCCCACATACATTTAATAAAATATGTGGGAACTAAAACCGTAGACAACACGTGTCAAATGGTGCAACGCTAATGAATTTTGTGGCTGCATGTTGCATTTGGTCCGATATTGACAGAATTAAAAAAAGTCAAATATATATATTTATATATATATCCAAAGTAGTGGGTGACTTATTTCATAATTTTAAATTTATTTTTCTGTTAATTTTTAAATTTAAATTATTATCAGTCATTGTTATATTGGGATTACCAACAAGTTTGGTTTTTGAGAAAGTTTATGTTGTAAAATAAAAATTTATGAAAAAAAACTTTCTCCAGCAACAATTACTTTAGAAGAAGAAGAAGATTTTATAATTTTTTTAGAAATAAAATTTTCTTTTTCTGGAACTTGAGAAAAAACTTTAGTTTGAGAAAAATTTTGTAGAATGATCATACGCTCGGGAGATTTAATAATGGATTGCATCTATTTTTTTATCTGTTCTTCAAGTGACTTTATACTGAGCTCTTTGCTCTTCGACCATGTTAATCCAGAATTTGATTGATATTACAGAAGAGAGAAAGTTTTCTTTAGAAGTGGTTTTATATATATATCAACTTGCAAATTATGAAGAAACATCATGCCATCGACTCCATCCGAATAGCATGGGCGCAAAACTAACTTTCGCTAGCAAATTTATGACGTTATGGCTGAAATGCCTTGGGTTTGATAAAAGTTTTGACAAATTGATAGACATTGTCGTGGGATGTTGATGAGATATGCATTTATTTTATAATTTATAAATTTTAAATTAATAAAATTTGATTTTTACATATGAAATTTTTTTGTTATCAATTTTACGTTTTTTTTAATTATACTTGATAAATGCATTGATTTTCATTTAAAGGTACTGTAATTACATGATGAGTAAGTTATGTCTGATGCAACTTTTATTTATTTTTTGATGAAATATGAATAAATAAGAATTTATCTGAAATTTAAATAGATATAAAATTATGAATATATAATTCTAAATAATATGATTATTTTAATTTTATTTTACACATGAATTAAGTATCTTAAAAAATTATTCTTACATTATTATCCATTAGATGTTATTGGTAAAGAAATATATAAGGGTCTAATAAGGTCTTACAAGAATGAGGGGAAAGGCATGGTTGATTGTTGAAATGAACACTATATATATGTGTTGATGCAATTTTTTCCGCGTGTCTTTAATAGTACCTCGAACCTTCGAACAGTGCCTTCAAACAGTGTCTCGAACCTTCTGCTCACGGATAGCTACAGTATCCAGAAACCTCAGCTCGCGGTTAGCTCGAGCTCGAGCAGGTCTGCCTTCTTCTTCCTGTTCTACTATCTTCTCCAGAACGATGATCTCCCGGACTGTACTCCGCAAAAGCAGTCGGGGTTTGCAGGCGTGTTCCGGCGAAAACCCTTCGACGCTCAAGTCAGTAATCGGGTTGTTCTTTTTGGTATCTCCTTTAATGAAGGAGACCGGAAAGATAAAAGGGATATTTTTTCGCCCTCCCTTTTTGAATGAATATTGTGTTTTCAAAGAATCCAGATAAGTGGAATTAGAATAGGAAGAATCTGTATGAGTTTACGGATCCTTTTTGAATTAGAATTTCCAACCCCTGTAACGTTCCCCTTCGTTTCCTTTTATACTCAATTTTTCCCGCTCTTTCCATTTCAAGTTCGTTCACTCCATGTTGGTGGTGTCCGGGTCCCTCCGATGCCGAGGATTGGCGTAATATTCCCTGGGGATGCCTGTCTGTCTCCTTAATCTGGTTCATGTGGCCAGACCACCATGTCGGGAGTGTGCGTTAGGAATGATGACGCCGCGGGGGCATGTGCCGGCCATCGGCAATAGATCTTGCCACCATACCTCGTGGGGCCCCGATCGGACATTAAAGGTGTGCCGGGATTCGAGAAAGCAGGTCGGACCGCCTACGGGCGGGTCTTGCTTTTCCTTCGTCTTGTGACCGAGACAACCCGGTTGTGCTCGGGAGCTCACCGTCTGTGAGCGAGGAAAGGAGTGCCCGATGACTCGACCTTGGCCAGGCTTTGGTCGGGGTGGACGACCTCGAGTAGTCTCGAGGAGTGCTCGGGGCTCATGCGACTCTCAATTCCACGACCTCACCCGGAGAGGCGTCTGTTGAGGTCGTCTTTATCGCGAGTAGTCGGGCCTTCTGCTCGAGCTAAGGTATCCTCGGAGTGCTTTATTCGAGCTGAAAGGCGCTGAGGAGACCTGTCCGATATTACCCAAACAATATATTTTCAGATTCAATGGTAAGCTTAAAGCGAATGTTCGTTCCTCCTCAGGTTTTTTTTTTTCTGAAATTCGAGAATGGAGGTTGGATAGGGTCTTTATGAATCTTTATTCATACCCACACATTGGGTTTAAAACATCTCATCTTTACTGATAATACTTTCTCTCAACATTAGTTTTAGCTAGTTCGCAATTAAACTTAAAGACAATATAGTAGTTAGTGCCGTTGGTTGAAGGTAGCGTGCTCGAAAGAGATCATGGATACGAAAGAATTAATTAAGTGATGCAGAGCAATGACCGTATAAGGCGAAGGGGAGAGAGCAAAGTAGCTCTTAGAAGCACAATGAAAGCCAAAGGAGAAAAAATAGCCGCATGATAAATTAGAGTGTCAGTGGATATCACAAGCTTCTAACAAAAGTTATCATGCTGGAGATAATGCGGAAACAAAATGATACACAAGAAGATGAGCTAACAGAGATGCAAGAAGATACACAAGGTGAGATTGCAAAAGATGAAGAACAACTCCCAATAACAGTCCCATATGAGAAGTTACTAGAGCTTTGCTACTGCTGTGGTTGTCTTGGACATCAATATAGAGAATGTGCAGCTTATAAAAATCAAGCTAAGGAGGAACTGCCATATGGTTCGTGGACTAAGGCCCAAACCACAGCTGAAAGAATGAAGCAGAAAAAGGACAGGGGAAGATGGAATGCAACACCAGAAAATTCAAGGGATGAATCACAAACTTTATCTAGAAACCCCAAGATCACGGAAACGCCTATCTCAACCATTGCTGAAAAATCAGGTTTGGATACTGGGGCAACCTAGACTTGGAAATTACTAGGCACAGAAATGCATCCAATGCTAAGGGGTGAAAGATTGGGACTAGTGAGCGGAAGCGACGGCTAATGAAGTCAGAATCAATAGGTAGCAAAAATTAGAAATGGCTACCCTAATTGAAAGCAGAGCCAAATTTGGGGAATGAAAAAGTCAATGGCGGGTAAGAAGAGCAGGAAATGAGCAGCCCAAATTTAGCTCAACAAGCGCTTTAAAATAGAGAAATGGAAAAATGGGCTGAAAGCTCCCATAACATAGCCCAAAAGAAGAAATTGGAAAATGCTAGCAAGGATTGAAGACAAAAAAGAAAGGTTGAAATGAAAAATAGGCCCATTACAACCAAAAGGCTAACAAGTGAAACTGATGAAGCAAAATGGGCTGGCCCAGAAGCAAAAAGAAAGAAAATTGGCAGTCGGTGAGCAAAGAAGTGCTGACAACCTTCCATTACATTCTCAACGAAGGATGTAATATAGCCCTTCTCAATTATACATGGAAAATTTACATAAATAATTATTAAAAATTTTAAAATTTTAAAACTAATCCCTCTCTCTATATTATATTAAAATTAGCTAAATAAAACCTTTTTATCCCAAATTACTATATATATTTCATTTTTATTCCCATTTTTATTCATCTTTCTATAAGTTACATATCAATTTTAATCTTCTGTAAAACGAAACAGTAAAAGAGTCATTCCATTTTTTATTCATCTTTCCCATAACTAACTTATCAATTTTAATCTTCATCAACAGTTTAAAATGAAAGAGTGAAGTCCGACGGCAAAATCTAGCATCTTTGTATTCAACTATTAAAAACCTAGGTTAGCTAAGCTAATTCCATAAATTTTTTTATAACTGTTATGAATTTCTCTCGTGTAGTCTATATAATGAAATGTTAAAAATGTGCAACAAAGTGTTTGCGGCGTTAGAGTTATGTTTTTGTGCCGTTGAGAGACACTGTGCAAGCATCATTGTTGTGCATGTGAACCAAATTGTACCCTGTCACACGAAACCTAGTGCGACAGGGTGCCTGTTGCACTAATGTGCTTGCGACAGGCACCTTATCGCATCATTAAGTGCAACAGGAGCCCAGTCATACCAAACCCCTATCTTATCTAAATGCAGTTTTAATTTATTTTAATTTTTTTTAGTGATTACGTTTTCTATTGTATAATAAATTTATTTTATTTTTTTTAATCATTTCAGGATTAATGGATTTAGTTGTACTTGAATTGTGTTATAATAGTTAGTGGAAGACATCGACAGATGACCGAATGAGTTATGTGAATGCTAAGAATACATCATTTTTTATTCGAAAAGATTGTATATTTCCTCAGTTTCTAGTAAGAATATACAAAGTTTTACAGATAAATCCTAATGAACATAGTATCACGATGAAGACAACTTTGAGGTTTAAGAACACAACCTATCGTACATATTCACTACCCATAGATATATGTAATGATGAAATGGTCAAGGTTGTGTTACATCTAAGCTCTGATATGGCCAACTGTGGATGCATGATATTTGTTACCACATCTCCTAGAGTTCTGAGCCAAGATGTTGAGGTACTTGTAGAATCTGTCTTTGTCCTTGATGTTGAAGAAGAGGATTTTTTTTTTTTTATCAAGGATAATATCATTGCAGCAATATTACTTTCCACTCTATTACAATAATAACACCAATGATGATAATGACATTACGTTGACTGATGTTGTAGAAGAGGTATTACCACCAAAGACGTCATTAGAGGAACGTTACTTTTCATTTCACAATAATTATTTCTGCAATAATGATGATCCTATTGATGACATGAGTAATTCAGAAGTAGATAATGTTCGTGTGGAGGTGTATAATAGTATGAGAGCTACTCACTGCAGTAGCCCAATTGATGATGGGGGTGTTGGTCTTTTCGATATTGCTTTTAACAATAAGGATGAACATCAGGATGATATTGCTACTAATAGCAAGGACAGTCAATCTATTGTTACAATTGGCCATTTGATGAGGACAATAGTTGACCCCTTTATAAGTCTTGCTCCAGTTTTGCCATCAAACTTTTTTGCTCTAAACTTTGTTAGATGTTGCGATTCATATAATATTGGTGTGGGCAAGTTGTTCATTTAGAAGAATGAGTTAATATTGGAGTTGCGCAAAGTTGCCCTTAGGGATAAATTTGATTTTCAAGATTGCACAGTCTATAACTACACGTTTCGAGACCTACTGTTCTTTGGAATCATGTAAATAGTGTATTCGAGCAACAAGACCTTCGAATGAGCAGAATATTTATTGGATAGTCAGAAGAGTTGACAACATACATACATGTCACAATGAGGCATTGTCTGACGCCCGTTACCAAGTAAGGAGCAGGGTTGTTGGTCATATTATCCTGGATAAATATATCCAGGAAAAAAAAATATACACTCTGAATGATATAAGAGTAGACATGTAGTATGAATACAGTGTCCAATTAACATACCAGTAGGCATATCGGACTAAAGAAGTTGGTTTTGAAATTATTCGAGGGAATCTTGCAGAGTTATATAGTTTACTACTCAAATATTCTCATGTTTTGAAGGTTGCAAATGAGGATACAGTTACTCACCTTGAACGGGATGGGGATGTAATTTTTTGTATTACTTTGTAGCTCTTGGATCTTTCGTCAAGGGTTTTAAATAGTACATTAGATCAGTAATTGTTGTAGATAGTACTCATCTAAAGGGCCTATACCGGGGAAGCATGTTTGTTGCAATATGCTTAGATGGAAATAATTAATTGTATCCGTTATCCATTAGGGTTTTGGATTCATAAAAAATGATGCTTAGGAATGGATTATGATAAAGTTACATTGAGTGATTGGCAATATGACAACTTAGTATTTATCTCCGACTGATACACTTCCATAAAAAGAGTCATTCTTAAAGTATTTTGTAATGTTGCTCATGGAGTTTGTTTTTACCATGTGAAAGGTAACATAAAAGCAAAATTCAGGATGTCCAAAGCTGTTTCGAATGATTTTGAACTTATCTTTGTAAAAGCCACAAAAGCATATTGATGTAGGACATTAATTTAGTTATTTTAGGATTCTAGAATTTTGTTTTCTGTTTTAATTAGAGTTAATTAAGGAATAATATCTTAGTATTTTATTTCTATTATAATTGTGATTTAGTTTTCCCCTTTTAAGTTAACTTGGGGAAGTAGGTTTACTCTATTATAAATAGAGAGGTCTTATAATTATTTCATAACTTCAATTCAATAATTCAATAAAATTTCTCTTTATAATTCCTCTGGAATTATTTATCAAAAATCTCTCTTGTAGAGTCCTTTGGGTTACAACGTCATCTAATCTCGCTTTATGCGTTATTAAATTTTTCTTTTTTTTTTAATTGTAAAAGCGAAGAAAAAATTCGATTTTCTCTCCTATTTAGTACAGTGGCGAAGAATAAAATTATCACTATATTTATTCCTTTTCTACTTCGTCTTCCAAGTGCGGGATAACCCCGAGGGTTGCTGGGTCTTTTCTACCAATCGGAGCCCTTCCTTCACCACCCCCATGGGGGTGGTCTACGAGGTTCATAACTACTCCTCTTACTACAGGACGCTTCCCTAGCCAACATTTAGATCCGGCTGAACTAAAGATATATCTAATCCACCCTACCTACTCTTGTGATTATTGTGAATATCTATAGGGATTCTAATATAAATTGTTCGATTTCATCTTTGCTTTGATCGGAATTGAATCAATAAAAATAAAGAGATGAAAGAACGAAAGCGAACGAAGAATTCAAAAAAGGGTTCCGAAAAAATAAATGTAAGAACAAAAGTCGTATGGGTTTACAAAAATCCTGTGTTGTGTCTGTGGATCGAAACGAAAAAAGGGCGAGTCTTTCATTCCAAGGCATAACTTGTATCCATGCGCTTCATATTCGCCTGGAGTTCGCTCCCAGAAATATAGCCAGCCCTACCCCCTCACGTCAATCCCACGAGCCTCTTATTTCATTGAGTCATTTATATTAGAACAGATCTAATCACGCTTCGAATAGAGCGTAATCTAATCGCATTGGCTTGGTCCTGTACTAGAACGATATCTAGTTATCTTCATCCTATCAATGCCGCTTCCGCTACGCCGCTGCATCAATTAGTATCAGAGCACAGTTCTGTGCAAATCGACAGCTTTTCTGGATACC
Source organism: Murraya koenigii (assembly GCA_025617385.1). NCBI lineage: Eukaryota > Viridiplantae > Streptophyta > Magnoliopsida > Sapindales > Rutaceae > Murraya > Murraya koenigii. The sequence continues at coordinate 13,928,717 of CM046817.1, read as the reverse complement.
CATAACCCATCACCACCAATTCCGTCATATAAAAAAAAAAAAAAATCTTAAAACCCTAGCCGCCATACTACCACCGCAGCCTCCTCCACTGCAGTCGCACATCACCACTATTCAACTAGCCTCAACCATCGCTGCCCTCAACCGCCTCCTAGACAGCCGTGAAACAACCCAAACTAACAAGCTCTACCACACGAATCCCCAGGTTACATTGACCAAAACCCGATCATCCACGCCACCAAACACCGGCAGAAGATGCCACAAACCACCACAAGCCGTTGTGACTTCAAGCTCATTTTTTGGCCAAACCACTGTAAATCCGGGCAAACCACGACCACCATCGTGTTCTTTACCATCAAATCTTTCAGATCCAACTAACCCCACACCAAACCCGAGAGTTGAGCATTATTTACGGTTTTACCATTACATGAAAATTTGACAACAAATGACAAATTACCGTCTATACCCACTAAATTCTCATTTGCCAAGCTTATCTACATATAGCTGTTCTGAATACGATGATCAAGGGATGAAGGCAATGTCTGTGGAGACTATCAGACAGATAATCAGAGAAGCAATCTTGCAAGAGTTTGAGAAAGTTTGGAACCCGAGATTGGCAGTGATAAAGCAAGTAATCGCAGATCTTATATTTTTGTGAACAATATCATCAAGAGAGATTAGAAGCAGAGAGTTAATTGCAAGGAAATAGTTGAAAAAGACTTGCTTGAGATGACAGAAGGAAAGGTACAATTTGTTATTGATTTAAAGTTTCAATCTGATAATTTATGCGAGAATGTACATAATGTTTCTTTGGAGAACAAGATAAGTGTTGAAGATGATAAGCAAAATAACGTTGAAGAAGTTGAAATGATTGAAATGGTTTTACCTATTCATATTAAAGACAAGAAGGTTGTGCTTGAAAAGGTAAAATCTATTGGAGAGCGCATTGAGCGACAATTAGGGAAAGACAAAAGTTGTTTGTTTGTTGTTCGTTCTTAGAAGTCTTCATCTCCTAGAAAAATATATAAGTGAAAGAAATTACTGAAGAATGGATTCTTCAAAGTTTAGAGAAAGATTGATAAGAAAAAGAACAAGTTCAAACTAAAAGATAATTTGCTCCTGCACTATAAGATTCATCCTCCAGATTATATTCAAACTCGAGAACGAGTTTCTTTTAAGAGGGAGAGTATGATGTAGGACGTTAATTTAGTTATTTTAGGATTCTAGAATTTTATTTTTTGTTTTAATTAGAGTTAGTTAAGGAATAATATCTTAATCTTGTATTTCTATTATAATTATGATTTAGTTTTCTTTTTTTAAGTTAACTTAGGGAAGTAGGTTTGCTCTATTATAAATAGAGATCTTATAATTATTTTCATAACTTCAATTCAATAATTCAATAGAATTTCTCTTTATAATTCCTTTGTAATTATTTATCAAAAATCTCTCTTGTAGAGTCGTTTGGATTAGAGCGACATCTAATCTCGCTTTATGCGTTATTAAAAATCTCATTGAGTCGTTTGGATTAGAATGAATCTAATCACGTTTCAATTAGAGCGTAACCTAATCACGTTAGCTTGGTCCTATACTAGAATGATATCCAGTTATCCTCATCCTATCAATTCCACTTTCGCTACGCCGCTCCATCACATATGGACACGAAGAATTTAGAAAACAACTTGAGGCTTTGTGGATGCTCCACTCCAGTGCAGCTGATTACTTGGAGAATAATGTGGGTACATATAATTGGGTAAGGTATGAGTTCGAAGGTAGGAGATACAATATTCTTACAACTAACATTTTGAAAAGCGTGAATTCTTTTATGAGGGGACAACGAAAATTTTTGATTAGTCATATTGTTGATCACTTTAGGAAAACAATGCAACAATGGTTTTATGACAGAAAACTTGTGGCTGAATCGATGAGTACTCGGTTGGCGACCTGGGCAGATGAAATAGTAGCTGAGACGAGATTTTAGGCCGAAAAGATGATCCTTCGTCCTATGTCTCTGCATCAATTCCATGTTTTGGGTGATGGTATTAAGGAAGGATTAGCTAACACACAGAATTGGATTAGCTCATCTGTGCGCATACAATTGCCACTTGTTTAACTGTCCAAGTGGGATACATAAGCCTTTGTTCTTATTTTAACACCAAGGAATTATTTTTAAAGGCTTATGCACAATTAGTGGAGTTGGTTGGCGACATAATAGATTGGGAAGTTCAAATGAAATTCAAGAGATGCAAGTTTATCCACCAGTAGAAGCACTAGCACCTGGTCGTCGTAAAGAGTTAAGAATACCTTCTGTTGGTAAGGATGTAAAATCAGAGAACTGTGAAATATGGGCGGTGAAACTAACTGGGATATAACTATAAACGATGTAAAAATCATATCGCATCGAATCATAGTTAGTTACATTTTCTAATTACTTTTTCTAAGTAATTATGTATTATTAATTTTATATTTTTTATATATTGCACAATTATATGTAATGAAACTTTTTAATATTGTTTATTATTGCACTTATGTGTAATACTTATTTTTTAATTTTTATGCACAATTATATGTAATTAAGTATATTAGTTACAAAAAAAGTTCTATATATCAACAATTGAATGACTACAAAGACTTATAATCTAATATCGCCATTAAATATGTCTAAAGCAATCTTCTTCCTAAAATACGGCCCATGACTACTGTTGAGATCAAACCTGAGCCCAAACATTAAAGACATAATAAACATCAATAAAAATACATTGCAATCACCATTATTGGGCTCTTGTTGTGGTACACCCTTAACTGCGATAACTTTCCAGCAGCAAGCTGTAAGTCATGTTGAAAATTGTAGAATCTAACATGTTCTAGCTTAGATAAGCACGTCCTACACAATATCACAAGGTATTTTCATAGACCGATCTTTAAGTTGTAATACAACTGGAGTTGGGTATAATTCCCCTAATCTAAGTTTCATAAATACTGAGTACGGCAAAAGTTTACACTAGCTCCTAAATCCAATAAAGCATTCTCAAATATATGGTTCTTAATGCTACATGAGATAGTAGGGGATCATATGTCTTCAAATTTTGGAGGAATTTTTATTGAAGTATGGAATTGATGTTTTCAGCTAAAAATGTCTTCTTTTGAACATGAATGCTTCTTTTTTTTTTAGTGCAGAGATCTTTAAAAGCTTAGCATAAGAGAGTAATTTCTTTATAGCATCAAGCTTAGTAATATTAATACTTACCTATTCGAAGATCTCCATAATCTCACTGGTGAAATTTCTCTTATTTGCTTTAACTAACCTCTGAGAGAATTGACCTTTGGGACATATTCTCGTGAGCTGCTTTCTTCTTTCTCCTTTGATAATGAATCTTCAGAGTCTAAAGGTACAACTTGAGTTGTCTCTGGCATCTTTATTTTATTGTTGACTTTTTTACCATATCGTAAGGTCATGATAGCTTTGACCTCTTCATGATGATGAAGTGAACTGGTACTTACTTCATGCACTCCTTTAAGATTAGGCATTGGCTGACATGAGAACTTGCCTTTCTCAACGATCATTGTTAAGTTTTAAACTAAAGAAGCTAGCTGTCCTATCATCATTTTTAAGTTTGAAATCGACTGAGCTTGTGAATTGAATCTTGCTCTCATCTCATTCCATAGCTCATCAATGGTGCGATTTTATTGATATATTGCAGAGTGAGTCTAATTTTTAAAATTTTAGAACCCTTCCTCCCATAGTCTGGGTTGAAAGTAATTTTAGTTCTGATTGTTTAATCTAAATGATTATTGAGAGACTTGAGGAGCCTGAGGAACTGGTTGCATTGATGGAGCTGGAGCTAGAGCTGCTGCTCTGTTCTGTTGGAATCCTTGAGATCATGAAAAGTTGGAATGACCCCTCTACCAAGGATTATAAGTATCGGAGTAAGAATTGTAGTTTGGCTGCTTTCCCATCACACCAATTGCATTGGCTTAATCTGGACATGAGTCATGATCAAGTTGATTATAGGCATGGGGCTTGATTTTGTAGCCGTCAAAGATGCTATTTGGCGAGAAAGTCCTTCAACTATTTTTTTGACTTCTTTGGTTTCTGATTTTGGCTCACCAACATAAACTTCACCCACTTCTTTGATTTTTCTCACATTTCTGAATGATCTACTTCGTTGTTAGGAATTATCTGCTTGTCGATGAAAGAAATCCCACATCTCCGATGCACTTTTTGACATTAACTCTCCTCCACTTGTTGCTATTAGCCATTCTTGCACATATGGCAATAGTCCCTCCAAAAATTATTGGCATTGATGCCATTTCTCGTACCCATGATGTGGACACTTTAATAGCAGCCCATTGAATCGCTCTTATGCTTCAAAAAGCTACTCGTCTTCTTTTTGGTTAAAATTTCAGATTTCTCTATGAATAGTATTAGTTTTATACACTGGAAAGTATTTATTTAAAAATTTAGTAATCATGGAATTTAGTAATCATTTGTTCCCATGATGTAATATTATTAACAGGCAATGTATTGAACCAAGAACTAGCTCTATCTTTTAAAGAAAATAAGAACAACCTAAGCTTAACATCATTATCTAAAAAATTTTTATATTTAAAAGTGTGACAAACAACATGAAAGTCATTCAAATGATTATATAGATCTTCATTTTCTAGGCCATAGAATGATGGGAGACAATTTAGTACACTAGGTTTTAGCTCAAAACTCCTAACAACTACATTTGGGTATCTTATGTATGATGTGTTCAAATTTGCTAAGGGACTAAAGTAGTCCTTAAATGGTCTTTCCTACAGTGCATGTGGTTGTTGTTGTAAATCCATTTCAATTTTACCCACAGTTTCCACTTGTGATGCAATCTGTTACATTACGACGTACTTTCTCTAGCTCGAGGTTTATAGGTTCTAAATTATATGATAGTGACCTTCGACCATGGATGCAAAGAACACGTACAAAAGTAAAATTAAAAATAAAGAGAAGAGAATTTATGATACTAACCTTATCACGCTTGTCACAACTTTGTTATGAAAAGACACTCAAGTGCTATGAATGTACAATAAAAAGAAAAAAATGTGAAATAAAATAAATTAACTAAAATTGAAATAAACTGAAATTAAAATAAATTAATATGCGATTAAACAAGCCATATAGATCAACAAGCTCAATGTAAAATTACAAAGAAAAATCATATAAAAATTAAATTAAAAAATTAAAAGAAAATAAATTAACTTAAAATAAATAAGCTAAACTTATAGGCGGTTATACCGGCCATATAAAAAGAAAATTACAAGAAAATAAAAATATAAAAAGATATTTACATAAGAAAATTAACTCAACGAATTGAAATGACTTACCTCCAGGTAACAGTGCCAAAATCTTATTGTGCAAATTTTATTGAACTCGAAAGTGCACGAAACTATTGAAGTATAAATTTATGGTGATGAGTGTCGATCTCACGAGGAGGTAGATTTTTAATTATATAGAATTATTATTATTATTATTTATTATTTAATCTGCTTGTTCTGAAATTTCCTAGTTTATTTTATTCTAAGATTGAAATTAAAATGGTGAGAATAAGTTGGGACTTGATCAATGCGATAAAGTGCTTGGGTCTTAGAATTCATACCCAACATTTCACCATAGGCTTAATATTCCCTTTTTAGTTCCAATTAATTTATAAGGGAGATATTTCCACTCCTCATAAACCTAACTCTAATAAATATGACATCAAGCACTTATTGTGCTAGGAAAAATAATCTTATGTTAAATGTGGTATCAAGAACACGTTGTGCCAGGTAATAATAATGTAATTATTGACAAGGTTGCAAGAATATCCTCTAATTAAACTAGATGAATTTTATATCAATAATGAGTCAAGACCTACCACATAAATTAGAGGGAGTTTTTTCTCTAATAAATCTAGTGTAAAGTATTCTCCATGCCAAATAGTAATAATCTTGCACTAGAGAGTCAGTATACCAATGTAATATCTGGACAAGATTATTACTATCTGTCTCTGATAAGTCAAAACAATTTAAATAAATTAGAGAAAGTGAAAATAAACTTACTAAATTAAGCCCATATATCATGTTGAGGCTCACCTTTAACCCAAGCTTGGAAATAAATTAGCTATTCATTTTATAACGAGGGGTAAAATAGAAATTTTATTAAAATACATAGAAAATACAAGATGGAGAAGGAATTACAGAAAATATAGCCCAAAAATGGATTCAAAGGTGTCAAATTAGGGGGGCCTCTCTATATATGGATACTACGAGTAAATCATGGCCATCGGATGAAAACAATTCGGACGCCCATGATTGCGCCATATGATACTATCTGATTGGTTGGAACACGTTACCAGAGCCGTCATTCTATGTATAAGCATGTACGGTATGCACATTTTTCAATCTACTAATATTCTGCCACGTTATCGGTCAACACAAAAGTCAACAAGTATGATTTAGTACATTGCATGTATTGTAAGCTCATTTTTTGGTCCAATAGATTTCTGCTACATCATCTGTCAATGCCATATCATCGGTCAATGACACATCAGCAGTCGACGCCACGTCAGTAGGGTCCACCAAAATCTTAAAATTATGATTTTCCTTTTTATATCTTTCCTAAGGTTTTCTGTTGTTCTGAGTTTAGAAATACTGTCTGTTTTGCTGTTTGAGTTCTCGTTTATGGAAAAATAACTAAAATACCCCTGAAGTACATAAAGTATTAAAAATACACATAAACATATACAATTAAATATCATGGGACTTAAAATATGTAAAGGTGGAGATATTAGTGACATTTAGAGTATAAAATGATTATTTTACCCTTTATAAATATATACTCTGTAGGACTCAACAATTTCTTTGAGCCTTTTTATCTATGTCTACCATTTGTTCTAAAATCTATTATCATGATTCCTCAATGCCTTGACTTTTTATAAATGATTAAAGAGCATCTCCTAGACCTTAGGTGATTAAGAGAGCTTCCACTTTCACTTTCCACATATTGAAATCATTTCTTCTATTAAAATTCTCAAGATCAACCTACTGTGTAGCCGTACTTAGTTCTTGATTAAGCATTCTACTCTGATACCACTTGTAGAGATTGGTTTGATATCAATCTTGCCAAAACTAATGATTTGCCCATGATTACAACCAAGAACAGCACTATTTACAATTAAGATATTCATTATATTCAAAGATGAAGCAAAGTCACTAGATAAGAGGCTCAGAAAAATAACAAAAATCAGCAGCATCGTAGTGCGACAAGAATAGTAATTTTTCATACATAAGAATAGATTCACGGACCAATTAATCGACCATAAACAATTAATTGCTATCTAAGAGAAGATAAATAGTATAGCTTAAGGGCAAAGGGAGAACATGTAATGGCATGCTTAAACCTTGTATTTCCCACGTAGTCCGTATAAGTCAAAGCAATTATTCTCTACTTAATCTTAAAGTAACAGAGAGATTTTTTTTTTGGTATATAGCTCCACGAGCTAAGAGCACATCATCCGGCAAGGCGAAAATGAACATAAGATCATCTCAACTTTGTCAACCTCTTTCTTTTTTCTTTTGTTTGTGTCCAATCATTTGTGTGTGTTTTCTAAGGCTTATCCAAGGGTTGTTGCTTTAGGGTAGTTAACACTACCTCATCTTTTGTTTGTTATTGATCTCATATCGAGAGCAGCTCCTTGTTCAGGGTCATCAGATGAGAGATATGCCTCTAAATCTGAGACTTACTCTCCTCTAAAAAGGTTATATATATATATATATAGGTAAATACACTTATAGATTGTATTGAAGCAGGAAATAGGCTGAAAATCTCCCATGAATGTAGGATTAGGCACTTTCGGCACCAAAACAATGATAGTGAAGTTAACTTCTCTTAGAAGTGAAGCAAAGAAAGACTTTTTATGGCTTCTATTACATCATGATTCACAATCTCCCAAGCACTTTATATATATATATAGATATAGAGGTAAGTAAAGGGCAGCCTCTCGCTTGACAGTTGAATAACCCGTGTTAATGGCTTTCATATGAAAAAAGATAATGAATTTCATCTATATAAATGTATCATTCTCAATTAGCCGAAGACTTTTCACCGGCTTTCCACCTACTACCTAAAAAAAAGAGCCACCTACTAATCTTTCTTTCAGGGCAATAAGGTTACTTTAGTGTATTTTTACTAGCTTACTTTATTTTTACGGGTTAATGCTCATTTGGTGATTAGCTCACTTGTCTTAGTTTAGTGTTTCCAACCATAAAATCCTTGAACGAACTCATTTGATGTATAGATCGGAGAATGAGCTTTACAATAAAGAGTAGATGCGAGTGGTTCAAATTGTTTAGGCATATAGAGTGTATATTTATAAAGGATAAAATCATTATTTTACACTCCAAGTCTCATTAACAACTATTTTTTTATATATTTTAAGTCTATTGAACTTTGATTGGATATGTTTGTATGTATTTTTTTGTATTTCAGTGGTATTTTGATCATTTCATAATAAACAAAAAATCAGGCAGCAAAACGGATGGTATTTTTTAATTAAGAACAGTTGAAAACCTTAAGAAGGACATAAAGGGTAAAATCATAATTTTAAGATTTTGAAGGGCTCCGTTGATGTGACATAAACTAATGATATGACTAAAGACTATTGGATTGAAAAATGAGTTTACAATACATGTAATACACTGAATCATATATATTGACTTTGGCATTGACCGATGATGTGGCGGTATATTAATGGACTGAAAAACGGGTGTACCATACATGTATATACATGGAATAACATCCCTGGTGACATGTTCTATCCAATCTGAGAGTACCACATGGCACAATCCCATGCGTCCGAATTATTTTTATCTAGTGACCATGATTTACTCATTGACACTCCTAAATCTATTTTGGAGCTTTATTTTATGTAATTCCTTCTTCAACTTATATTTTATACGTAGTTTAATAAAATTTTCATTTTGTCTCTAGTTATAAAACAAATAGTTAATTTATTTTCATGCTTGGGTTAAAAGTGAAGCTTCAACATGATCCATGAGCTTAATTTGGTAAGTTTATTTTCGCTTTCTCTAATTTATTTAAATTATTTTAACTTTTCATTGATAGATAGTAATAATCTTATCTGGATTATGTGCTGGTATATTGGCTCCCTTGTGCAAGATTATTACTATTTGGCATGTCGAACACTTTACACTAGATTTATTAGAGAAAAATTTCCCTCTAATTTTTGTGATAGGTCTTGACTCAATGTTGATAGAAAATTCATATAGGTTAATTAGTAGATAGTCTTGCCACTTTGCCAACAGTTAGATTGTTATTACCTGGCATAAAGTATTCTTGATACCACATTTAATATAAGATTATTTTTTTCATGGCACAATAAACACTTGGCACCATATTTATTAGTGTTAGGCTTATGAGGAGTGGAAATACCCCCTTTATAAATTATTAGAGCTAAAAAAGAATATTAAGCCCATGGTAAAATGTTGAATGTGAATCTTATGACTCAAGCACTTTATTGCATTATTTAATCTCCAATTTATTCCCATCATTTAAATTTAAATTTTAGGATAAAGTATACCAAAGGCTTCACCACCAGCCCATAAAAAAAAATAATAATAACTCTACACAATTGAAATCTACCACTTCATAGGATCAACAATCGGCACTATTAATCTATACTATAATAGATTTGTGTGTTAAGTTTAATAAAATTTACGCTACAAGTTTTTGGCACTTTTACCAAGGAGGTAAGTCATTTAAATTTTTAGAGTTATTTTTCTTAATTATGTAAACAACATTTTGTAGATTGGTATTCTTGTAATTTTCTTCTAATTTTTATAATTTAATTTTCATTTTATTTTTCTTTGTAATCTTTCGTTGATCTTGTTAATTTATATGGTTGGTTTAACCGACTAATAATTAATCCTAATTTCAATTGATTTAGTTTAAATTAATTTATTTTATTTCACATGTCTTTTTCTTATTTTTGTTTGGAAAATGAAGACCCATACGATTATTTTAACGACTTTCATGTTGTTTGCCAAACTTTTAATAATGAGAATTTTTCAAAAGAAGATGTTAAACTTAGGTTATTTCTATTTTCTTTAAAAGATAGAGCTCGTTCTTAGTTCAATACATTGCCTGCTAATAGTTCTACATCATGGGAAAAAATAGTTACTAAATTTTTTAAATAAATACTTTCTAGTTCATAAAACCAATGTTATTCGTAGAAAAATCTCATAGTTTACCCAGAGAGAAGATGAGCAATTTTTTAAAGCATGAGAGCGATTCAATGGGCTGCTCTTGAAAATTCCACATTATGGGTATGGGAAATGGCATCAATGCCAATATTTTTTAGAGGGACTATTGCCACATGTGTAGGAATGACTAATGGCGACAAGTGGAGGAGAGTTGATGTCGAAAAGTGCATAAGAGATTTGGGATTTGTTCCAGCGACAAGCAAATAATTCCTAACAGCGAAGCTGTTCATTCAGGAATGCAAAAAAAAATCAAAGGAATGAATAAAGCTCATATTAGCGAGTTAAGATCAGAAATTAAAGAAGTCAAAGAAATAGTTGAAGGTCTTTCTCGCTAAATAGCATCTTTAACGGATGTAAAATCAACAGAGCCACATGTATTTAATCAATATAACCAAGATTCATACCCAAACCAAGCTAATGCAATTGATGTAATGAGAAAATAACCAAACTACAATTCTTACTCTAATACTTTTAATCCTGGACGGAGAGACCATCCTAAATTTTCATGGTCTTAAGAATTCCAACAAAACAGAATAGTAGCTCCAACTCTAGCTCCATCAATGTAACTAATTTCTTAACTCTCTTAACCATTATTCAAGCTATACAATTAGAACCAGAACTACTCTCAACCCATACTATAGAAAGAAGCATTCCAAAATCTAAAAAATTTGACTCATTCTGGAATAGAATAACAAAATCACACCATTAACAAGATGAAGAATAAGATGAGAGTTGGCATCAATTCATAAGCTCAATCGATTTAAAACCTAGAAAAGATGGTAGGTCAACTTACTTCTTCAGTTCAAAACTTAACAATGGCCGTTGAAAAGGATAAATTCCTAAGTCAGCTAGTACTGAATCCTAAGAGAGTACATGAAGTAAGCACCCGCTCAGCCTAGCAGTATGAAGAGGTCAAAACTGTGATGACCTTACGAAAAAGAAAGAAGTTGACAACAAAGTAGAGATTTCGGTGATAAAGACGACTCAAGTTGTACCTATATATTCTGAAGACTCATCATTAAAGGAGAAAGAATAAAGCAACCTATAATTCAAAGCTTTATTCTTTATAGATTAACTAAAGTAAAGAATGAAAATTCCACATGTGAGATTATGGAAATCTTTAAACAGGTAAGTGGTGTGAATATCCCATTGTTTGATGCTATAAAGCAAGTGCCTTCTTACGCTATGTTTTTTAAAGACCTTTGCACTAAAAAGAGATGCATTCATATTTAAAAGAAGGCTTTTTTAACCGAAAACATTAGTTCCATACTTCAAAACAAGATTCCTCTAAAATATAAAGACATCGGCTCCCTTACTATCTCATATAGTATAGGGAACCATACATTTGATATTGCTTTGTTAGACTTAAGAGGTAGTAATAATCTTTTTCTTTACTTAGTATTTGTGAAGCTTGGATTGGGAGAATTACACTCAACTCTAGTTGTTTTACAAATTGCAGATCGGTTAATGAAAATATCTAGTGGCATTGTGGAAGATGTGCTTATCTAGGTGGAAAAATTTTATTTTTCTGTTGATTTTATTGTGATTGATACTATACTAGTGCAAAGTTCGAATAAGCACATCCCCATCATTCTTTGTTGACCATTCTTGGCTGTAGTTGTGCTTTGGTAATATGACTATGGTGCTTAATATCTTCAATATTGCCAAACAACCTCATGATAAAGACAATGAAATTATTGATATGCATTTTTTTTAAGAATTAATTGATCATAATCTGTCTTCTAACCTTAGTGACCACCTTTACAAGAATAGTTAACTCACTTTGGTTTGGTTATTTACCATATTAATGCCTCACTTGATTTATCACCATTCATAGATACTAATAAATATAAATTAAAAGAAGAACAACTAGCACTATCTTGGGAAAGTCTCATCTCATCATCAGAATTATTAGCAAAGCTTGAGCTCAAACCGTCATCTAACACTTTATAGTATAGATCATTGGGAGAAGAAAGTACATTGCAAAAAATCATCTCAACATCCCTTAACAACAAACAATAAAATAGAGGTATTATTTGCCTAATCTATAGTTAAAAAAAAGGTTACAACTTGCTAAATTTGAGGAGATTTGCAATAATGAAAAAGATAAATATTACAAAGATAAATGAAAGTCTTTCATGATAAGCAAATTATAAGAAAATCTTTTACCCCAAGTCAGAAAGTGGTTTTTATTTAATTCTCGCTTGCATTTTTTCCTATGTAAGTTACGCTCTTGATGGTTTGGTCCTTTTATTATTCACACTTTTTTTCCACATAAAGCAATTAAAATTAAGGATTTAAAGAACAATGTTACTTTTAAAGTTAATGGTCAAAGATTAAAGTTATATTTAGAGTACCAATCACATGAAGAAGACACCGAAATCGATTTGAGTGGACCATCAAATTTGAACTAAGCCTTTTCCATTTCTTTTTGGTGATTTAACCTTTTGTCATTTCGTTTTACTATTATTTTGATTGAAATTATTTATTTTCTGCTAAAGTGTGTTTGATTACTAGTTATATTTTCTTTCATTAATTATCATGAATGCCTCAATCAGACATATCATTTTCGACTAGCTTAAGCGACTTCTACGTGTGAAGCATCATCTAAGCAGCTTTCTCCAAGTCTATCAATCACATTCTATTTGGGATCTATGACTACCAGTTGTTAGTATAAGACTTAGAAAGACCTAGAAAGACAATTTAAGGAAATCAAAGATGGCATTTATGAAATCCAATTAGAACTTGAGTTAAATTCAATAAGAGGACGATTGTGAGTAAGAGTTTAATTACACTCATTTTTTTTACATTGTATGTTTTATTTATTTATTTTTTTTTGCTTTCACATGTTTTATTTCACGGATTTTATTTAAATGTGCTTTAACTTTTTACACTGGTTAAGTGGCGGATAACAATGCTCTGTGACAATCAAAATTAGTTACTTCAGTTTCCCATAATAACTAATAATCTAAGGTGAAAATATAGATAAAAATAAAATTTTAGCAAAGCTTTACAAATGATTTTTTTCACTTCCTTAGAATGCTCTCCATATAATCTATAAAGCTCGGTCCGAACGCATACAATTACTTATAAGAAATAACATCTCTACTAATATCCTTTGGTTAATTAAAGACAAAGTATGATTGGCAAGTGAGTTACCTCTTAAATTTATTGTATACATATCTGGTTGCGGTAAAGAAAATTACTCAAGAAAATGAAGATCTTGACGGCTTCCAGTCACTTGTCATAAGAGTGTTAGAATTAAAGGTGGTAAAAATCTGTGTACTTTAGGAATGATTTCTAATAAAAGGAAAGAAAATATTCAATTCATTAGGGATGGCTTAAATAAAGAGTCCTAGTGGATACATACAAAGAGAAATTTTCTAGTTATGGCCATTATTACAGAAAGAACGTGCACGATATAATCTTAAGAATCTGATTATAAATGACCCTATTTGCCAGCTTATGAGAAAACTAGATAAGAAGCCTATTCTTAAACTACAAAGAGCGTTCAAGCCATTTTTAGAAGTAAAACTAGAAGAAGATGTGAGCCACAATCACAACTACTAGTACATATCCTTTTCATTTACTATCCTTTATCATTTGTGTTATTGTTTTATCTTTTCCTATTATTTACTACTTACTTTTGACTTTTAAGCCACAAACTTCACGCTTCATTTGACAAACGCACCATAGCTATATATCATTATGTTTGTGACCAAGATTTTTAAATACAAACTTATTTTATTAAACATTCATAAATTATTTTTTAGGATTGTCTCAATGGCAGTAAGTTTAAGTAGATAATTTAAAAACATTTGTATGGTGTCTGGTATCATTATCGAAAGTACAAAGAGTTTGTTGAGGCAGCCATAGATCTTGGTTAAGTCGTAGCAGAGAAAAAAATACACTTGGTATATAGAGGAGCTGATTGAGGGGTATCAAAGTTTATTGCAGAAGCTGTTTATAGTAAAGGTAGCCAAGTGCTAGGCATAATTTCGAAAGCCCTAAAACTTCTTTTAAGCATGTCTGGCTCACCAATTAGAGAGGAGTTAATTGTCGTAACTATGTAAGAAAAACTATATGAAATGCTACAACATGCCGAGGCTTTCATTTTCTTGCTAGAAGATCTTACAACTTTAGAGGTACTGTTTACATTTGCATCTTGGGCTAATTTGAACATTCATAAAAAACTCATCGGTCTGTTAAATGTTAATAACTTTTATGATGACTTACTTTTATTTCTTAACATATAATAAAGAATCATTTTATTCTTTTCACAATAAAAAAGACTTTTTATTTTTGCTCATACTATTAACGAGTTACTTAATTTTTTACAAGCTTATATACTAAAACCAGATCTTAGGAGTTCTTCATTGGATTGGTCGACTAATGATGCTAGCTGTAGTATTAAGAAGTATAAATTAGGTCCAACTCTCCATCTATACATGTTTTCTTTCATTTTGTATTGCAGCAGCCAGGTAATGTCTTCTAAACCTTACTTCATTCCTTTAAAACATTGAGGACAATATCTCATTCTAGCAGGAGGAGGGAAATAGTTGATGATTGTGGAATGTCTAAATTTTGGTGAGGTTTTTACTAATTTTTATTGTAAAAACTAACTTTAGCTAAGTTTTTTAGATGAAGATGGCTAAATTTAGAGTGTAGTGACTCTAGAAACGCATCTTCTTAGTCTTGACATAAAAAAAAATTTATATTAATTTATATGATCCTTTGACATTAGATGACATAATGACTTCCAAATTCTAGTATTTATATTATCTTTGGCCTTAAATTATGTTATGCCATGTTTGCTGCTCTACATGTTGATATTGGTGACCAATGTGAATTGAGCGAGTTGATGAGTAAAATTGGTTGAATTACTTGAAAGAATGCATATGTCATAATAAATTCCAAATTAGGTTTTAAACCTATCATTTTCCTTGGAGAGTGGCCCTTTTTGCCCATTCTTTACACAGCTTAGCAATCTACTATACATGATCTTTATATTTTCCTTCGAGTCAAACATTTAAAAAAAAAAAATTATTTTGCTACATCCAGAAGTCAAAAGACCATCTTTGACCCGTTTGAGCATTTTCCAGTCATTCCTTTTATGAAACATCTATAGTTAACCTTTTTTAGCCTAGTTAAAAAAAAAAAAGGTTTTCTTTATTAACTTATCATATTGTTCCACTCTAATTTGAAGTAGTACTCTATATTTTATGTGTTTCATCATCTACTCATATTTAAGAAAAATTTAAATAATTATTTTATTCAGAAAAATGGTGCAATGTGTATAAAATATATTTACATATATTTATTAGAAAATTTCCAAAAAAGAGAAAAATGATGTGTGATTAAAAAAAAGAAAAGAAAAACATGAAAAATAAATACAAGAACAAATAAGTGAATTGCACTTGTAATTTCCAAAAGATTTCTATATTTTTCTCAAACAATATTTTATTTTTCCTATTATCTCTTCTTTGCTAGCCATGTCTCCAACCTACATTATATCCTAATAAAAGTCCTTCTTGTTTTTAAGGAACTATAGTCTAAAGTAAAAGCTAGTAATATGGACTGAAATGATATAGTGATACATAGAAATAAATAAATTGGTTTGACAAGCATTTCATTTGACTTGAGATCATATTATTTTCTAAGCTATGAGCATTTTGCTTAGTGAGAGTGGGTGATATTGTTTTCTATTAATTTCTCTCAAGTTATCATTTTTCAAGTGACTGTTTTATTAGGTTTATTTTCTTTTGAGAGTGTCACTCTGACCTGTGAGATTTTAGGGTTTGACATGTCACTCTTGAAAGTAGTTTAATTAATGTAGTTTTGATAATCGATTAGTTTGTATGTGTTTACTTAATTTACTCGTGTAGATGAATGATGTGGGAGTAATATTTCTTTAGGCTGGAGATAATGTTTATACTTTTATTTAATTATTGTTATTAATCTAAATGAAGAAATATAATTAATTACTTTGGAAAAAAAATCATTATATGTTTGAATGTTTTTATCGCTTAATTTGCTAAGAACAAGCAATAAGCTGGTTGGGGGGTGTTGAGTTCTAGAGAATGTATATTTATCAGGGGTAAAATCATTATTTTACATTCTAAGTCTCACTAACATCTCCACTTTTATATATTTTATGTCTCTTGAACTTTGATTGTATATATTTGTATATATTTTTTGTAATTCAGGGATATTTTGGTCATTTCATATAAAAAAAGAAGTCGGACAGCAAAATAGACAATATTTTTTTTATCTCCGAATAGCCAAAAACTTTACGAAGTACATAAATGGTAAAATTATAATTTTAAGATTTTGGTAGGACTCGCTGACGTGGTATTGACCGATGATATGGCATTGACAGATGTCATGGTAGAACACTGTTAGTCAGAAAAATGAGGTTACAATGCATGCAATACATTGAATCATATATGCTGACTAATGACGTGATGACATATTAGTGGACTGAAAAAATACATGCGCCGTACATACATATACATAGAATAACAACCTTAGTGACATGTGCCATCAAATCTGAGAGTGCTATGTGGTGCAATCTTATGCGTCCGAATTATTTTCATCTTATGGCCATGATTTACTTATAGTATTTATAAATAAAGGGCTAGTCTCCCTAATTTAACACCCCTGAATCCATTTCTGAGCTCCATTTTCTTTAATTCCTTATATATCTTGTATTTTCTATATATTTTAATAAAATTCTCATTTTACCCTTATTTATAAAATGAGTTGCTAATTTATTCTCAAACTTGGGTTAAAGGTGAAACTTCAACATGTTCAATGGGCTTAATTTGGTAAATTTATTTTCAATTTTTCTAATTTATGTAAATTACTTTGACTTTTCGTTGACAAATAGTAATAATATTATATAGATTTTGAACTAGTATACAGGCTCCTTAATGCAAGATTATTACTATTTAGCATGGTGAACATTTTATATTAGATTTATTAGAGAAAAACTTATGTGGTAGCCTTAACACAGTGTTCATAGAAAATTCATCTAGATTAATTAGTAGACAGCATTGTCACCTTGTCGACAGTTAAATTATTATTACCTGGCACAACGTATTCTTAATACCACATTTAACATAAGATTTTTTTTTCTTAGCAAAATAAGCACTTTATACCATATGTTTTAGAGTTGGAAATACCCACCTTATAAATTGATTAAAACTAAAAAGGAATATCAAGCCCTTGGTAAAATGTTGAGTGTGAATCCTAAGACTCAAGCACTTTATTACATTATTTAATCTTCAATTTATTCTCATTTTAATTTAAATCTTAGAATAAAGTATACTAAAAGCTTTACCACAATCCCATAAAATAATACTAATAACAATAGTAACTTTGCACAATTGAAATCCACTTCCTCGTGGGATAGACACTCGTCACCATGAATCTATGCTGCAATAAATTTGTGTGCTTGCTGTTGACTGCTAGAGAGTGTATATTTATAAAGTGTAAAATCATCATTTTACACCCCAAAATCTCACTAACATCTCCACCTTTATGTATTTTAACTCCCTTGATATTTAATTATCTATGTTTATGTGTATTTTTAATACTTTATGTATTTTAAGGGTATTTTAGTTATTTCTCAATAAACGAGAAGTCGGACTGTAAAACGGACAACATTTTTAAACTCAGAACAGCTGAAAACTTTAGGAAAGACATAAAGGGCAAAATCATAATTTTAAGATTTTAATAGGTCCCGCTAACGTGGCATTGACTGCTGATGTGGCGTTGATTGCTGACGTGTCGTTGACCGATGATGTGGCATTGACGGATGATGTGGCAGAAGTCTATTGGACTGAAAAATGAGCTTATCACTACTAGAAAAATGGCCTTTAGTGATACTAAAATAGTGTCACTAATTACTTTTAGTGACACTTATTAATAGTGTCAGTGATCTGAGAGTCAGAAAAAACACTTGAATGTAGTGTCAGGAATTACTATTACTATAGTATTACAGATTTTATGACACTATAGTGTCAATAATTACTATTACTATAGTATCACGAGTTGGTAATATCAGTAAAACAATCACCCCAATGAAACTGATACTTTATGATACATTTTAGTATCAATGACTTTTATTAGTTATTATTATCATTTTAAGTTTTGTCAATCTAATGATATTATTTAAAAAAGAAAATTAGTAAACTGCTAAAATGAACAATTATATATAAAATTTCTAACAAAACATTATGGCTCTTTTGTTTGGCTTTCTTCACCAAACAATCTTAAAAGAGTTTGCTACTTAATTCTGTATTCACCCCAAATCATATGGGTTCTTTGACAAAACACCATTACTTTCATACACAAACAAATCAGGCTCTCCATCTACAAATTTAAGGAAGATTGAAATATTTTAAAAAAAAGAATAAAGATCATCCACATCGATAACGTGACAATAAAGCAGAAGCTAACTCAACTGGTTGTCGGCATCTTTCTACATCATAATTCATAAAAATGCTCTTGATCTTTCTTCAAAATCTTCCTTTGCTGCTATGGAAGTGAGGGTGTGCATGGGACTGATGTGGTCAAGGTGCTTGGTTATGACTTTTACTCATTGCGAAGTTGATTGCAAGAAGATATGCTTGCTCTTCAATTTCCAAACTTCAATACGACTATAGCACTCATGGCTGGTGCAGACCTGCTGCAGATTCCCTCTGCGATAAATGTAGCTACTGCTTGTGGTGTAGACGACAAGCTGCAGTTGCTTGTGCTACGGTTCTGCTGCAGACAAAAGCATTCGTTGCTTTTAGCCTTGTTGATTTCTGCAAGGACGGAAGAAAAGGAAAGAAAATTCAGTAGATAGATACCATGCATTAATGAAGCATACAAAAGCAATAAATTGAAGCGCGTGGACTAAGCTTCATCTCAAATAGCTAGCTTCCCATAGATATCATGTATATGAAAAATGACTTAAAACTAAAACTAGCTTCAGTGAAAGTTTCTTTCTAGGTGTAAATTAGAAAAGAAAAAAAAGGGGCAATGATTTTTCACTCACAGATGCAGCCCCAAAGCTAGCCCCCGATCTTGTTGGAGCACTTGTAGTTCCGACAAAAGGAAAAATAAGTAAAAAAAACATTTAACAATAGCAGCCAAAAATAATAATAAGATAGAATAAAGTAGCTATGTTTCCAACCAACAATCAAATTAAAAAAAAAATAATAATAAGATAGAATAAAGTAGGCTGCGATTGTTACTTGCTACACCATAAGCAGCGAAGCTGCAGACTAAGCATTGCAGATTGTTCGTTGCTACACCATAGCGGCGAGGAACTGCAGCACTAGCAACTGCGATTGTTGCTTTGCTACACCTAACGAGCAGTTGCATTTACTGCAGTAGGAATTACAGCGAGTGCACCGATTCTGAGTGCTATAAGCTGCTTGTCTCTGCAGTTCTCACTGCAATCGCTAGCGCTTCTTATTCTGACAGCAGACAATTGTAGCTGCTACTGCTGTGCTTTCCTTGTCAATATTGAAGTAGTGCTACTGTAAAATTTTCTTTACTCTCAATCCTTAGTGCAGCTAATGTTGCAGCAGCAGTGACTGCAGCTCATTGCTTGTCTTGCAGCAGCGAATCTGTCTTAACAACATCAAAAGGCGGTGCATCTTGCTGAAAAATAAAATTTTCCAGCACCAGTACTGTAACTTTGAAAAATCATAACAATTCATGCTTTAAGAATTTTTGAACATGAAACATATCAGCTGAAAGCTCAGGATAACACAATCTGCTTCGAATAATTCTCTTGTCTGCACCAGCAGATAACACAATCTGCTTCTGCTGCATCCCAGCAACTCCCATAGCAGCTGAAGAAACTACAGAGCTGCAGTTTACTAGTCACTGCAAATCTATTATTTCACACATATCATAATATCTAATATTTACTAGTCACTGCAAATAGAAAAAACAAGACCTCATCCACATGTTCATCAGTCCATTTATAATTTTAGCTAACTTCTTCATCGGCCAATTCAAACATGTTTATTCTACATGCATTAGCAAATCTTCATGTTAAATCATTGATAACGATTTCATAGGAGAAATGTGTGCTATATATATAGCATTCTAGACTAGCTCAATGAATCAAATCATTTTTAGGAGAAAAGTTAACAACTAATGTTATATTAAAGATCATGTTGCTGAACAGTACAAAAAATCAAACCTTAGTGTTATTGCCGGCTGTGCCGTTTAAATCACTCTTTAAAGAGGACGTCATTGTTTTTTGGTGATCATCAATTTGGACTCTATTATCAGTATTATTCCCCATTTCTTCATTTGGAGGAGCATCCACATTCACACTATATAGCCCATCACAATCACCGGACAAACCATTTATGGAACATCCATTCTTGTTTTTACGTAATTTTTTCTTCTTGTTACTGCGTTGGTGATTTGGTAGTTGTATTTGCACTTGCTTCGATGAAACTTTTCTATGTAACTCCTACATGAGATCCTTCTTGGTTATCACGAATTTACGGTGATGAGGCTCTTACGTCCTCTTAGAGTTAGTCACATTTATTCTTCCCGATCTTGTTGATGATCTTTAGAACTTTGGGAAGCACTTCTGCAGGCAGCACAACAATAACATTTCAATAAATCGGATCCAAGACCCTCTCTAATATCAAAAGTCGAAAATGAAGCCACCGGGATAATTAAAATAATAGTAACACGAATTTGTATGGTTTACGTAATAGATAGAACAGCTGAAGCCTTCCATTTCCACCGATCCAGTTAAACCAGGTCAATATAAGTAATATAACGATTGTCTTGGCTTAGCCTCTGCTGATGCAGCGGTGAAAATGATCAATACAATCTGCCTATAACAAACTTCAAACAGTTGCGAGGAAGCCAAAAAAAAAGAGAGAGAGAAAAGGTATATTATTATGCTCTAGCACAAGTTGTTCCAAGGACTACAGAGAATTCCAACAGAAAAAAAAAAAAACAATGGATGCGAGCAAATATATCAGTTTCTAGGGACGAAGAAAAACCACAAAGAGAATAAGAAAGAGATAGATTGAGGCTCGACTAGGAGCTAACAAAACCAAGTAGGTTACAAATCTCAAAGAAGCATTCAAAGGTAAAAGCTAATTTTAAAAACATTGTTGAACCTTCAGCACTTTGAAAAATGTAGCATTTCAAATTCCGCTCATATAGATGGGAGAAATTAAATTGCTATTAACCTAAATAAAAAAAAAAAGGAAGACATTTTGAAGGTTGCAAATCCCAGGAACAAATATGTGGCAGAGTGTATGATGAAAACAAACAAAATCTATTTGGTACTTTCGCTCAGGCTATTACATTAACTGTATCAAAAAGCACCAATATACTGGCCATATCATAAATGAAGCTAGTAAGAATCCAATTGTTGAGTACTTGTTCAAAAAATGACTTTTGCTGAACCTAATTGGAATCCATTTGTTGAATAAATATTCGAAATAACTTTTTCCCATGTCAATGACAAAAGAGAGCTATATATGCGGGTATCAACCATTCATTTTGATCCTAGGCTTCTGAAATAAACCAGCAGAAAGTTACTGGATCTGACTTGCCATAAGGCGCAGCGTGGACAACATCTGCGCTGCAGCCGATTCTCTTGCAGCAGAAAGTACTGAGTTGTCTTATTGAAATACTCCTTGGCCTCATCCTGGTCAGGAGTCAAAAAAGCATGAGAAGTATGAGCATTTCCCAAACACCACAATGTGTCGTGTCTGCTGGGTGTAACCATCAATGCCTCCTCCAGTTTTGAAATTGCATCTGGCACATCATTAAATTATCTTTTGTTACTCTTCGGAAAAGCAAGCAATCAAAAATAAAATATCATCCAATCGCTGGACTCTTTAGCATCTAGTTTGTACAGCAACATGAACATGATACACCAGAACAGATTCGATGTCAAATAATTGCAGCAATGAATGAACCAATCAACATACCAACCATAAAGCCACAACATCTACAGACAAAAGATTGAACCCATTCAATTCTCTTCTCTTCTCTTCTCTTTTCACATACTTTCCTAGCATCCAAACATACAACAAACACAATGCAAAAAACACCCCCACCCCCCAGAAATTCATCTCCAGAAATTGATAGCAGTTGCTGTTAGTCGATCACACATCAGCTTCCACATACATAATCAAAATTCAAAACAAACAAATGAATCGTTACCTCATCCATGAGGCTCTTATCAATTTCTGGAGATTCCAAACGTTGATTTTCAATATCATTACTCCAGCACTCTTCTTTCTCTATAAAAAACAAACACAAATGAACTCCAATTTTGAAACAAAAAAATTATATTAAAAAAATTAAAAAATAATAATAATAAAAACAAAATTTACCTTCAGATCAAAACAGAGATGAAAACAGAAACACAAAATCTTGAGTCAAGTAATTTTTAGTATGAGAAATACGAGCGCGATCATCTCTGATATGAAAGCAACCGAAGAAACAGCCCATGGCTCTCGAAACGGTGACGTCTAGGAACCTCACTACCGATCTGCAAACACGACCGGTTTCTCGATGATTCGGGACGTCTAGGAACCTCACTTCCTCTCGAAGCGGTGGCGTCCCACCGCCTTGCTGGACCACCAGCGAAACCCTAGCCATCATCAACGCCTCTCGTGCCAAGTGGCTCTCTCTCAATCGCGGCAACCTCCGCACCTCCGATTGGGAAGCCGTCTCCTCCGCCGTCTCCGAATCCACTCCTAGAGTTAGAAAGATCGAGCATTTCCTCCGACGGGGAAAGCATTGAGAGATGGGTGAGAGTTAGAGAGATCGAGCATTTAGGTTTTTTTATCTTTTTGTTATTATATTTTTGTTTTTTAAATCTTTAAAACAAACAAATTAAGTGAATTCAACATGGCTCAATGGTCTGCGTTTCGAATGTTAAAATTTTAAACTTTAGAAGTCTCAAGTTCAAGTTGCAACTAAAACAACTATTCATAAATTTTTTTTTTATCTCTGATACTTTAGTGTCAGTGATTATTGATGTTTAATTTACTAACACACTAGTATCAATAACTTCTAATACCTACTTGTTAATAGGTGCATTTGTTCACAATTACTGATACTTTTTTCTAAGTGTCAGTAAATGTCATTTTTCTAGTAGTGTTACAATACATACAATGCACTGAATCATATTTGTTAACTTTTACATTGATCGATGATGTGGCAGAATATTAGTGGACCGAAAATCACGCGTACAGTATATGCATATACACGGAATGACAGCTCTTGTGACATGTTCCAACTAATCAGAGAGTGCCATGTGGCATAATCCTAGGTGTCCAAATTGTTTTTATCCGATGGCCATGATTTACTTGTTATACTTATAAATAGGGGACTACCCCCCCTAATTTGACACCCTTGAATCCATTTTTGGCCTTTATTTTTTGTAATTCCTTCTCCATCTTGTATTTTCTATGTATTTTAATAAAATTCTCATTTTACTCCTAGTTATAAAATGAGTAGCTAATTTATTTTCAAGCTTGAGTTAAAGGTGAAGCATTAACATAATCTATGGGCTTAATTTAGTAAGTTTATTTTTACTTTCTCTAATTTATTTAAATTGTTTTAACTTATCGTAAACAGATAGTAATAACTTGTCTAGATATTGAATTGGTATACCGGCTCCCTAGTGCAAGATTATTACTGTTTGGTACGGTGAGCGCTTTACACTAGATTTATTAGAGAAAAACCTCCTTATAATTTATGTGGTAGGTCTTACTCATTGTTGACATAAAATTCAACTAATTAGTGGATAGTCTTGTTACCTTATTTCACAACGTGTTCTTGATACCACATTTAACATAAGATTATTCTTCCTGACACAATGAGAGCTTGATGTCATATTTATTAGAGTTAGATTGATGAGGAGTAGAAATACCCCGCTTGCGAATTCAATAAAATTTACACAACACTTACAAGTTTAATAAAATTTACACAACACAAATCTTGAATTGAGTCAACCAATTCTTTCTTTTTATGTATTCATTTTATCAGTAAAGAGGTGCCTCAAACTCTTTTCCAAGGGCAAAGGTTATTCAAAAGTACGTAGAGAAGGAAGGAAAGATCTCTTTAAAAGTTGCAAGCAACCTGCATATCTTTTCTTTCTTATCTTTTTAAAGAAGGGGCTGATGGGCCCTTGCTGAGATTTATTCCTCGTATCATCTAAAAAGGGAATAGGACTTACGGAAGAGCAATTGAAACAGTTGACTTTTTGAACTCACTGCATCACGCCACTAGTATTGAAGAGTTAGTGCGCGCTTTTTTTTTTTTTTTTTTACTAAGGAGAATGTCAAACTTGCAAACAAAAGGCATATTCTAGCTCTTTCTCTTCCCTTTGGATAACTTTCGATAGGTTGCTTTATTCTTTCAATTATAGGCCTAAGGAAATTACCTTTACTTCAATCATTTTAGCCATGAGTTGTCCTTGTAAGCATCATCTTCTTTGCGCCAAACTTATTTTGAGCCTAATCGAATATTCAGACCTAGGTCGAAAGAAAGACTTGCGGTAAGAAGCAAATGATTACTTTAATAAAATTTTAGTAAAGAAGTTGCATACGACAATGCTAAAGGTTTTTCCTAAATGTTAACTACGAATGGCTAGATAGAGTCAAATGAGGCATGAATAAGCTAATAACATCCATGGCATCATTGTAACTTTAATCTCTTTCAACAGTTTTGCTTACTCTTTTTCCACTTCCAAAGGGTCCTTCGTTATGAAATCAGGGTCTCATTTACACTTGGAAGAGTTAAAAATCCCCCGATGCATGCTACAAATGCTTCATTTACTTACTGTCTAAAAAGAACAAGCAACATTAAGGCCTATCACCTTGCATTACACCGAATCAGCAACAGACTTTTTTTTGTTCATCTATAAAAGTGCAATTTTAAATTTAATTCATAGCGCTACTTGGAAACTTGTTTCAATTTATCAACCCTCATGTTTCATGGATTTTGGGGTTTGAGCATAGGTCATGCTATATATTGAAATCTCTCTGAGCATATGTTGCTTGCCAAATATAAGCATCCTAAACATGGTTCCTAGGCCTAGTTTAGTTCCCTTTCTACTAGCTATAGGACTCTTCATGCATACCAGGAGGCAAGTAACTTTGTTGCACAAGCAACTTACAAACATATCTACCAACGGGTGGGTTTTAGAGCTACTACAATTATTTCACTTCATTCCCACCCATATAGCAGTTTGAAATCAATGAAGTGAAATTATAGATGCCAGAAAGACAAGAGGAGGTGTGGTACTCTAACGCTTATCTCCCGGTTAACAAGATAAGTCATCATTTTCGACTAGCTAGTTTGGTTTTATAATTCTGTAGTAAAGAGTAAGAACTGAAGGACTCCCTGCCCAAATCAGTCATATCAGTCTGCAATTATAAATAACAAAACCCAGTATTAAGGTGTTAAATATGAACATGCATTCAAGTGTCTAGTCCCAAGCGATAGAGTAACTCATAATCTTAGGTTATCGTTGCCTTATAAGGTGAATGTTCTTCTTTAAAGGGTGACCTCGTAACTTCAAATGTGTAGTCCTCTCTTCTAGTATAGTGTCTCTGCGCACGAGAGTAGCATCTTCCTTACTTTACTTGTGGGGGATAGATAATGTTATGATCAAAGCAAAGCATCTCCTAACTATTAATAGAAAAACATGATAAAATTGGCATAATTTTAGTCTCCTAGAACTGTAAGTTACATAAGTGCAATTTGATCTTGCTTTATTTTAATAAAATGAGGAATTGAACAGAGCCAAGCCACGGAGAATAATTATTCATTAAATTAGATAAAGGTTTAAGGCTCGTAAGGGGATAGCGGGTCAATGCCTTCTGCTCTTTCTGATAAGTAAGAAAGGCAATCCCACACGATTAGCATAGATAAAACAAGTCAAGTAGGATTGGTCGAAGAAGGATTGGACATTTCCATTGATAAGCTCATCCAATCTAGTCTACGATCATGCAATGGGGCCTTTTTTTGATCAAGCAGGAGGTTGCCTAAAAGCAGACGTAACTATAAGCTTAAGCTCACTTAAATGCAACTTAGGCCGAATACCCAGTTGAGAAGGGTCCCTAATGTAATACCTTTCATCCATTTATTCAGGATAAAAAAATAGCCTAATTGTATCATCTCATAGATGATTGCATCTGAAAAGATTAAATATTCCGAATCCCTAATCATTCATTATTAAACCTAAAAACTAGCCGCTTATTATACAAAGCAGTGGTCTCGCTAGCTGGAATGAAACTCTAAGAAGTCTACATCTTTATCTCTAGTTTGACATTCGACTTTCTGAAGTTAGTTCATTCTAAAGCATGAAGTTTTCCGTGCACAGGACAGGGTCCGTCAACTAGCTTAGTTATCGATTAGGGGATGCTTTCACTTTGAAGGTATTAACAGGCTTAAGCCAGGCCACGCAAGCAAAGAAAAGATTGATTATAAGCTAGTGAAAGAGAAAGAGAAAAATTCGCTTATAGGCTAACCTATGATAACCACACATCCAAATATGGGTAAGTCTAAAGCTTATCTCTCTGCAGCAGCCTTTGATCTAATTTCACACTTCTAATTAGGCATTAGGCCCAGAACATGCTTCTTTTTTTGTGGTATAGGTCTGAGCATCAGTGTCAATAACTCTATTTTTTCAAGTGGGTAATTGTGTAGGTTTCCTGTAAGCATTGAGTTGAACCATCTCTTGCTACTCGCGCGACTGTTTATTATTAGCCCATAGCTTGCTTGTAGGCACTTGAAGAAGGATAAAAAAATTCATTATCAGAAGTTTAGTTTTGTAGTTCGTTGGAACCTATAGTGTTGGAATTTACTAAAGCAATGAGTATGATAAAGGCATATCTTTGTATAGGTAGAGTGGTTTAAGCAACATGAATTGATAATGCTTGATAAATATGAAGATAGTTATAAAGAGAGGCATGATGAGGGGCAAGTATACAAGCGGTTGAGCGAAACAGAGTCGTTGTTAAAGTAAAGTAATCTTATTCACCAGAGTGTGTTAAGTACTATGTGGCCCCAATTATTGAGTTAATAATAACATATAGTTGAACTATGCAATCCTGTCTACCTATAGTCTAAGTAAGTGAAATCCTGAATCCTCATATAAACTCATAAAATAAAGTAGAAATTAAATACCTCTCCTACAGAAGGTGTTTCTAGAGCATGGAATGTTTGAAACTTCTCACCCATAGGAGTTTGAGAAGAATGACTACTTCAGCCTATTAGTTTCCATTTAAAAGGAAAACACCCCATATTTAGTTGGGGTTAATAAAAAGACCCCTAAAGAAGAAAGAATAGTAGCTAAGGTTGACGGGTAATACTAAGAGTAGATGGTCAACAGGTACATGATAACGGGGCATCATCAGTCAATTCTTTCTAATCAAGTCACTTTCATCACTTGTTAAACTTTTTTTTCTTAACCATATCATTCATCAACCTATTACCCTTAAACAATGGGAATTATATCATAATCCCCGTGGTTATGCCTGATAGCATATGGGAAGAATGATTGAACTTAAACCTTTATACGGGCTCGCCTTTTTCTAGGGCTATCTTGTAAAATCTAGACTCCAATGGCTAGCTTAGAAAATGTTTATACGTTGCTAACCTCTTATTCTCTTCCTATTTCTGAGCTCATCTTAAATTGAAGAGTTAAACTAGGATAATTCATTTCGTCGATGAGTAAGCGGGGATTAGCATCTGATATGATTTCTTATTAGCCTCTTTTAAATAGAGAGAGAAAGCGAATCTGGAATGGTAGTTGTGTGTTATACCTAATGGGCGATATGTAAATCCAATGTCTGCTGCTAACTTCCTTGTGTCCATAATTGAATAATTAGATATTGACTTTTAGAGATAACTCTCATCTAGCACTTCTCCCTTTTCTTTTTATTCTTCTATCTCGACCGAAGCCTCAGTTTGAAGAAGTAAAGTGGGAAGACCTAGCCATATCTAGTGGAAGAATTAAAAGCTACTCACTATACCCTTATTTAAAAGGAATAGATAGAGTTACATTCATAAGAAAGGCTAGGTGCCTTCTTATATTCGCACCTTTAAAAAAGCATTATAGAACTAATGCCATATCTTCCTTAATAGGAACTTAACTTCTACCTGGCTAAAGGAAAGAGAAACACATATCAAATAAGAAGAAGAAGAAGCAGGGATAGCACCTCTCTTTACCTTAGAAAAAGTAACAATAACATTAGCAGAAGAAGGGGAAGCTGAATAAACAGAACAACCAATTGATACCATTATAAAACAATTTCCACCTATAGATAAGAATTTAGAATTAGAAATGGATAATGCAGTTTAGACTCTTATTGAAGCTAGGACTCAAGCCCAATGCATGGATTTGGTTCGAGAAAAAGTGGACGAAGTCCTTAAACAATAAGAAAATAAAACTTTTGATAAGAAGAATAATGAACTCTCTCGAGTCTCAGCTTGTCTCCCATAACAAAGAAGAGATAAACTAGGGTATACCAAGTACGTACAGCCCATCTGCTTTCTTTTTTTGTCGATATAACAGTAATAGGTAGAGGTCATACCAGTTATGAGGTAGCAGCACGTTGTAGTTCTATTACTTTTCTTATTAAACGAAAAAACCATATTCTTTTAGAGAAATGTCTTGTATCCAATGGAGTTACAATAAGTATTTTGGTGAAAGAAATAATGCTTTAGATGAATAGATGGATAATAAGGTTATAGATAAGTCTGGTTAGTTACTTGTTAAGGAGATATCCGTCGAAGATTTAATCAACAAAGAAAGAAACCTAGTATGTGCCCTCTAACTACTTTGCCCTAAAATAGCAAGAGAAAGACCTAAAGTTGGGTACATAGTTTACAGGGGAAAGATTGGGAAGCATCTAACTTTCATTAGTACAATCTACTAACAAAACTTAAGTAAAGAGAACTTAGAAAGGGGAAAAAAAGGTGAACTCCTTATCCTCAGGTCAGCCTTACGGTTTCCTAGCTTTCATGGGCTACGAATACTGTATTTGATGGAGTAAAGGCTACGAAGCCGAAACATCAAGTGGAGGACCTAGGTATAACTATCAACCTCCTTCTTCTATCTGACAATACATTTTTTTTCAATAAGAATCTATCTAAAAACTGATCTGGTAGGTAGACCTTATACTACTGCTAATGTTATAATTCCTAGAGGTTATATTGTGATAATGAAATTTTAAAGAAGCTGTTCAATGAAAACTACTATCGTACATAGATAATGAAGGTTATTGAACAACTAGAAAGTCGTTCTAGGTCTGACTCTTTGGCTTCTAAAGCTAGATCACAAGACCAAGGTATAATTTTGGATCAAGAGCAGGCTCGATCGTAGGTGAGAGGAAGCGAGGCCTATATTGTTGAGTTAAGCTAGCGACTTTGACTACTTTGTGGTATTTTTAAGTCATTAATCAGATTCATTTTCTAAATCGAGCGACATATTAAGCATCATAAGAAAGAAGGAACTACTTACTCTGGGTCAGTAGATGTGGGCTTAGATATTCTTGTAGTTTTGGCCTCTTCAAAGCGAGAATTTGAACTTAAGTTTGATTAATAGCTGAATCACCTTCTTTGGTATGAACTAGTGTTGCTCGGAGTAATGTAATCTCGGGTGATAAGATTAGAATAAGGCAAAAAAGATTTATTAAGCTTCATAACTTGTGGTAGAGGGTGTATATCTAAATAACATTCTTTTTCAGTAGCTCACTCATCTCTTTTTATGGAAAAAAAGAAATAAGAGTTACTATACCGAACAAATAAAGGATAGTGCACCAATAATCATGAAAGTAACAATAAAGTAAACATGTTTAAAATACAAGAGGATAGATTTGGAAGAAAACTAGCAGCCATGAAGGTTATGACCAAAGAGCAAGGCTGTGACCAGAGAATAGAGTAAATTTAATAGAAAATAAGGTCAAGTACAGAGTTACTCGACCAGTAAAGAGAAAGCTTATGGCCAGATACTACCAAATGACTCAGCAAGATATAACTTGTTTCAAATAGAGAGTAATGCACTTCAATCAAAGTTAGAATAAAGGATATGAAAGAGCTTACCTTAATTTAAGCGGGCAGTGTTTGACCAAAAGCACTATGGTGGTATCTATCTAGTGATACGATCTAACCGACGCCTCCTTAGTGTGGTTTATCTCTCTCTATCCTACACACTTTGCCTAGAAGCCCATCTCTTTTGTTTTAATCCATTCTAGGGTGAGGAATCATACTAAAGTTAACAACAAAACACTGGTAGTTTCAAGCCAAAGCCCCAATTATGTGTATCCCATATCCAACTTACAAGAAGTAGGTGACCTTCAGGGAAGAACAAAGAGAATAAGAGGACTGATTAAGATTGCTTATTACTGAGACCAATTTCCTTTCCTTCAGATGTGGATCCTTCAAGAGACCAAATATAACCAATTTAGTGAAAGAAATTGATTATTGTTCGAAGAAAGATAGATTAAATAATAAAAATAAAAGATAATCTAGTATAGCAATACTCTATATATAGCAATGTATGCTAGTATTTAATTAGTATTATTAGTGTAGTATTACTAGTATAGCTATATACAAATTTTTTAATAGATCTAGTATTTTTATGCAAGAATCATTTCTTTCTATCTTTTAGCAGAAGATACTTTAATGAAGACTTCTTTCCATATTACTTTACTATAAGCAATTAGTATTTTAGGAAGATTACCAATACTGCACCTCATTCTTTCTTAAAGTCAAGTTTTTCACTTGATAATCAAGCTTTGATGCCCCTATCTCGCTCTTGATTTATAAGATATTTAAAGAAGTGGAGGTTTGGATCTGGCCTCGATCTCTCTACTTAGTAATGCCCTTCTCAATGATTGTTGACCTAATATTAATTTCGTGCTTGAGTGGGTTACTTTGTTTCCATCCACCGAGTCAAGTAATCCGCTATCGATAATTTTTTTGCTGCCATACTTTTTCTTTCTCTGAATTAACTCCTAGTGTTAATTAATCCAGATTTGCTATTAAGAAATGAAATAACTTTACTTTAAGTTAGGCCTATATCGTCATTCACGTAATTCTCCCATCTATCAATCGATCACGGGAGTAGGCATCTTGTCGGCACATAGTGAAAGAAAACAAGCATTCCTAGTTTCTCTTCCTTAATCAAATATCTATCAATTGATCCCTATTCATTCGATCAAAGTCTCTACGATGTTTTCACTCTCCACCACTAAGAGGAACACTATGTTAATCGAAATCGGCAAAGACCTTCTTATGCCATGTCCTCGAGGGCAGCATTCATACTAATTATTATTAATACTAAAATCTGGTCGCTTCTGCTTCGAGCAAGTTCTCCAACTAACACTCGAGTTTCTTTGATCGCGGAGGTGAGCAACTTTTCTAATTTTTTTAGCGAAGACCCTCTGATGCTCAAGTCAGTGATTGGGTTTAACTCTTAGAAATTTTCTTTAAAGAAAAAAGAAAAACAGTATGGACTCTCACTCTTTTTTTTATTACTTGCTCTCTCTTTTCTGATTCTCTATATGTAAAAAGTCTAATCCTTCTTTCCCTTTTTTTTGAGGTATTTATCTGGGTCTTCAATTCATCGCCGTTATTCCTATAGCGTACATTCTTAGCTTCCCACGTATCCTTCTATTTTGGGACAGTTATTTGGCCATCACAATGAGAGTTGATCGTGCGTGGGAGTCACACTGCCATCCTTAGAGAGAGTCATTTAATCGATTCCTACTGTGGGCTCAAGTTGTCATACTTATATTTTGCTCGAGGATTGGTTTATACGTGCTCTTGGTGCCACCTGTAGCATGATGAGAGCTCATTGGCCGGCAGTGAATTTTCCTACTCTTCCTTAGCTTAGCCTCAAGCAGAATGGCAATTTCTGCTTTTGGTTAACTTAATCTCGAGTAAGAGTGCCTTTACATTAGTGATCAATGCTTTTGTTTTGGCAGGCTCGACCTCAAGCAGGTGTGCTCTTTACTTCCTGAACAATTATCACTAGTTTCTCTGAGGGCATAGTATGGCCTTGTTCTTAATATTATCTAATAAATTTTGTTTGCTGTTTTCCCCCTTCTAAGAATCTCCATCTACTATAAGTGGGTAACTTAGAATCTTCTATTAGGTTGGTTGTTCAAAGAACTTTCTTTCTCTTTACCTTTTTCATCTTCATCTTTTCGAAAGCCCAGACCCTCTAGAATTTGATTAATCCTAGTTTAGGTGGAAAGCCTCTTCAATAAAGACCTTTTTCTTTTCTTTCTCCCCCATTTTATTAATTGAAAGAGGATAAGTGTTATCCATTGAGTAAATGAATGGTTACTACAATTATTTGGGTGGTCCATTAATGGGTAGAGTGGTAAACTTAAAGGGCACCTGCCTCTTCTCTAAATGTTTACTCGACAACTTAGCAGTATTAAGTCTTTGCTATTCGGGGCGGGAATGCTTGGTCATTGGGATTTCTTTTTCCTCAACTAATTCTGTTGTGTCAGCCCTAAGATTGGTCTAACATTTTGTTATGAGATGGCTGAACAAAAATAGATTGAAATTGAAGGTAAGATAAATTTGAGTTTAAATGGCTTAAGACCTTCAATCAACCATAAGGCGTATTCTAACCTTATTGAATTCTTTCTATTGAAGTGTAATGTGAAAAGCTCCTTATTTTCTTATGTTACACTTTTTTTTTAAGAAGTTCTAGTATATTGTCTGTGGATTTCTAACAAGGGAAAGCCCCCTTATACCATTTAATTAATTAAAGCATCGCACTACTTGCCATTCCCTGAGGCCAAAGACGGAATCGAATCGCCATTCTAGGATTTACAATCCGATGCATTTTACAATATGGTATCTGGCCAAAATCACCACCTTTTGTGCCAAAGTCAAACAATTGTTCTTGTTTGTTAATTAAAGTGTTCAGGTGACCTTCCCGATTAAAGATATGAATCTGAGAACATGCCTAGCCTTTCTTATGAATCTGACTCTATCCATTCCTTTTGAATAAGGGGCATAGCGAGTAACTTCTTATTTCGCCGCAGGATAAGGCTAGGTCTTTCCACCCCACTTTTTTAAATCGGGGCTTTGATCGAGATGGAAGAACATAGAGCAAAGGGGGAAATGCTAGATAACAGTTAGTAATCGTGGAACCAGCATTCCACTTTACTAATTCACAGACTTAATTGGTTATCATGGAACCAGTGTCCTCACTTTGCTAAATCATAGACTTAACTAAAGTTTAATTAATTAAGAACTAAACAAAAGACGAAATTGAAAAAAAATCAATCAAGCAAATCACAGCAAGAACACAAGATTACATGGATCAGTTCTTTCAAACCTACATCCATATATAAAACATCTGAGCTGGCTTTTTATTGATTATATAAAGAAAGATTACAAGAACTCAATAAGGAGATTATAGAGTACTAGAAGAAGTTTTTCTTTCATTCTAATTGCATCTCTCGAATTCTCTAAGTCGATCTCAATACATAAGAAAACTTAACTTATATAGCTCTACTTCAATAACTTAATAAAACCAGATGCACAACCTTCAGCCATGTGTCCAAGTTCATTATAACGAACTTAAATTGCTTAAGTTATCACGCATAAGTCATGTGCAGCGCTTTAATTTAGAAACACCTAAAATGCAAGCTTCGGTTATTGTGCCACGTGACTTTATAACATCCCAAATTCTTCACAAAACACAGTTGTTTCTTCCTCTATTGTTTGGATTCATTTTGCTCAACATTATCCTTACCCGATGGCTAGAAGATGTTGCATTTTACAACATTTGAAAAACTTACAGGGTGTAGAGTTTTGAAAGTAATAGTTAAGGACGTACCATGATAAGAGCCTAATAGTGGATATTATATAGTGTTTATGTTGATATTTTATGACGTATTTAATGTTCAAGCCAAAACATTATTTAGTAGTAGCCATGGACAATACTTTAAGAATAATATTATTTTTAACATATTTAATGGGGCTATATTGTAAGTGTTGTAATAATTTGAATATAGATGTATCGAATTTATGACATATTAGGTCATTGTAAAACATTCGTATCATTAATTCACATTTTGCTATGTTTAACTATGAAATATATCAAAAGAAGAAAATAAGTATTTCACGATTCTTAAAAATTTATGACAACAAATAATTTAAGTATCTCATTGATTGAATTATGGAATACATAAACATAAGAGTTAAAAATAATAGTAGGTCATTAATTTGGACCAGGCGCAATAGGATTATATATATATATATATAAAAGATATCACGGTTCTTTATGATACATACTCACCAGCAGATGGCATTTTAAGCTCCAAACGACAACTCGAAGACGAATTTTTTACTAATGATTATTTACCTTTAACTCTATGATTCCTAGTGGAACTTTCCTAAAAGTAATATCGCTTGCCAAATTGATTGGTACTACATGTGCCTGTTGAGTCCTAATGAGTATATATTTATAAAGGGTAAAATCATCATTTTATACTACAAATCTTATTAACATCTCTATCTTTATGTATTTTAAGTCCCTTGATATTTAATTGTATATGTTTATGTGTATTTTTAATACTTTACATATTTCAGGGGTATTTTAGTCATTTCTTCATAAATGAGAAGTTGGACAGCAAAACAGACAACATTTTTTAACTCAGAATAGCTAAAAACCTTAGAAAGACATAGAGAGTAAAATCATAATTTTAAGATATTAGTGGGCCCTACTGACGTGGCATTGACTGCTGACGTGGTATTGACTGTTGATGTGTTGTTGACCGAGATTTGGCATTCACATATGATGTGGCAAAAGTCTATTGGACCGAAAAATGAACTTACAATACATACAATTCACTGAATCATAATTGTGGACTTTTACATTGACTGATAACTTGGCAGAATATTAGTGGACTGAAAAATACGCATACCGTACATTCATATGCACGGAATGATAGCTCTGGTGACGTGTTCCAACTAATCATGGGTCTCCGAATTGTTTTTATCTTATGGCCATAATTTACTCATTGCATCTATAAATAGGGGCTCCCTTCTCTAATTGGCACCCTTGAATCCATTTTTGGGCTCTATTTTTTGTAATTCATTCTCCATCTTATATTTTCTATGTATTTTAATAACATTCTCATTTGAGCCCTAATTATAAAATGAGTAGCTAATTTATTTTCAAGTTTGGGTTAAGGGTGAAGCCTCAACATAATCTATAGGCTTAATTTGGTAAGTTTATTTTCATTTTCTCTAATTTATTTAAATTATTTTGAGATATATAGTAATAATTTTGTCTAGATATTGCACTGATATACCAGCTCACTAGTGCAAGATTATTATTATTTGGCATTGTGAATACTTTACACTAGATTTATTAGAAAAAAAACTCCCTATAATTTATGTGGTAGGTCTTGACTAATTGTTAACATAAAATTCATCTAAATTAATTAGTAAATAGTTTTGCCACTTTGTTGACAGTTATATTATTATTATCTCACATAATGTGTTTTTGATACCACATTTAACATAAGATTATTCTTCTTGGCACAATGGACGCTTGATGTCATATTTATTAGAGTTAGATTTATGAGGAGAGGAAATACCACCCTCATAAATTAATTGGAACTAAAAAAGAAATATTAAGCTCATGGTAAAATATTGAGTATGAATCCTAAAACCCAAGTACTTTATTCCATTAATCAATTTCAATTTATTCCCACCATTTTAATTTCAATCTTAGGATAAAATAAACTAAGAAATTTTCCAACAAGCACATTAAATAATAAATAATAATAATAACTCTACATAATTAAAAATCCACCTCCTCATGGGATCGACACTCGTCACCATTAATATATACTTTAATAGATTTGTGCGCTTGCTAGTTCAATTAAATTTGCACAATAATGCCTTTAATAATAATTTCTTGGAGTACAAATGAGAATAGAAACCTATGTAATACATTTAAGCATTTAGGTAGGTAGTTATTACATAAGCATAGATAAGTTAATCTAGTTGGAAGACCCAATAGCTACACTTCTTGTAACTTATGCCAACTAATCCCTCTTTTATACTACTACCCCAAACCTGAAATTTATGCTTAGACATAGAACGATTGTTCATTCTTTTAGCTTGATCTTGTCTATCAGCTACTATTTTGTCTATTTATATTATTAAAAGAATACTTATCAATTCTGCCACCCATTTTCTATCATAAAACTATTGTTACAATATTTTTCTGAATTGATCAACAAAATAAGTTATGAGAAATTTTTGCGGTTCTCTCATTAAAAAATTCACACTCTTCATAATATTTATAGTTAGAATATTGTACCTCCTACGATCGAATTGAGATCATGCCCAATTACACATGCCTATATTATTCTTTAAGTACTATGTTGCTCCTGAATGTATCCCTTAAAACCTCTCAAGTTGCCTTCAAAGTCTTCATATCTATATTCCTTTGTTGTGTTTACAAATGTGAGCTTAAACTCATCCTAAAGAGCATTCGACATCTTAAATTTTGATTTGAAGTTACCTTTCAAATGTAAAAAAATAAACGACATGGGTGGCATAATAAATAATTTCATAACGGCTTTCTCGTAAAAGTGCATCATTTGAATATAATTATTAAATGTGGAACATTGCCAATTATTCCATACAAATACATCATAAATTATTCCTAAAAATTATTATTTTCAAAATCTCCAATCGTAATAGCTGTTGGATATAATTGATTATTTTCATCCAAGCATGTTGCTACAAACATCATTCCGTAATATAACCCTTTGAGATGAGTACCTCTACTACAATTATTAGCCTGATGCACTTCAAAAACCCACTGATGTAAGATCTAATGGCCATAAAATAGTAAAAGAAATTAGTATTATCATTTAATTTCAGGTGAGTTACTGTACCCTCATTTTCCTCCTCCAATATATAAGAGTGCTTGGGAAGTAAGTTATATGATTCCAATGGACTTTCTTGTATCACTTTAAGAGCAAATTCTCTATCCGATATGCATACAGATATGATAAGTGAGTGTTGTGGTCCTGTTGACTATTTGCTATAATGCAATTTGGACTGTATATCCGCCTCTCTTGAATAAATTTGCTTGCAATGAAATGACTGACAACCAAACTTCTTAGCCACAAAGACAACTAGGCCCATTACAACAAGTGTGTGTTATGGCACATTACATCACTACCCAACATACATTCTCTTAATTTGACAATTGTTTTGCTCAAAGACACCATTTACATTATTATAAAGTATAGTGCGCCTTGAAATGTGTTGCTATGGACCTTACAACCTTGGAATCAATCTTATCATTTAAGGAAACTTTGTATCTTCCAATAATAAAAGATAATTAGAATCGAATAACTTCTTACAAAGTCTGGAGTAACAAAGTCTGAAGGCAAAGGTAGAGTAATACTTATAAGGGGTTAACTTTGGCGTAGTTCAAGCTCGTTTACCAATTAGACATTCATCATGCACACTGTCCCATTATCAAAAGCATTATCAAAATGACCATCATCCTCATTATTAATAAAAGCTCTGAAAAGATCATTATCCTCACCATCAATGTATTCAGCATTAATGTTATTTATTAGTTTATCATTCATGTTATTAATAAGATCATTATTGTATAGGAAATAAGTGTAACCTTGTTTTAACAATGTCATTAGTGGTAATTCAACTTCTTCAATAGTTGCTAAAATAATTTCATTCTCATTAATGAGATCATTAGTATAGTTGATTAGAGAGTAATGTTGCCACAATGATGTCATTACTGGTAACA
Source organism: Murraya koenigii (assembly GCA_025617385.1). NCBI lineage: Eukaryota > Viridiplantae > Streptophyta > Magnoliopsida > Sapindales > Rutaceae > Murraya > Murraya koenigii. The sequence continues at coordinate 13,890,583 of CM046817.1, read as the reverse complement.
TCCTTTTTACAAGATCAAGGACGAAGATGCTTACTTTGTACATAGTTTTAATTTATTGTATCACAGGCTCTTGATTTAGTACTTTAAATGATTTTTTAACAAAACTAGGGATGCACCCATCGTTCATTAAATTAGAGCTTACATGTAACAGAGCCTTTACCATTTTATCATTAAGTACATCCATAGGTAGTGAATGTATGGGTTAGGTGGAATAACTCGACCTTAAACTTGTCTTCAATTTGACGTTATAATCATCAATATTTATGTAAAAACCCTATACACTTTTGCAAAAAGTTCATCCAATGTACAATCTCTTCGAACAAAAAAAAAGTTTTATTTTTTTCATTAATGTATTTTAAACGATCATCTGCCAATCTTTCCCATAATCCATCAAAATACATTTGAAGAAGAAGTAACTCTATTAAACCTGAATAATTAAGAACAAATTAAAAAAGAAAATTATTATATAGTGATGTAGCAGAGGTTTAAAGTTTTTATATTATGTTGATTCTAGAGAATACCAGAATAAAGGAATAAACTAAATCATGTTGATTAAAAAGAATACCATGAACCTAAGGGATTAAAACTTGTTGATTTCATAGAATACCAAGAATTAACTAATCTCAAAAAATCATACAGAACTTTAAAAGCTAAAAAAATTATTAAAATCAAATCTGCCTTCAAATGCTACAAATGAGGGCTAATTATTCTAGTAGTAATTATCATAAACCATGAAGAAAAAGGAAAACAAATTCCTGAACTAAAAGGAAAAAGAACAATAATCGTTAGATAATAAGGACACTAATCAAAGTATGACAAGGATTCTTACTCTCCATCATTCCCCTCAGGTTGGAGTGGATTCACCTCGAATTCAGTTGTCATTAATAGCATATTAAAATTATGCCTGTCACACATTTTCTCCATCACACAATTAAATAATACTGGTGTCTCTTTACTTGTTTTTTACTCAAAATACCTACATATGTTTCAAACAATTGAAATAAAAAAAAAAAACACGCACACACACACGCACACACATATTGTGTAAAACAAATAAAAATCTTATGATGGAGTAGAGTAGTGGAAGTAGAATTGATAGGATAAGAAAAACTAGATATCGTTTTAGTACAAAACTAAGCCAATGCGATTAGCTTACGCTTTAATCGAAACATGATTAAATCTGCTCTAATCCAAACGACTCAATGAGACTTTTAATAACATATAAAACGAGATCAGATGATGATATAATCAAAACGACTCTACAAGAGAGAGTTCTGATAGATAATCCTAGAAGAGAGTTCTGATAGATAATCCTAGAGGAATTATAAATGAGAGATTTTATTGAATAATTGAAGTTGAAGTTATGAAAATAATAATAAAACCTCTCTATTTATAATAAAATAACCTAGTTCCCTAAGTTAACTTAAAAAGAAAAATTAAATTATGATTAGAATATAAATAAAAGAATAAGATACATTCTTTAATTGACTTTAATTAAAATAATAAACAAAATTCTAGAATTCAAAAATAACTAAAATAATGTCCTACATCAAAAGAAAATCGTCTTCGAGTTTGAATATAGTCTGGAGGATGAAACTTGTAGTGTAGGAGCAAATCATCTTGTAATTCAAAAATGTTATCTTTCTCATCAATCTTTGTCAAAACTTTGAAGAACACATACTTCAACAATTTCCTTCGCTTATACATTCTTCTAGACGATGAAAACTTCCAAGAACGAACAATAATCAAATAACTATTGTCTTTACCTAATTGTTACTCAATGCGCTCTTCAATAGATTTGACCTATTCAATCAAATCTTCTTCAAGTACAATCTTATTGTCTTTAATATGAATAAGTGGAATCATTTCAATCATTTAAACTTCTTCAACTTTATTTTGCTCATCATCTTCAACTCTTTTCTTGTTCTTTAAGGAAACGTCATGCACATTATCGCACAAATTATCAGATTGAAATTTTAAATCAATAACAAATTGTACTTTTTCTTTTGTAATCTCAAAAGAGTCTTTTTCAACTATTTCCTCATAATTAACTCTTTACTTCCATTCTCTGTTGATGATATTGTTCACGGAAAGTGTGAAATCCGCGATTACTTGCTTAACCACTGCCAATCTCGAGTTACAAACTTTCTCAAACGCTTGCAAGATTGCTTCTCTAACTATTTGCCTAATTGTCTCTGCAGACATTGCCTACATCACTTGATCATTGTCTTTAGGACGGTTGTATACAATTAAGTCTGGCATATGAGAATTTAATGGGTACGGACAATAATTTTCCATTTATTGTCAAGTATCCACACAATGACAAAACCGTAAATAATGCTTAACTCTCGGGTTTGGTGTGTTTGGCGGCCGAAGGCCATAATTTGGTGTGGGGTTGGTTGGATATGAAAGATTTGTTGGTGAGGAATATGATGATGGCCGTAGTTTGGCCGGATTCAGAGCATTTTGGTTAAAAAAATTAGCTTGAAGTTGCCGTGGCTTGTGGTGGTTTTGGGGAGAGGGCAATTTGGCCGACGTTTGGTGGCAATTGTTGATTGAGTTTTGGTCTGTGAAGGCTACAAAGTCTTGCAGTGTTGGTGGTCGAAGGTAATAAACTTTGACAGCGGTGATTTTTTTAGTGGAAGGCCACGACCTTGGATGGTATTTGCAGCGGCTACGCAGCTTGAGAGAGGGGTTGGCCAGTTGCGTTTTGATCAGTGGAGGCCGGTAAGGTTGGTGGTGTTGACAGCTGGCTAAACAATAGTAGTGGTATGATGGAATTGGTGGGGATGGGTTATGAGTATCCAAAAAAGCTGTGCGATTTGCACAAAACCACTCTGATACCAATTGATCGAGCGGCGTAATGGAAGCGAAATTGATAGGATAAGAAAAATTAGATATCATTCTAGTACAAGATAAAATCAACGTGATTAGCTTATACTCTAATGGAAGCATAATTAGATCTGTTCTAATCCAAATGACTCAAAGAGATTTTTAATCATGTATAAAACGAGATTAGATGACGTTATAATCTAAACGACTCTATAAGAGATATTTTTTATAGATAATTCTAAAGGAATTAAAAAAGAGAGATTTTATTAAATAATTGTAGTTGAAGTTATGAAAATAATAATAAGACCTCTCTATTTATAGTAGAGTAAATCCACTTCCCTAAGTTAACTTAAAAAGAGAAATTAAATCAAAATTAGAATAGAAATAAAAGAGTAAGACACATTTCTTAATTGACTCTAATTAAAATAGAAAATAAAATTCTAGAATCGTAAAATAATTAAAATAACTTCCTACATCATCTTAACTTATTGCTTTTCAATTGATGATTTTATCTATATAATTATATTTGTTTCATAAATTTGGTGAGTAGAAGGTGGTGAATTTTGGTAATATTTTTTTATAGTGTGACTTGTTTTGTTGATAGGTTTGAAGTTATTTAGATCTAAAAATTAGATATTTGACTATATATGATAGAAAAGAAATAAGATAGTTAATTTTAAAAAACAGCAAAGATTTTGGGCGATTTTTATAAAATCCCTGCCCCCCTCCCTCCGGTTTATCATATTTTACTTAGTACTTGAACATTTGTATTTATATCCATTTAATAATACATATTGGTTACAATATTAAATTTATTAATAGCAAACATTTCTATTTTCATATTAGAAAAAAACCAATTTATCACTTGACTTTTTCGTTTTCTATCAAACCATTGTTGCCGTTTAAATTTATAGAGCTATTTCATTTTTTCTAAGTTGACTTGCATTAAAAATACCCTAACACCCGTATCACGTTCGCATTTAATAACGATGTTAATAATTTTGTAATGAATGGATAAAAATAAAAAGTAATTGTCCAAATTCCTTCATGCTAAAGTGATTTATATTATTAAAATCATTCAAATTCCAGAAACTTTTTTGTACCACCTCCACAAATATTAACTTGCACCAACTAGTACTTCTATCACTTCCAAAATAGTACGCTGAATTACTGGATTTTTTTGTTTTATTATTATTTTTTAAATTTGTAGCGAGTAGAGCATATTATTTTTTAAAATTTATTTGTTTGATGCTAAAGCATCCTTTGGCTGATGAGTTATTTTTGAGGTGATGAGCAAAGCCTTTTCCAACTTGTTGACCTTTTAGCTTTTTGTATGCTCTTTAATTTATGATAGGAAAGGGTTATTTATATTGGCACAATTACTTTCTAACACTCAATTTTGTTTTTCGTTTCAGTGAAATATGATATAAAAATTAATAGATAATGTTAAAGCTGCAAAGTAATCAAACAGTACCATTTAACATTACTACCAATAATAAGATGAACACCATTACCTATCAAATCATTAATCATAAATATAAAATAAATACACATAAGCTTAACTAGAGTATTAGGGTCTCTTTGGCTCAGTTTATTGAATAGAACTTATAGGCATAGAGTTTATATGACTAGAGCTTTTGATAAAAAGATCATTAGGTATTTGATTGTCAATTGAAAAAATGTTCTTTTAAATCATTAGACTATTTGATTTTGTAAAATTAAAAGTATTTTTATATAAATAAATTACTAAAATGGATATGTAAAAACGTAGGAGTGGGTAGATTCCGAATTCCATTGGGTTTCAAATAATTTAGATTTAGAAAAAATACTTCCGATCCAATCCAAACTTCAAATTTGATCTGATAAGATCTGAATTAGTTCAAATAGAATTTCGATCATATGAATATTTTGGATAATTTGAATTTAGATCAGTTTGGACTTTGATTTAGTTCGGATTTGGGACCTTTTTGACAATTTTAACACAAAATTTATGCAATCTATAATTAACTAAAACACAAGTAATATAAACCATCAAAAACAGAAAAGAAATAACATCTTTGTTTATTCAATCCTTTGCCTACAACAAGCCAATCAATCATACAATTTAGCAATAAAAAGAATTCATGACAATCACAGCCTTATTAAAAAAAGACAATGAAATTACATGATCAGTCCAACTAAATCATTCTAATCATAGTGCACTACAAATTCTCCAATTAACCGAAAGAAGTGCTTGTTTAAAAAACACTCACAATCCAAGACTGCCACACAAACACAGTACAATACTAATTCTCTTCTCCAATTAACAGAAACAAACAATTAGAAAATTAAAAAACTAAACTAAATCAATATACCAAATCGAGAATTAACAAGCCGAGATGGGATTAGGGGATTACCGTGGACAAAACACGGAAAGAAGACGTCGTGGGCTCACGGCAATTGCTCCTGACCGAGATACGACTGGGTTTTGCTCGATTTGTGTTGTTGGCTCATCAATGGTTGGCTTTCGATCAAATTTGGCCCGTGGGTGTGGTGTGGTCATGGATTGTGCATCGTGGCGGCTGGATATGATCAAGACACGCTAGGTTTCTAGTTTTAAATGGTTTATATGACGGCTCGTTGGATCGGCTGTGTTTGGTCGTAGGTCGCAAGGCTGGGTTGCAAACTTTTCCTATGAAATGGCTACTTCTTGTTGATTTTTGTATTGTTAGGGTTTTGATTTGTGATATATCGACCGAATTATTCAATTAGGAATAGGATTAGGTTTAGGTTTTTTTTAAAAAAAAAACAACAGTGCAATCCGATCAGATTGTTCGGATCAACTCGGATATGATCTGATCCGAATCAAATCAGATCAGATTGCACAAATTCCAACCGATCCGATTTAAAGATAAATTTAAATTCAATCTAAACAAATTCGGATCAGATCCGATCTATCTGAATTCAATATGATGTCTACCTCTATAAAAAAGTTTATTTCATAATTATATTATTTATAACAAAATGCATTCAAACTATCAATTAATAGCAATCATTTTTTTAATGTTTAAAATTAAAAATACATAAATAATATATTCTATCAAATGGTGGTAGTAATTTATATTGTGTCGGATTTTGTATATAATAAGTAAATTAAAATGGTGACAATCTTATTAAAAAAAAAAAAAGATTGAGATGGTTGTAATATATTTTTATCAAATAGTAGCAATAATTTTTATTATATAAATTTTGTACATAAATAAAGTTATTATGTAATTAATGAAACGTTCTTAGTGTTTTTTTTATATTACATATATTTTAAAAAATTCTCTAATCTTTAATTTCAAAAATTTAAATTTTAGGCTTTTGTTAGTAGAGATAAATTAACTTATTTAAATCTAAAAAACTCTATTAAAAAAACTCTAAATAATAAAATTTTTTTAAAAATACTTATAAAATTAAATAAATACTTATGTTCATCAGATAAATTATATCAAATAAGTAGTCATTGTCCTATCAAGAAATAATGCTTCCTGCGTGTTCAAAAGTTCATGATTTTTTTTCACATGATGCCAAAAGTCATCACATAGACCACATGATTCCTTATTGATTTTGTCATATGTCCTCACATAGACCACATGATTCCTTATTGATTTTGTCATATGTCCCACCTCATAACAGCCTGTGATTGTTACAGTTCACGTTACAATTGAAATCAAAATTTTATAAGTTAAGAGGGATGGCAATTGGAGGGAAGGGGAAGAGACTTACATCCCTGTACCCACTTCATATATCTCCGCCCCCTCCATGTTCCTATTAGAATTGCATAAGGAAATCTCCATCACTACCTTAATAATAGTAGGAGATTTCCAAAAAAATTTTATCTTCAAATAAATCCCTAAATAATCAATATGTTTTTAGTTTTTAAATTTAATTTAATCATATTAAAATAAAAAAATTCAAATAAAAATAAAGTTTAACAATATATCTTACATTAACATTAATCGATTGCAAAAGTCACACTATAAAATATAAATAATTAGCATAATTATATTTGCTAATCTTCATAATCCTATAATAAAAATAAACAGAAATTATATCAACGATAAAAAAATGAAATTGATGAAGATAGTAAAATTAATATTTTAACTGACTTAATTTTAAGTGGCCTAAAAGTTTGTATAATTATGCTAAAAGTTTGTATATTTGTATAACCATTTTGATATTTATTATTTATATTAATATTTAATATTTAATAATTTAAATTTTATTATTTATTCATTAATAATTCTAAAAATAGAATTAAAAAAATAATAAAATGGGGAAATGGGGAATTGAGGAGGGAACGAGGATTTCAGCCCATATCTGTTCTTTCCCGAAAAATAAATTAGCTAAAAAACATTCTTTGTCCCCTCTCCAAATAAGAAATTGAATATAAAATCATTTTTATATTCTTCTCAAATGAGAAAAATCCCCAGGGGTCTCGTCTAAGTGGGGATTTCTATCATCCCTATAAGTTAATGGTTTATATTCTTATACTTTTCTTGTCTTTGTCATGAAATCATTTTTTGAATTTGTGTTTTAATTTTGGAATATTATGCTTTCACTACTCTAACTACATGGTGAAATAATAATCGACTATATGAATTATTGAAGTATAATAGTGAACTACATAATTAAAAAAATATATATATTTCTTACTATTTACTGCCATTAGTTAACATGTTAGATGATTTATAAAATATCAAAATTACCCTTATGAATAGCTCCAAAAATAACAAAAATAAAGTTTTGTTTGAATTTGAAGTGTTGCAACTTTTAAACTACAACTGCTATTAAAAAAATATAACTATAAAACAAAAACTAATAGTATATAGTAAATATAACTTTTAAATAATAATTTTAACAAAATTATTATTTATATAATAATTTTTTTCATTATACAAAAGAAAAATTATATCAACATAACTTCTAAGATATAGTAGCTAGCATCTACCAAATACTTTAGTATTGTAATTTTTAAACTACAGCTGCCCAAATTTAATCCCAAACAAGAACTAGGTTGAGATTTTTAAAAATTTCTAAAATAGCCTAAAAAAATTTAAAATTATGACAAAATTACAATTTATAAGCAAATTGTGACAAAAATGTTTAGAGTTTTGTCGATCAAAATGCATCTTCGAAATTAACCAAAGAAAAGAAAGGTCTCACTGGATGTGTAGGTTGAAATCTCAAAAAAATAGATTAGGATTTTTTTTTTTTTGTTATGAAATTGATGATAAATTCTAAATATTTTAGTTCTTGGATTTGGTTTTAGGTTAAATGAAGTTATGTAATTTTTTTTATTTCCTTAATTTTTATTATTTTTAACATATGAAATGTTATTAATCATTACAAACTAGGGATAATAATTCACATAATGGTAATTTAATTTTTAAATTTTGAGCTGATTTATAATTTTTTATTAGATTGATGTAAAGATATATTTTCCCTTAAGACATTATTATGACATCAGCATTTGACTAACAGTACTTGCATAAAATAATAAAGCATTATTTTTTTATTGTGAAAGTAGTAAATTGTTGCCCTTTAGTAATTCTGTAGTAATTTGTTATTTGACTATGGTTAAAATAGTAGTGTTTTTTTTTTTTTTTGTATGTGTGCTTTTATAAACGAGAATATGAGATTATGGAAGTTAACTAAGATTTTCTTTTAGAATATTTCTAATATTGCCAAATGAGTCTGTCGGCTACTCATAGTTGTTAAATCACTGTTCAAAGTCACGACAGAAATGTGAACATTTGAAAAGAACGAGTCAATGAGAGCAACTATGGGTGGTCATGGATCAAATTTTATATATTATAAATTTTCAATTCAGTTTATTCCACGCATTGGTAAAATTTAATTTAAATCTAATTCATATGTCTATTGATCAGATGTGGATTTGACTCAATTCATATTTTATTTATTATTATGCAGATTAAAAAATTTTAATTCTGTCTAATCCATGAAGAAATTAAATAAATAATTTAATAAACAAGTAATTTTACTACCGATCTTATTTAAACCAAAATAAAATTAAAATAAATTAACTATATAGATAAAGTTAGAATAATATATTAAAAATTTCAAAATATAACACCGAAAGAAAGAATATAAATTTTTAGATCAATACATAAAAATTAACTAAAATTATAAATTTAAATCTAAAAAAAAATTGAAACATGAGATGGTTCGTGGTTCGTGTGGCCTCATAGGGGTGTTGTAGTGGGAAAGAAGAGAGGGTTCGTGCTGCAGGGGAAGAAGTTTAGGATTTTTTTTATTTTGTTTTAAAATTTATCCAAGTTTAGGATTTTTTTTATTTCTTTTATATTATTATGAGATAAAATATATTATGATGTTAATATAAATATGTAAGTATATTTTAATTTATTTATTTATCAGTAAACAGTAATGCCATATTTATAAGTTTTATTTTTAATTAAATAATTTTTTTGTGAATTCGTGGATATTTATGAATTTATAGAATTAAATCCATATTCAATCTATTGACTGTGGATTTTTAAATTTTTAATCCAAATCCAATCTCTCAATCTATATAGATGAATGGATTGAGCCGATCAAATTGAATTTTGAACACCCCTAAGAGCTCCTGTGGGCCTTGAGCTTGCAACACCACTATTTTTCATTCATATTTTGAACAAAATACAATCTTATAAAATCTATTTGCATTAATTCTTCTGTTGAAATTAGCCAAACACTTGTCTCTCAAAATGTACAAGTTACGGGAAATCAGCAATATCTCATGTAGAAATTGATTCAAATTTACATCTTAAGTTAAAAATAGAAATAGAATAATCCCATTTAATGAATAATTGATAAATTAATAACTTCGATTAAATATTATTTTTTGTCAATCTTGAATTAGGGCCTATGTATTAAATTAATAATTTGATAAATTTATTAGATAATAAGTTTTTAAAAAACATTTTTTTATAGGACCCAATTAATACTTAAATTAATAATTAACTAATTTGAAATTAAAATACATATGATATGTCTATAATGCTTTTATAAAAAAAAATTTAGTGTTGCTTACTTCTTCTTAAAATTAATTTCGATTTGACTCTCATCTCTAATTTTTTTTGTAATGTTAAGAGAAGTTTTAGTGTACTATTATGATTTTGTAACAAAATATTATCCAGTGCGCCACTTCTTTAATTGCTTTAATCACTTCTTCGCGCAAGACAGGCTATGTATTAGGACTGTTATCTTTAACTTCATTCTAATTATTCAAGGATTATTAAGTGAATGATTTACTCAATTAAGATTAAATAAGAATCGTGCCTTACTTCTTGATAGAGTTGCCACATTCTCTAATTATATTAGCTCTATGTTACTTCATAAAATTTCCTATTGTGACTGTATGTGCTATTATTATTATACATTAATTTCATACAAATTAATAAATTTTTCATTATTGACTATTAATTTATTGAGGTTCTAGTGTATTTAAAATGATAGCCGAGTAAAGAAGATCATAATAATTTATAACAGGATCTTCATTGATTTTTATATATTACTTTTTTTTTTCTTTAACAATACATAGAATGGTGATATTACAATTGTGATCAAATTACGATTCCTTATCAATATTGTCGCAGGTCCCGCCTCAAACATGCATATGTCTAGAATACCGACAATTCTTTTGTTGTGTAAAACATATGACATATACACTCCCCTTTGCTCACCATAACTAAGTTATAACCTGAATCAAATTATAAACCCACAGTTACTGTTCATAGATTCTAAAAGCTATTTAACGCCACCACTACAACAAGAAGTTCCAAAGCTGAAGAAAGCCATTGATAGAGATAAAATCTAGCTCTACCCATGGGTCAATATTCGGCAATATCAGCCTCTCAAATGATCGATGAAGAAACTGATCATCTTCGAGACTCGGGAGAATGGAATAAAGCTGTAGGCATTAGATTCAGACCAACACCTGGAGCACTCATCTATTATCTAGCTGGAAAGGCTGGGAATAAGGTGTATGGTGGTACTGATGGCCCTATTTTTCCACTTATTAAATACGTTGTGGATCTCTACGAGCGTGAACCTTCAGAGCTCAAAAGTAAGTATACAAAACTTTATATATATATATAATTTCAATCTAAAAATGTCTTATAGTATTAAAGTTTAGGACGAGTTTATGATATATTAGTATTCCTATATTAAAAACTAACTCATATATATACTATAATCAAGTATATATTTGAAAAGTTTCATATATAATATATTTAACTTATTGATCATCATCAACAATTTTGTTGAATTGAATACATATATGTATAGTAATTTTTTAATAAAGGATTTTTTATTTTTTTAAAATAACAATAAATTAAAAGATACAAAAATTTTATATTTTTATACAATATATTTTATCTTACATTGTTTCAGAATTTATATATATTTTTTTATTTTTTAACTAGTGTCTTACCATATTAAAGTAAGGAAACTTGTTACATATATTTTTATAGATTTTTATATATTTTTTTCAGGTGAAGCTTACGATTTTAGTGATGGGTACATGTACTTCTTCACACATATACAGAAGAAATATTAAAAGGGATCAAATTTTAACAGAGAAACTAAAGGTGGATGTTGGATGCCCGGGAGGTTCACTGATGTTGTTAAAGATGATAAGCCAGTAGCCATAGAAAGGTCACTGGCTTATTTCAGGGATGACCTAGAATCTCGTAAACCAACAGAAAAGACTCAGCCATCTGATAAACCAAGACGAAAGTTTCGTAGAAAGACCCAATGGCTGATGAAGGAATATGTGCTTCTTGAGGAGCAAAATGATAATGACCGTGAGGACAAGGTTAATCAGTTTGTTGTATTTTTCGGACATGTATATTTGCTTTACATATTGTCAGAGGGGACTGGGGGCGAGCAGCCTCTGCCACCGAGGAGATTCCTCAAATTCCTTCTCGCTTTTGTACTCAAGGTCATCTGCTGCTCATCATGTTTTCTGCTTTGATTTTTCTACTTACTCTTTCTTATTGTCCTTTTTGGTCTTCTACAGTTTCTTGGAGTGTATCTCATCCAGTCAAGGAGGAGGTACGGTCGCACATCAACACTGCCTCGGACAACACGAGCTCGTGCAAAGAGTTATTGTCTCACCAAAATCTTGTCGAGTTCGGTTTAGTTCCCAAGGAAAAAGATATGAGCAACATCCTTGCTCGGTTGAAAAAGCGCTCGAGCACCGTCGAGAGCCCAAGCAGCTCCTCAGCTCCACCCAAGAGGTCCAGAGTTAACCTCACTACCTCGCCAGTCAGGGTTCTTCCTCCTACTCAGGAGAGTAAAAGAGTAGTTAGAGAAGCTCCCCCGAGGGGCCCTGGAGCCGTCGTCCCTGTTAGGTCCAGATCAGCACGTTCCATAGAGCGGAACGACCCAGCTGACTCCTAAGTTACGGAATTCTCTAAGCACGTGGGGGAGAGCTTTGTGGAAGAGCTGGAGTCCTCCAGCCTTAATAACCTGACCAATATCTTTTAGCGCTCCTACTACCAAGCTACCGTTGCCTCTACTGCCTTCAAGACAAAGGCTCTGAACTTCGAGAGAAATATCAAGGCTGACAACCAGTTCTTGAAGAAGAAGCTCAAGTAGGAAGAGGAAGAAGCGGCCAAGTTCCGCACTGAAATCTCTACCTTTGAGGAGAAGGCAGCCATGGCGGAGTCTAAGGCTTTTCAGTTCGAGAAGAAGCCGTCTATAGTCACGGATGAGCTCGTGAATGCCAGGAAAGATCTCGATGTCCAGAGATTTGCCTTTGAGAGGACCATGGAAGCAGAGACTTCTCGCCTTTAGAATAAGGTAGACTCCTTGGGGAACCACCTTGCGGAGGAGTACAACAAGGGGCTGACATTCTGCTATGAATGTATCATGTTCGTCTTGGGTAAGGAGTACCTCAAGCTGGACATGTCCAAGCTCGAGGGGGGCATAGACGCTTACATGAATGAGCAGGATGCCAGGAACCAGGAGCCAAGAGATTCATCTACTCATGTGGAAGTGGCTGCTGTAAGGCCTGGAGAGGCTGCCCCTCCATCCGAAGAAGCCCAAGCTGCCCCCACCGCCGAGAAGAACCCTCAGGATACTTCCTCTTCCCAAGCCCCTGATCCTGCTGCTAGCCTGACTGCCTCAGCTCCTTGAATGGCTTTTGATGTACTCTCTTTCTTTTTTTTTTGTACTTGTAATGCTTCGGTAATTTAAACTAATGGAATAAAGAGCACATATTTCTCACTTTGCCTTTGTACTTTTAATCTGTTCTAAGATTCTTTGTGAGGTGAATTTCCAGTACGCCTTGAGTTTTTTCCCTTATCCTTAGGACTCTGGCTTGCTCTGCACAACCTGACTCACCCCTTATGAATTTTGGCTATTTTGCCTTAACCCGAACAGGCTTTAAGATCTCTGGCTGCAGTGCCTTGCTCGACGAGCTTATCATGCTCGAGCCCATCCTGGTTGTGCTTGGCTCTTTGTCTCGCCTTAGGTTAGGCTTTGAGACTTGTGGCCCTTGTATTTCCACACGAGCTTATCTTGCTCGGGCCATCTTTGGCTTATGCTTGGCACTTTGTCTCACCTTAGGTTAGGCTTACGGCCTTAGCTTTATTAGCGAGCTTATCTTGCTCGAGTTTTTTCTGGCTTATGCTGGGTACTTTGTCTCGCCTTAGACAGGCTTTGAGACTTACGGCTTTTTCATTTCTTAGCGAGTTTATCTTGCTCGAGCCTTCTTTTGGCTATGCCTGGACTTGAATTTGAACTTGATTTTTTTAATTCGGGTCTAGGCTAGAATTTTTTTAGTTCTCGAATTCTTGGTTTTAAACCCAAATTGCTTAGAAATTTTTTAAACTAAAGTAAAAGAAAGTTGTTTACAGTTTAAAAAGAAAATTCTTTAGACTAAAATAAAAAAAATTTATTTATATTTATATTAAATAATTTAGAAAATTTAAGATATAATAATATAAATAAATATATCCGAATCCGAGTTTCAGATCTCTAGAGCAACTTGAACCCAGATCTGATCCTAGACTCGCACATATTTGAGTTCCCATTTTGCATTTGGATTCCCCATAAATATAAATCTAGTACAAGTTAAACTCGGCCCAAAAAATTTGGGTTCGTCTAGTTTCAGGTTAAATTTTCATCCCTAGTCATGCATAAATTTTTTTCATTAAAATAGTTATGATAGAATCATGACTGATAATACATTATGCATCACAATATATATAAAAACTATGATCTTATATTCTTGATTCTGAAATTAAGGATGATTGTTCAACCATCATGCCACATCGCAAATGACGGGTTAAAAGTCGTTGAGGCATTTTTTTTTTCTAGTAGTGAATGCCTAAATATAAATAGTCTTCAAAACACAAAAGTCACAAAATTTAAACATAATTTACCCATGAAAATAATTGGTGCACAGTACATAGATAATATATTTCAAAATCAATTTTATTTAAATACAAACAACAAACCGCATTGTACAATTCCGTTTAATTTAAGTTCAAACATTTGAAATTAGTTATTTAATACAATATAGTAATTTGGAGGAACTTGATGATGGTGGCTGTTGGTAGAGGTGGAGCAAACTGCAGTAGAGGTTACAGCGGCCGGTGGAACAAGCAGCAACTGTGGTCGAGGAGCAGCAGATTGCGTCAATGCATCGCGGACTTGCAATGGCCTGGCTTCGCATTATTGTACTGTCTGTGCTATTGTGCTGTCTATGACTGCTGGCTCCTGAGTGTGCTGTTGTGCCATCTGCGTCTGGCCTCTAGCATCTCCAATCTCTCTCTGTGCCGCCTATTCGGTAAATGATGAGTGTGTGTTTGGTGTGAGTGCTTTCTTTTTTAGATTTTTTTTTTCTTTGTGTGTCAACCCAACTCGATTAAGTTTTCCAATTGGATCGAATTGGGTAAAATGCCACCCGCTATTGGACAAGTATCCAATTAGATTCGAGTATGCCTGGATAATAATTAATAACTAAAATAAGTACTTTATATATTTAATTTATTTTTTTTATTTTTGTTATCTCAATATAAATAATAATAATAATAATAATAATAATAATTTCTATAAAGTTAATATTTATAAAGATACATCTGGAATTGTATTAAGTATAAAATAAATTATCAAAGTAAATTTTGAAAAGGGTTAATGTCACACGAGTGACACATTTTTTAAATGATAGAAGTTTGAAAAAAAGGTTGAGCGGTGACACACCGTTAAGCTTTCCATTAGACTTGACGGGATCAGTAAATTAATTATAAAATGATATTTCAACTCTTATAATAGTTACAAAATGACATTTTTATCTCTACAATTAGTTACAAAATGATACTTATGCCTGTTGATGCAGTTTTTCCCACGTGCCTTCAATAGTGTCTCGAACCTTCTGCTCGCGACAAGCTCGAGCTCGAGCAGGATTGTCTCCTTCGTCCTATTCCACCGTCTTCTTCAGAACAAAGATCTCCCAGACCTGTACTCATAGAAAACAGAGTCAGGGGTTGCCGGGCGTGTTCCTGCGAAAACCCTCCGACGCTCAAGTCAGTGATGGGGTTGTTCTTTTTGGTATCTCCCTTAATGAGGGAGACCGGAAAGATGAAAGAGATATTATTTTGCCTCCCTTTTTAATGAATATGGTGTTTTCAGTGAATCCAGATAGGAGAAATTAGAGTAGGAAGAACCTGTATAAGCTTACGGGTCCTTTCTGAATCAGAATTTCCAACCCCCATGACGTACCCGTTCGTTTCATTTTACACTCCGTTTTTTCCCGCTCTTTCCCATGTTGGTGGTGTCTGGGTCTCTCTGACAGCCGGGATTGGCGCAATATTCCATGGGGATGCGTGGCTGTCTCCTTAATCCTGTTCACGTGGCCAGACCACCATGTCGGGAGTGTGTGCTAGGAATGATGACACCGTGGGGGCATGTGCCGGCCATCGGCAATAGTACCGCCACCATACCACGTGGGGCCCTGGTCTGACATTAAAAGGTGCGCCAGGATTCTGAGAGAACGGGTCGGGCTGTCACTGGCCGGGTCTTACATTCCTTTCGTCTCGTGGTTGGCGCAGACCCGGTTGTGCTCGGGGACATGATCTCTGCGGCGGGAGAGAAATGCTCGACTCTCGACCTTGACCAGCTCGGCTGGAATGGGCAACCTCGAGCATATATGAGCTCGGGGCTCGAGCGGCTCTCGGTTCCTCGACCTCGGCAGCTCGGGCTGAGGCGGGCGACCTCGGCGAGCAAAGGAGTGCTCGGGGCTCGGCGGCTTTGGATTCCTCGACCGACCCGGGATAGGCGTTCGGTGAGGTCGTCTTTGTGCAAGTAGTCGGGCCTTACGCTCGAGCTAGGATGCCCTCGGGGTGTTTTATTCGAGTTGAAAGGGCCTCGAGAAGTCCTTGCCGATATTACCCAAACACCGGTCCCCGGTTTCTAGTCTTTTGAGTGAAGCGAGATAAGGCTGAAACTCGTTAATGATTGGCGAATTGCAGCCCTTTGCACTTCCCACGCTTCCGGTTGTCTCTCACTTTAATCATTTCGCATTTAAGAGGGACACGTGGGTTGATCCGACCATGCGTTTGAAATTCGAAGGGACATTACTTAAAGGTCGTGTCCCTCGAAGCGTACGCCGCCGATGGAAGGGACGCGACCTCCTCTTTAAAAACCCCCACTCTTCACTTGTTCCCTATTTGCTTACTTTTCGTTTAAACTCGGAATTAATCGCTCTCCATTGCTTTCCAGTTGCTTCTTGGTTTTCTTCTTCTGTCAGGCGATTTCCGACCAACCATACCTCTTTTCGTGTTCGGTGCTAAGCCACTTTTCCATTTCTTGCCACCACTCTGCTTCTTCCCCTGCACCCGTTAGTTTATACCCTTAAGAAAATGCCAAATCCCAACAAGCCCGTAGGATGTCGTCGGAGGATTCGTCCTCTTCTAGTGAGGCCTGACCCTTAGTATAATCCACGTGAGGGATTACTAGTCCGAGCAGGGAATTACCCGTGGTGAGACTCGGTGCATCGAAGGGCGAGGACCGGTCGGAGGTCCGAGTGTGGGGAATACCCCATAGATAATATGAGATGTGAAACCACCCAATTGGAATTGGAATTCCCAGATAGTGTAGTTTTGAGGTTGCTTAGGCGGGGTGAGATTCCCAGTAGTCCCACCAGGGTACACGACCGTATACTTGGAATGCTTGAATGGGGGTTAGGTGCCTCTCCGACCTTACTTTGGCGGGTTACATGCGGGTTCCGTTTGGCCCCTGGGCAATTGAACCCGAATGGGTGGAGGGTCCTTTCCGGACTCTTTGTTTTGTGAAAACGCTGTGATTTGGGTGAACCCTCGATGGGAAATCGAGACACCTTTACCGGTGAAGTGCGGCCGAAAGATCTTGGTTGGTATTACCTTACCTCCGACTTGAAGGGTAAAAGCTCATCATCGATCTCCAGGCCTCCGGTGGCAGCTGGAAGAGCAAATTCTTCTTCGTTGGGGAGAGTGGAGGCAAGCTGCACCGTAGCGAGGGGTCGCTCAGATCCGTGGCACTTTTGCACTCCGAGTCGTTTATACATCTTGTAGATTTTACTTTTAATTTTCACGCTCGTATGCATTCTCATTACTTTGCTTTGGTCGTGTCTGCGAACTTCAGGGTGCTTCTTGTCCGATTGGGGCCGACTTGAGCACGTGTACTGACTGTTCTTACAAGCGAGCTCGTGCGGAGGCTGATGGCGCTCGAGAACTTTTGGAGTCAATTTAGTACTAAGTGAAGAGATGAGCGGCGGGATGCGCGAGATGTTGCATAGGTGAGTGGGGACGGTGAAGGTGCGAGCACCTCAAAAGACCTCGGCGGTCGAGTCTGCTCCTCCTCCTCCTACTCGAGCTACTTCTTCGGCTCGTCGGGACCGAGCGGCAGAGGAGGGTCCTCCCGCGAGGAGACAAAGGGCTGCTGATCCGGCTCGTCCTCGGCCGACAATGTCGAGGAGCAGGCGGCTCGGCCGTTCAGAGCCTTACACAGGGACCTATGATTAGGAATTGACCGGTAGTTCTGGATGAGATAGAGTCCTGCACTCCTGATGCGCTATTTAGAATCTTCCAGTGACTCTCCTCCCGAGCTTTGGCGGTCGCGACCGAGCTTAATGAGATAACTCGGGGTTCCAGGAAGAACTTTGAGCAAAGGTTCGGAGCTTGGAGCGGTGCTCGAGCGGTGAAGGAGGAAAATCAAAAGCTGCTGAGCGAGAATATAAATTTCGTGGAGAAGGCAGCGTGGCCGACTCAAGGCCTCACGAACTTGAGAGGAGCTAGGCGACACCGAGGATGAATTGAAGCATGCTCGGAAGGATTTGGACACTCGGAAGTCTTACTACTGAGCAGCTCGTTGAGGGAAGCTGCTCGTCTTCGAGGGCAAATTGACACTCCGAGGGTCCGACTCAGCTCTCGAGTATAATAATGGGGCGGACTCTAGTTATGATTGCCTCATGTATGCTTTTGGCAAGGCATACCCGAGGCAGACATGTCCGGGGTTGAAGGGTATGTTCTTTGAATACATGAGCAATCCTGAAGCCCCATCGTCAGAGCCCCAATTGTTGACGAGAGCTCGCTCCTTCTCCTACTTGATGCCCTCATTCGATGTTCCCTCTCTGCTCCTCCTGCGGATCTTTGGTCTTCCTCCTAGCTGATCTTGCTGAGCGTCCCTCCGGTGATTACGCTCTTCCTCCTGCTGCTGCTGAGGATGCTCCTCTGCTTGAATGACTTGGACTCTTTTCTCTCTTTTTTTTTTTTTTTTTTACATATGTAATTATTTCAATGAAATAAAAGATACATGTTGAACAGACTCTTATTGAATGCTCATGTGCTCACGCTATTGTCTTTTATATTGAATTGACTTCAAAGACGCTTGCTAAATAAAAATTTTCTAAGTGTTGGGTTTTCTATTCTCCTTTATGCCCAAGTGTAATGTTGATTGACCTATGCATGGCGAGCTTCACTTTGAATTAGACTAAAAGCCTTATGTTTATTTTACAAGTTCATTTAACTTGCTCGAGCCTATATTTGGCTCTTGCTTGATACTGTCCTGCCTAGAGCTTAGGCTTAGGGACTTTTGGCCTTAGTATTATTCATGGACCTCTTTTACTTGTGATGAGCTTTTCCAGGCACTGTCCAGCCTAGGACTTAGGCTTTTGGACTTTCGGCCAAGGAGCTCATCTTGATCTTCTGCTCGGGCCTTTTAACTGACCCAAGCTTCTTCTACTGTAACTCCTACTCGGGCCTGCAATTGACCCAAGCATGGCACCGTCCCACCTAAGACTTAGGCTTTGGGACTTCTGGCCAAAGAGCTCTTCTTGATCTTCTACTCGGGCCTTTTAATTGACCCAAGCTTCTTCTGCTGTAACTCTCGCTCGGGCCTGCAATTGACCCAAGCATGGCACCGTCCCGCCTAAGACTTAGGCTTGCGACTTCTTGCCACGGAGCTCTTCTTGATCTTCCGCTCGGCCTTTAATTGACCCGAGCTTCTTCAGTAACTCCCGCTCGGGCCTGCAATTGGCCCAAGCATGGCACCGTCCCGCCTAAGACTTAGGCTTTGGGACTTCCGCCAAGGAGCTCTTCGATCTTCCGCTCGGGCCTTTAATTGACCCGAGCTTCTTCGCAGTAACTCCCGCTCGGCCTGCAATTGACCCAAGCATAGCACCGTCCCGCCTAAGACTTAGGCTTTGGGATTTCGCCGTGGAGCTCTTTTAATCTTCTGCTCAGGCCTTTTAATTGACCCGAGCTTCTTCTGCTGTAACTCCTGCTCGGGCCTGCAATTGACCCAAGCATGGCACCGTCCCGCCTAAGACTTAGGCTTTGGGACTTCTTGCCACGGAGCTCTTCTTGATCTTCTGCTCGGGCCTTTTAATTGACACGAGCTTCTTCTGGCGTTACTCCTGCTCGGGCCTGCAATTGACCCAAGCATGGCACCGTCCCGCCTAAGACTTAGGCTTTGGGACTTCGGCCAAGGAGCTCTTCTGATCTTCCGCTCGGGCCTTTAATCGACCCGAGCTTCTTCACTGTAACTCCCGCTCGGGCCTGCAATTGACCCAAGCATGGCACCGTCCCGCCTAAGACTTAGGCTTTGCGACTTCCGCCACGGAACTCTTCTGATCTTCCGCTCGGCCTTTAATTGACCCGAGCTTCTTCAGCGTCACTCCCGCTCGGCCTGCAATTGACCCAAGCATGGTACCGTCCCGCCTAAGACTTAGGCTTTGGGACTTCTGGCCAAGGAGCTATTCTTGATCTTCTGCTCGGGCCTTTTAATTGACCCGAGCTTCTTCTGGCGTTACTCCTGCTTAGGCCTGCAATTGACCCAAGCGTGGCACCGTCCCGCCTAAGACTTAGGCTTTGGGACTTCTGGCCAAAGAGTTTTTCTTGCTTCTGGTCTTCATTTTGAACTTACATTATGAATGTTTTTCTTATTCTCATATACATTTATACTTTTACATATCCCATCTTGGGATGAAATCTTACATTAACCCTCCACGATACAAGGAGACTTACTGGAAATATTTCCTCAGGAATTGTGCGTTCCATGGCCTCTTGACCTCTCGTCCGTCTGGGTGAGCTAGCCGGTATGCTCTTGGTCCTGCTAACTGAGTGACTCGATAAGGGCCTTCCCAATTTGGCCCTCGTACACCTTGTCGCGGGTCCTTTGTGTTTTGGTTGACCTTTCTCTGCACCCAATCACCCACCTGGAACCGGCGAATGTGTACATTTTGGTTGTAATAACGAGTCACTCTCTGCTGATACTCCGAGATTTTAAGCAGCCTACCTTTTCCCTTTTCTTCTAAGCAAGTCCAGCACTACACACATCTCGCTCGTCGCTTTGCTCCTCGTTGAAGTACTCGTCCGGTGTGTCCCCATTCCTATCTCAGTGGGACCCACCGCTCAGTGCCCAAATGCCAAGGAGAATGGGGTCTCTCCAAGTGGCCGCTTGTGTGTGGTTCTATAAGCCCACAAGACGCCAGTGAGCTCATCCACCCGAGCTCCTTTTGCTCTCCCGCCTTGTCTTCGTGAGGCGCTTTATAGTTTTATTCATGGCCTCTACTTGCCCATTGGCTCATGGTGCGAGGGAGAGCAAAACTTCAGCTCTATCCCCAGATTCTGACAGAAGTCTCTGAACTTGCCGTTATCAAACTGCCTCCCATTATCGGTGACTAACGCATGAGGAATCCCATACCTGCAAATCACATTCTTCCAAATGAAGTCAGTGGTTTTACCTTCCGTGATGTCGCTAAGGCTCCCACTTCGACCCATTTGGTGAAGTAATCAATCACCACTACGGCATGGGTGGCGGATGCTTTCCTTCTAAGCAATGGTCCGATCAAATCAATCCCCATCTAGCAAACGGCCATGGCGAATTCATCACCGTAAGATTCTCCTGAGGTCGAGTTAAGTAGTTGGCAAAGCTCCGCAATTCTTGCAGCTTCTTGTCTTCTCCCGAGCATCTCGATGCACGTGAGGCCAGAATATCCTTGCCTCAAGGCCTTGAAAGCCAAGGACCTCGCGCTGTAATGATTTCCACAGACTCCTCGTGTATCTCCTGAGGACATAATCGGCCTCCTCTGGTCTAAACACCGCAGCTAGAGGGAGAGTGTACCCCGCCTATATAAGACCCCATCGACGAGAGTGTACCTGGCCGCTTTGCACCTCAACTTCCTTGCTCGCTTCTTATCGGCCAAGACCGTCCCTTCCTCGAGGTAAGAGATGATCGGCTCCATCCAGTGCCGCTCGCCGACAGGCTCATCACCTGTCCTCCCGCCGATGCTCGAGCGGGTTTTCATTTCCAAGCGGATAGACTTTGGAAACTTAGGGTCCGATGCGTACGCCATGCGAGCTATCATATCTCGCTCGAAAATTCTTCCCCTAGGGATCTCGCTCCACCTCGACATACTCGGAAATTTCCCATTACCGCCTTACCTTCAAGGTATGCGTCCATCTTCTCCCCTTGGCCCGAAGCCCTCGCCGAGGTGATTCGCTACCAACTCACGAGTCCTGCTCAAGCTTTACCTCTTCTGCTTTTACTACCGAGGCGAGCTTCAATCCTGCTATTACAGCTTCGTACTCGGCCTGATTATTGGTGACTTCGAACTCTAATCTCACAGCGTATTGCATCTCTGCCCCTTCTGGACTTAGGAGCACAACTCCTGCTCCTGCTCCCTGACTTCCACGGATCCATCTATCGTGACTATCCGTGTGTTGGTCGAGGCCCTGGAACCCGCGTGGGCTCGCCTCCGCCTCCTTATCCCTCGCTGCACTCGACCACGAAGTCGCCCATCGATCGTGCTTTTATCGTCGCTCGGGGTCGGTAATTAGCGTCAAACTCGCTTAACTCCATCGACCATTTCACCAACCTTCCAGAGGTCTCGTGTTTGTACAGAGTTTGCCTCGAGAGGTCGGTTAGTCAAGACCACCACCGAACGTGCTCGAAAATAAGGCCCCAGCTTCGGCCGCGTGACTGTGGCTAGTGCCCACTCTCCATGGGTGGATACCTGGGTTTCGCTTCTAAGCAACGCCTCACTGTGTAATAAACATGGTACTCGCACTCGATTCCTCCCTTACCGTAACCGAGCTCGCTGCCCATCGGATACAGACCAAGTATGAAACAAGACTCTCCCGCTCGAGGTGTTGACAAGAATCTGAGCTTTCAACAAATACTCTTTCACTGCTGAACGTCGCCTCGCATTCAAAGCGTCCACTTTATCTTCCCGCCCTTCTTCATTTCCTGAAGAAGACCCGAGACTTATCCGTGGCTCGAGATACGAATCTGCTGAGGGACGCCAGCTTGCCACCGACTCAGATCTCTTCGAGGTCACATGGGACCTCATTTCCACCATCGCCTCTTATCTTCTCCTGGATTGGCCTCGATCCCCGCTGACTCACCACGAAGCTCTAAGAATTTTCCCGAACCCACTCCAAAAGCACATTTCTCCGGGTTTAGCTTCATTCTGAGACTTTCTTAAGAGTGCGAAGGTCTCCTCTAGATGCCTTACATGTTCCTCCGCTCTTTAGACTTGGTGATCATGTCATCTACATACACCTCCATAGTCCGACCGATCAATGGCTTCAAGACCTTGTTTACTAGCCTCCGACACGTCGCCTCAGCATTCTTTAGGCCGAAAGGCATGACCTTAGTAGCAAGACAGTCCCCGATTGGTGATGAAGGTCAGACACTCCTCGTCCGGTCTAGTGCATGGGAATCTGATTATATCCCGAGAATGCATCCATGAAACCGAAGCAGCCCGTGCCTCACCGTAGAGTCCACTAGCTGGTCTATCTTCTGAGTGGAAAGCTATCTTTCGAGCAGTGCCTTGTTCACGCCCGTGAAGTCAACACACATTCTCCATTTCCCGCTTGCTTTCTTCACCAAGACCACATCTCGAGATCCATTCGAGGTAAGATACCTCCCGTGATGAATCCCGCTTTAGCAGCTTCTCAACCTCGCAGCTGATGGCTTGATCTCCGTCGACGATCTCTCTTCCGCCACCGCTTAGATCCTCCGATCGCTACCGTGACACGCCACTTCGGGTCGATTCCGTGCATATCCTCGTGCGTCCATGCAAACACATCTCGCAGTGCTCGCAGACATTCCACCAGCTTTTCCTTCAATGGCTCGCTAAGTGCCCGAGCCTATCTCGGACTTTCTTCCTGGGTCTCCCGCCTCACCTCGACCTCCTCCAACTTCTCACCGGCTCTTGCCTCCGCTCTTCGAGTCCCCTCGATCCAACGAGGTTATCCAGATAGTCTCTTTGGCAGCCTACAAGATACAGCTCCTCGCCACCCTTCGGTCGCCTTTTATGACTCCTACTACCCCATTTACTCGATATTTTAGTGGCCAAGTAATGGTGGATAGCACGCACCGGTCGATCCTCATAAATGGCCTCCCTAGAATTGCTTGATATGGGCTGGTTTCATCTACTACCATGAAATCCAAAGATCATGTTCTTCTCGAAAGGCTTCGAGCCCATGGTTATCGCCAACTCGATGATTCCTAGAGGTATCGCCTTCCTCCCCGAATCCCTTCAAGGAAGTGCTCAGATGCTCGAGGCTCGCTACCGCTATTCCTAAATCCTCGAGTGTGGATTTGAAAAGAATATCTACCGAGCTCCCCGAGTCAACCAAGATTCGATCAACTTCCTTATTCGCTACATTGGCTTTTACCACTGTGGCATCTTCGTGGGTACAAAGACCCCTCCTCGTCTTCATCTGTCCACATGATTGGCACCTGCCGAACCTTGGCCTTCTTGGCAGCAGGAGCAATGAACAGGACTTCTCACGGCATGCAGCATATCTACAATAGTTTTTCCGGCCCTGTTGGAACTTCCAGCCATCGCTGGCCCACTCGAAATTACTCTCGTGGATGGTGGCTCGTGTCTATTTCAGTAAGCTCGGCCACCTTCCTCAGTCATTGTTCAACCACCGGTGCCCTCCTTCTACAAACTCATCCAGTACCGATTCCTAACCAAATCCTCCACCGGTTTTTCAAATCACTAAGACCGTGATGCGGTGTGGTCGTGATCTCCATGGAAATGGCAGAACTGCCCCTGCTCCGCTTACTAGCCTGGCTTGGTCATCATGCGTTGAGCGCTCAAGAGCCCTCGCTCCTCACCCACTCAAGTATCTATTCAAGAGATACCTTCACCTCGATCATCGCTCGTAGCTAGTGGCTTTGTTCCACCACTCAGATCGCCCTATCCCTTGTGAAACTTCTTGGTGGGTGGCAATGAACGATCAGTCCTGCTGTGGCTCACCTCAGTCCGCTGGTGGTCGATCATGGGATGTGTGGCCATCATGACGCCTGCACTCTCCGTGATCCCGGCCGGAGACCCGCGAGGTGGCAGTGGGACCATCCGCGTGGGGAGCTCTCGATATGGGTCGTATAAGGCAACCCGGTCTCTTCACGCTTTGAGCTTGTGTCCCCTGGCAGACCCCTTTCTCCTTCCTCCTCGCTCCATCGACTTGCTCACTCCTCGCTTAGCGCTTTTCTTCTTCGATTACCATATCCAGCTTTTACCGCTCATACGCTGTCTCGAATATGAACGGATCAAGGACTCCGCAGATTATACCATGGTCTCCCCATCCGGATGCCGTCCTTTAATCCTCTCAAGGCTCGGGATGGTTGAATGCACCAAGATCTAGGACCGATCTATGGTATCTTCCGACAAACTCCTGAGGGATTCCCTTCTTCCGCCTCACTCCGACTACCCATCATGTCATCCTCGTGGGTTACCGCACCCTGAATTGCTCCGCGAACTCCCCGCACATCCTGCTCAAAGCTCAAGATGCTTCCCGTGGAGTCTGCATGTACCATTCCTCGCTCTTCCTTCCAGGTGAGTGGGAAGGCCCTAGCACCTCCGGGTCGATGACAATCCTTGCACCCCGCCATGTCGTTGAACCGCTCTATGTGCACTAATGGATCACTTTTTCCTTAGAATTTCAGATCCGGAAGCTGAAGTCACGTGGGATCATGACACTCATGATCTCCGCCGAGAGTGGAGATTCGTTATCCAAGATTATTCGCCACCTGGGCTCTTTCCGCTCCCTGAGGTCTTCCACAACTCAGTGCCAACTCACGCAACTCTCCCTCCAACTCTTCTCGCGAGAGGTTGGGGTCAGTGTCCTGTAAGTGCCGACGGACCCCCTTCCTCCATGTTTGTTTCTTCCCTCATCGCAACATTCTGATGCCCTAGTCTGGCTTCATCTCCTACATTTTCCGCTTCATCTCTACATTTTCCGAACGGAGCATTTCCTACTGGACTCCGGACATCATTACATGCTTTTCTCCGTCCCTCCCCGAGTTCTTGCAATAGGGAGGTCATAGTCTCCATCTCGCTTCTCCATCCGATCCATTCTTTCCCGGATCTCCCTATTCGGGCCTCTTTGGCCACTTCTCTCAAAGTCACCGATTCTTCTAGACTTACTCCTCTTCTCACTGCTTCCCTCATCGTAGCGCTGTGTCTTCGAGTATTAGAAATCGGGCTTTTGTGCCGATCCCCACGATCGGCCGCCAAAAGATGTTGATGCAGCTTTTCCGCGTGCCTTCAATAGGTTCTCGAACCTTCTGCTCGCGACAAGCTCGAGCTCGAGCAGGATTGTCTCCTTTGTCCTATTCCACCGCCTTCTTCAGAACAAAGATCTCCCGCACTGTACTCATAGAAAACGAGTCGGGGTCGCCGGGCGATTCCGCGAAACCCTCCGACGCTCAAGTCGTTGATGGGGTTGTTCTTTTGTATCTCCTTAATGAGGGAGACCAGAAAGATGAAAGGGATATTATTTTGCCCTCCCTTTTAATGAATATGGTGTTTTCAAGTGAATCTAGATAGGAGAAATTAGAGTAGGAAGAACTCAGATAAGCTTACGGTCCTTTCTCGAATCGAATTTCCAACCCCATGACGCATCTGCTCGCTTCCTTTTATACTCCGCTTTTACCGCTCTTTCCATTTCCAGGCCGTCCACTCCCATGTTGGTGGTGTCTGGGTCCCTCTGACAGCCGGGATTGGCGCAATATTCCCTGGGGATGCGTGGCTGTCTCCTTAATCCTATTCACGTGGCCAGACCACCATGTCGGGAGTGTGTGCTAGGAATGATGACGCCGTGGGGGCATGTGCCGGCCATCGGCAATAGTACCGCCACCATACCACGTGGGGCCCTGGTCTGACATTAAAAGGTGCGCCGAGATTCCGAGAGAATGGGTCGAGCCGCCTGGCCGGTCTTACATTCCTTTCGTCTCGTGGATCGGCGCAACCTGAGCTGTGTTTCGGGGACATGATCTCTGCAAGGCGAGAGAAATGCTCGACTCTCGACCTTGACCGACTCGACCGGAATGGGCGACCTCGAGCATATATGAGCTCGGGGCTCGGGCGGCTCTTGCCTCGACCTCGACAGCTCGGATCAGGGCGATGACCTCGAGCGAGCAAAGGAGTGCTCGGGGCTCGAGCGGCTCTGGATTCCTCGACCTGACCCAGGATAGACGTTCTGGTGAGGTCGTCTTTGTGCAAGTAGTCGGGCCTTCCGCTCGAGCTAGGATGCCCTCGGGGTGTTTTATTCGAGCTGAAAGGGTCTCGAGAAGTCCTTGTCTGATATTACCCAAACAATGCCCATACTCATTTGTTTTATTTAAATAGAAAAATATATGAAAAAATTACATCTAAATCTAATTAACTAGCTTTTTTTGTTAAAACAAACAATTTTTTTTTAAATTTTCTTGTTGGATCAAATTTTTTATATAAAAAATTTGTTTGATTTATATAAAAAATTGTTTGATTTATATAAAAAATTTGTTTTTTGATTTATATAAAAAACTTTAACAAGAAAATTAAAAAAATTATTTGTTTAACAAAAAAAAAGTCAGTTAATTAGATTTAGATGTAATTTTTTATATATTTTTCTATTTAAAAAATAAAAATAAATGAACAAGGGCATAAATATCATTTTTTAACTAATTATAAGGATTAATTAATTATAGAGACAAAAATATTATTTTATAATTATTTTACTGTTCCCATTAAAACTAACAGAAACTTAACAGTCTGTATGGATGGAAAAATCCTCCATGGGTTTGGGGTCTTATGGAACCCGATTCCAAATGGGGTAAATTAAATAATTTTTGGGGAATGCGACAGGGAATGGGGAAAAAATAATTCCCAAATTTTTAATGGGATATAGTTTAGTTTTGTACTCACCACCTTACCCCCACCTCCACCCCAATTTTCATTATATTTAATTTTATTTTGTTTAATAACTTTTATTTTTATCAATTACAATATTCATCGGTTAATAATTTTTTATTTTATTTTTACATAATATAAATAGTCTATAACTAAAAGAAAACTCTATAATATAATTCTTATTCAATTCTAAAATATCGTTATATTTCTTTTCTCTTTTAAGATATCATTCGCTTAAAATATTTTTCTAGTTTTGATATCATTCCAAGATATTATTTCAAACGTTTGGATTTTTTTAAATAAATTAAATACTTTTAATATGGTGATGATTTTATTTAATTATATAAATATTTTTAATTTATTAAAATTATATATTTATATACACTATAAAATAAAAAAATAGGGAATGGGGTGGGGATTGTTGAGTCCTAAAGAGTATATATTTATAAAGAGTAAAATGATTATTTTACACTCCAAGTCTCACTAACATTTCTACCTTTATGTATTTTAAGTCCCTTGATATTTAATTATATATGTTTATGTATACTTTTAATACTTTATATATTTTAGAGATATTTTAGTTTTTTCTCAATAAACGAGAAGTCGGACAACAAAACGGACAACATTTTTGAACTCAGAACAACTGAAAACCTTGAGAAAGACATAAAAGGCAAAATCATAATTTTAAGATATTGGTGGAGCCCTGCTGACATTGCGTGGACTGCTAACGTATCGTTGACTGCTAACGTGGCATTGACTTCAAATGTGTCATTGACCGATGATGTGACATTGACAGATCATGTGACAGAAGCATATTGGACCAAAAAATGAGCTTACAATACATGTAATGCACTGAATCATACTTGTTGACTTTTGCACTGATCGATGACATGGCAGAATATTAGTGGACTGAAAAATGTGCATACCGTACATGCATATACATAGAATGATAGCCCTGATGACGTGTTCCAACCAATCAGAGAGTGTCACGTGATGCAATCCTAAGCATTCGAATTGTTTTCATTCGATAGCCATGATTTACTCGTTGTATCTATAAATAGGGGGCTCTCCCGTCCTCTAATTTGAACCCGTGAATCTATTTTTGGGCTCTATTTTATGTAATTCCTTCTTTATTTTATATTTTTTAACATATTTTAATAAAATTTCTATTTTACTCTTAGTTATAAAATGGGTAGCTAATTTATTTCCAAGCTTAGATTAAAGGTGAAGCTTCAACATAATCTATAGGCTTAATTTGGTAAGTTTATTTTTAATTTCTGTAATTTATTTAAATTATTTTGACTTATCATAGACAGATAGTAATAATCTTGTCTAAATATTGCATTAGTATACCGACTCTCTAGTGCAAGATTATTACTATTTGGCACGGTGAATACTTAACACTAGATTTATTAGAGAAAAACCTTCCTCTAATTTATGTGATAGGTCTTGACTTATTATTGACATAAAATTCATTTAGATTAATTAATGGATAGTCTTGCTATCTTGTCGACAGTTACATTATTATTACCTATCACAACGTATTCTTTATACAACATTTAACATAAGATTATTCTTCCTAGCACAATGAGCACTTTATATCATATTTATTAGAGTTAGGTTTATGAACAAGTGAAAATACCCCCTCATAAATTAATTGGAACTAATAAAGAAATATTAAGCTCATGGTGAAATGTTGAGTGTGAATCATAAGATCCAAGCACTTTATTGTATTGATTAAGTCCTAATTTATTCTCGTCATTTTAATTTCAATTTTAGAATAGAATAAACTAGGAAATTTCACAAAAAGTATAAATAATAAAGAATAGTAATAACTTTACATAATTAAAATCCACCTCCTCGTGGGATCGACATTCATTACCATTAATCCATACTTCAATGGATTCGTGTGCTTGCGAGTTCAATAAAATTTGCGCAACAAGTTTTTAGTGCCATTACTGGGAAAGTAAGTCATTTCAATTCGTAGAGTTAATTTTCTTATGTAAATATCTTTTTGTATTTTTATTTTTTTATAATTTTCTTTTTATATGGCTGGTTTAACCGCCTACAAGTTTAGTTGATTTATTTTAAGTTTTTTTATTTTCTTTTAATTTTTTTAATTTAGTTTTCATTTTATTTTTCTTCGTAATTTTATATTGATCTTGTTAATCTATATGACCTGTTTAACCGCCTATTAATTTATTTTAATTTCAGTTAATTTATTTTATTTCACTTTTTTTTTTGCTTCTTATTGTACAACCTTTTCATAATAAAGTTGTAACAAGTGATAAGATTTGTATCATAATTTGTCTTCTTTTTATTTTCAATTTTACTTTTGTACGTATTATTTACATGCATGGTCGAAGGTCACTATCACATAATTTAGAACCCATAAACCTTGAGCTAGAGAAAATACGTCGCACACATAAACACATTGCATCACAAGTGGAAATTGTGGATAAAATTAAACGGATTTACAATAACAACCACAAATACTGCAAGAGAAGTCATTTAAAGACTACTTTAATCTCTTAGCTAATTTGAGCACATCATGCATAAGATATCCAAATGTAGCTGCTAGGAGTTTTGAGCTAAAATCTAGTGTGCTAAATTGTCTCCCATCATTCTATGGCCTAGAAAATGAAGATTCATACAATCATTTGAATGATTTTCGTGTTGTTTGTCAAACTTTTAAATATGAGAATTTTTCAGATGATAATGTTAAGCTTAAGTTATTTTCATTTTCTTTAAAAGATAGAACTCGTTCTTGGTTCAATACATTGCCTACTAATAGTATTATATTATGGGAACAAATGGTTACTAAATTTTTAAATAAATACTTCCCAGTGCATAAAACTAATGCTATTCGCAAGGAAATCTCAGAGTTTACCCAAAAAGAAGACGAGCAATTTTTTGAAACATAGGAGCGATTCAATGGGCTACTATTGAAGTGTCCATATTATGGGTACGAGAAATGGCATCAATGCCAATAGTTTTTGGAGGGACTATTACCACATGTGCAGGAATGGCTAATGGCGAAAAGTGGAGGAGAGTTCATGTCGAAAAGTGCATCAGAGATTTGGGATTTCTTTCAGCGACAAGCAGATAATTCATTCAATGGGCTACTATTGAAGTGTCCATATTATGGGTACGAGAAATGGCATCAATGCTAATAGTTTTTGGAGGACTATTACCACATGTGCGGGAATGGCTAATGGCAAAAAGTGGAGGAGAGTTGATGTCGAAAAGTGCATCAAAGATTTGGGATTTCTTTCAACGACAAGCAGATAATTACCAAGTGAGAAAAATCAAAGAAATGAATGAAGTTCATGTTAGTGAGTCAAGATCAGAAATCAAGGAAGTTAAAGAAATAGTCGAAGGTCTTTCTCACCAAATAGCATCTTTGACGGCTGCAAAATCAATAAAGCCACATGCCTATAATCCGCTTGATCATGACTCATATCCAGATCAAGCCAATGCCATAGGTGTAATGAGAAAGCAGCAACTACAATCCTTACTCCAATACTTATAATCCTGGGTGGAGAGATCATCCCAACTTTTCATGGTCTCAAGGATTCCAACATAACAGAGCAGTAGCCCCAGCTCCATCAATGCAACCAGTTTCTCAAGCTCCTTAAGTCTCTCAACAACCATTTAGACTATACAATCAGAACCAGAATTACTCTCAACCTAGACCATGGGAGGAAGCGTTCCAAAATTTTAAAAACCGAACTCACTCCACAATAGATCAACAAAATCGCACCATTGATGAATCATGGAATAAGATGAGAGTAGGCTTCAATTCACAAGCCCAATCGATTTCAAACTTAGAAATGATGGCAGGTCAGCTAGCTTCTTCAGTTCAAGCCTAACAATGACCGTTGAAAAGGACAAATTCCCAAGCCAGGCAATGCCAAATCCTAAAAGAATACATGAAGTAAGTACTGACTCAACCTACCAATATGAAGAGGTCAAAGCCATGATGACCGTACGAAAAGGCAAAGAAGTTGACAACAACGTGGAGATGCTAGTGACAAAGATGAATCAAGTTGTGCCTGTAGATTTTGAGGATTTATTAAAGGAGAAAGAAGAAAGTTGTTCACGAGAACATGTCCCCAAAGCTCCATTCCCTTAGAGGTTAGTTAAAGAAAAGAAGGGAAATTCCACATGTGAGATTATGGAGATCTTTAAACAGGTAAGTGTTAACATTCCTTTGTTTAATGTTATAAAGTAAGTACCCTCTTATGCCAAGTTTCTTAAAGACCTTTGCATTAAAAAAGAAGCATTCATGTTCAAAAGAAGGCATTTTTAATCGAAAACATTAGTTCCATACTTTAACAAAAATTCCTCCAAAATTTAAAGACCCAAGATCTCTTACTATCTCATGTAGTATTGGGAACCACACATTTGAGAATGCTTTGTTGAACTTGGGAGCTAGTGTAAATCTTTTGCCGTACTCAGTTTTTATGAAACTTGGATTGAGAGAATTGCACCAACTTTAGTTGTGTTACAACTTGCAGACCAGTCTATGAAAATACTTCTTGTTGATTTTATTATGATCGATACTCAACCAATGCAGGATTTGAAGAAGCACATTCCTTATTATTCTAGATCGACCTTTCTTAGCAACTACCGATGCCCACATTCAGTGCAGAACTAGAAATATGCAGGTGTCCTTTGGCAATATGACTGTGGAGCTTAATATCTTCAATGTTGCCAAACAACCTCATGATGGAGACGATGAAATTGTTGATATGAATTTTATTGAAAAATTAATTGATCATAATCTTTCTTCTAACCTTGTGATGACCCTTTACAAGAATGGTTAACTCACTTTAGTTTGGTTTTTAATCAGATTAATGCCTTACTTGATTCATCACCATTCATGGATACTAATAATTGGAAGTTGAAATAAGAGCAATAAGCATCATCTAGGAAAAATCCCATCCTATTAGAATCACTACTAAAGCACGAGCATAAACCGTCACTCAACACTTTGGAGTATACATCCTTGGGAGAAGAAAACACATTGCAAGAAATCATCTCATCTTCCCTTAACAATAAACAACTAAATGAAAGTATCATTTACATCGCCATATTTCGAAAAGGAGGTTCCGATTGGCAAAATTTGAGGATATTTACAGTGATGAAAAGGCTAAAGATTACAAAAAGCGAATTAAAGTCTTTTATGACAAGCATATCATGAGAAAAACTTTTACACCAAGTCAAAAGTGCTTTTATTCAATTATCACTTACACCTATCCCCGGATAAGTTACATTCTCGATGGTCCGACCCCTTTATTATTCATACTATTTTTCCATATGGAGCAACATAAATTAAGGATCCAAAGAACGGTATCATTTTTAAAGTTAATGGTTAAAGATTAAAGCCATATCTAGAGTACCGACCACATGACGAAGACACCGAAATCAATTTGAATGACTCACCAGATTTGAATTGAGACCTTTCTATTTCTTTTTGGTGATTTAATTTCTTTTTATCATTTCATTTTACTATTCTTTTGTTCGAAATTATTTATTTTCTATTAAAGTGTTTTTTATTACCACTTATATTTTCTTTCATTACTTATCATGAATACCTTAATCAGACAGATCCTCTTCGTCCAACTTAAGTGATTCCTACGTGTGAAGCATCATCTAAACGGCTTGCTTCAAGTTTGTCAATCATATCCTGTTTGGGACCTCCGACCACCAGCATTATTATCCCACTTTCAAAACTTAAAAAGACAACTCAAGGAAATCAAAGGTAGCATCTATGAAATCCAATTGAAACTTGAGACAAATTCAATAAGAGGACGTTTATAAGTATTTGTTTGCTTATACACATTTTTTTTCTCTGTTGTGTATTTTTATTTTCTTTTTTTTTCTTTCACGTGTTACTTGATTTCGCAGGCTTTATTTTATTTAAGTATGCTTTAATTTGTTACCCCGGTTAAGTGGTAGATAACGGTACTCTGTGACAATCAAAGTCGATTATTTCAGTTTCCCATAATAACTGATATTCTGAGGAGACAAAATAGATAAAAATAAAAATTTGGCAAAGCTTCACAAACGATTTCCTTCAATTCCTCAGAATGCTCTCCTTATAATCTATAAAGCTCGGTCCGAATGCATGCGATTACTTATGAGAAATAACATCCTTTCTGACATTTGATGGTTAATTAAAGCCAAAGTACAATTGGCATGAGCGTTACCTCCCAAATTTATTGTATATGTGCCTGGTTGTGGTAAAGGAAACTACTCAAGAAAACGAAGAGCTCGACGACTTCCAATTGTTTGTCATAAGTGTGCCAAAATGGAATGCAATAAAGAGAAGTATGTTTTAGGAATGGTGTCTGATAACAAGGAAGACAAGATTCAATTCATTAGGGATTGCTTGAATAAAGAGTCATTGGATAATATCCTTTTATCTCTTGAAACGCATCCCAGTAAATACGTACAGAGAGCAATTCTCCAGTTATGGTCATTATTCCAAAAAGAACATGCAAGATATAGTCACGAGAATTTGACTATAAATAACTTTGTTTGCCAGCTTATAAGAAAACTAGATGGGAAGCCTATCCTTGACCCATAGAGGGCGTTCAAGCCGTTTTTGGACCTAAAACCAGAGGAAGATGTAAGCAATAATATCAACTACCAGTACATATCATTTTTATTTTATTTCTATTATTGTTTTATCCTTTCCTGTTGTTCACTTTTTGCTTTTAAATTTAAAGCCACAAATTTCACGCGTCATTTGAAAAATACACTATATCTTTTACAACTATTTATCATTATGGTTGTTACCAAGATTTTTAAATATGAGCTTTTTGTTAAACATTCACAAGTTATTTTTTATGATTGTCTCAATGGCTGCACCTTCAAGTAGATAATTTAAGAATATTTATATGGTTTCTAGTTTTTACTATGGAAAATATAAAGAGTTTGTTGAGGTAACCATAGATCTTAGAGTCCTAGTAGAGAGATAAATACACTTAGTATATAAAGGAAGTGATCGAGGGTTATCAAAGCTTATTGCATAAGCTGTCTACAATAGAGGTAGCCACGTATTAGGCATTATTTTGAAAGCCTTAAGACCTCTTGTAAGCATGCTTGGCCCACCAATTGGAGATGAGTTAAATATCTCTACCCTACTTCTTTCCTTTAAAATATTGAGGACAATGTTTCATCCTAGTTGGGGGAGGGAATAGTTGATGATTGTGGAATGTCTTAATCTTGGAGAAGTTTTTACTAATTTTTGTTGTAGGAACTAACTTTGGCTTAACTTTTGAGTCAAAAATGGTTGAATATAGAGTGTAGTGACTCTAAAAACGCATCTTCTTAGTTTTGGAGTTAAAAATAAAAAAAATTTTAAAATTAAGTATTTTATGTGATCGTTTGACATTGGATGACATGATTACTTTCAAATTCTTGTATTTGTATTACCTTTAGCCTTGAGTTATGTTATAGCATATTTACTACTCTGCATACTGATATTGGTGACAAATATAAATTGAGCGAGCTGATGAGTAAAATTGGTTAAGTTACTTGAAGGAATGCACATGTCCTAATAAATTTCAAATGAATTTTTGAGCCTATCATTTTTCTTAGAGAGTAACAATTTTTGCCCATTCTTCATACAGCTTAGCAATTTACTATACATGATCTCTATATTTTCCTTTGAGTCAAACATTTAAAATATATATATGGAATGACAGAAGTCTATTGAACCGAAAAATGAGCTTATAATACATACAATGCACTGAATCATACTTGTTGACTTTTGCGTTGACCAATGACGTGGCATAATATTAATGGACTGAAAAAAGCACATACCGTACATGCATATACATGAAATAAAAACCTTGGTGACGTGTTCCAACCAATCAGAGAGTGACACGTGGCGCAATTATAGGCGCTCGAATTATTTTCATCCGATGGCTATAATTTACTCGTTGTATCTATAAATAAGGGCTCTCTCCCTCCTAATTTTACACCCTTGAATCCATTTTTGAGCTCTATTTTATGTAATTCCTTCTTCATCTTGTATTTTCTACATATTTTAATAAAATTTTCATTTTACCCCTAGTTATAAAATGAGTAGTTAATTTATTTCCAAGCTTAGATTAAAGATAAAGGCTCAACATAATCTATGGGCTTAATTTAGTAAGTTTATTTTTACTTTCTCTAATTTTTTAAATTGTTTTGACTTATCGCAGATAAATAGTAATAATGTTGTCTAGATATTGCACTGGTATATTGGCTTCTTAGTGCAAGATTATTACTATTTGGCACGGTGAGTACTTTATACTAAATTTATTAGAGAAAAACCTCCCTCTAATTTATATGGTAGGTCTTCACTCATTATTGATATAAAATTCATCTAGATTAATTAGTGGATGGTCTTGCCACCTTATTGACAGTTACATTATTATTACCTGGCACAATGTCTTCTTGATACCACATTTAACATAATATTATTCTTCCTGACACAATGAGCACTTGATATCATATTTATTAGAGTTAGATTTATGAGGAGTGGAAATACCCCCTCATAAATTAATTGGAACTAATAAAGGAATATTAAGCCAATGGTGAAATGTTGAGTGTGAATCCTAAGACCTAAGCACTTTATTACATTGATGTAGTCTCAATTTATTCTCTAATGGACACAATAAGAATCCTGTAACCCGAATTAATAATCCTACCCAAATTAACAAACCGATCCGAATTAGTAACCCAAATCGTATTTAAACCCAAATTAATTTGAATGGGGGCGTATGGCTGATAAATGGTCCCAGTCAGAACTTGCTAAAATAACAGATAATTGATAAGTTTGTTCTTCTTAGGGTGAGAACTACCACTAACTCAAAGAGTATTTTTTTTTGTCCCCCTCCTTTTATTAAATTCTTCAGAGCTTATTTATAGTTCAAAAACAAAACAATACTCACTGCTAAGTAGCCGTATAAGAAGGATAACAAATTAACAACTTAGCTAAAATAATGAAACAAATAAACAACTTAGCTAAAATAATGAAACAAATAAACAACCATCTAAGATATGGAATCTCCACTAATTCAGCAATAGTTTTGACACAGTAAACAATCGTTGCTGTGCTGAAAGAATTAACTCCAAATATTCGAATCAATGCCCATCCCTTCACGTTGTATTACTCATGCATGGCGAGCATGTGCATGGTGAGCATGTGTCCATTCGTATCCCTCTAGCATGATGTTAGGCTTAACTGTTCGAACGGACTTACGCAGCTTCTTATCAATGGCTCATGCTTGGTGTAATATGCGCATAAGTTATCACCAGGAGAGAGCCTTGAGGGTATCAAGGGTTCGTTCGATTACTAAATATGCGCGCACTGCGGGTATTTGAGCAACTGAAAGCGAATGTAATCTATCTCTTCCTCCGTGTTTGTTAAGAGTGTGTAAGCGCGTATGCTTTGTGGGGGTTATTTGGTTGTGTTTGACTTGTGCAATCCATCTGAACGTGACACCTTGGCAGAGCAGACGAGGAAAACTACATTATAACTAACCTTTCCCTTTCAGCCTTCACAACTGTACATTCCTTTCTCAAAATCTCTTCCGTGATTTATGTATTGAAGGGTAAAAGAAAATATGCACTGGAAAAGTTAATTTGGAATGAATCAGCTGAAGAACTTAGAGTGCCTTCAAAAGCACTGGTAGAAAGATTCTTTAGGTCTTCTATTATTTCTGTTTTCTCAAATGGTGGAGAAGAAGTTATAAAATTAAAACCATTCTTCGCTGAGTGTTTCAGCATCATGGCAATCTTACAATATTACAACAAGCATCTCTTCTTTTATGCTTTTGGACTTGTGCTTTTCATAGATCCGTGTATTTAATTAATGGCTCACCCACTAATATGTATTTAATTAATCCCTCACCCACTAGTATTCTTAAATTTTGCATATAAATTATCCTGTTACTTATTTGCAAAGCAGCTAGCTGATTTAATTGGGAAGCTAATGCAAATATTCATGATTTTCATTTTTCACTGACAGTTAGGTCATTTTTCACTGAAAGTAGGTGGGTTTATTTGCTGCATCCAATTATTTAAATAACTGAAAAAAAAGATAAATTGGAGGCAAAATTGGAATAAAATTCTCACTTGATCTTAACTTTATCAGTTTTTAAAAATCTCCTAACATATGTCTTTTAATAATAGTATAGAGGGAAGATTTACTTATTTATTAATTATCTCAAGACATCATCAAATCAGAAAAATTATTAAGATACATAGCTAATACAGAAAAGAGGAGTACACGAACGTATCTGATCAATTAGTTTCTTAGGATCCGGATGAAGTACAAGAAAAATTATTTTCCTCCTCGTCGTCATAATCATCATCACTCATTTTATTACACTCACTCTGTCCCTGCTCCCTGCTGGAATAATATACTACACATAGCCTCCAGGATTCTTCATTATTATTATTATTATTATCATTATCATCCATAGGAAGAAGCATGTACTCCTTCGCAAGCCACTGAGGGTACTGATCCGTCTGAATTTTATTATTGTTGTAGTAGCCAAATGTCGTCTTGGTCGCGATTGGCTTTCGATCTTTGCCTTCCACATAAGAGGGTTCCCTGTTTTCTTCCAAACTCCACTCGGGACTGGTCTATCAACAACAGTCATTCCCGTATTTAAGCGAGTGAAAAGTACATTTCTCCGCTCCCAAAGTCATACGCTAACCCTGTAAATTTGATGAGATTATTTTTCTATCAATCTCTTCATTAAATTCGCAAAACTAAAGCAGAGAATTAAATATATACATGTATAGTCATGACTAGCTAGCTACTCACGTGGGAGCTGTGCAGGTTCATACTGATAAACATCAACTTCTTTGATGAGTGGAAAAATTGGGCCATCAGTACAACCACTTACTTTCCCAGCAAGGTAATAACCGGCCAACACTTGATCGTTTGGTTTGAATCTAATGCCAACAGCTACTTTTTCTTGCCATTTTACAGACTCATCGGCCAGCAACGAATCTGATAGATAATTATTTGACACATTCCGTTCAGTAAGGGTACTTCTTCTTTTGAAGATTGCCGGGTGAGTACGGGTACTTCTTTGAAGAATGTCAGTGCCGATGGCAGATGCCAATCTGTTTGATAACTTTTGACGCCTTCCGCCGAGTACGGGTACTTCTTTGTTTGAGGACTGCCGTTGAAGCCATGTATGCGGACATCACGTTTAATCGATCTGTATGTATAGCCTGCGTTGTCTGAGCCCGTGGTTTGGATTTGATTAATATTTATATATATATATATATATATATATATAATATGAGAGAGAGAGAGAGGAGAAAAAAGGGGGTGTGCAAAATAATTGCTTACAATTTGATTCCAATTGTAATTTGACCCACCAGAAGTCTAGACGTTAGCTGTTGGCTCTGCCTGGCTGCTACGAAATGGGGACACTTCGGAATTATAATATGATTACAATTGTAATTTCCAACGTACATTTAACGGAAAGGCTGAACTGGATTGCAACTGGACGGCTCTGATTGTTTTGCTTAGGTGGGCAAAAATACTCGGGCGGCCCAAACGCACAGGTATCGGTCCGGTCCTTTATGTGAGGGCCCGAACAAGGGCTTAAGAAAAAAAGTTGAGCGCTCATATTTTAAAATATTAATTTATAAATTAAAATTTAAAAAAATAAAATTTAAATTTTTAATTCATACATTAATAATAATTTAAAAAATTTATAATTATAATATTAATATCTCTTAAGTGTTAATTAATTAAGAGAATGTTTGAATTAAAGAATTTATTATTACAATATTAAATCTCTTAGTTTTTATTTACTTCATTTTCTTTATTTATTATTTTATTTTAAAATATTCATATTTTTTTATTCAGTGTTTGTTAATTATTAATTTATTCAAATTTACAATAATTAAAAAATTTTAAAAAAAATTAGTAAAAGCCCAAGCTTAACTTAGGCCTGCAATGGCCTAGCCCAGGACTAGCCCTTACACTTTTTCTCCAATGGGCTTGGGCCTGGGCTTGGCAAAACCCGGCTCAAGCCCCTACTTTGCCAAACCCAGTTTTGAGTAAGATTTTGGGTTTCTAAGCAAAATTAATTTGTTATTTTGAGACGTGGTGCCTTTAGTATAGTTGAGGTATACTACCTATTTAGGCCTTTGATGAAACTTTAAGGAATTAGTCATGATAGTGACAAAAATTTTATGATAGATATCGTCTATGTTACAAGTGTATAATGAAAATGTGATATATTCATGACTTATACCATATTAATATGTAAGAGAAAGAGTAAAAACAAATAAAAGAGACAATGATTGAGAGAAATTTTATTAAATTTCAAGTATATACAAATAAGAAATAAATGCCTCTTTTTATAGTGATATAATCACAGTGAAGTAATGAAATAGATCATAATGTGGGAGATAGTCAGCCTTAATTTATAGAGATCATGGGAGTTATTGAAAGATAAAAGGTTGGTAGTATGGAGATAAATAGTATCTTGATGAATATTAATATAATTATAATCATTTCATAACACCTTCTTTTAGATATTTATCCTATAAAAAATATGCCTCTTTAAATTATTAGTTAGTAAAAATCTATTGAAAAAAAGACCAATTGAGAAAAAATGTACATTATTCATCTGCATCTTGTGTAGATGCAAATTGCCTCATTAAAACTTTTTAGAAAAAAACAAGGGAAAAAAAACCTGGTGAAGGAAAAATAGTATAGTGTATATAGTCATCCATATCAATAATTTGCCTTGATAAATGTGCTCTCCCTCAAAATGATATGAGATATTCAACGGTCAATTATATTTTATTGTAACGAATAATACTTTAGTAAAATAATCTGCAAGATTAACACTATCCTTTAAAAGCTTGAAAACATACAATAAATTGGCATTACTAAAAAAGTGCTGATCTATAATAGATTTTTTATGATCAATAATGATAAATCTATAAATTATTTTATATAAATTAATGTTTATAAACTAATGTGGCATGAATAAATTAGTTAAAAAATGATAATAATTTTTTTTAAAAAAAATTATATAAGCTAATGATAGTTTTATATAAATAAATTTCTTCATATCACATCAGTTTATACACACTTATTTGTAGTGATTATAGCTCTATCATTACTCTTTTATTATAAATACCAATGCATCAGTAATCTATCATAGAAGCATGATATTTTCATGACATATTGTGACATATAACTTAATGGTATAAATAGATGATAGATATAAGTTGTGTTTAAATTTATTATCGTTAACAAATTAAAACGTCACGCTGTTCTGTAAAGCAATTCGACGTCGTTTAATGAGCATGATGGATATCTATCATGAATTTAAATGGTACTGTTTTTATAAGCTAATTATTTTATTTTTAAAAGTACAAGATAATTTTATTTCAAAAAAGCCATTATAAAACACGACTTCGAAATAACTTAAATAACATCGTTTATTTGTAAAGCCCAGGCCAAAATGTATCAGCACAACAAATTGTTGCTATGTGTTGAACGGATCTCTTCACTAAATTCTCTCACTCACTAAAACCCTCTCACTCAACTGAAGAAAGCTCCTCCAAACCCTAAGTCAAAAATCAAAAACCGCCGCTCCATAAAGAAGGCACAAATGGATCTCTTCTCCTGCTATTTGAAGAAGACGAAAATAGCTGCTGGTCTCTGAAGTCGAAGACATTGGTCTCCTCCAAACATGCAGGGAATATTGATTGATTGGCTTGTGGAGGTGAGTCAACCGGCTATTGTATCCCAGTACCTAGCTTGAATGCAATAGTGATGTTTTATTCTCAAATGAATTTGATAGAATGTATATTTATATCCACAAAATTTCAAGATAATTGATCAAAATTCATAGTTTCTGTTTACTCTTTTAGATTTCTGAAGAATTTAAGCTGGTTCCATATACACTTTACCTCGCAATGAATCTCATTGATAGGTTTCTCTCCCAAAATCATATTCCGAGGCAAAGACTCTAGCTTCTTGGTGTCACTTGCATGCTAATTGCTTCGTAAGTTCCAAGTTTTATCATGTTCTTAACTGCAATATGTTTTTGGTTTGTTATATCTGTCTCATCATTTGAAAGTTGCTTATGTCTCTCTTAAGGTTCTTATCGAAATTAAAAAACAGAAAAAAGTATCTTATGTCTCTGTATTGAAATGCTGATGATGACATCAACAGGATGAACATTCTTGAGTTTAATTGTACATTTGATTCAAATATTTTGTTAAGTCTGACACATTTTCTGGAGATAAATCAAATATAAGTGTCAAATGGTCAGTAATAGCACTAGGGGGTCTTAGTCTTATAGATGTTAGTTGAACATCTAGGTTATGCTACTTCATGGTGAATATAAGTCATTTTGAAGTTTGAAAGAATTATTGCAACATAATAAGATGCTTGATCTTTGTTTTCCTTTCTTAAACTCTTACCTTTTTAATCTCTTGATCAATATTTTATTTTAACGCATAAAGAGCTCTTCAATTGAATTATTTATTTCGACATATAAAGAGTTCTTCAATTGAACTATAAAGACTTTTTATCTATCGAGTGTGAGTGTGCATGGAGATGAGGAAGTACAGTAATTATCTTGTATTGCTTTACAAACATCAGTTGTTTCAAACTTTGAAATCTAGCTCAAATAGCTTATGGTCGACATAACTTGAACATCCTAAATAAGAGATATCAGATATTATGTTTATTTTGAGTGTTGCACTAGAGGATTCCTTTTCCTTCTTTTTCTTTTTTTTTTCCTATTCCACTATGGTTTAAAGAAAGTATTAAGAAATCATTGCACCACGACTGGAAGAATTTTGCTTCATCACAGATAATACCTACACGAGGGAAGAGGTTTCTTGTAATTTTAGGTTCAAATATGAGCATGGTGAAAAATTAAGTTAATTGATTATATTAATGGATTTTTATGATCTGTTTTTGTACAATATTATGTTCAATTATGCCAATTACTCAAGCTCCCGTGTGTGACTTTGCATGACTACTTTGCATGACTCCAAGCTTTGGAAATGGTTAGTTTTTAATATTAGCATTAGTGGAAATTTAATAAGTGCTTAACAAATATTAATGAAATTACTTTTTAACTTTTATATTTTAAG
This sequence comes from Murraya koenigii, assembly GCA_025617385.1. NCBI lineage: Eukaryota > Viridiplantae > Streptophyta > Magnoliopsida > Sapindales > Rutaceae > Murraya > Murraya koenigii. Next base: position 13,847,868 of record CM046817.1, on the reverse strand, counting down.
TACAGTTGTATGTGAGTGTTGTCAGTAATAACTTTCATGGAATTTTATTGAATGTTGTTTCAGTATAGATTTTATTAAATTTTGTTTGTAATAACTTTCATGGAATTTTATTTTTGCTTCTGAATTTTAAGTAACTTCTAATATGCTATTTTTGTTCCTTTTTTTTTTTGTTAAACTAACTATGGCAAAAGAATTCAAGTTTTCACAAGATGTAGCTAGGCTCATGACTGTGTTTATTACGGCCGTGATATGTATCACAGCACAAGGAGTTACAAATGGACCATCGTCTCTCATTGAGACAGTAAGGTGTGCTGTTGTGTAATGTATTGTTGCTTATACTACTGTTAAGTGCTTTATGCTTTAGTAGTATGGAATTGCTCTCAAAGATGGAGGAGGTGATTTTGTGACTTTTCAAGGCTTTATGCCTAGCAATAGCAACAAATTGGTTTGACATTGGTTTTATTCTTTATATTTATTGGGAAGGGTTTTATATATATCCAAACCAGGCATATTTTGTTTATGAATTATGCAAATTATGAAATTACTTTTGGCTTTTTAATATTAATTTTAAATTCACATTCTTTTTTAGAGTTGATTGTAATATATATATATATATATATAATTCCTTTGAAATTAACAAGTAATATATTAAATTTGGCAAAATTAATTTGAAATATAATTTATAAAATATATTTATATAATTCAATATTAAAATTTAATTAAATATAAATAATAACTAATGAAATAAATTAATAATGGAATAATAAAAAATACGAATATCCAAAATTCATTTAAAATTTTGGAATTCCACCAAATATATGTCATTGTCTTATGAAATTTATTAGTCATACATGGAAGTGTTTATGACAAATATTAGTCATGTGCGGAATTTTTTTCATCAAAATAGTTATGACGAAATTGTGATGTATAATATATCATATATAAAGTAACATATTAAAATCAGTCATCTTATTTTCTTAACACCGAAATCAATGACGGTTGTTGATGCAGTTTTTCCCGCGGCCTCAACAAATGCTTCGAACCTTCAAACAAAGGCTTCCAAGCAACTCGAGCAGTGGCCCTCTAAACCTTCTCGTCATGGATACAAACAAGACTCGATCCTTTTGCTCGCGATAAGCTCGATCTCGAGCAGTGATTGCCTCATCTCGTCCCGTTCACTGCCTTCTTCAAAACAAAGGATCTCCTGACCAGACTCACGTAAAATCGAGTCGGGTCGCCGGCGTGTCCCTACGAAACCCTCCGACGCCAAGTCAAGAATCGAGTTTATCTTTTAGTATTTCCTAGCTGAGGGAGACCCGAAAGATGAAATGGGTATTATTTCGCCTTTTCCTTTTGATAAGTATGGTGTTTTCGAGAAAATCGATGAGAGAAATTAGAAAGGAAGAACCTCAGATCGTTACGCATCCTTTCTCGAATCGAAGTTCCAACCCTCGTAACGCTCCCTTCGCTTCCTTTTATACTCCATTTTTCCCCTTTTTCCTTTCCAGTCAGTACACTCCCAATGCTAGTGGTATCCTGGTCCCTCCGACAACGTGCTTGGCTGAATATTCCCTGTGGATGAGCGATCGTCCCCTTAACCCGATTCACGTGGCTGATCACTCATGCCTGCAAGTGCGCTAGGAATGATGACACCTCGAGGTACGTGTCTACCATCTAAGAATAAGATCACCAAAGACACCACGTGGGATCCCAAATGACATTAAAAGGCGTGCCATGATTCCGAGAAAACGGCCCAAGCTACCCTGGCCTGGTCTCGCCCACCAGTGGCTCACTGGATCCTCATGAGCAGGAGAGATGTGCTCTGGCCTCGACCTGACCAGCCTTGACCCGAGGGACCACTCCCGAGCAGAAAGGAGTGCCCTGGCCTCGACCTCGACCACCTTGACCTGGGACCCACCTCGAGCAGGCGACTGGAGTGCTCTGGCCCGAGCAGCTATGAATCTCTCGACCTTGACCATCTTCGACCGTATGGGATGCTCTGCCAGTCCGTCTCTGGTGTTTTACCTGAGCCTGAGAGGCTTCGAGGGCCTCGTCTGACATTTACCCAAACACCAACTCCCGCTTAGTCTTCGAGCGAAGCGAGACAAGACCTGAAACTCAAGAATGACGGGCTTAACTCACGTGACTTTACGCTTCCCCATGCTTCACTGCTGTCTCCCACTTAAGCTTCGAGACCCGCCCTGAGATCGCTAAGGATTTCTTCTCGAACTTCTACTCGGCCTCCAATCGAAACAGCTTCTTCTTCCGCCAATCCCGCCGGCCCTTCTCAACTTCCGCCGGTCCGCAATCGACGCAGTAGTGACACCGTCTCCACTGACTTCGCCGAGGAGTTCTTCTGGATCTTCCGCTGACCCGCACTTACCAAAGTGGTCTTCATATGCTACTCCCGCCGGACCGCAATCGTCTCTAAGCTCGCCACCGTCCCGCTGGGACTTCCGCCAAGGAGTTCTTCGAACTTCGCCCGGCCTTCAATCGACCTGTGGTCGCTGATACTCCCGCCGGCCCGCACTCGACCTAGCTGGCACCGTCTCCGCTGGACTTCCGCCAAGGAGTTCTTCATGACTTCTCCCGCCGGCCTCGCAATCGACCCAAGCATCTTCTCGACAGTTACTCCCGCCGGCCTCGCACTCGACCTAGCTGGCAACCGCCCCGCTGGACTTCCGCCAAGGAGTTTTTTCGATCTTCCGCCCGGCCCGCAATCGACCCAGTGCTGCTGACACTCCCGCCGGCCCCGCACTTACCTAAGCGTGGCATCGTCCCGCTGAACTTCCGCCAAGGAGTTCTTCATGACTTCTCCGCTAGGCCTCGCAATCGACCCAAGCATTTTCTCGACGTTACTCCCGCCGGCCTCGCACTCGACCCAGCGTGGCAACCGCCCGCTGGGACTTCCGCCAAGGAGTTTTTTCGATCTTCCGCCCGGCCCGCAATCGACCCGAGCTCACTGATACTCCCGCCGGCCCCGCACTAACCCATGCAGGCATCGTCCCGCTGGACTTCCGCCAAGGAGTTTTCTCGATCTTCCGCCCGGCCCGCACTCGACCCAGCTCGCTGATACTCCCCGCCGGCCCGCACTCGACCCAGCGTGGCACCGTCCCGCTGGACTTCCGCCAAGGAGTTCTTCATGACTTCCCGCCAGGCCTCGCAATCGACCCAAGCATTTTCTCGACGTTACTCCCGCCGGCCTCGCACTCGACCCAGCGTGGCAACCGCTCCGCTGGACTTCCGCCAAGGAGTTTTTTCGATCTTCCGCCCGGCCCGCAATCGACCCAGTCACTGATACTCCCGCCGGCCCGCAATTAACCCAGTGCAGCATCGTCCCGCTGGACTTCCGCCAAGGAGTTTTTTCGATCTTCCGCCCGGCCCGCAATCGACCCAGTGCTTGCTGATACTCCCGCCGGCCCGCACTCGACCCAAGCTGGCACCGTCCCGCTGGACTTCCGCCAAGGAGTTCTTCATGATTCTCCCGCCGGCCCGCAATCGACCCAAGCATCTTCCGGTGTTACTCCCGCCGGCCTCGCACTCGACCTAGCTGCAGCACCGCTCCGCTGGGACTTCCGCCAAGGAGTTCTTCTGATTTTCCGCCCGGCCTACAATCGACCTGCAGCTCAGTGATACTCCCGCCGGCCCGCACTGACCTAGCGTGGCACCGTCTCCGCTGGACTTCCGCCAAGGAGTTCTTCGAACTCCGCCCGGCCCGCAACTGACCCAGCTGCAGACCGTCCCGCCTAATGACTTAGGCTTGGGACTTCACGCCGAGGAGTTCTTCTTCCGCCGAGCCTTTAATTGACCCGAGGTCTTCTCGATAACACTCCCGCCTCTAGTCTTCAATCGACCTGAAGCTAGCACCGTCCCGCCTAATGACTTAGGCTTGGGACTTCATGCCGAGGAGTTCTTCTTCCGCCGAGCCTTTAATCGACCCGAGGTCTTCTCGATAACACCCCGCCTCCGGTCTTCAATCGACCTGAGAGTTGGCACCGTCCCGCCTAATGAGTTAGGCTCGGACTTCATGCCAAGGAGTTCTTCTCGCTTCCGGTCTTCATTTTGAACTTACATTACGAATGCTATTCTTATTCTTACATAGATTTGTACTTTTACATATCCCATCCTATGACTAAATCTTACATTAGCATTTTATAATACAAGTGGATTCTATCGAAATACTCCCTCGTGAGTCAGTGCGCTCCACTCTCTCGATCTCTCGTCCATGTGGACGAGCCAACCCAGACGCCTCCCGGTCCTACTAATTCCTCGCTTTGCACCTTTTCCTCTTCAATTTCCATATCCAGCCTCACCGCTCATACGCATCCGAATATGAACTGATCAAGGACTCAGCAGTTATACCACTGGTCTCCCATCCTGATCCCATCTTTTAATCCTCTCGTAGCTCGGGTGGTTGAACGCACCAAGATCTAGAACCGATCTACGGTATCTTTGATAAACTCCCGAGGGACTCTCCTTCTTTCTCGCCTCACTCCGATAGCTCCATCATGTCATCCTCGTGGGTCACCGCGCCCGAATTGTTCTCGCAAACTCCTCGCACATCCGCTCAAAGCTCAAGATGCTTCTCCGCCTGAGTCTCATGCATCATTCTCTCGCGCTTCCTCCAAAGTGAGCGGAAGGTCCCAGACCTCCGAGTCACCGACAATCCTTACACCCCGCCATGTCGCTGAACCGCTCTACGTGCACTAATCTGATCACTTTTTCCCGAAAATTTCAGATCCGGAGGTGGAAGTCACGTGGATCGTGGACACCCATGATCTCCGGCGAGAGTGGAGATTCGTTGTCCAAAGATTATTCGCCACTTGACTCTTTCCTGCTCTCCAAGATCTTCCACAACTCGTGCCAACTCATGCACCTCTCCCTCCAACTTCTCCGCACGAGAGGTCAGGGTCAGATCCCGCAAATGTTGACGAGACCCCTTTCCTCCATGTTTGCTTTCTTCCTCACCGCAACATTTCGGTGCCCTGGTCTGGGCTTCATCTCCCACATTTTCCCGAACACGAGCATTCCTCGCTAGACTCCGGACATCATTACATGCTTTTCTCCGTCCCTCCTCGAATTCTTGTAATGTGGAGGTCGTAGTTTCGATCTGCTTTTTCCATCCGATCCATTCTTTCCCTGATCTCCCTGCTCGGGCCTCATTGGCCACTTCTCTCAAAGTTACCGATTCTTCCGAACTTACTCCTCTTCTACTGCTTCCCTCATCGCTGTGTTGTGTGTCTCGAATGTATTAGGAAGGCTTTTGTGCCGATCCCCATAGACTGGCACCAAAATGTTGATGCAGCTTTTCCCGCGGCCTCAACAAGGCTTCGAACCTTCAAACAAAGGCCTCCAAGCAGCTCGAGCAGGTGCACTCTAAACCTTCCGTCATGGATACAAACAAGACTTCGATCCTTCCGCTCGCGAGTAAGCTCGATCTCGAGCAGTGATTGCCTCCTTCGTCCCTGCTCACTGCCTCTTCGTAATAGTGATCTCCTGACCAGCACTCACGTAAAACCGGTCGGGTCGCCGAGCGTGTCCCGCCGAAACCCTCCGACGCCAAGTCAAGAATCGAGTTTATCTTTTGGTATCTCCTTAACGAGGGAGACCTGAAAGATGAAAGGGTATTATTTCGCCTTTTTGATAAGTATGGTGTTTTCGAGAAAATCGATGAGAGAAATTAGAAAGTGAAGAACTCAGTATCAAGTTACTGCATCCTTTTCTCGAATCGAAGTTCCAACCCTTGTAACGCTCCCTTCGCTTCCTTTTATACTCCATTTTTCCCGCTCTTTTCCTTTCCAGTCCGTCCACCTCACGCTAGTGGTATCCGGGTCCCTCCGACAAACTGGCTCTGGCGAATATTCCCTGTGGATGAGCTGCAGCCCCTTAACCCGATTCACGTGGCCGATCACTATGCCTGCAAGTGCGCTAGGAATGATGACACCTTGAGGCATGTGCCTACCACCCAAGAATGAGATCACCAAAGACACTATGTGGGATCCCAACGACATTAAAGGTGTGCTGTGATTACGAGAAACTGGCCTGGCTGCTCTGGCCTGGTCTTGCCCACCAGTGCTCATGGATCTCTGTGAGCATGAGAGATGTGCTCTGGCCTCGACCGGACCGACCTTTGACCCGAGGGACGACCTCGAGCAGGAAAGGAGTGCTCTGGCCTCGACCTTGACCGCCTTGACCTGGGACTCACCTCGAGCGAGCGATGGAGTGCTCTGGGCTCGAGCAACTATGAATCTCCGACCTTGACCATCTTTGACCGTAGGGATGCTCTAGCTAGTCCGTCTCTGGGTGTTTTACTCGAGATTTGAGAGGCTTGAGGACTCGTCTGATATTTACCCAAACAACGGTCACTCAACTAATATGACATATGATGGATATTACTAGTCATAAAAGCCTTATTTTATAGTAGTGTGGATATATCATCATCTTAATTGAAGAATATCGTCATGTATCTATTTCATAATATCTTCGTAATTCTGTTGATATTCTTAAATAAAACTAAGCTTTAAAAGCTTTAACTTCCATACTCAATTATTCCTTGTTCATAATGAAATGTGGCATCAATATATTGGTCTAGCTAGCTACTTACGCGGGAGATGTGAAGGTTCATACTGATAAATATCAACTTCTTTGATGAGTGGAAAAATTAGCCCATCAGTAAAACCACTTACTTTCCCAGCAAGGTAATTACCGGCCAATACTTGATCATTTGTTTTGAATCTAATGCAGACAGCTACTTTATCTTGCCATTTTATGGACTCATCAGCCAGCAACGAATGTGTTAGATAGATATTTGACCCATTCCGTCGGGTACGAGTTTTATTTTATTTATTTATTTTTTTCAGAACTGCCGTTGTCGGTGCCGTTGAAGCCATGCGGACATCACGTCGAGCCTGCGTTTTCTGAGCCTGTGGTTACTTACAATTGGATTCCAATTGTAATTTGACACATCAGAAATAAAGTCGTTGTAAGAGGTGGGGACACGTTGGAATTATAATAGGGTTACAGTTTTAATTTTCAACCCATATTTTTCGTTGAGCCTATTTAAATTCATTAAATTATTTGTTAAATTTAAATTTAAAAATAAATTTTAGTTATTAAAATATACTCTGGATTAAATTAAAATTACAGACACTAAGATATAGGAAAAAAGAAAAAAAATAAAATTTTTTACTATTTCAAACCACCTTTATATTTAATGTCATATTTTATATTCTTTATTATTTTATTAATCTTAGAAAACGTATAAAGTATATATATCACCAAGCCTCTGGAGGCTCCAGTGAATTGGCTCCCATAATCTGGTTTCATCATGTAGTCGCATCTCGTGATCAACTGCACGGCCTTGTATCTTAAGCCACGAATGCTTTAATATAATGATTCTTAGTAATAAAAAGCGTTACAATTTGTTTTACTTTTTTTTTTTATATAATTAAATAAAATAAAATTTTCTTTGTGACGAGAGATACTAAAGTATATAAATAATTTTAATCTTATTTTTATACAACTGATTCTTTTCTGTTCTTTTCAATTAAAATTTGATCATTTCACTCTTAAATGATAAAACATTAATAATTTATCGAATTATTATTTGAGCAAAACCAAAAATCGTAGACATCTACAAAATTTTTAGTTTGTTTATGGATTTGATTATATAAACGAGATATCTGAATTCATTATTTTGAGCATATTTAAATATTTAGTAAAAACACTATTATTATACAAATTAGGTTTAGTAAGAGTACATTAACTGCTTAGGTGAGCTTGTTGAGTAAAATTTAAACTGTCAAAATTTGGTGATAGGTTTATTTAAGATTTGTTTGTTTTTATGTTTAAAGTCTTAATTTGTCTTAATTTAAGATGTTTTAATGTTTTAACTTGTTTGTTTTTATATATAAAATTTTATTATAAGATATTTTTATCTGAATAAAAAAAAATTTACTGACTTTTTTCTTAAGGATAAAATATCTAAATAAAAAATTAATTTTTTTCCTTAAATCTACAAATATCCTTATTAAATATATTTATTTTCTACTTATCTATTAAATGTCATATTAGAATTTCCAATTATCTCAAATTTTACTAGATATTGAATACTTAACACACATTCTATTTAAATTTTAAATAAATTCTTTTATTAATAGACAACTACTTTTTTTATGTATAAATATTAAGTTAAATTATAAAAATTAATGTTATCAAAATTATTTTCATACATTATATATTAAATGCTTAACTTATAAATATTTATAACATATAAAAATTGTTGTACTAAAAAACATTGTAAACATATACATATTTAAACTTCAAGTATATATAATACTTTCAAGGTATAAGTATAAAAATATTATATTTAAAAAATTTTAAGTTTATAAAAATAAATAACTTATCATTTAGATCAGACGTCAAATAATAAAAAAATATATATATTATTTTAATATATGCATTCAGGTCCATTCATACCTACTTAAATTTCAGAAAAAAATAAACGTTGCTAGTAAATAAATTTAATAAATAATGAGCTGGCTGAACCAGATTATTCTAACTAATGAGCAACCATACCAAACGGTTGGGCAACCAGATCAAATAATTTAAAAAGGGTTTGTCAAGGGGAAAAAAATTAAAAATTGAATTGGGGCTTGTCTATGGAATATGAAGGTGAAAAATGAAAACCGTATATTTAACTCTTCTAAACCTAATCGACTCATTGTATCGTCGTTTTTATAGCTTGAACAATTGTTATTTTTACTGGTGATTTATTAAATAATTTTTTAAAATTTATTTTTAATGCTAAAAAATAAAACAAAATGAAAAAATTAAGGAAATTTATAAAAATTAACATAAAAAATATTTGAATGAGAAGAATATTTTAATTTATAATTGTGCTCTAATTCTTTTGGTTAAATATTAATATATTGTGTTGATGCAGATTTTTTGCGTTCCCTCAAATAGTGCCAAAAAATTCCTGCTCGCGGTATACTCGAGCTCGCGCAGGATTGCTTTCCAATGTCAATTCCTCTTTGTTCACCGGAACGGCAGTCTCCTCGGACCTGTACTCACAGAAACAAGGTCAGGGGTCGCCGGGTATTGTTCCGGCGAAAACCTTCCGACGCTCAAGTCAGTAATCGGGTTATTCTTCTTGTATTCCTCTTTGTTAGAGAGACCGGAGAATAGAAGGGGTTTTTTGATCTCTTAATAATCGAAATAATCCCAGTGAAATCCCCCGGGAGACTAGAGAAGAAGAAGAAGAAGAAAAAGAGCCCATGTAAGATTTTTCAACCCCGAGCCTCTCTTTCCGTTTTCCTCTTATACTTCCATTTTCCCGCCATTTTTTCTTCGAGGTTGCCGTCCCCACGTCTTTAGTGTTTGGGCCCCTCTGACAGCTGGGATTACTGTGGCATTTCCTGGGAATGCGGGACTGTCTGGTAGGCATGGTTCACATGGCCTGATCATAGTGTCGGGCGTGTAGAATGATGACACTGTGGAGGCGTGTGCCGGCCATCGGTAACAGTGACGACACCATACCCGTGGGGTATGGGTTAGACATCGATCATCGTGTAGAGTCGCTAGAGAGACGGGTCGGACTGCCCCGAACCGACTGTATCTGGATCTTGCATTTCCTCCGTGTCGTGACTGGCATGGTTGAGTCATGCATGGGGTTTTGAAGACCTCTAGCAAGAGGATGAGCTCGGGTTTCGACCAGCCTAGATGCTCCTCGACCTTGACCAGCTTTGACGGAGCTATGAAGACCTCGAGCAGAAGAGTGAGCTCGGGCTCGACCAGTCTTGGACTCCTCGACCTCGACCAGCTTTGATGCCTAATAAAGCTGTCTTCGTGCTAACGGTCGGGTCTTCTGCTCGAGATGGGTTGACCTCGAGGAGACCTGCTCGATATTACCCAAATATATTGTATAAATATTCACAGTTGATTTTAAATGTCCCTTTCATTAATCTTTTTCATTTATTGATCATTTGTTTTAACTTATGAATCTATTATTTTGTATTTAATGTTCCTATAAAATTCATTAAATACTAATAATTTTTTTGGTTAATTTTTAAGTAAATTCATTTCTCATTGGATAAGTTCCAAAATTTAATTATATTTTTCCCTTTGATTTATGTGTTTCAATTAATTATTTCACTTTTTCTGTATTGGATATTCTCATTAACTTAGTAAAATTTCAATTATTAAGGTTAAGTACCAAATTAACTTTTTATAATTTTATTTTTTGTTTGATTAGTCCGTAATTTTAGTTAAACTTTTTCATTTTTAGGTTCATATGTTTCAACTTATTATTCTATCAATTTTGTGTTTAATGTTCTTACTATATTTATTAAATACCAATATTTTTTATTAGAATCCAAGTAACTTTTATTTCTATTGGATGAGTTCTTAATTTTGATTAAAAGATTACAACTTATTAAAATGATATCAATTTCAAACTCCCTCTTAATCTTACCTCCACCATATTGAATTTAATTTAGTCGATCTTGCTTGATTACCACTTGTCTTCAATTGTGTAAATATTACAAAGCTAGGCACTCCTAATTTATAGTACAATTCCGTCAATCAAATTTTACTACAGCATCTCATGTGTCACGTTGTGAAGCAAGCAGTATGTAGTTATGCATGAAGCCAAAACAGCCATCATCAAATTAAGGAGAAAATTTGTAAAAATAGCCAAAAAATTTTGGTGAATCTCTAAAATAATCATCTCAACTTTTGCTTTCTTCCTTAGTAATTTACAAAGATTTTTGACCAAAATACCCTTATCTCTCTCAAATCCCAAACTCACCAAATCTCCTCACACACCAATAGCTGGATTTTTTATCTTCCGGCGACAATTAGTGGCGGTTGGACAATTTTAGTTCCGGCGTTTTAAAGATGGTTTTCTCTATAATTTCTGATAATTTTTACTTTGTAAGTTCTAATTTTTTTCTGTTTTGCTAAGTTTGATTGGTGATACATGAGTGTATAGATAAAGTTAGGATTGATTGTCCCAAAATATTGAAGAATGTTAAGTGAAATTTAGGTAATAAATGGTACATGAGCTGCTCGATAAAACATCTTTTAGGCTAGATTAAATAGTTGATGGTGCATGCAAGATTAAGGTGTTGATGGTGTGATTCTAAGTTCGAGTACAGGTGCGATAGCAGAATCGTGCGCATGACATGCGCAAATTGTGCGCGAAAGGCTCCTGTCATTTGCCTGCCCGCACAAGCGAGCATTGCGCTTAATGCATGTGATAGGCACCTGTCGCACAATATGGCATTCTGTAATATGTGCGACAACCACGCAATTCTGCTCTACTCGCACTTGCACCCGATCTTAGAATCACACACCAGCCTTTAGTACATTTCTTATACGACAAGTACCTATCACACAACCTCAATGTACGACAAATGCCTATCGCATATTTTCTGGGTTTGTCCCAAAGTCGTTTTTATTAAAAAAAAAATTCATACAAATTTTAATTAATTGAAAAATAAAACTATAAATTGTTTAAAAATAAATATTAACCTGAACTTTTTACTTTTTAATTGATAATTTGGTGATTAGTATTTAATGGGTGAGATTTGAGGATTAGATTGTGGAGCATTTTAGTGAGTTTTAGTTGAGAAAGTATGAATTATTAGTTTTGTTTATAGATATGAAGATATTTAAGTCTATAAATTACATATATAACTACATATGATAGAAAAAATTTAGGTGACTATTTTTAAAAATTATCAAAATTTTTAAGCTATTTTTGTAAATTTTCCATATTAAGGCACCATGCTAGCAGTGTGCATGCTTCTTTTACCTCTCATATAATTAGCTAAGACATCTATATATACTTTTATAATTTTATTTAGCTAAGGTAATCTTTTTTTTTTTTGTCTGAAATCTGAATGGGTCTGAATTTATTATCATTGTTAACATTTATTATTATTATTATCAAATTTTATTACTTTTATTTTTTAATTAATATCATTTTTATAATAATAATACAAAAATATTTAATTTTATTATTTTATTTATCATTGTTGTCATTAATTTCATTATTATTATTATTATTATTATTATTATTAAATTATATTAACTTTATTATTTTAATTATTATTTAAATGTCATTATTGTCCTTTTTATTAATATTATCATTATTAACATTTATTATTATTAATTTGATTACTTATTATTTATTGTTATTATTATTATTATTAAATTTTTTTATTTTAACTAATATCATTTTTATAATAATAATTCACAAATAATAATAAAATTAATAAAAATGGTATTAATTAAAATAATAAAATTTAATAATAATAATAATTTTTTTATAATTAACTAAGCATGTTTTAGCAATTTGAAACACTTCAGCTTACTCCGATTCCAATTTCAAGATAAAGCAAACACATTAATGACAATTCAGCTCATTCCAATTCTGATTCCTACAGTTCAAGTAAACAACTTAATTTGATTCATATTCCTCATTCACATTCTAGCTCATTCTGATTCCTGCCCATTTCGATTCTAACCTATTCTGATTCTCGTTCAGTAAACACACCATTAATGTGAAATATATATGACACGGTTTTGCATCACTAAATGAGGTATTGAGAAAGCAAGAGTTTTGATGCAATTAAATTTTTTTTTGTAGAAGAAAGCTTAACTTTCATTAATTTAAACTATTGAAGAAATACAGCAAATGAGTTGGACAATTTCCAACCCACATTACAAGTTCAACAAAATTTAGAGCCATTTTGGCTACAAGATAAGCAGTGCCATTACATAGCCTTGAGCTGTGTTGTATTGTAGCCTGACTTCTTTAACATCTTTTTTATGTCTGTAATGGTCTAGCAGATCTCGATTTGACTGCATTTCCTCCCAGTTGCTAGCTCAACAATTTCTTGACAATTAGTTTCAACTATTAGTAGCACACAATAGCTTTTTTTTATTTATTTATTTGTAGTTTCAAGTCCCAATTTTGCTGCTTCAGCTTCTGCCAAAGCTACATGCCCATTAAAAGTCGATTTCTTCATAGCTGCAACTATTAAATTTCCCCTTAAGTCTCTAATCACTGGTCTAATCCTGCAATCTGTTCTTTCACCTTTATTGCTGCATCAATATTCACCTTAAAGAAAGCCTGCTGGAGGAGGTTTTTAGGTCTGATTTGTTGGAATTTCTTGACTTGAGATAGCTTGTTTTTCGGGGGATTTGATTTATCCTATATAACTCTACGGTTGCTTTAGCTCTAGCCACTGATACTCGTTAATCTTCTTTCTTCCCTTCAAGGATAAAAATATCCCTTAAATGCCAATTAGGCCAAGACAAAGCAATAAAAGGTTCCATGTCTGACTGACTTCTCTTTTTTGCCAAATCTTGTAGAACACTCAATAAGTCCTGGTTTGCAAGGCGTTGCATCTCAGTTGAAAATTTTGTTGTTTTCCAAACCTTTTAAGAAGCTTTGCAGGTTATAAGGGCATGAGCCATATTTTCTCCTTGTCTTCTGCACCTTTGACACCATGGTTGCATTAGGATTTTCTTTTACCATAGATTCTCCATTATTGGAATGAGGTTTTGAGTAGCTTTCTACATAAAAATCTTCATTTTTTTCTAGCAATTCTAGCTTCAAAATTTCATTCCACTCTGTAACACTCGACTTTGAAGGGCTTGGACAGTCTAGCCTCTTTAGTCTAAGTGCAACTTGGTACGCACTCTTAACTGAGTAGTTGTCATGCTTATCAAAAAACCAAAGAGGCCAATCAGGTCTTGGAGTTCTTGGGGGTGGAATCTTTATAATCCGATCTGCGTCTTCAGATATAAAATGTTGACAGATCAAGTTTTCCTTCCGCTTGTGTTCCTCACCAATCAAAGCTGATACTGTAGTCTCTAAGGGCAGTGTTAGTGCTGATAGTATCTTAAAGGTAGTTGGTCTAGGAATCCAATTACTTTTGTAAATCTACACTTGTCTACCCCAAAGAATGCTCCTCCATATAAAAGATGGCTTGTGGCCTAGCTTAGCATTTAAGAACTCTAACTTCTTGAAATATTAGGCCTGTAAAACCTTTGCCATTAGTGAATTAGGAAACTGAATGAGCCTCCAGCCTTGCTTTGCCACTAGAGCTTGGTTAAAGTTAGACAATTCCTTAAATCCTATACCCCCTCTACTTTTGGATTTACACAATTTCTCCCATTTAGCCCAATGCATGCTCCTTTGGTCTCCTTTAAACCCTACTAGAATTTTGCTATTTTCTTTTGAATGTCAGCATATAAACCCTTTGGAATCTTGAAAACACTCATGGCATAAGCAGGTACTGCTTGGGCAACTACTTTGATGAGTACTTCTCTCCCACCATTAGAGAATAATTTACTTTGCAAACTCAATATCTTGTTACTCTGAGCTTGATATCTTAGAAAAAACTCACATTTTTTTTTTCCCATCATAGATGGCAAGCCAAGATATTTCTCATGCCTGGACATAACTTAAAGCTGAAAAATGCTTTTGATTTGGAAATCTGTTCAACTAAAGTATTTCCACTGAAAAACATTGAAGACTTCTTATAATTGAAAATCTGACGTGAAGCAGCTGCATAACAGTTAAAAAAGGCATTTAGATTTGTGCAATCTGTAGTTGTAGCCTTTGTAAATATAATGCTGTCATCTACAAATAGGAGATGTGAGATTGACAAGTTTCTGCTAAACTTTAGACCATGGATCAACTATTTTAATTCTGCCTACATGGGTAAGTTTGAAAAAGCTTCTGCCCATAAGATAAAAAGATAAGGGGAGAGAAGGTAGCCTTGCCAATCCCCTTTGCGGTTGAATCATACCCTTAAGCACTCCATTGATAATAACTGAAAATGATGCTGTTGAGATGTACCTCATTATCAGACTTATCCATTTTGATGAAAAGCCTAGCTTCTGCATAGTACTTTGTAAGAAACACCACTCCACTCTGTCATATGCTTTGCCTATATTAAGTTTTAAAGCTACTAGACCATTTTTCTTCCCCTTACTTAGCCTTAGCTTATGTAAGCACTCATAGCCTATGATTACATTATCAGTAATGAGTCAGTTGGAATAAAAGCATTTTGTGTAGGTGATATAACATGATGCAGCATCTGTTTGAGTCTATTGGCTATGGTTTTTGCTATAATTCTATAAACCACATTACACAAGCTAATAAGCCTAAATTCTATAACTTTTCTAGGCTTCTCAATTTTAGGAATCAGTACAATATACGTGTGATTTAAAGAAGTAATATTACCTCCTTTATTGAGGATGTGAAGATAGGTTGTTAAGGCTCCTTCGCTCACTGATTTCCAATGTTTTTAGAAAAAGACTGCAAGCCATCTAGACTGGGAGCCTTGGTTAGACACATTTGGGCCAAGGCTATTGAAACTTCTTCTTCAATTAAGGGTCTGTCTAAATGCTCATTCATCTCCTTAGTCACTTTCACACGCATGTCACATAAAGCTGCTTCCATTTGATGTTGAGAGGGCTGGCTGTAGAGAACAAATTTGTAAAATAATTACAAAACATCCTTTCTACATCATCTTCTTCCTCTGTCCATTTACCATGTTCATCCAAAATTCCCCATATTTTGTTTTTCCTCTTTTTTGTCTGCTGCCCTCAACCAATCTGATCTTGATCTTTGCTCCCAATAAATTTCTTCATCTATGAGAAAATTATTAATTTGTCTTTCAACACATTGAATACGATCCCCATCATTATAGTGAAAATTTTGCTGCTTTATAGATTTCAGCTCCTTCATCGACTCCTCCAACTTCTTATTCCTGTCTCCTAACTCTTCTTTTCTCCAGAGATGAAGTTGGGCAATTGAGTCTTTTGCAGCTTGTTTGAACAAATCAATCGCATTTTCACTGTTCCATCTCCTTTATTCTATCCACTCTTGTTTCACAATTTCTTCGCACGTATCATATGAGCTCCACAAGTCCTCGTAATGCACTCGAGGAAAAGTTCTCCTTTTATATATAAATCCCCTCCCTTTTCAACAACAGTCATCAGAATTAGATTATGGTCCGATGCCCATGTTTCTAGTGTTTCAGCTGCTAATTTATGGTATATTTTACCCCAAGCCTTATTACACAAAAAACGATCCAATATTTCTTCGATCTGAGATGGGTCGTACCTTTTGTTAGACTATGGAACAGGCCATCCTTCGCTCTCTAAATTTACTAGATCACATTCTCTAATTGCTTTTCCAAATTCATGCATCATGTTAACATCTCTGTCATTACCTCCTATCTTCTCAAAAGGCATTAGAATTTCATTAAAATCCTCAAAGCAAAGCCAAGGTAAAGAGGATAGACTAGCTAACCTTTTTAGGAGAGTCCATGTGTAATGCTTTTAACTTGTTTTTGGATGTCCATATACCCCTGTACATCTCCAATAACTCCCATTTTCAGCATACATTACTGCATCATTGTGGTGTTTGCTAAAAGACTTTACATCAATCAACCTTTAACTCTGAACTCCATAGCATTGTCAAACCACCTCCCTTTCCTATTCAACTAATTCAAAACAATTTTACAACCGCAATTCTTTACTTTCCTGCTGCATTTGTATAGATGTTAGCTTTATTTCATACAGAAACATAAGCTGATGTTTATGCACTTGGAAAATTTTTTTGGCTCTCGGAAGGCTCGGTTATTCCCCAATACCCGAATGTTCCAGCTAATGATATTTATGGCTGTTGGCGGGGTTGGTAACCAGCCTCTGCTACTCCTTTTTCAATCTCATCCATCATCATTTCCAAGTCTTCATTAATCGGCTTTTCATCCATTTCCGATCTCAACTTCTGTTTTGTTCTTGGTGAAAAGGAGTTGCAATCTCCATTGGGCCATTTTCTTTCTTTTTGCCTCTAGGCTTGCCCCATTTGTTGATTCAGCTCCTCTTTTAACACAGCTCACTTTACTCCTTGCCAGCATTTTCCGCTTTCTCCGTTTGGGCTTTCTGTAGAAATATCTGGCCCATTATCACTTAATTTTAGCTTTCGTTTGAGCTTAGTTCGAAACTGCCATTTCCCGTTCCTTCGCCCCACTTTCTTTTTTTTCCACTTTTCAAAACCCCGCCCATGCCCTTCTTCATTTGGCTTCGCCATTTGCAGCGTATTGATACGGGCGGGCCGCGTGATTCGAGTTTGCTGCGTAGAACACTCGTTCGTCCCGTAACAGTATGCACCCTATTGATGTTGGCATCACAGTTTGACACGTTTTCCTTTTGGCTGCTATTGTCCACTAGGCTCAAGCTTGCTTCCATTTGCATTGAATGCCCCTCCGTTTTTTAGAGTACTCCGTTCTGGGTCTGCCCGATGTTCAAATATGATTTTTCCGCAGGATTTGGGTCTGCAAATCTTAGCTATTTGGATTTCTAGGTTGTGCTTGTGATCCTTCTGGTGCTGTATTCCGTTTTCCTTTGCCTCTGCTCTGTTTCCACTTTTCAGCTGTGGTTCGAGCCTTGACCCATGAGCCATAAGGAAAATCCTCCTCTGCTTGATTTCTGTATGCTGTACATTCTCTGTATTTGTGTCCAAAACAACCACAACAGTGACAAAAGTGAGGCAATTTTTCATATTGGACAGTTATTAGAATTTTCTCTGCTTGATTATCTTCCTCCATTACGTATAAGATCTTTATTAGAGGCTTAATGATATCAATCGACACTCTAAGCCTAATAATTTGCCCTATGCAATCTCTATTTTCATATGTTTCAACTTCTTCGACTCTCCTAATGGCTTCACCAATCGCCATTATTATTTCCTTCTCCATCCGCATAATGGGTACATTTTTGAGTTGTACCCAAAATGACGCATGGGTGAAAGTCTATTGCGATACATCTCCAATTCCAACCAGTTCTGTGAGCACAATAAGGGCTTGCTCATGATGCCACAGCCCTCCGACTAACACTTTCCTTTTGTGTGCTTCAGTACCAAACTTGAACAAAAAGACTGTTTCCAAATAATCTGTTTTACCAGTTTGTTTGATGGATTGGATTATATTATGTAGTATTATATTATTTTAATATTAGTGTATTATATTATATTATATTATTTAATATTATATTATAATAATATTGTATAATATTTTGTGCTATACTGTATTATATTAATTTTTTTATAATCAATATAAATTATATATTATATTATATTAATATTTTATATTATCATTAATTTTAAATTAATATTATTAAAATTATGCATATTTAAATATTTATTTTTAGTTATATTAAATTATAAATTTATTAATAAATTCTAATGTAAAAATAAAAACAAAAATATTATATTAAATTAAAAAGTTTTATTATTATTATTATTATTATTATTATATAACAAAATTAAAAGAAAAAAAAAAAAGAAGGTGAAGCTAATTAGCACAGACACAATGCAAGTTAAAATTGTTTTTAAACATGGGCATAGGATTATGGGAATTTAAACAGTATTTTAATACCCTATAATCTCATATATCAAAGACGAAATAGAATTATATCTTAGTTTTTTTTTTCTAACCCTCATTATTTTTTAATTTTGATCAAATGTATAAATTTATTAAAAAATTTACATAATTATCGTATATTTGACTAATCATTAAAAAAAAGAAAGATTAAAAAAAAATTATGAGAGAATTATTATGCACCAAAGACATCCTAATTTCTCTTACAGTTCGGCACTTCGACAAGCTTGCCGCAAGGCTATCTTGATCCCCTCATGGTTCACTTTTCTATTTGTCAGTGCTTTGTTCATCCTTTGCTTTCATACTTCTTTTGAAAGAAACATTGTCTTCGCCATCTCCAGTTAGAGTCACGGCTCTACACTTACAACTCTCCTGTGTCCATAATGCCTTTAAAGGACAAACTATTAGACATAAACAATTTAAGAAGTTCACCATCCAATTATAGATGCTTCTTAAAACAAACCTCCGACTCTACTTTTAAAAGAGTTTTTAGCTTAAAGAAAGAAAACAACCAACAAAATCTAGGGAGCTATGATTAGTGTTTTAAAACCCAACTTGTGGGTAAAGATAAAGCGCCATGAAGACCCTACCCTTCTTTCTATTCTAAGTTTTCGGAGAGAAAACTTGAGAAGGAAGACAACAGACTATATTTATTAATTATCATGAATTTAAGACTTTTTATTCAATTAATTGAAAAGCTTTTCAAGAGACAATTTGAGCTAGTGTCGAACAAACCAACTCACCGAGGCAGCATCCTTCACAATCTTACCTATTACTTCTATAGAAGAATATACATTACTCATTTTTTCTTTTAAATAATAAAATTTGTAGGCATCATGAAATTAACCCTATCGAGATTGATCTTGATTTAACTTAATTGAATTCTAGTCTGGATTTCAATTTGACTTCGTTGAAGTTCGGTTAAAAAATATGATCTCTACAGAAAGACAAAAATTATTAATCCCACGACACATTCGAGGAGACATGAACGATTGATCTTAATTGAAGTTCATCCTATTTTGTTTTTTTTTGGATAACCCATGCTGAAGCTAAGAAAATAGAACTAAAACGAAATTGAAAGAGTTTACAAATCATGGGTACAGAAACAAGCCCCTGACAATCCAAGCAAAATGAATAAAAAAAACTATCAAAACATGTTTGGGATTGTTTCAATTCAAAAGGGGTTGTCTATTATCATCATATTTCTCTTTTGATTTAATTTTATATTTTAAGAATTTTTATAAGTCATTGGAATTGTAATCTGTAACAAAAATTTGTAAAAATTATAAAGAAATTCCCAAGCAGCATCGCGGGCGCGCGCGGGTCATACGCGGAAGTCAGCAGCAGTAGCAGCAACACTCGTCGCATGCGAAAGTCAGCAGCAACAGCCCCACGGCAGCAGCTCCCTCACGCTGCTCGCGGCTGGAGCAACAGGCGACTGGTGTTCGGCGCTGGCATATGGTGTGTTTCCAGCTTGACAGCGGCGAGTGCTTATAGGAGACAAGACGAACGAAAGCTGCTACGTTTTGGTGATGGCGGCTGGAGAAGAAAATATGAAATTCGGGTTTTTGAGTGGTAATTATGACTCAGACCCCTAAGTTCTGTAATATTTTTAATTTGGGTAATATTGATATACTATTGTGCATTTAAGTCCAGAAACGGTTTTGGGCTTGGTAAATCCTAGATTTAAGTCCAATAATATTTAGGCTTAATGAATTAAAATGCATGAATATAGTTTAACAAATTAAGTTTATTTTTTGTCCTAAAATTTTAATTAAAATTCTATTTTATTATCTTTAAAATTAAAAATTTGGATTAATAATAAATTTAAAGTTCATATTAGTCAAATCCATCAACAAAGATAATCCAATGGAAGAAGATATTGACAAGAAACCCAATGAAGATTAGGCTTAGGGTTATTTTTTTTATTTTAGGAAAACCATAAATTGAGATTATTTAATTTTCTATATGTTGTGTTTTGGATGTTAACATGCCATAATAACATGCCATATAAAATAAGTAGTGTCACTCTATGTATAATGATATATATCATTCATATAATATGAATTCATGTATATTTTTTGAAATTTGTAAATGCTTGATAATATAAGATATCACTTAGATAATATTATAGGAAGCATGCAATTAACAATATATGTATGTTTTAAAAAGAAAAAACAACTTTAAAATATTGAATGAGAGAGGGAAGATTTAAGATAATTTTCTCACGGGCTCCATTGTTAGTTCAATAAGAAAATTATATATATACCTTGACTTCATGATATGGTAATGCTCCCTACGGAGGGTATATATATTAGACATTTTATTTGATGAACTTCTTTAAAGATAAGGTCGAAATATGTTTCAATCTGTTAATCATCCTAACGATGGCTGCATGATATGAAAAATACGTAGATTGAAACAATGATTATACACTCAATAAAATTTGTTATTAACCTTCCCAACGAAACTCTGTTAACAAATGTTTTGCCCTAAAAGATAACGATAGTTATTTATCATGTTACGACATGAAAGTAAATAATCTAATGGTTAATTGGGTCTAGTAAGTGGTGGCATGACTTCCCCAACGAATAGCTTGCTAAAGCGGTACTAGATTATCGTTACAATAAAATAAAATGCATTTATGATTTTTTGCATTTTAAATTTTTATTGTGAATGTTATTTCAAAATATTAATGCATGAATGTTTTATTTTTTCCAGAAATGTCTTCCTTAAGCACACTTACTATTATTCTAAATCAAAACAAACTCACTGGCGAGAATTATATAGATTGGAAAAGAAATCTATATATTGTCCAGATTGCTGAAAATTATAAATATGTCTTAATTCAGGCATGCCCTCAGTACCACTAGAAAATACTCATAGAAATAAGAAAAGGCTTTATGAGAAATGGCAAAAGGCCAATGAAATGGCTAAATGCTACATTTTAGCTTCAATTTCTAATATTCTGCAGACTAAATATCAAAATTTGGAAACTGCTACTGAAATAATGGATAGTCTCCAAGAGATGTTTGGGCAAAGTACTCGCTCTGTGAGAGAAGCAGCATTGAAAAGTATTATGAATAGTAAAATGGAGAAAGGCATAAGAGTTCGTGATCATGTCCTCAAAATAATGGACTATTTAAATGAGGCTGAGATTCAGGGCGCACAAATCGATGATAACTCAAAATTGATATGGTGCTAGAATCTCTGCCAGATACATTCAAAGAGTTTAAGATCAATTATAACATGAACAAAAGAAACATGACCTTAACAGAATTTAGTTAACACATGGGTGTTGGATTCAGGAGCAACTAATTATATTTGTAATTCATTTTTTTGGTTTTAGGAAACCATGAAACTAAGTGAAGGGAGCGTGAAGCTGTAGCTTGGGACAGGACAGTTCGTGTCAGCAGAGAAGACTGGATCTGTTTTATTATCTTTTAATAATGAGACTTTAGTTTTGAATAATTGTCTTTATGTTCCAGACATTAGGAGGAATTTAATTTCAGTAGCTTGTTTGTCAAAGCAAGTGTATACTAATTTTGGATCGTCAGTTTCTATTTTTTACAATAATAGACTTATTTGTTCTGGTACATTGGAAGATAATTTACATCATTTGAGTCCTATGATCCTTTTTATGCATAATATAGTAATTGATAATAATAAGCATACACATTTATCTGAGAAAAGAAAATTTTCTTCCAACCAGTGCTACGGCATTTACACTTAGGTCATATAAACCAAAATAAGATATAGAGAATGATAAAAAATGGGCTCCTAGGTCCATTAGAAAATGAATCATTGCCGCTCTGTGAATCCTGTTTAGAAGGAAAAATGACCAAAAGGCCATTCTCATCCAAAGGAATGCCTGCATCAGTACCACTTGAATTGGTACATACAGATGTATGTGGACCAATCAATGTACAAGCTCGAGGAGGCTATAAGTACTTCATCACTTTCACTGATGATTACTCTAGATACAGTTATATTTATCTGATGCGTCACAAGTCTGAAGCTCTTGAGAAATTCAAAGAGTAAAAGGCTAAAACAGAAAAGCAGTTGATAAGAACATAAAGAAACTTCGATCTGATCGAGGTGGTGAATATCTCTCCATAGATTTTAAAGAGTATCTAGTTGAAAATGAGATTATATCTCAGTTGACTACCCCAAGAATACCACAACAAAACGGGGTAGTTGAAAGGAGAAATAGAACTCTTTGGGATATGATGAGATCTATGCTAAGTTATTTGTACTTACCTATCTCTTTTTGAGACTAGCACTAGAAACTGCAGTTTACCTTTTAAACTTAGTTCCATCTAAGTCAGTGCCTAAAACCCCAATAGAATTATTATCAGGTCGAAAACTAAGTTTACGACATGTCCGTATTTGGAGATCACTAGCATATGTGTTGAAACCAAAGGCAGATAAGATGGATTCACGTTCTGAGGTTTGCATGTTTGTGGGGTATCCCAAAGGAACAAAGGGAAGTTTATTTTATAGTCCTCAAGATAGAAAGGTAATTATGAGCACACATTTTACTTCACTCGAGGAAGACTATATGAAGAACTTCAGACCTAAGAGTAAGGTAATATTAGAAGAACTATCAAGTGATCAAATTGATACTCAGCTTTCAACACCTGTTTTAGAAGAAATGAAGAGCAACAATCTGATCAACAAAAGATTATCCCTAAACAACCATCATTTTTAGAATCTCGTCGCAATGGGAGAGTAACTAGGTTACCAACAAGATATATGTTAGTGGGAGAAACCTATACGGCTATCTCAAATGAACATGTACAAGATCCCACTAGTTACAATGAAGCTCTAATAGATTGTGATGCTGAATATTTGAAAAGGGCTATGAATCAAGAAATTGAATCTATGTATTCTAATAAAGTCTGGGAACTTGTAAAGGCACCAAATGGGGTAAAACCTATTGGATGCAAGTGGATCTACAAGAGAAAAAGAAGAATAGATGGAATGGTAGAAACATTTAAAGTAAGATTAGTAGCCAAATGGTTCACTCAAAAAAAGAGAATCGATTATGAGGAAACATTTTCTCCGATGGCTAGGTTTCTGAATAAAGGACGAGACGAGGAAATTCTTCTTTAAATGAAATAATTCACTCGAGTCTGCTCTCTATTGCTGTAGTGTTAGATTACGAAATTTGGCAAATGGATGTCAAGACTGTCTTTTTCAATGAGCATCTTGAAAAAGACATCTTTATGTAGCAACCAGATGGATTCATACAAAAAGGCCAAGAACACTTGGTATGCAAGTTGCAGAGATCCATCTATGGATTGAAGCAAGCATCCCAGTCATGGAATATCAGATTTGATCAAGCGATAAAATCGTTTGGATTCATTCAGAATATGGATGAACAATGTGTATACAAGAAAATTCAAAAAAAAAGATTGTAGCCTTCCTAATTCTTTATGTAGATGATATTCTCCTTATCAGAAACGATGTAAGAGTATTGACTACTATAAAGAGTTGGCTAGCAAAACAATTTGATATGAAAGATCTGGGAGAAGCCAGTTATATTCTTAGTATCAAGTTACTACTAGACTGGAAGAATAAAACGATAGCTTTATCTCAAGTGGTCTATATCGATAAGATATTGGCTAGATTTAGCATGGTAAATTCCAAGACTGGTTTGTTACCATTCATAATGGAATTTTATTCTCTAAAGATCAATCACCTAAAACATCTGAGGAGATAGAGAAAATGAGACGAGTTCCCTACGTAGAAGTTGTGGGAAGTCTCATGTATGTCATGTTTTACACTAGACCAGACATATGTTATGCAGTTGGGATGGTTAGCAGATATCAATCTAATCCTGGACCTGAACACTGGACTGTTGTCAAGCACATAATGAAGTATCTGAAAAGAACTAATGATTATATGCTTGTGTATTCTGGTGATGAATTTACTCCAGTGGGTTATACTGATTTTGACTTTATGTCAGATAAGGATTCTAGAAAGTCTACTTCTGGCTATGTGTTTACATTAGGAAGTGGAGCTATTAGTTGAAGGAGCGTGAAACAATCCTGTATCGCAGGCTCTACAATAGAAGTTGAATATGTGGCTGCAAAAGAAGCAGTATGGCTCCGCAAGTTCCTTCAAGATCTTGAGGTGGTATCTGCTGCAAATGTACCACTTAAATTTTTTTGTTATAATAGTGGTGCAGTGGCTCAATCAAAAGAACCGATGAACCACAAGAAACAAAAACACATTGAAAGGAAGTATCATCTCATAAGGGATATAACGCAGAGAGGTGATGTAGAAGTTACTCATATTGCGTCACAACAAAACTTGGCAGGTCCTTTTACTAAGGCCATCCCTATGAAACTTTTTGACTTGCACTTAGAGTCCACGGGCATGCGCGAGATGCCAACTATGCTCTGAGAGCTAGTGGGAGATTATTGGAAAAATATGCTCTTTAAAGCATATATATATATATATTTGTTGTAATAAATATATTTCTGATTAATAAAATAAATGAATTATTTTATTCATGTATCTTTATTGCATTAATATTTTGAGTAAAATCCATTTAATCATAATATATGTATTTATACGATCATCATGTGGATTTGCAGAAGACATAAATACAAGTTATCTTATAATTAAATAAATTAAGTTCGCAGTTGATAAATAAAGTTGGGCACTTTTTTTAAGTATAGACTGTAATAAATTCATTGAATGATTTGTCTTAATCATGTATTAATTTATTGATGTAGTATGACTACATTGAACTGGATCACATATGAGATTTAATTAACCTAGTAATAACTGTCAGACTTATTAAATCTCATAGGCATTAATTTACTATAATCTTAATCTTGAGTTAGTTATAATTTAATGATTGTAGTTGTTATTTCATTTGAGTTTCCAATGGACATGACATACACATGTAGTCAAGATTACACTGTATTTTGGTGGGAGCAATTACAAGTATTAAAATTATAGATTAACAATACAGAATTTGTACAGTACATCTCTTGATGGGTTTTCAGTACTTGATCATAGAATTCTCTAGTCGGAGTACGTCAACATAAATAAGTATGTTGAAAATGATTATTAGAGAAAACTAGTAAGTATCAAAGAGTAAGATGTAATTAAATTGATTGGACTGTTGAGATATCAATTTAAATTAACGATGTGGTATAAAGGATTGTGCAGTAAAGAAATCAATATGGCTTGGGCAAATTATTATTCAAACATACAATTATGGAGGTCAGTTCCAATCTTATAGTGGAGTAGAATTGGAATTAAATAATTATATTTGTTTAATTACAAATTTAATTATTGTACCCACTATTATATGTTATCAAATGATCCCCGGGTTATCCCATTTAAATGATAACACCATCACTGGACCCAAAAGTAAGAAAACTGACGTATTAGGTCAAAATCATAATTATAACATTTGTTAAGACCTAGTATGTTATATTCGAGTATAAAAGGGGGCTTGTGATATTTTACAAGGTGGTTCCTTTTAGTTACATATTCTCTCCACTTTTACGTAAGTAGAGAGATAGTATTTAATTCAAATATTTAAATTAAAATAAGAATCCTATTTTAAATAGGAATCCTAATTCTAACATATTAGGATCTTTCATAAGATATTATAAAATAGGTACTTTTCTCTTAAAACAAGAGAGAATAGAATTCCAGGTTTTTGAGAAAAATACAGAAGACATAGAGTTCTAGCACGTCCAGTGTTGATCGATCTTGAGTCATAACCTGGAAGATCGTTTGGAGACGAATCTACAACTCTCAATAGTTTGTCTTCTTAGATCATCAAGTGTATGAATTTCTAGATTACTTAATTCTTATATGTTGTATGAGATCGCTCCTAAAAAATTTTAATTGAAAAATTAAGAAAAATCTGATTTTATCCCTGCAGATGTAAGAGTTCCTAATACGAAGAATCGTAAGCATGGATTCACACTCAATAACAATATGACGCCATTGATGAGCATGAGCCTGTTCAATAGCCAAAATCACAGCTGTTGATGCTGTTTTTCCCGCGTGCCTTGAAACAGTGCCTCGAACCTTCTGCTCGCGATTAGCTCGAGCTCGAGCTCGAGCAGGACTGCCTTCTTCTTCCTGCTCACTGTCTTTTCCGAGCGAGATCTCCGGACTGTACTCACGTGAAACAGTGGTCGGGGTAGCCGGGCGTGTTCCGGCGAAAACCCTCCGACGCTCAAGTCAGTAATCGGGTTGCTCTTTTTGGTATCTCCCTTAGTGAGAGAGACCGAAAAGATGAAAGGGATATTTTTCGCCCTCCCTTTTGGAATAAATATGGTGTTTTCAGAGAATCCAGATAAGAGAAATCAGAATAGGAAGAACTTGTGTCTCTTTTCAGAATCCTTGTGAATGAATTTTTCCAACCCCTGTAACGTACCCGTCTCTTTCCTTTTATACTCCATTTTTCCCGCTCTTTCTCTCCAAGAGCATCCATTCCCGCGTCAGTGGTGTCTGGGTCCCTCTGACAGCCGGGATTGGTGTAATATTCCCTGGGGATGCGCGGCTGTCAGAGGGAACCCGGTTCACGTGGCCAGATCACCATGTCGGGCATGTGCGCTAGGAATGATGACACCGTGGGGGCATGTGCTGGCCATCGGTAATAGTACCACCACCATACTATGTGGGGCCCAGATTAGACATCAAAAGGTGTGCCAGGATTTGGAGAAAGCGGGTCGGGCTGCCATGGGCCGGATCTTGTCCAGTTGTGCTCGGGGACTTAATCTCTGCGAGCAGAAAAGAAGTGCTTAGTTCTCGACCTTGACCAGCTTTGACTGGGAGAGACGACCTCGAGCAGGCAAGAGAGCTCGGAGCTCGGATGGCTATGAATTCCTCGACCTTAACCAGCTTTGACTGGGGCGGACGACCTCGAGCAGGCTAAAGAGCTCGGAGCTCGAGCGGCTCTGAATTCCTCGACCTTGACCAACTTTGGCGTCTAGTGAGGTTGTCTTCGTGCGATGGCTGGGACCTCCGCTCGAGCTAGGTCGTCCTCGGGTATTTTATTCAGTTCGGAAGGGCCTCGAGAAGACCTGCCCGATATTACCCAAACACCAGTCCCCCAGTTTCTAGTCTTTTGAGTGAAATGAGATAAGACTGGAAACTCATTAATGATGGGCCGAATTCGCGGCCTTTCACGCTTCCCCACATTTCCCAGTTGTCTCCCACTTCAATCATTTCGCATTTAAGGCGGGACACGTGGGTTGATCCCAGCCGTGCTTTTAAAATTTGAAGGGACGTTATCTGAAATGTCGTGTCCCTCAAAACGCACGCCGCTAGTCGAAGAGACGCGTTCTCCTCTTCATAAACCTCTAACTTCGTCGTTGTTCCCTCTATTTGCTCACTTTTCGTTCAAACTCAAAATTAATCTGTTCTCCGCTGTTTACTTGTCTTCTTCTTTCTGTCAAGGTGATTTCTAGCCAACCACAATTCCTTTCGCGTTCAGGTACAAGCCACTCTTCCATTCCCTGCCGCCACTCTGTTTCTTCCCCTGCTGAACTCCGTTAGTTTATTTCCTTAGGAAAAAGAAAAATGTCAAATCCCCAACAGGCCCGTAGGATGTTGCCAGAGGATTCGTCCTCTTCTAGTGAGGCACAACCCTTAGTATAATCCCCGTGAGGGATTCTAGTCTAGAGAGGGAATTACCCGCGGCCGAGACCCTGCCGCATCAAAGGGCAAGGGCCAGTCAAAGGTCTGAGCGTGGGGAATATCCCATTGACCACCTGAGATGTGAAACCACCCCTTCGGACTTAGATAGGCTTAGGCAGACTTACCATATACCCGAAAATGTGGATTTAAGGTTGCCGGGCAGGGGTGAAATCCCCA
Organism: Murraya koenigii; assembly: GCA_025617385.1. Taxonomy (NCBI): domain Eukaryota; kingdom Viridiplantae; phylum Streptophyta; class Magnoliopsida; order Sapindales; family Rutaceae; genus Murraya; species Murraya koenigii. The sequence continues at coordinate 13,819,540 of CM046817.1, read as the reverse complement.
GCCGTCCCCCCCAAGGATACACGACCTTCTACTGGAGTGCTTCAAATGGGGGTTAGGCCGCCTCTCCAGCCTTACTTTGCCCAGGTTTTGTCTGGGTTCCGTCTGGCCCCGGGGCAATTGAACCCAAATGGGTGGGATGTCCTTTCCGGACTCTTTGTATTGTGGAAGCGCTGTGATCTGGGTGAACCCTCGGTAGGGGAAATCAAACACCTTTACCAGTTGAAGTGCAGCCCGAAGGATGCTGGTTGGTATTACCTTACCTCCAGCCTGAAGGGTAAAAAGCCCATCACCGATCTCCCAACTTCTGGTGGCAACCGGAAGAGCAAATTCTTCTTCGTTGGGGGAGAGTGGGGGCAAGCTGCACTTCGTAGCGAGGGGGTCCCTCCAGTCCCGCGGTACTTTTGCACTCCAGGTCGTTTATCTGTCTTGTGGATTTTACCTTTAGTTTTCCTGCTCGCGTCCGTTCTCATTGTTCTGCTTTAGTTGTTTTTGCAGTTTCCTAGGGTGCCTCTTACTCGATTGGGGCCAGCTTCGAGCAAAGGTGCAGACCGTTCTTTCAAGCGCGAGCTCGTGCAGGGAGCTGTTAACACCCCAAAACTTTTTGGAATCCAGTTTAGTACCGAGTGAAAACATGAGCAGCAGAATGCGCGAGATGTTACATCGGCGTATGGGGACAACTGAAGGTGCGAGCACCTCAAAGAGGCCACGAGCAGAAACGGGTGCTCCGCCTCCATCCACTCGAGCTTCTTCTTCTGCTCGGCAGGTCGAGCGAGTAGAGGAGGGTCCTCCACGCAGACGGCAAAGAACCGTTGCTCCAGCTCGCCCTCAAACCGACAGTGTGCAGGAGCAAAATCAGCCTGGCCGTTTCGAGCCTTACTTGAGGACCTACAATGAGGAGTTGAGCAACAGATTCTTGGATGAAATAGAATCCTTCAATTCTGATGAGCTGTTCAGCGCCTTCCAGCGACTTTCCTCCCGAGCTTTGGCAACTGCGACTAGGCTCAATGAGATGGCTCAAGGTTCCCAGGAAGAACTTCAAGCAAAGGTTCAGAGCTTGGAGCAGATTGTGGGCGAACTGAAGGAGGAAAACCAAAAGCTTATGGACGAGAACTTAAATTTTGCAGAGAAGACAGCAGTGGCTGACTCCAAGGCCTCTGAGCTTCAGAGAAAGCTGACTGACACCCGCGATGAATTGGAGCATGCTCGAAAGGATCTGGACACTCAGAAATCTTACTACGAGCAGCTCATAGGGGGGGAAACTGCTCGTCTTCAAGGGCAAATTGACACTTTAAAGGTCCGACTTGCCACCGAAGTACAACAATGGGGCGGACTCGATTCATGACTACCTCATGTATGCTTTTGGTAAGGCATACCCCGAGGCCGACATGTCTAAGGTTGAAGGGTATGTAGCTGAATACATGAGCACTCATGAAGCTGCTCCGTCCGAGCCCCAAGGTGTTGTCAGAGAGCTCGCTCCCTCTTCTGCCAATGCCCCTCCTGCTGAAGCCCATGCTGATGTCCCTCCTACTGCTCCTCCTGCTGATGCTGGCCATCCTCCTGCTGCTGCTGATGACGTCCCTCCTGCTGATGCTGGCCTTCCTCCTGCTGCTGCTGACAACGTCACTCCTACTGCATGATTGATTGATTTTTTTTTTGTTTACATTTCATGTACTTGCAATCATTCAATAAATAAAAAACATACGTTTTAGCAACAATCATATGTGCAAGCTTGTTGGGGCTTTTCTTCTTTTGTTTTCTGCCCAAGTATGATGTTGTTTAACTCGTGCATGGTAGAGTTTTGCTTTGGCTTGGGCTAAAAGCCTTATGTTTATTTTGTGAGCTCATTTAACTTGCTCGAGCCTGCATTTGGCTCTTGCTAGACACCGTCCCGCCTAGGGCTTAGGCTAGGGACTTTTGGCCTTAGCATTATTCATGAACTTCCTTCACTTGTGTTTAGCTTTGCCAGGCACTGTCCAGCTTAGGACTTAGGCTTTTGGACTTTTGGCCAATGAGTTCTTCTTGAACTTCTACTCCTGCTCGGGCCTGCAATTGACACAAGGTTGGCACCGTCCCGCCTAAGACTTAGGCTTTGGGACTTCTGGCCAAGGAGTTCTTCTTGAACTTCTGCTCCTGCTCGGGCCTGCAATTGACCCAAGCTTGGCACCGTCCCGCCTAAGACTTAGGCTTTGGGACTTCTGGCCAAGGAGTTCTTCTTGAACTTATGCTCATGCTCGGGCCTGCAATTGACCCAAGCTTCTTCTGGTGTTACTCCTGCTCGAGCCTGCAATTGACCCAAGCTTGGCACCGTCCCGCCTAAGACTTAGGCTTTGGGACTTCGGCCGAGGAGTTCTTCTGAGCTTCGCTCGGGCCCGCAATTGACCCAAGCTCTTCCGGTGATACTCCCGCTCGGGCCTGCAATTGACCCAAGCTTGGCACCGTCCCGCCTAAGACTTAAGCTTTACGACTTCTGGCCGAGGAGTTCTTCTTGAGCTTCTACTCGGGCCTGCAATTGACCCAAGCTTCTTCTGGTGATACTTTTGCTCGGGCCTGCAATTGACCCAAGCTTGGCACCGTCCCGCCTAAGACTTAGGCTTTGGGACTTCTGGCCGAGGAGTTCTTCTGAGCTTCTGCTCGGGCCTGCAATTGACCCAAGCTTGGCACCGTCCCACCTAAGACTTAGGCTTTGGGTCTTCTGGCCGAGGAGTTCTTCTTGAGCTTCCGCTCGGGCCTGCAATTGACCCAAGCTTGGCACCGTCCCGCCTAAGACTTAGGCTTTGGGACTTCTGGCCGAAGAGTTCTTCTTGAGCTTCTGCTCAGGCCTGCAATTGACCCAAGCTTCTTCTTGTGATACTCCTGCTCGGGCCTGCAATTGACCCAAGCGTGGCACCGTCCCGCCTAAGACTTAGGCTTTGGGACTTTTGGCCGAGGAGTTCTTCTTGAGCTTCTGCTCGGGCCTGCAATTGACCCAAGCTTCTTCTGCTGTTACTCCTGCTCGGGCCTGCAATTGACCCAAGCTTGGCACCGTCCCGCCTAAGACTTAGGCTTTGGGACTTTTGGCCAAGGAGCTTTTCTTGAACTTCTGCTCGGGCCTGCAATTGACCCAAGCGTCTTCTTATGCTTCTAGTCTTCATCTTGAACTTACATTATGAATGCTTTTCTTATTCTCATATACATTTATACTTTTACATATCCCATATTGGGACGAGATCTTACATTAACACTTCACAATACAAGGAGACTTACTGGAAATATTTCCTCAGGAGTTGTGCGTTCCACGGTCTCTGACTTCCTCTAACTTCTCAGTCGGCTCTTGCCTTCCGTTCCTCGATTCCCCCCTCGAGTCCAGCGAGGTTATCTGCATGGCTTCTTTGGCAGCTACAGCGTAGCAGCTCCTCGCCACCCTTTGGCTGCCCTTCACGACCCCTACGGCCCCATTTACTCGATACTTTAGGGCCAAGTAATGGGTGGATAGCACGCACTGGCTGATCCTCATAAATGGCCTCCCTAAAATTGCCTGGTACGGGCTGGCTTCATCTACCACCACGAAATCCAGCATCATGTTCTTCTCGAAAGGCTTCGAGCCCATGGTTACTGCTAGCTTGATGATTCCCAGAGGTATTAGCTTTCCTTCCCCGAATCCTTTCAAGAAAGTGCTCGTATGCTCAAGGCTCACGCCTGTTATTCCTAAATCCTCGAGTGTGGATTTGAAGAGAATATCCACCGAGCTCCCCGAGTCAACCAGTATTCGATCAACTTCCTTGTTCGCTACATTGGCTTTTACCACCAGGGCATTCTCGTGAGGTACTGACACCCCTCCTCGTCTTCATCCGTCCACATGATTGGCACCTGCCGAACCTTGGCCTTCTTGGCAGCAGGGGCAATGAGCAAGACTTCTCGGCCGGCAGCGGCGTATCTGCAGTAGTTTTTCCGGGCCCTATTGGAACTTCCTGCCATCGTGGGCCCTCCTGAGATTACCCTCACGGACGGTGGTTCTATGTCTATTTCGTAAGCCCGGCCATTTTCTTCAGGCTGCTGCTCAACCACCGGATGCCCTCCTTCAACAAACTCATCTAGGTACCGATTCCTAACCAGATCCTCCACCTGATTTTTCAAATCACGGCACTGTGATGTGGAGTGGCCGTGGTCACCATGGAAACGGCAGAACCGCTCCCTGTTTCGCTTGCCAGCTGACTGGCGTTGGAAGGCTCAGCAGTCCTCGCTCCTCAGCCACTTGAAGTACCTCTTCAAGAGATACCTTCAACCTCGTATACTGCTCGTAAGCAGGGCTCTGTTCCACCACTTGTATCTCCTTATCCCTTGGGAAGCTTCTCTGTGGGGGTGGCAATGAACGATCAGCCCCGTTGTGGCTCACCTCAGGTCTGCTTGGTGGCTGGTTGCGGGATGTGTGGCCATCATGACGCCTGTACTCTCTGTGATCCCGGCCCAGAGACCTGCAATGTGGCAGGGGGACTATCCGCGGTGGGGGAGCTCTCTGATAAGGGTTGTACAGGGCAACCCGGTCCCTTGCTGCCTTTGGAGCTTGTGTCCCTCGGGCAGGACCCCCTTTCTCCTTCCTCCTTGCTCCATTGACCTGCTCATTCCTCAGTTTGGCAGCTTTTTCTTCTTCGATTACCATATCCAGTTTCACCTGCTCATACGCGTCCGAATACGAACGTATCGAAGGACTCCGCAGATTATACCATGGTCTCCCCATTCGGATTCCATCCTTCAATCCTCTCAGAGCTTGGGGATGGTTAAACGCACCAAGATCTAGAACCGATCTATGGTATCTTTTGACAAACTCCCAGAGAGATTCTCCCTCCTTCTGCTTTACTTCTGACAGCTCCATCATGTCATCCTCAGGGGTCACTGCGCCCCGGAATTACTCTGTGAACTCCCTACACATCTGTTCAAAGCTCAAGATGCTTCCCCGTGGGAGTCTGCGGTACCATTCTCTCGCTCTTCCCTCCAGGGTGAGTGGGAAGGCCCGACACCTCTGAGCTGCTGACAATCCTTGCACCCCCATCATGTCGTTGAACCGTTCTATGTGCACTAATGGATCACTTTTCCCTGAGAACTTCAGATCTGGGAAGCAGAAGTCACGTGGGATCGTGACACTCATGATCTCCGTCGAGAGTGGAGATTCGTTATCCAGCATTATTCGCCAGCTTGGGCTCTTTCTGTTCCCCCAGAGGTCTTCCACAACTTGTGCCAACCTGCGCACCTCTCCCTCCAACTCTTCCACGCGAGAGGTCGGGGCTGTGTCCTGTAAGTGCTGACGGGACCCCCTTTCCTCCATGTTTGTTTCTTCCCTCACTGCAACATTTGGTGCCCTAGGTATTTGGGCTTCATCTCCCATATTTTCCCGAACAGGAGCATTCCTACGGCTGGACTCTGGGACATCATTACATGCTTTTCTCTGTCCCTCCCTGAGTTCTTGCAATAGAGAGGTCAGAGTCTCCATCTGTTTCTCCATTCGATCTATTCTTTCCTGGATCTCCGTATTCTGGGCCTCATTGACCACTTCTCTCAAAGTTACTGATTCTTTTGGACTTACTCCTCTTCTGTTGTTTCCTCTCATCGTTGCGTTGTGTGTCTTGAATGTATTAGGAAATCAGGCTTTTTGTGCCGATCCCCACAGACGGCGCCAAAAGATGTTGATGCTGTTTTTCTCGCGTGCCTTGAAACAGTGCCTCGAACTTTCTGCTCGCGATTAGCTCGAGCTCGAGCAGGACTGCCTTCTTCTTCCTGTTCCGCTGTCTTTTCCAGAACAGAGATCTCCTAGACCTGTACTCACAGAAAACAGGGTCAGGGGTAGCCGAGCGTGTTCCGGCGAAAACCCTCCGACGCTCAAGTCGATGATCGGGTTGTTCTTTTGGTATCTCCCTAGTGAGAGAGACCGGAAAGATGAAAGGGATATTTTTTGCCCTCCCTTTTTGAATAAATATGGTGTTTTCAGAGAATCCAGATAAGAGAAATCAGAATAGGAAGAACCTGTGTCTCTTTTCAAAATCCTTGTGAATGAATTTTTCCAACCCTCATAACGCATCTGCGTCTCTTTCCTTTTATACTCCATTTTTCCCGCTCTTTCTCTCAAGAGCATCCATTCCGCGTCGATGGTGTCCGGGTCCCTCTAACGTAGGGATTGGTGTAATATTCCCTGGGGATGCGCGGCTGTTTTCTTAACCTGGTTCACGTTGCCAGATCACCATGTCGGGCATGTGCGCTAGGAATGATGACACCGTGGGGGCATGTGCCGGCCATCGGCAATAGTACCACCACCATACTATGTGGGGCCCAGATCAGACATCAAAAGGTGTGCCAGGATTCGGAGAAAGCGGGTCGGGCTGCCCTGGGCCGGATCTTGTCCAGTTGTGCTTGGGGACTTAATCTCTGCGAGCAGGAAAGAAGTGCTCAGTTCTCGACCTTGACCAGCTTTGACTGGGAGAGACGACCTCGAGCAGGCAAGAGAGCTCGGAGCTCGGATGGCTATGAATTCCTCGACCTTGACTAGCTTTGACTGGGGAGTACGACCTCGAGCAGGCAAAAGAGCTCGGAGCTCAAGCGGCTCTGAATTCCTCGACCTTGACCAGCTTTGACGTCTAGTGAGGTTGTCTTCGTGCCAGTGGTCGGGACCTCTGCTTGAGCTAAGCTATTCTCGGGGTATTTTATTCGAGCTGGAAGGGCCTCGAGAAGACCTGCCCGATATTACCCAAACAACAGCTATTAGTTTGGATCTCGATTTGTTTTAGCTGAATCTAGAAATATGCTCCCAAAGAAAGACAAAAATTACTCCCATATCACACTCGAAGAGATTTGAACCATTTATCTTGGTCGAAGTTCTGTCGGGAAATACGCTGCCCAAAAGAAGACAAAAATCACACCACAACTTAAGGAAACTTTGCCTCAAAAATAAGACGAGGAACAACCCACAGTTACATTAACTGTGATCTACAGACGTCTAATTGATTTAATCACAATAAAAAAAAAATTAAGTTTCTCATTAAAAAATAATAATTTAGCCTGGATTACAAATCGTTTACCCTTTAATCACAATATAAAATACTTGATTTTTTTTAGAATGCCTATAAACTATAAATACTCATGATTTATTCATGACACCATTAAGTATAATATTATTGTTAAGAAATAGTCAACTCTCACATTGTTTATAGTTTTTGCAAAGAGTGTTACATGAGTATCATCGTATTTTCTTAGATACTGATAAATTATAACTTCCAAGAATTCGTTTTTGCAAATATAACATCAAACAACCGCTTAATTAGTTAATCATCACCTCATTTCTATTAGAAATTTCTAGTAATCTTGAATTTAGAAGTAGCTAATATAAAACAATATTGTATAGGGTTTGTGTTCATATATATTAATGAACTCTTCGTAAAGTCTACATAGAGAGTGTTTTGATCGTGCACAAAATAGTTACACGCGTCAAGTAATAGCAAAAACTTTGTATATATCATCACCACCTCCAAATAAAAAATATGCACTGCACTTGTAGTATATCTTTCAATGAATCAATTCAATGAATAAGAGCCATCTAATTCAAAGCCGTGATTTTATTTTTTTAAGTCATTTTCATTAACTTTCAGCTGTGCAAAAGACAGAGTACTGCAAGTGCAATACTAGGCCAACAACAAACCGCCTTCGAATTTAAGACTGGACAAAAAAAATTTTTAAAAAGGGAAAAGAGAAGAAGCTCACAAACTTGTTTTATATTATAAAACTCAGTTGAGTTTGTGCACACATTTAATTTACATAAAGCCATGGCGTTCTCTCCTTCCTTTTCCTCCTTTGTCCATCCTCAACTCCTGAAAATTATTGCCAAGATGCCTTTCTTTGATGCTTTCTTGTTTTATGTTAGTGCAAGATCTCTCTCTATCTTTCTCTCATATTGCATTAATTTATTTCTATCTTCTGAACAAAATTTACTATTTAAAGAGTCAAATATACATTAATATATAAAGTTTTAAGTTTCAGAGCGACTATTCTGTTTAAACTTAAAAGCTTAAAATAGTTTATGCCTGTAATAAAATCTTTTATTTGTACAAAAGTCGAAATATAAAGAAATCGATATTATTGATTATTATCTATCCAAGGGCAAAACCATGTGGTTTTCAGGAGGTTTTTTTTTTTGGCTTGGTGATGTAAGACGTAATTTTAGGATTTTTTTAATTTTAATTAGAGTTGATTTTTTATTTTAATTATAGTCAATTATGGTAAGTGTCTTATCTTTTATTTTTATTATAATTGTAATTTTTTTTTAAGTTAACTTAAGAAAGTATGTTTATTATATTATAAATAGAGAGATCTTATTATTATAACTTCAATTTCAATTAATCAATAACCCACCTTTTATAATTTCTTCTGGAATTATCTATCATAATTTATTTTATAGAGTCATTTAGATTAGAGCGTCATCTAATTTCGCTTAGCACATTATTAAAAATTTCTTTGAGTCATTCAGATTAGAACAAATATAATTACACTTCGATATAATCAATCACTAGATATAATCGCACTTCGATTAGATCATAACCTAAACACTAGATCTAATTACGCTTGAATTAAAGCGTAACTTAATCACGATGGAATGGTCTAATAATAGAACGGTATTTAATTTTTTTTTACCCTATCAATTTCGCTTTCGATGCCCTGCTTCGTCACTTGACTACCATATTTTAAATTCTAAGTGAAAATTTGAATTGGCTTTTTCTCATTCTCGACATATTTAAAGAAAAACAATTATTGATAATTATTTTTATTTATTGAAGGTTATACATATTTTGGACAAGCTAGATTTATGGCACAGATTACCGGTGCTACTGGAACTTGCTTATCTGGGGATGAGAAGGCATCTGCATCAGCGGTATAATCTAATGCATGTCGGCAAGATCAACGGTCAGAAATATGACATGGAGGAAATTTCTTATCGGATGGCTGGCTGATGGGACATGTAAATCGTAATCACCCTTTTGATGATACTATTGGCAGCCAAGGAACCGTTTCAGGTCGCAGCATGCTCCATCCACCTTAGCATATGGGGTATGTATGTGCGTGCATAAATATGGACAATTAATAAAATCATCGACTTACAGTTAATTTTTTAATATTGCATTAATATAATTGCAGTATATTAAATTTCTTTGACGTTTTCTATTCTAAGCTTGTATTTTTTATGTAATTAAAATTATGTGGGATTGGGCAGTTGCTGGATCCTCATCCAACAGTTGTGGCCACAAAGCTTTTGGCAAGGAAAAAGTTTATAGACAATGGGAAGCAGTTCAACATGATAGCATGCTCTTAGATTCAATTCATGATTCATGACTGAGTTGACGATTTGGAGGACAGAAAATAGGTAAATACTCATCTTATCTCCAATAAGTATATAATTGTCTTGTGCTATGAACTAATTAACTTGTATATATATAGTTCGGTTTGATTCGATTCATAAATTTAGTTCGGTTTTATATGATTTGTTTCATGAAATTTAATATTTTTCTTTGATATTAGCTAATTTTTTTTTAATAAATTTCACCCAAATTTGTTTATTTTCAGTCGACTTAATTATATTCATGAATCATTCATGTTTTATGCAAAAATAAAAATAATAAAATATTATTGTATATATATATATTTAATATTTTTTTTAAAATTTTAACACTAAATTAATTGATTTTCAATTCAATTCGATTCAAACAAAAAGCTAATCAATTCACATTTTCTGAACCATCCGGTTCTTACTGACCGAATCGAACCAAATCAAACTTACATATTTTGGTTTGGTTAATTTCGGGTTAGTCAAAACCAAATCGAATACCCACCCCTAACTGTAGTTTGAAAATTAAGTTATTTTATCCACAATTGTTGATGAAAGTTATATTATCTTCATAATTTTTGCTAAAATTATTATTTAAAAAGTCATATTTATTAAACACTATATTATTTATATCATAGCTAAAGTTTCTATTTCACTATTATAGCACTCATTACCCAAAAAAAAAGTCTTTAATTAAAGTACTGGAAGGGTACAAGACCAGTAGAGTATCAATTTCGCTCACATCAAAATTAAACTTACTTGAAGCTATAGACAATAAAACTTCTATAAAATAATATTGTTGGGACTAGGAAAAAATATAATTTTAGCAAGGTTATTTATTTATTGATAAATTAATAATTTTTTAATTTATCAATAAATGAATATTTATTAATTTATGAAGAGTTTTCTTGGTACATGTATTATTCTTTTAACTAAGATTCACGCATGAGTTATAAATATAAGTACATGTACATAGAAGCCAAGAAGTTATTGTAAATACATTTTAATTATCATGTATTTACAAATGACATTAACAAATTAATGTAAGTATATTGTACATAGTACATAGAACATAGAACACAAATTTTATTAATACATAATCCATTATTTTTAAATTTAGACTCAAATTATTAGAATCATGTCTTCTCATTTAAAATGAGTAAAAAAATTTACATTAACTAGTGAGATGAGAAAAATACTATGTGAATATAAAAATGAGCATCCCTACTCAAGTAAAAAAGATTTGTAACAATGGGTTCAACAATAATTTCATCTCCCTATAAACCGGTCAACAATATCAAATACTCTTAAAAAGTCAGTTGAATATCTGTCAAATTTTGTGTAAATTTTATTGAACTCGCAAGTGCACGAATCTATTTAATATAAATTAATAGTGACGAGTATTGATCCCACGAGTAGGTGAATTTTAATTATACATAGAGTTAATTTTCTAATTGGGTAAATTAATTTATGGTGAAGATTTTACTATATATTTTTCTAAAATTTAAATTAAATAGCAGGAATAAATTAAAGATAAAATTGTGCAAATAAAACACTTAAGTCTTAGGATTTACACTCAACACTGCTCTGTGAGCCTAATATTCATTTTTAGTACTAATTAAATTATTAGAGGAGATTTCTACTCCTTATGAGTCTTATTCTAATAAATATGGTATTAAGTGCTCATTGTGTCAAACGGTAACGATCCTACATTAAGTGTGGTGTTAAGAACACGATGTACCAGATGATAACAATTATTCTATTAACAACGTGACAAGACCCTCCACTAAATAACTTAGATTCACTCTCTGTTGACACTGAGTCAAGATGACCCACAAATACTAGAGAGGAGTCTCTCTCTAATAGATATGGTGTTAAGTACTTACCGTGCCAGACAGTAACAATATTTCACTAAGAGCCAGTATAAACACTGCATACCTAAACAAGATACACTGTCTGTCAACAACAAGTGAAAACATCCACAAAATCAAAGAGGGAGAGAAAATAAACTTACTTAATTAAGCTCATGGAACATATAGATGTTTCACCTTCAAACCAAGCTTAGAATTAAGTTAGCTACTCATAATTGTACTAAGGATAAAATGATAATTTTATTAAAATACATAGAAAATATAAGATGGAGAGAGAATTGGACAAAGTAGATCTCAAATTTGGATTCAAAACTGTCAAATTAGCGGGGGTAGCTCTCTATTTATAGATGCAACTTGTAAATCATGGCCATCAGATGAGACCAATTAGGACGCATAGGATTGCATCACATAACACACTCAGATTGGATGGAACACGTCATTAGTGGCTATCATTCTGTGAATATGCATGCATGGTACGCAAGTTTTTTGGTCTACTAATACATTGTCACGTCATCGATCAACACAAAGTCAATAAATTTGATTCAGTGCATTGCATGTATTATAAGCTCGTTTCTCGGTCCAATAGTATTCTGCCATGTCATTGGTTAATGTCATATCAACGATCAACTCCATGTTAGCGGTCAACACCACGCCATCAGCTAACACCACGTTCGCAGTCAATACCACTTAAGCCGAGCCCATCAAAATTTTAAAATTATTATTTTTTCCTTTACGTCGTTTTTAAGATTTTCAGCTGTTCTAAGTTTAAAAATGTTGTCCATTTTGGTGTTCGATTTCTTGTTTATTGTAAAATAACTAAAATACCCCAGAAATATATAAAAATACTCAAATTTCAACAATATACATACAAACACATACAATCAAAGTTCAAGGGACTTAAAATACGTAAAAGTGGAGATGTTAGTGAGACTTGGTATATACAATGATTATTTTTCCCTTTATAAATATATACTTTCTAGCACTCAACATCAAATGAGATGAAGAATAAGAATGTTAAAAGGCACAAACCAGTAAAATATCTTGAGTTTAAAGAAGTATTCTATAAGTAGTTTCTCCAATATAAAGAGAAAGTGAATATGAGTGGAGAAATGATTCAAACCAAAGCAAAAGAGTTTTTTGCAAAAAATGTATGGCAACTCTAATCCGAAATTTAGGAACAAAGAAAAAACAAACCATTTTATACGCATATTTTGGAAAAGAGTTCAATTAAGAAATATAAGTTATCAAGAAAAAAAAATCCTTAATAATATGAATTTTATATTTTTTTATATTTGATCAATTATTAATTTATATTTTCATTGGGCCCTAAAGGATTTAAAAAAAATTATTATCATATGTATTTAGAGAAATTATTATTTTAGTACACTAACCCAAGTTGGGACCAGAAGAATTTATTATTTAAGCGAGGTTGTTAATTTATCGAATATTCATTTATTGAGGTTTTACTGTATGCTACTTTATGACCGTTCATATATGGATTTTTGGGAAAGAAATTCAAGGAATTATTTGGACATATTTTTGGTCCAATACTAAGTGGATTGGTTGGTCTTAAGAAGCCAAGAGATCATGGAGTCCCCTAGTCACTTATCAAGGAATTTGTAAACTTGTATAGAACGCATTCTCTTCTTCCTGTCGAGCTTACATTTAGGGACATCAATTCCAAAAAATCAGATTATACGTGCCCTCCAGTCCAACAAGTGTAAACTTTCCTTCACTTTTGTTATTCCATTTTCACTATCTCATTATTTGTCACAAATAAGAATGAAGTTGTAATAGCACTAGCACACTACTATGACAAATATATATATTTTTTAGAGTGGCAATGGAAGAAATGGCGGGAAAAGAAAGTGAGAGAAAGCTATCAAAAATTAGAATGGAGCAAATGTTGGTATCAATGGGACATAAGGCTTGTGGAGCTCTCACACTGTGGAAGAGGAACTTTGCTGCCCATGATATTAATGGCGAAGATCTCCAAACCCAGTTGATATGGCAACTTTATAAAGTTATTCCACTTTTCTAACTTCTCTTAATTTATTCTTAATTTATTTTTGTGGGTAACTATTCTTTTAATCCTTATAATTTGAGGTATTTTCTCCTTTGACCTTATACAAAATTATTAAGAGATCTTTATCATCAGTTTTATAGCTGTTGGACATAATTTTTTAAAGATAAAAGTAGTAATTCTGTCAATTATAAATTAAAATTCAAACAAATCTGATATGTAACAAATGAACAATATATAATAATTAGATAGGCTTTAATTAAAATAGATATCCAACTATGATGTTTTGAATATTTTTAAAAAAATATAAGGACTAACTCAGTAGCTGACTCAAAATATAGAGACTAAAAGAACATTTATCCTTAATTTTTGTTAATTAAATTTGTCAATTTTCCTTTCCACTAGATCATGAAAAGCCATTTTTGTTATAATACCTAGTGAGTGACGCACTAATACGAAGAGATTCTATAGTATTTTTTTTGTATTGCACTTACTTAATGCATGTATAAGATATGTGTATAAATTAAATATAATTACCAAAGTAGATAATAATTTTTCAAAACAAATATGTACGTATCATGTATGCATTAAATGAGTGTTGTACAACAAAGATATTAAAGGTAAGTAATTATATCACTGTTGTTTTATAATCAATCTATAGGGACACTAAGATAGGTGTATCTCGTTACATTGAATTTCGAAAGAGCTTACTACTAATTCCTATAAGCAATTGGGAATATTTGACAGATGACAAATGTTGATGCTGTTTTTCTGCGTGCCCTCAAATAATGTCGAAACCTTCTGCTCGCGGCGAGCTCGAGCTCGAGCAGGTCTGCTTTCCAATTTCGATTCCTCCGTCTTCACCGGAATGGAAGTCTCCCGGACCTGTACTCACAGAAAACATGGTTAGGGGTCGTCGGGTATTGTTTCGGCGAAAACCCTCCGACGCTCAAGTCAGTAATCGGGTTGTTCTTTTTGTATCCCTCTTAGTTAGAGAGACTGGAAGAATTGAAGGGGTATTTTTGCCCTCCTTTCGTAATAATAAATCTGCTAGAAAAATCAAAGTGGAGAAGGGGAAGAAGAAGAAGAAGAACCTGCGCAAAATTTCGAAACCCTTGCAACTTACCCGTCCGTTTCCTTTTATTCTCCATTTTTCCGCTCTTTCTCTCCGAAACCATCCGTTCCCGCGTCGGTGGTGTCTGGGTCCCTCTGACAGCCGGGATTAGTGTGATATTCCCTGAGGATGCACGACCGTCTGGTGGGTACGGTTCACATGGTCAGATCATGATGTCGGGCGTGTGCGCAAGGAATGATGACACTGTGGGGGCATATGCCGGCCATCGGTAACAGTAACGACACCATACCGCGTGGGGCATTGATCAGGCATCGAAAGCTGTGCTGAGTCTCTGGAGGAACGGGTCAGACTATCCCGAACCGGCTGTATCTAGGTCCTGCATTTTCTCTATGCTATGACTGGCGTGATTAAGTTGTGCTCGGAGGACTTGAAGACCTCGAGCAGAAAAGCGAGCTCGACCATCCTTTGAGCTCCTTGACCTTGACCATCTTTGACGGGCCGAGCCTTGAAGACCTCGAGCAGGCAAAAGGGCTCGGGGCTCGCCCCATCCTGGACTTCCCGACCTTGACCAGCTTTAACGCCTAGTAAAGCCGTCTTCGTGCCAGCAGTCGGGTCTTCTGCTCGAGTTGGATTGACCTTGGGACGTTTTACTCGAGCTGGAGCGACCTCGAGGGGACCTACTCGATATTACCCAAACACCAGTCCCTCGGCTTCCAGCTGTCTTTCGCTTCCATCATTTGGCATTTAATGCGGGACATGTAGATGGATCTTGGCCATGCGTTCGAATTTTGAAGAGACGTTACTCGAACGGTCGCGTCCCTCGAGATGCGCGCCGTCAGCTGAAGAGACACACATTCCCCTTTTAAAAACCCTCGATTTCTTCACTGTGCTTCCTATTGCTCATTTTTACTCAGACCCGAAAATTAATCCGCTTGCAAGTGTTTTTTCATCTTCCTCTTCTGCGTCAAAGCGATTTCCGACCGTATAAACCTCTTTCTTTACTCAGGTATAAACCTCTATCTTTTCTCTTGTCTTCGTTCTGTTCTTCCTTCATCTGGGTTTCTAATTCCAACCGGGTAGACTGTAACTCTATGAGACAATGTCGAATACCCAACGACCTCGTAGGATGTCACCTGAGGAATCGTCCTCCTCAAGTGACGTAGAACCCCTTAGTGTAATCCCAGTGAGAGAATCCAGTTCGGAAGGGGCGTTGGCTGCGGCAGAGACCCAGCCGCATCGGGGGGAAAGGGTCAGCCAACGGTCAGAGGGTAGTGGGTACCCCATTGACCTCATGAGGTGTAAAACCACACACTCGGACCTAGTTAGGCTTAGGGACACCTACTACATACCAAACAATGTGGATTTGCGGGTGCTAGACAAGGGTGACATTCCCAGCCGTCCCCCTCAGGGGTATACCACCTTCCATATGGAGTGCTTTAAATGGGGGGTCAGGCTGCCTCTCCAGCCTTATTTTGCCCAGGTTTTGTCCAAATTTCAATTGGCCCCGGGACAATTGAATCCAAATGGGTGGAGGGTCCATTATGGGCTCTACGTACTGTAGAGATGGTGCTACTTGGGAGAGCCCTCGATAGAAGAAATAAAGCATCTCTACCAGTTGAAGTGCAGCCCGAAGGATGCTGTCTGGTACTACCTCACCTCCAGCCTGAAGGGTAAAAAGCCCATAACGGATCTCCCTACTTCTGGTGGCAACTGGAAGGGTAAATTTTTCTTTATTGGGAGAGAATGGGGGCATACTGCACTTCTTTCCGAGGGGATCCCTCCGGTTCTACGGCATTTTTGCACTCCAGGTCGTTCACCTGTCCAGTGAATTTTTATTTTAGTTTCTCTGCTCCCATTTATTCTTACTATTTTGCTTTGGTGGTTCCTGCAGTGTCTTGGAGTGCATCACATAGCATCGAGGAAGAGCTTCGAGCATGCGTCAACACAGCCTTTGACAACGCGAGCTCGTACAAAGAGCTACTCACGGCACACAACTTCGTGGAGTTTGGCCTGATACCTAGGGAAGAGATGAGGGAAGTGCTCGGTATGATGCAGAGGCCTGTAGGGACCTCAAGAGACGCGAGCAGCTCTTTAGCGAAAAGGCCCTGAGCCGATGCCCCTGTTTCACCAGTTCGAGCTGCCCCTCCTACTCGAGAGGTAGAGCGAGCAGAAGAGAGTCCACTTCACAGGCGTCCGAGGACTGCAGCCTCAGCTCGGCCTCGATCCGAAGGCGTATAGGAGCAAGATCAAGCCGGCCGTGCCGAACCCTACGTCAAGGACTTTGCCAAGCAGATGGAGGATAGGTTCCTGGACGGCCTGGAGTCCTATGGTGATGAGGAGCTGGTTGGCGCTTTCCACCGCCTCTCTTCTCGTGCTGCTGCTGTTGCCACCAGATTCAGGACCAGGACTTAGGATTCGCAGCGGAAGCTTCGAGCAGAGATCCAGAGCTTGAAGCAGAGTTTTAAGCAGAAGGACGAGGAGAACGCAAAGCTTCGAGAGGAGAATTCCACGTTCGAGGAGAAGGCAACAATGTCAGACTCGCGGGCTCATCAGTTCGAGAGGGAGCTAACAGTTGTCCGGGAAGAGTTACTCTATGCTCGGGAAGACTTGGACGTGCAAAGGTTCTCCCTCGAGAAGTCCATGGAGGATGTTGCTTCTCGCCTGCAGAAGAAGGTGGACTCTTTGAATGCCCAGCTCACAACCGAGTACAACGAAGGGGTGGCTTTCAGCTACAACTGCCTCGTGCATGCCTTGCATAAGGAGCATCCTGAGGTGGACCTGGATAAGGTCGAGACAGGTGTGGCGGAGTACATGCGCAAGCATGATATCCCAATTCAAGGGTCGAGAACCTCCCGATCTGAGGTGCCTACCGAGCCTAGAGAAGCTGCTCTTGCTGCTGCCTCCTCCTGCTGCTGCTACTGACACCCCTCCTGCTGCTGATGCTCCTCTCGCTGTTGCTGATCCTCCTGCTACTGATGCTCCTCCTACTGCTGTTGATCCTTCTGCTGCTGTTGATCCTTCTGCTGCTACTGCTGATCCTTCTACTGTTACTGATGATGCCCCTGCTAGCCCTAATCCCCCAAAAGCTTGATTTGCTTCTTTTTTTTTTTGTAATTGTAATCTTCAATGAATGAATAAAGAGCATACTTTGAGCAACTTGCTTTTGTGTCTGTGTGTATAAACTCACGTTTTACATTTGTGTATGAGATTGACTCCATGCACTTGCCAAGTAAAAATTTTATAAGTGTTGGGCTTTTATTTTTTCTCCCCCGAGTTATTATCGCTCGTATCATCTTTTGACTTATGTGTGGAAAAGCCTTGCCTTAAGTTAGGCTGACAACTTTCTGTTTATCTTGTGAGCTCGGTCCATTCGAGCTGATGTTTGGCTTGTGCTCGGTAGTTGTTCATTTTGCGAGCCCATTCGGCTCGAGCCTGATATTGGCTCATGTTTAACTTTTTCGTTTTCTCCTCGAGCTTCTCTTGCTTGAGCCTGCGGCAGGTTTTTCTTCGAGAGCTTGTTGGCTTCAACTTGAATTAATATTGCAAATATTTTTTTTACTGTTACACACATTCAAGTTTCTACACATCCCCATTTAAGAAGGAATTGGACATTAATTCTTACAACACAAGGAAACTTACTGGAAGTATTTCATCAGGAGTTGTGCGTTCCATGGCCTCTTGACTTCTCGTCCATCCGGATGAGTTAGCCGGTATGCTCTCGGTCCGACTATTTGAGAGACCCTGTAGGGACCTTCCCAATTTGGTCCTAACACACCTTGCCTGTTGATGCTGTTTTTGTACATGTCTTCAAATAGTGTCGAAACCTTCTGCTCGTGGTGAGCTCGAGCTCGAGCAGGTCTGCTTTCCAATTTTGATTCCTCCGTCTTCACCGGAACAGAAGTCTCCGGACTGTGCTCACGTAAAAGCGGTCGGGGTCGCCGGTGTTGTTCAAGCAAAAATCCTCCTGCTCAAGTCGATGAATCGGGTTGTTCTTTTTGTATCCTTCTTAGTTAGAGAGACCGGAAGAATGGAAGGAGTATTTTTGCCCTCCTTTCATAATAATAAATCTCCCGAAAAAATCAAGGTGGAGAATGGGAAAAAGAAGAAGAAGAACCTGTGCAAAATTTCGGAACCCCTGCAACTTACCCGTCCGTTTGCTTTTATTCTCCATTTTTCCCGCCCTTTCTCTCCGAGACCATCTGTTCCCGCATCGATGGTGTCTGGGTCCCTCTGACAGCTGGGATTAGCGTGATATTCCCTGGGGATGCGCGATCGTCTGGTGGGTACAATTCACATGGTCAGATCATAATGTCGAGCGTGTGCGCAAAGAATGATGACACTATGGGGGCATGTGCCGGCCATCGATAACAGTAACGACACCATGCCGTGTGGGGCATTGATCAGGTATCGAAAGTTGTGCCGAGTCTCTGGAGGAACGGGTCGGACTGTCCCGAACTGGCTGTATCTGGGTCCCGCATTTCCTCTATGCTATGACTGGCGTGATTAAGTTGTGCTCGGAGGACTTGAAGACCTCGAGCAGAAAAACGAGCTCGACCAGCCTTTGACGGGCCGAGCCTTGAAGACCTCGAGCAGGCAAAAGGGCTCAGAGCTTGACCCATCCTGGACTTTTCGTCCTTGACCAGCTTTGACGCCTAGTAAGGCCGTCTTCGTGCCAGCGGTCGGGTCTTCTGCTCTAGCTGGATTGACCTTGGGGCGTTTTACTCGAGCTGGAGTGGCCTCGAGGGGACCTACCCGATATTATCTAAACAACGAAGAAGTTAATAAAGTCCTACAGGAAGTATATGGAGACGACTTTGAAAAGATGGATCTTTAAGCACGTGTACGAGAAGAAGATTAAAGGCTTTGCAATAAGTGAGGCAACTTTCTTTATCTTTCTTCTTATTGCATCAAGGTATATATTTTATTTCCATTGAAAAAAGTGTAATGTTGGGATTCAAGCATTTGAATCCCAGCTTAAGTCTTGACTTGCCAATTATTTATATTTGCCACACTATACGCCTATTTAGGATTGAAATACTGTAACTTTTAAGTTACAGCTGATGTGAAAAAAAATTATAATTATGAAATAAAAATTAATAATATATAATAAATATAATTTTTAAATAATTATTTTTCATAAAATTATTAAAGATATAATAGATTATTCATCATACAAGTGAAAAATTATATTAATATAGCTTCTAAACTTCAACAACTAGTGTTTACCAAATAATTTATTATTGTAACTTTTAAGTTTTTAATCTCAATCTCACACACACCCTATATATAGTTAGTTAATCATAATATATCAGCTGCTACGTCTATTGGGTCTCTAACTAATAATAGGATCCCAACAATATTAGATGCATTCTTAAGTTTTAGTTTTACTAATACAAATATAAAATATATGTGCAAGACTAGTAGGGATGGCAAAATCTGTTTTGATATTAATATTATCCATCCACGTGTAAATTCATAATTATACATGATGAACATGTCCAAATCTATATCCAATATTTAAAATTGGATATGTATATGAATTTTATCCATATAGATATGGATATCTATGAATATCAATGGACATGAAATTTATATCTTTAATTTAAAAAATAATAATACAACATATTAATAGAGTAAAAGTTAATTAATGATGTAACTAAAAAATTCTTTTTTAATTTATATTTCCTAAAATAGTTAATTTTAAAAGCTAATTAAAATTTAATTAACAACTTAGAAATTTTGAAAATAAATTACTGTACAGTGCCTTCTCTAACACCAATGCTCTTCAGCTGCTGCTCCCAAAAAATCACTCGTAGTCGACACAGCCTATACCAATAGATCAGAAATTCAATTATCTATCTAAAGATGGTGTTCGATGTAGAAAATAACAAAGGATGAGGGTCGGCCACCACATGGTTGCCGCACGTTGCTAGCATATGCCTTCATTTTTGGTATTACTGTTGATTGCTTCCATATTTGCATAGATCATGTAGTTGCCAATCTATTTATGTCGACGGTGTCATCATTGGATGAAGTTTCATTGTCGACGACGGTTTCAGCGATAGAATAGTGTCAACGGTGAGTTTTTCTAAATTTTTAAAAATTAAAATAGTTTTCTATAATTTTGTTGCGAGGGTATATTTGAAGATAAATATTTTAGTTGAGGACAATTTCGTATTTATTTATTTTTGGCATTTTTTACAATTGTTTATTTATTATATTTTCATTTTTTTATTTTATAAAATTAAAACTTTTTAAACTTTTATTGGGTTAAATGAATATCCATCGGATAAAAAATAATTATCTGTCTATCCATATCCATCTGGATATAATTTTAAAATATCCATTTCAAGATCCAACAAGTTTTGGATGAATATTATCCAATTCAATTGGATGGGTAAATAAAACTGGCATACTAAAAGATGTTATTGATTGTCATTTTCTTGGATGAGGTGTTCAAGTGCATTCTCTATTTGGGATTTAGAGCCTAATTAGGCCAACTACATACCCCTGTATTTGCGATAGCCCTTTAAGATGCTATGCTTGAGAAGTCAGTCTTATTTATGAGATAAAATACATCGGCTGAGTTGAGATGATCAATTTATCTTTAATTGAAAATTGCATATGTGTATATAGATGTAATAATACTTCTACTTATGCTAAAGTATACTATTATAAGATTTCAGAAATTTTGTACAACACAAAATACCAACATCTTGTATTTTCATCAACAACCAATGAGTAAAGATTAAAACAATGCAATATCATACAACCAAAAAAAAGTGTGAGCTAATTCGCACTATCATGCATGTGCACATTATGGTGTACAACAACACATATGGCAAGCTCTTATTATAAGTAATCGGCCCATAGTAGAGCTCTCCTAATAAGAACTTGTGTGCTGTTGCATACTATAATATGAGTAACAATGTGCATTAGATTAAGCTCTTATAATTCAAACCATTATAACTAATTTTATTAATAGCATAGCACCTACAGGTAGGCTTGGCAATTTGCGAGTTTGGGCCGGGCTTTTGTAAGCTTAGGCCCAAGTCCATATATTTAAGAATAAATCTCAACCCTGAAAAAAGATCGTTCATATTGAGTGGGCTCGGGCCAGACCTGGTTGTGCGGGCTTGGGCTGGGCTGGGCTTGGACTTTTATTAATTTTTTAAAATAAATTTTTAATAATATTATAAACTAAAAAAAAACTTAAATTTTACGTGATTATCTAATGTATAATTATCCAATACATAAAATATTAACAATACAATATAATAAACTACAAAATACTAATATCGAAACAAACTAATCCAATGTTTGTGAGCCATCTTCTTCCTCATCGTTCAATTCTTCTTCAGTAAAAACTTTTTTTTTAGGAACTCCACCTAACAAAAAAAATTATTAAAATAAATAATAAAGCAAAAACAATTAGTAATTGATTTTGTAAAAAATATTTTTATACCTTGATCGCTAGTAGCCCATAACCATTGCTGAGAGCACATGATCACTTCCAACGTGTCCGAATGTAGTCTGCTACGATGTGGACTCAAGGTTCTACCTCCCGTACTAAAAGTAGACTCCAAGGCAACAGTCGTCACAGGTATGGCTAAAAAATCCTTGGTCAGTTCAGCCAAACTAGGATATTTGCCTTTGTTCATATTCCATCATTGTAAAACATCAAAGTCCAGAGTTCTTTTGACTAAAGGATCCTCCAAATACCTATCCAAGTCAGACTTCGGACTAATAGGTTGATAATTTTGTGTTGCATATGTATCAAAATCTCTCATATCATCTATTTCATCAAAATCAATAGAAGATTGGTTAAGACTCACCAACAACACTGTAGTTCGCAGTTGCGGATTTTGCCTCATAATACTTGATCATTTCATTACAAAGCTCACACACTCTCTTAAGCTGATTTTCAAGACCAACTCCATAAATCTTTGGATAATAGTAATTAAACAACACCATTTTGTATCTTGTATCAAGAATAATAGCCATCACCAATATCCCACTAATCTCCTCCCAATACTTCAAAAAATTTTCAATCATGCTATCTGCCATGTTCTTAACCGCAGGAACATCCGATGTTTGCCACCCCTTCACTGAAATCCTCATTTTACAAACCAGCGGAAAAAATAAATTAGCAGTGGGGTATGTTGTACCCGAAAGCAACTTAGTCAACCTTGAAAAAGGCCTCAAATAATCTAATATCTCCTTAGCCATCTCCCACTCCTCACTACTAGGCAAACACTTGTATTGCGGCTCAAGTGTCTGTAGTCGAGAAAAAAAATGTCTATACTTCACTGCAACATCAAGCATAGCAAAAGTAGAATTTCATCTGCTTGGACAATCACGGCCCAATTTTTTCACATGCAACTGCAATTGACAGCACGCCAACTCAAACTTTTCTACCCGTTTTGGTGACGAACTCTAATAAGTCACACTATCTCTAACACGTGCAATACTACTTTCAATCATTAACAGCCCATCCTTCATAATTAGATTCAAAATATGAGCCGCACACCTCATATGAAAACATTTACCACCCAAAATCATTGACTCTGTTGACAACAATCCCTTCAGTCTTTCAACCATTGCATCATTAGTAGAACAATTATCCAAAGTAATCGTGGATATCTTTCTATCCAGATTCCTATCTATCAAACACTTCAATAAAATTTGAGAAAGACAATTAGCTGTATGTGGAGCTTGCACATATATAAACCTATTCATTAAAAAAAAATTATGTGAAGTTATAAAAAATATATTAAATAAAAAATTTAATATTTAATAAATACCTTAGGATTTGACTTTGTAAGTGCCAAGAGTTGTCAATGAAATGTCCCGTAACAACTATATAACCTTTCTTTTGATTACTTGCAGTCCACATATCGATAGTAAATGCTACCCTACTATTATTAATCTCCAGCAAATTCATTGCCTTCGCCTTTTCTTCATTATATAACTTAAAGATCTCATTTTTCAAAGTGTTTCTGGACATAGGCTTTGCTAATGGATTACAATAATCAACAAAATCTCTAAATGCCTCATACTCCACAAATCTAAGAGGAAGCTCATGCTTTACAACCACTGCTGTAAGTTTTTTATGAACAACCAATGGATCAAATTTATTAATTCCAAGCTCACCTTTTTCTGTCTTCACCAAGTCTTGCTCATTCTCAAGAACTTCTTCCATTGTCGGCTGATTAAAACCATGAATTTGTCTAGCATGTCTATTTAAGTGACTAGTTCCAGCTCCATAACTAAGAATTGTTGCACAGTAATTGCATTTTGCCTTCTCTACCCCACCGATTTCTATCTTCGTGAAATGATTCCAACAATGATTCCAACAATTTGAGATAGCCTTTTGTTTTCTTTTTTTTTTTTTTTTCAGGCCTTGTTTCTCTCTGAACATTTTCTATCTCAGCAGTCAGAGGTAAATCAAAAGAATTTTCCATTATAATCCTACACAAAATTAAAGTAGTAATATATTAAATTAATACAATCATGAGCTGAAAAATCTTAAATCTCCTTAACTTCTTATATCTCTAAAATTAAAACAGCAATTCACGTTTTTTATTTGCCAATACATTAAATCTTTTTTTCTAAGAAATGAAAAAAATCAAAACTACACTTACCTCTGAGGTTGGAATACTGTATTAAGCAGCAGAGTTCGTCTTCGACGCGTGCTTGATTCAACACGTGTGTGGCTGCTATGCTAAATGAGGAGCGTCGCGTTGCAGCAGAGTGAAGCTGCTGCTGGCTGGCTGTTGGACAACTTGAATTGTGCTTGACGTATGCTTGCTGCAGTGGAATTTGCAGTGCAGACTGTGCAATGTACTTGGCTCGCGAAGACTGGTGTCTGGTGGAGATGAAGACGATGTGTGGTGTGGCTGTAGTTGCTTTTCAATTCATCTATTTATCTTGCTTTTCAATTCATCTGTTTCGTTTTGGTAATTAGGGTTAGACTTAGAGAATAGGGACAAAAGAATAGCATTTTATTTTTATTTGTTTTATTATTATTTTTTTAATATAATATTAAGCCCGAGCTTTTTTAATTGAGCCCATATCTGGGCCCGTTGTGTACGGGCTTTTAATTTTTGAGCCCATACCCTTAAATTTATTATGCGGGCTAGGCTTGAAGCCCGCTGTCAAGGGTCGGGCCGGCTCGGGCTTATTTGCCAAGCCTACTTATCGGTGACTAAATTAGGTATTTTAAAATTAACAGGGACTCAAGTGCTTTTAAGTAAATTGAGAAGGTAGTTAGGTGTAATTTGCTTTAGCGCGGGGAATCTTAATAAAATAAATTCAAACTCTCTTACTCTTAGCGGTAAAAAGAATTATTAAAAAGATAAAAATACATTAAATTAGGCCAATTTGATTGCTCCTAATTTACACGTGGCGGTTACTATTGTCCCCAAACAGTAATCCCTTTACAATTAATGGCATGATGCTTTTTCATTTCTCAGCCGCCTCCACATTTCGACATCTGCGGTTCTTCCCGCCATTTTCTCTGTTTCGTAATTTTTAATGCCATTGTCACATACCCACATTTTTCTCTAATATATATAACGTTACAAAACATAAACATAAGCCAAAAATATAAACTGAAAAAAAAATAAAAAATCTCTCAAATTTTCTAAACAGAAGAAAAAAAAAATATATGGGTATTAAAGATCTTCTAAGATTCATGAAACCCTACATTAAACCCATTCACATCAAGAAATATGCTGGCAACCGAGTAAATATCAAATCCTTATTATTTTTTTAAAAATTTAATTTTAATCTTTTCCAATTTCTAATTGTTTTATTTTTCTCTTTGCTGGGTTTATTTCCAGGTCGGTATTGATGCATATTCATGGCTTCATAAAGGAGGTAATATGCAGAGATTTGTCTTTTATATATATATAAATAAAATTCTTTTGTTGAATCTACGGAAATTATTTGATTTTTTTTTTTTTAATGTGGGGAAAAAACTTTGCAGCATATTCCTGTAGCATGGAGCTATGTTTAAATTCAAATAGTGAAAGGAAATTGCGATACATAGACTATTTTATGCATCGAATAAATCTCCTTCGTCACTATAATATAACACCTGTGGTTGTATTTGATGGTGGAAATATTCCATGTAAGGCCGCCACAGAGCAAGAGAGACACAGGCATGATGCCCCAATTTTTTTTTTTTTTTTTTGAAGGAAATATTATTGCAATCCAATTGAAAATTTTGAGCAGAATTTTATGACTTTGATACTGTTCAGGAGAAGAGAAGCTAACCGCGATTTGGCAATGGCAAAACTTAAAGAGGGGAATGTCAAAGCTGCTTCAGACCTCTTCCAGGTATTGATAATTTTCCATTTTTGGTGAAGGATCTATCCTACTTATAACTCCAACTACACATGAAACTATTGTCATACCCTAATCTTTTCATTCAACATACCTAAATTGTTCTATAATTACAATAAATTATATATTTTTTAATCGGACAATTTTAACCATTGCTGTGAACTTACAATAATTAACCAAATACATTTATTTGAAATTCATTTTTAAATAAATCATTATTTAACACAGTTAAATAATTTAATGCAATTTCTATTAAATCTAAAATTTGGAATTTTCATTTAAAATTAAAAAATAAAAACAACTCCCCGGATAAGCCGTTGGAACTGTTGTCACCACCAATTAAACACCATTTCCCGGAGAATGAGTGTCATCATTATAATCAAAATATTCAGATCTATTAATTTGTTACACTAGTTTTGTCTAATAATTTTGGCTACTGTGGACAGGCTCTGGTATCTCTTTTTGGGAGTCTTGAGCTTAGGATTTCTAGGTATCTAATCCAAAAGTCCAAAGACAGGCCTATTAGGTGGAGAGGCCTTTTTTACTTATAAACTCAAGGGATTCTATTAGATAATATGGGATACAACTCAACATTTGCTTATTAATGAAAGCAAAAATTATCTTGAGACTGCTGAACCGGGTTATTATGTTTTTGATATTTACTAGAACATAAATTCATAACATTTCTGCTTTTGTTCTGATTTCATGTCTACAATTTGGTTAACATGTAGAAAGCAATTAGCATCACTCCAGCCATAGCTCATCAACTGATTCAGGTAAATGATTCTCATTTGCCTGCCAGTTTAAGTTCTGAATTTTTCATTAGCTTAATTGATTTTATGAATCTTAGAATCACTATAGTCAATTATCTCTTATATTTGTTGTTATACAGGTGTTAAGATCAGAGAACATTGACTTTGTGGTAGCTCCCTATGAGGCTGATGCTCAATTAGCATACCTGTCCAGTCTTGATGTAGAAAAAGGTGGAATTGTGGCAGTGATTACTGAAGATAGTGATCTAATAACATATGGTTGCAAATCTGTAAGCACTTGTACGAAACTCTGGTATCATACAGATGGAGGTCTATTACTCTTTTGGGGATATTTTTTTTTTTTTTTCTTCAATTTCTTGTTGAATTTTCTATTTCCATTGTTGACAACAGAGTGTTTTTAAGATGGATCGACATGGCAATGGGGAAGAGCTTGTGCTAGACAATGTTTTTGGTTCTGAGACTTGTACATCATCCTTTCGGAACTTTGATAAGGAGCTATTTATAGGTAAGTTCAATGTGAAACCTGAAAGATTTGTTATAAATGTGTATGCATTATCAGGATTTTGAACAGACATGGAATAAAATTTTTCCAGCTCACCCCATGAAACCAGAAATGATTTTGGATAATTTCACAGATACTGATTTCTTTTTAAAATTTATGCCCGGAGATCTTATACCTAAATGTGATGATCTCCTTTTGCTCATGCTGTTTGTAAATTTGTGATTGGGAAATGGAAACATAACTGAATAACATTTTCTCTTTTCATTTGGTAAAACAATGTGTTATTATCTTTTTGACATATTGACTTAAGAAGTGGTTTATATCATGGCATTTTCCCAGGTATGTGTGTTTTGGCTGGCTGTGATTTTCTTCCATCTGTCCCTGGAATTGGGATTGCAAAGGCATATTCCATGGTTTCTAAATACCGAAACCTAGACCATGTAAGTGTAGTCTATTGAATACATTCCACTCCTTTGAAAACTTCCTGCAGACAATATAATGCCTTTTTTCCAACTATTTTTGAAGGGTTGTCATCTGACATGATACTGATCTAAAGGTTTTCTTCATAGGTTTTATCAGTTCTGAAGTTGGAGAAGGGCAGTCAAATTCCTGAAGATTACTCCAAATCTTTCAGAGAAGCAGTTGCAGTATTCCAGCATGCAAGGATGTATGTTGATTGTGAAAATTAGATTAATGCAATAAATCCACGCCTATGTTCAGATCATTTTGCGTATACATAATGCCTTTTAACACCATTTGTAGATATGATCATGAAGCTAAAAAGCTCAAACACATTAAACCACTTTCACAGAAGCTTCTGCAGTCTCTAGGTGGAGAGCTTGATTTTTTAGGACCGTATCCTTTCAATCATGTCGGTCTTGTTTTGCTTTCAGTAAAGTTGCAGTATTTGTTGCCACGTTCCTTGTTGGAATTTTTTGATATGCCTGGCACATCTGTTTCCTTCCAGACAACCATTTTTCACTATCAGACATTGCAACTATTATGGCCGTTTAGGTGACCTCAAATATGGAATGTTAAAAGTATATCTATCTAATACTAATGTACTACATAAGCTTGTGCATGTAGTTTTGAGACAAACATTCTTTTCCTTGACCATTATGATTTTTTTAGAGAAATTCCTCCGTCAGTAGCCACTGCAATTGCTGAAGGACACTTAGACCCAGTAGGCTTGCAGTCCTTCAATGTTTTACCAAGTTCTCAAAGTCCTGTTGTCAGAAAAACATCGAGTAGACATAAGAAGGCTGAAATCACCGTGGGATCCAGACTGGACACTGGTTTTATATTATTTGCTTCACAGAAAACCATTGAAAAAGATTTTACAGGCAAGCCTTTAATCCCACATTTCTTTTGTTTTTTGTTTTTCAATAATTGTTTTAGAATTTTATTAATAATATGAAAGTATCAGTATGCAGCATTCTTGTATTTACCTTTATATGATTGACATAGATCAGTACCTAAAAAATAATCAGCATAGTTTACAATGTCATGGTTTTTGGTGGCAGCCCAGAAGAGGGTCTTGGTTTCATGTGAAAGGAGCTATTTCAACGGAGATGCGGCACTACAGAAATTACTTTTGCCATTAAAAGTTCATGAAACAATCGAGGTTCCAGATGACATTCCACTGAAAGTTCCCGACAACCCCTTCAAAAAAAGAAAGCTTGAAGAAATGCAATTAGATCAGATAAAGAGCAACACCAAAGAAATTTTTGTTGTGACTGACACTGAGCAGGTGGATGTCTTGTGTACTACTCCTGATATTATTCTACCCAAGGCTCCTGAAAATAACTATTCTAGGAAAAGAAAGCTCCATGGCATTCAGTTGGATCAGAGACGGAGCATTTCAAAAACAGTTTCGGCAATAACTGAGGTAGAAGATTCAAACCTGTATGTTACTACGGAATCTCAAGAAAGTGTGAATTCTAAGCCGAAAAAGATCTTTAAAGGGAAAGTGAGAAGTAAAACTGAGAAAAAAAAGACAAACAATTACAAAAGTTATGTAAATAAAAGCACTAGTATCTTGAATTTCTTTCCTAGAGTGTAATTTTTAGGTTTTCTTTTGGTGTTTATGAATCATTATCAAATTCCAGAATTATAATTATTATTCGGAAGCATTCATCTAAATTGAGACCACTCAAAAGGTTATATGCTTGAAAGCGGAGATGGAAATGATGCAAGGAATCCAAACAATGGGCTTCATTGAGGATCAGTTGAAAACACAGACAGTTTATGCAAGTTATTTGGTTGCAATCAGTATGCTTCGATGAGTTACATCATTTAATAGGAACATGTTTCTCTTAGGGCATAAATTGGAAAATAAATTCTTTATTACTCTGCACCTGCATCAACAAAACCAAAGGAAAGTAACAAAATATTATTTAGGGACTTTTATTGTAAGGACGGGCGGTTTTGCTCTGTCGCTTCTCTCCCTAAACTGAAACATGATGAACAGGAATTCTGGCGACTTAATGCTTGCTTCGTTTAAGCAGTTGCTTAAACCAATAGGCAGACATCTTCGGATACCTCTTTAGATTGGTGAAATCAACATAGACAATGCCAAACCTTGAAGTGTAGCCTAATCTCCATTCAAAATTGTCAAGCAGCGACCATGCAAAGTAGCCAACGACATTTGCTCCATCATCAGCAGCTTTCTTCAGTTGAGTCAAGTAGCCCTTGTAATAGTTTATCCTTGTGGTGTCATGCAATCCCTTAGGAAGTGTGACATTACCTGGATCATCCATGCCTGCAGACGTGCATTAATAATTTAAGAGTCAAAATAGTTTAAATTTATTAATACAAATGCATAAGCCAAGAAAAATCTTGTAAAAAAATTACTCAGTATGAGGAAGCAACACTTGTTAACTCGTACCATTTTCGGACAGAACCACTGTAGGGTTTCCATAATGCTCTTTTATGTACATTAAGGCCTTGTACATTCCCCAAGGTACATTGTATAGCCAATAAGAATTTGCCTGCAAACACTCCACACTCAATTCATTGTAAGAGGTAACTATGATTTCTGGATTAAAATTTAAAAAGCAAATGTAATTGTAAAAGACTTACTCTTGGACCAATTGGCACTCCATTCTTTTCATCTGCAAAATTCACAAAATACTAAAATTTAGTAAAAAGAGCCAATCAATCAAAGGATTGGTTTTCTTCTTTGTTCTTTCCAAGAGAAAGAGATAAAATAACTTACAAGCAAATCCAGCATTCCACTCCTGCTGATATCCCACATGCTTTGGTTTTTTCAAATGCGGATCATACATGTAGTAGGTGGTATACTGGTTAATACCCACAAACTCTATTGATCCCTCTACCATTTTAACCTCTTCTTTTGTGAACTTAGGTAGCCTGTTGCCAACAATGTCTTGCATTGTTTTTGGGTACTCACCATAAACGATAGGATGAATAAACCTACAAATTACCCAGCAATTGTCACATACTTCAGTGATCCTGTTAAGAATTCTACAAGTAACGCTGCTTCAGATATATGAATTTTTCACTGAATTCATGCAATTCAAAGGTACTATAACACAGTTTACAAACTACTGTTAGACATCAGAGTGAATAAATGCAAGTTGTAAGCATGTATTTCTTCTTCTCATACTTAAAAATTTCTGAATTCAGCAGTAATCCTGTAACCAAAAAGAAAAAAGGTATTTTTAATCTGGCTTATTCTCAATTGGGGATTGGCTACAAATTCCGAACTGCTCATGTTCCAGAGTGTTTAATCAAATAGATCAGGTTTTCATTATCTTAATTGAATAGGACCTAGGAAACCATGAAATTTTTACCATCCAACATGAAAGTCTCTTGCTCTTTGAGCTGCATAGTTGTCAGCCTTCGATCTTGTAAGAGGTTCATACCAAACAAAATCCAAGAGAATTCCAATTCTTCCCTTCTGCTTTTGCTGAAATTATATGAAATTTATCAATTAAGACAGTGATTTTCTAATGAAACTAATTACCAACTCAAAAGAAGATAATAATTGCTAATCTTACTTGATATTTTTGTCGGTATCTTTGGACAGCTGCAGCATGGGATAAAATCAAATTATGGGCAACAATATAGGGCTCTGTTGCCGAATTTCCAACTGTACAATTTCCAAATGCTTTGGAACACCTCCCAGGAGCAAAGAAACCATTATCATAACCAAGAGCAGCCACCACTCTTGGTTCATTAAATGTCATCCAATTCTTTACTCTGTCTCCAAATGTCTTGAAGCAAAAGTCAGCATAATCAGCAAAGTCTTTCCTGTCGAGTAATATGAACACTTGTCAAAACTGATCTAACAAGAACCAATTTACTTAACATTGACATCCAGTAGATGTGTGTGCATTCATCATAGAAATTAAAGATTAGATTATGAACTAGAACTTACACTACTCTCTTACTCAGCAATCCATTGTACTTCTTCTCGAGAGCTTCAGGAAGATCATAGTGATAAAGATTTGCATATGGAGTAATACCTAGAAAGCAATTTAAAGAAACACCATATGATCCCTCTTTTGTATCAATCAGTGAAGATTCAGCACTCAATATAAGTATGAACTTGACAATGCATTAATAGCATAATCTTAATTGAACTTTACCTCTTTTGAGCAAGTAGTTGATCAGCTGATTGTAGTATGCAACTCCCTTCCAATTTACATTTCCTGTTCCATCTGTTAACAAATGGATTGCACAGGTTAAAGCTGGTAATAAAATTATATCTCTGGATGTAACAAGAACAAACTGATACACATACATGGGAAAATTCTGGACCAGGAAATGGAGAACCGGTATGCATCAAAATTCAAATTTGCCATGATATTAACATCCTCCTGTATAACAACAAGACTTGAATGAGCCCAATGAACCTTAATCCAACATTATTGCATGTGTACCTATATTGTCAATTTCCGGTGTAGACAGGATCATGGCTATTGGCAATTCAACACTGAGTTATAGCAATTTAGCACCATAGATATTGTACAAGCAATCCAGTTGCCAGTTCCTATTAGCAGTTTTTAAGTATATCAAAACATTGCCATTCCTAGCAACTGTGCTTTCTATAAGCTGTACTCAACGGAGAGTTTGTATAGGATGTAACTGACTCTATCAATCAGCTGCACAATTAAAGCAGTAAAACATTTTATTTTATTTTTACTTTCAAGGGAAAGAATAAGTTGACCATTGCATATGAATAGAAAATAGCACAGTAGATAGATGTAAGTGAAAGGCCATTAGTTATAATGATCCAGTTTTCTTTAAGGTTAATGAAAGTTGATTTTTTTTTTTCAGAGGATTAAAATAATTTAACTGGTATTCTTATAATTTTTAAAATTGGAATTGAATTTATTATTTTTAATAAATTAAGAGAAGAAACTATAATTATTAGAAATATAAAAGAAATTATAAATTTCTAAATTATTTAATAGATACATGAAGAAAGTATTTAACAAAATAATTAATTTGATAATATCTATTGAATTTTATTGGTTACCTACAAGTCAAGAGGAGACTTTAATTTGCTTGATTTTGGATCATTATTTACTCTATAAATTGAAAGAAAATCTAAAAAGAATCTAATTTCCAAACTTGGGTCAGCATACGATGATTACACTCCAATGTTATCGCATAAAAGTGGGTAGGTATTGACAGTTATAAATAAGTAGTATTATATATTTTAAATTTTTTATTTTAAAAAATTATCATAAATAATATGATATTTATCAATTAATTGATAAAATAATATTATTAATTTATTTAAATTTTATTAATAATTACTAATTACTCAACAAATAACATATTATTTAAGGTAAAATATAAGTTAAAAGAATTTAAAATATTTATCATTACAGAAAAATCGAGACAAATGATGCCATTTAACAGGTGGCCCCACAGCCCATAACGTGAGGGATCAGCGACCTCAGGTGGCCCCACAGCCCATAGCGTGAGGGATCATCGGGGTCCGGCTAAGTTAGCAAAACCCGGATCAGCGACCTCATCACAGGATTCCCTTCACATGTCCTGAGATAATCATTTTTATTTATTTGTCGCATGAATGATATTCATTTACAACCCCATAATTTCATATTTAATCCCGTAAGATTCTTTATAGTTGTTCAAATTTTAAAATTAATAAATGAATGATAAAAGACACAAATAAAGGACATACTTTGTAACGGTGATATTGGTCCACGGAGACATCCCCGGTAGCATTATTTGCAACAATTCCTGTTTCAAAATTAAAGTTATTAAAAATAACTAAAATGCAGTAAAAATAAACAAGAAATTAATAGTAAAATAAAGATATTATAATGATTAATTATTATTAATTAATACCGGGCTTTTTAACAAAGGCATCCCAAATGCTAGGCCCACGACCGTCTTTGTGGGCCATGCCTTCGACTTGATAAGCGGATGTGGCCGTTCCGAACACAAATCCGCCGGGGAAGCTTTTTCTGCTCAGGCCGCCGGTGTCGAAATGGATGGTTTCAGGCTGTGCGGATTCATCGAAGTACGATGCATCCGCAGCACACTGGATTGTAACGGTGCTGAGCAAGAGGAAGAAGCAGAAGAAGGCTGCATCTGTAAGCGGGACTCTCATGTTCAAAGAAAGAAAGAGAGAGATGAGAATGACAGTCTGCGGGAATTCTGCTTATGGTAGAGCTGAGAGAGTGTTTTTATAGATAAAAAGAGAATATGGCCGGATTTGTCCTGATTTGTGTAGTCATTTACACCGCTAATGGATATGGCTTGTGATGATTCTGGTTCAAAGATATAACAATATAGTACCTTATACAAATAGCCTAGAGGCAACCCGCGATTAAACTTGAAAATGTTAATAATAAGCAATACGTGATTTCTAACTAAATTACGTGCTGGAAATTTAATACAAACAAAAATGATTATTAAATTTAACGATATAAAATTAAATAGATAAAACGAACGATAGAGATTTAGATCTAAAATAAAATCTCTCACCAATTCTGAATTTTTTTATCCATAAATAAAAATTGAGATAAAAATTGATGAGGACTCTTTTGACTAATTCTCATTTAAGTCAAGAGAATTTTTTGAAATTCATAATACAAATCATGAAATTCTTAAATATTGACAAAAACATTGGAGACTCTCTTATAAGTACTAAGCTTGGTAATCTGTCGACTGCCTAAGTCTGAGTAGTTAATAACTAGCTCAGTCCCTCAAAAACCCAATTAGACTTGAGTTTATTGGGTCTGAGCTGGGCCTAAACGGATCTGATTAAGTCTGAACGGATTAATGTGATTTAAATTTCTATTAATTTTTTAAAAATAAAATTTTAATAAAATTATAAATTTAAAAATATTTTTTTAGTAATATTTTGATTTTATCAATTATTTTTATTAATTATTTTGATTTTTTAATTTAATTTTTTTATTATTATAAACTACATATGTTATAAATATAAACTATATATATTATAACAAAGATATAAACTACATTTATTTTCAGTCCAAAATTTTTGTAAAGGCTCTTATTCAAGCTCATAATATATGAGTTATGAGTTTTGTATTGTGTAAGCCCTTATCTATAATTTTATTTCACGGGCCACACTTAAAGCACATGGATTGATTCGAACTTTTTTCCAGACTTAACAAGCACACTATTTTGAAACTTGTTGAGTAAACATGTATTATTTTCTACTTATTTCATTTCTAATCATTTGAATCCGGATAATGTAGACAAAAGGATTTTTATTTTCTTTTTAATATTACAATACAACAATATTACAATTATTACAATAAAAAATGTTTGCCGACGTATATGTGATGATTTAGTTTTTGTGAAGTCCATACTAGAAATTTACCGATATATGTTTTGATAAAGAATGGAGATAACAACACTAAAATTAAAAGAAATTATACTCCAAACTTTCACTTATGACTTTAGCCTTTCAAGTGAAGAATGAGATTAGGAAGTGACAAATAAAATAAGAAAATTACTAAAATAATTAGTGATATTGACATTCAAAAAAGATCTTATATAAAGTATAGCACACGTAAACGTGGTAAATTGGTAATATATATATATATATATAAAACTCTGCATGTGGAGTGGGGACAATGGTCGCCCGGGCCCCAGCAATGCAGACAAAACAAACAAAAGGTATTGTCTTGTATGATAGCAAGGGTAAATTCGTCAACGCAAGCTGTCGATTTCAACGTACCCTTTTGGACCAGGTTATGATTAAGCACATTAACTGAAATTACAAATTTGTACATGGGTTGCAAACTTGTTGCAACTAACGAGAAAGTGGGCTTCTCCATGAAGAAAGTCGGCAACAAATACAAATTTATGTCTTATTAGGAGAAAATTCTTTATTAATTTTTATTTTTGAGAAAATTCTTTATTGAGTTGGCCTTTTCGGACTCATCTCCCTTCAAGTTTCATCTATCTTAATCAAAATAATTTCTTTTGGATATATATATTTGTTTTATAATGTGTTAAAAAAAGAAAAGATAACTAAAAATCAATAGGGATAGAGCTGGCTAGATCCTTGACATATGTTTTAAGTTATGTTTAGGATTAAGATTTGTTAGGAAATAATCCATCACCTAACAAGTAATCCATGATTAGATATTGATTTTGAAGGCATGGAGTAAAAATGAGTGTTTAATTGATAAATAGAGATGGATTCTTTATTAGTTCTTTTTAAGAATTATAACTCGTATACATTATTTGTATGTATAGTTTAGATTTATCATTTCATTATTTTTTTATTAATCATTGAATCAATTAATAAATTTTAAAAAATATGCCATAGATAAAATAAGTAAAAAAATACTAACAACACTTTAAATGAAATTTTTTTTTTTTTACCTTTAAGTGTAGATCGAGTAATGACCGATCTAAATGTCCTTGTTCTGGTTACACTCATTAGGGGATAGACTTAGCATTTTAGAATCATATGCTTTCAGTTCCAGGGATGGACGGTGGTTTGATGCAATAAGTTATTTTATTCTTATAATTTAAATAATAACTTATTTCATTCTGTGTTTTTTCTAATAACCCAAAACAATTTTCTGTTAATTTACTTAGGGTTGGGTAAAATCATATTTGGGTTGGGTTTGGATCAACGCGATTAAATTTTGGGTTGGCAAAAATTTTATCCGAACTCAACTTAAATGTCTAACCCGATCCAATGAGATTCAAACATACTATATTCAGATCGGATCGAATCAAGTTGAAAAGTCAGGTTGAGTTCGGGTTGAAAAATCAGCTATTAAAATAAATAAATAAAACAAAATTTATTAACTTACATTAGATTTATTCCCTAAATTAATATAAATTTAATAATTTACATTAAGCTTTAAAATTACCATCAAAATTTAAAAAGACAAATTCTAGTTGCTGGGTTGGAGACTCAGAGTAGGGCTTGGAGGAACTTGGTGAATCATGATGGTGGAGGCATGGAACAGCAGATCTAGTAGCAGCAGATCACGTGGTTGCCTCTAGAAATGATGATAGGCGAGGTAGATCAGTGGATTAGTGGTGACGTCGGTGTGCAACGTGGGTTTGCTTTTGCGATGTGCGTGTGTTGTCTGCTACATCGATTTGCTTCTACAAATGATAATCGGCCTGTGATTGTGTAGGGTGAAGACTGGAGATTGGAGAAGAAGAGTGTGGGTGTGAAACATTGGGTTAGTGGTCAGTGGTCAGGTTGGCAGAAAAGTTTGGGCTAGCCTGGCCATTCACGTGGACTTTAAGCCCAC
Organism: Murraya koenigii; assembly: GCA_025617385.1. Lineage (NCBI taxonomy): Eukaryota > Viridiplantae > Streptophyta > Magnoliopsida > Sapindales > Rutaceae > Murraya > Murraya koenigii. The sequence continues at coordinate 13,782,849 of CM046817.1, read as the reverse complement.
TCGCCTAACAAATCAAATGATAGACTTGAAATTTTAAAGTCAGTATACAGCGGACATGGTTATGTATCTTGTTTAAGGAAGAAATCAGAGTGACTTCGAGCAAACTACTATGACCAAATAGTTATTTGATGAGCTCAAACAGAGCACCTCGACCGGATGGTTATCTGGCCAGCTCAAGCACATCATCTTAACCAAGAGTCTATCTGTGAGCTCGACCAAATTGTTATCTGAAGAGCCTGAATAGATTATCTCGACTAAGTGAACAGATCATTTGGTACAGATTACCTCGACCAGGTGACCAGATCATTTAGAGTAGATTATCTCGACCAAGTGAACAGATCATCTGCAGCAGATGATTGCCTGATAACTTTGATCAGAACACTTTAACTAGGGTGTAATTCTAATTGCCCCGACCAGATATGTACAATAAATGATAATTATTATGGTCATTATTGCTGATAAATTATTATGATAAATATTATTTAGTAATCATTATTATGTTTATTATGGTGCTCATTAGAACATTAATTATGATCATGGGGGTTACGGTAATTATGATTATTTATTTAGATTGATTTATTTATTTTATGGATCTCTTCTATGAGAGGGGAGACTCTTTCCTCTAAGAAAATAAATGATTTTCCTCTTTATTCTAGTGAAAAAACGCTCAGCTGAAAGGCAGTATGAATGAAGCCACATGAGAAGTGGCATAAGTTTTTTTCCCAAACCCAATTACTAATTTGACAGTCTTCTATGATTTCAGTCTTCTATGATTTCAGGTGATTGCAAATAGTCTGCTGGCAATTGCAGGCATCCATGGAGATTGGCAAGCCACTTCCCCAAAAAACAAATATAATGATGATGCTGAAGTCAGGAGATCTGCTCGAGATTACAGCGACCAGAAATGGGCATCAACATTTGGCGCCGTCTGTGGGAATCGGTACAAAAAATCATCATTGTCTCTACTAATTTGGATATGGCCGAAGCATAAGTGATTAGCATATATGTTTGAGAAAATGTTGCCGAGGAGCCAAAAAATAAAACCCAAACCCAAGTTCTATTTTAATTTATTTAATACAAACATTAAACTAATTAAAATGCATGAATATATGTAGTTAATTGTTGCTAAATTACTATTATGCATAGGAAAATATTAGATATTAAAATATCTATATTTATTTTATTGAAACAAATTATTATAATTCACATGGCACAATTTTCAATACCTAGTGAAAAATGCTAGAAGTATGGAATGGGTAGCACAAATTGTCCAGGCTAAATGGTCTATGGCTGACTTTAATTACGTCATGTAGCACAAAATGTTTATAGGAGATTAAAAATAACATAGCATGTTGTTATACATAGTGTCAGATTTAAACCATTTTCCTAACGAGGTGATAAACCATAACTTTGAATAAAATGGAAGTTAATAAAAGCTCATTCTTTATTTTTCTCTTCTTGTCAAATCTCTTCTAAAGCGGGTAAAAAGATTAAAAGCTATAAAATCTTGAACTTTAAGAGCATCTTAAAGTTACTTCAGTCAGTAAAAGGTTAAAAATCTCAAAGCCTGCTCAAGGCAAGAGGATGCCAAATTTAGCCAGAATAAGGCTTGAGCAGATAAAGCTCTATAAATATGTTAAGGTTAGAAATCTCAAAGCCAGCTCAAGGAGAGACGAAGAGCCAAATTCGGCCAGAATAAGGCTTGAGCAAATAAAGTTCTATAAATATGTTAAGGTCAGAAGTCTTAAAGCCTTATCAAGGAGAGACACAGAGCCAAATTCAGCCAGAATAAGGCTTGAGTAGATAAAGATCTATAAATATATTAAGGCCAAAAGTCTCAAAACCTGCTCAAGGCGAGACAAAGAGCCAAATCTAGCTAAGAATAAGCTTGAGCAAATTTAGCTCTAAGAATATGCTAGGACTTAAAGTCTCAAAGTCTACTAAAGGTGAGACAAGAGTCATAAATTCGCCAGCACAAGCTCGACCAAATGCACCTGAGCAAATAATCAATTTTAAAAATATTTTTAGGCAAACAAAAAGACTTGAAGTACTCAAAACCTGCTCGAGGTGAAACAAAAATCAGAGTTTGCAAAATCTCTCTCGATCAGATTAAATCGAGTAGACGATCAATTATGAATAAATTCTAAAGTAAATAAAAGACTTTAAGTCTCAAAACCCGCTCTATATGATTACGCGAGCAGGAAAATAGAAAAAGGCATGTAAAGGTCTTATCTATAATGACGCTAATTCAAGCAGCCTGAATTAAGTCACTTCGAGGTCACTTTAAACTTTATATAGTTTATAGTCCTGATTTATTAAAACTCTCAACACTATAAACTGGGGGACTGGTGTTTGAGGAAGAAATCATAGTGATCTCGAGCAGACTATTATGACTAGATAGTTATTTGATGACCTTAAATAGAGCACCTCAACCAAGTGATTATCTATCTAACTCGAGCACATCATTTTGACCAATAGTCTATCTGTGAGCTCGACTAGATTATCTGTAGAGCCTGAACATATTATCTCGACTAGGTAAATAGATCATCTGGAGTAGATGATTGCCTGATAACTTTGAGCTGAACACTTCGACCATGGGGTAATTCTAATTACTCCGACCATATATGTACAATAAATGATAATTATTATGGTCATTATTGCTGATCAATTATTATGATAAATGTTATTTAGTGATCATATTATATTTATTATGATACTCATTAGTACATCAATTATGATCATAGGGTTACGGTAATTATGATTATTTATTTGGATGGATTTATTTATTTTGGGGATCTCTTCCATGAGGGAGGAGACTCATTTCCGCTAAGAAAATAAATAATTTTCCTATTTATTTTACTGAAAAAACACTCAGCTAGAAGGCAGTATGAATGAAGCCGTATGAGAAATGACAAACTTTTTTCCAAACCTGATTATTGACTTGAGTGTCGGAGGGTTGACGCCACCGTTTTCTGTGATTTCAAGTGATCGTAAATAGTCTGCTAGTAGTTGCATACATCTATGGAAATTGACAAATCACTTTTTCGAAAACAAATATAATGATAATGCTGAAGTTAGAAAATCTGCTTAAGATTACAGTGACCAAAAATCGGCATCAACATGCCTAATCTCAAAACCCAAGGCCAAATATTAAAAAAACTAATTCAAAAAAAAGAAAAAAAAATTAAAAACTGAAGCACACTACCCAGTAACCCTTACCCACCAACCCTAAAGTAAAACAAAACATTCAACATTTGCAAACACTTAAACACAGCCGCTTCAAATCTCCATCAACAACGAAACCGTTACCCAACCAGCAGTCATGACCCAGCCAACAGCACGCGTCGCAGCTCGCGGCTCGCGACCCAGCACCGCAGCACACTTTGTGACCCAGTCAGTGCGTAGCAGCACGCGTCTTGACCCAGCCAGCGCCATCCCTCGAGACCCAGCCGAGCAGTACTGCAGGCAGCCAGTAGTCTCGACCCTAGGACACCCTACGATGCTCACTGCCTCACGCCCCACACCTGGCAATTGGAACCCAACACGACACCCTAGGCCCTACGACGTGATCTTTGAGGTACGGAAAATGGGAGAAGTGCTGTTTGGGTAATATCGGGTAGGTTTCCTCGAGGCAACTCCAGCTCGAATAAAAATGCCCAGAGGACAGTCCAACTCAAGCAGAAGACCTGACCGCCAGCACGAAGACGGCCTTACTAGGCGTCAAAGCTGGTTGAGGTCGAGAAGTCCAGGACTGGCCGAGCCCCAAGCTCTTTCACTTGCTCGAGGTCTTTAGGGCCCGTAAAAGCTGGTCAAGGTCGAGGAGCTCAAAGGCTGGTCGAAACTCGAGCACATTTTTCTGCTCGAGGTCTTCAAGTCCTCCGAGCACAACTCAGTCACGGCACAGAGGAAATGCAAGATCCAGATACAGTTGGTTCAGGACAGCCCGACCTGTTTCCGCAGCGACTCAACACGACGATCGATACCTGACCAATGCCCCACGCGGTATGGTGTCGTCACTGTTACCGATGGCCGGCACACGCCCCCACAGTGTCATCATTTCATGCGCGCATGACCGACACTATCATGAGACTGTGGGAACCCATGCCCACCTGACATCCCGCATTCCCAAGGTGTGCCGCAATAATCCTGGCTGTCATAGGGGGCCCAGGTACCATAGAGGCGGGAACGGCCTCCCCCCCGAAGGAAAATGGGCAGGAAACGAAAGTATAAAAGGAAAACGAAAACAGAGAAAGGGGGTTCCGAAAAATGGGAGACAGGTTCTTCTTCTTTTTACTCTCTCTCTCTTTGAATTTCACACTGGTAATTCTTACTAATAAAAGGCAAAAAATACCCTTTGATTTCTCCGGTCTCTCAAGCAACGAGGGATACAAAAAGAATAACCCTATCACTGACTTGAGCGTCGGAGGCTTTTCGCCTGAAAAACATCCGGTGACCCCTGACTTTATTTCTGTGAGCGCAGGCCAGAAAGGATCGTCGTTCCGGCTGATAAAGAAGAATTGAAATTGGAAAGTAGTCCTGCTCGAGCTCAAGCAGACTGCGAGAAGGAGCTTTGTTGACACTATTTGGAGGCATGCGAAAAACAGCATCAACATTTAGGCGCCGTCTGTGGGGATCAGTTCAAAAAGCCTAATTTCCCAACACATCCAGAGGACACAATGCGACAATGAGAGGAAACAGCAGGAGGGGAGTAAGTCCAGAGGAGTTGGTGACTACGAGGAGGTGGCCAATGAGGCTCGAAGCAGAGAGATCCGGTGAGGATGGATCGGATGGAGAAGCGGATGGAAGCCGGCGTCCATCTTACAAGAACTTCGAGGAGGGACGGAGAAAAGCATGCAATGGCGTTCCCGAGTCCGGTAGTGGGAACGCCCCATCGGGGAGGCGGTGGGGACGAAGCTCGAGGCCGAGAACACCAAATGTAGGTGGGAGGAGGAAGCGAACTTGGAGGAAAGGAGTCCACTTGACATTTGCGAGAGACAGCCTGACCTCCAGCTCGAGATGAGTTGGAGGAGGATGCGCGTCGGTTGGCACAAGTTGTAGAGGACCTTCGGGGAAACTGGAAAAGCCCAAGTTGGAGGATAATGCTGGACAACTAGTCCCCACTCTCGGCAGAGATCATGGGCTTCACGATTCCACGTGATTTCCGTTTCTCGGATTTAAAGTTTTCAGGGAAGAGTGATTCGTTGGTGCACACAGAGCGGTTCAACGACATTACAGGAGTACAGGGCCTGTCAGCAGCCTAGAGATGCAGGGCCTTCCCACTTACTCTTGAGGGAAGGGCAAGAGAGTGGTACTGCAGGCTGCCACGGGGAAGCATCCTAAGCTTTGAACAGATGTGCAGAGAATTTGCAGAGCAATTTTGGGGCACGGTAACCCCCGAAGATGTTATGATGGAATTGTCGGAGATAAGGCAGAGGGAGGGAGAACCCCTCCGGGAGTTTGTCAAGAGGTACCACAGATCGGTTCTAGATCTGGGTGCGTTTAATCATCCCCAAGCGTTGAGGGGGCTGAAGGACGGAATCAGGATGGGGAGACCATGGTACAATTTACGGAGTCCTTCGATCCGTTCATATTCAAATGCGTATGAGCAGGTGAAGATGGACATGGTCATTGAGAGGAAAAGGCTGCGAAGTTGAGAAGTGAACAGGGCAGTGGAACGAAGAGGAAAGAAAAATGAGGTCTTGCCCGAGGAACATTGACTTCAAAAGTGATGAGGGACCGAGTTGCTCCCTAGACAACCCTTACCAGAGAGCTCCCCAGCCGTGGATGATTCTCGTGCCACCCCACAGGTCTCTAGGCCGGGATCACAAGGAGTACATGCGTCATGACGACCACCCATCCCGTAACCAACCACTAAGCAGACCTGCATTGAACCACAACAGAGCAGACCGTCAGTTGCCACCTCCACCGAGAAGTTTCCCAAGGGATCGGGAGATACAGGTGGTGGAACAAAGCCCTGCCTATGGGCAATACACGAAGTTGAAGGTGTCTCTCGAAGAAATACTCCAAGTGGCAGAAGAACAAGGATTGTTGAGCCCCCCAACACCGATGACTAAATCGGCCGGTAAACGAGATAGGGGACGGTTTTGCCGCTTTCACGGTGACCACGACCACTCCACGTAGGTGGAGGATTTGGTTAGAAATCGATATTTGGATGAGTTCATTGAAGGAAGACATCCGGTGGTCGAGCAGCAACCAGAGGAGGATGACCGAGACTATGACATAGAGCTAGAGCCACCGGCTATAAGAGTGATATCAGGAGGACCCTCTATGGCAGGGAGCTCGAACAGGGCTCGGAAAAACTACTGCAGATACGCTGCCGCCGGCAAGGAAGTCATGTTCGCTGCACCTGCTGCCAAGAAGGCTAAGGTGCGGCAGGTGCCCATCATGTAGGCGGAGGAGGAGCGAGGAAGGGTCTTATACCCCATGAGGATGCCTTAGTCGTGAAGGCAAACGTTGCTAATAATGAAGTTGATCGGATATTGGTAGACTCGGGAAGCTCAGTGGACATTCTCTTCAAATCCACACTTGAGGATTTGGGAATAGCAGGTGCGAGCCTCGAGCAGACAAGCACTTCCTTGAAAGGATTTGGGGGAGGAAAGTTGATCCCTCTGGGAATCATTAAATTGGCTGTGACCATGGGCTCGAGGCCTTTTGAAAAGAACATGATGCTGGACTTCGTGGTAGTGGACGAAGTCAGCCTCTACCAAGCAATACTGGGGAGGCCTTTTATGAGGATCAGCCAATCGGTATTATCCACCCATTACCTAGCCCTGAAGTACCAAGTAAATGGGGCTGTGGGAGTCGTTAAGGGCAGCCAGAGGGTCGTGAGGAGGCATTGCTGCAGTGGCGATAAAGAAACCATGCAAATAACGTCATTAGACTCGGGGGAATCGAAGAATGGTGAGCGAGAGCCTGCAGAAGAATTAGAAGAAGTTGAAATATGGCCAAACGAGCCCGAGAAGAAGAACCGGATCGGCTCGAGCATTAGCGAGGAGCTGAAGAAAAATTTGGTCGAGTGCCTGCGAGCACATTCTGACGTATTTGCTTAGACGCACGAGGACATGCCTAGGATCGACCCCGAGGTGGCATGTCACAGGTTGGCGATAAGGAAGGGCGCTAAGCCAGTAAGGCAGAAGAGGAGGTGTGTCAACCAGTAAAGGTATGAGGCCATAAATTGCGAGGTGGAGAAGCTGCTGAAAGCGGGGTTCATAATGGAAGTTTCTTACCCCGAGTGGATTTCAAATGTGGTGTTGGTGAAGAAGGCAAATGGGAAGTGGAGAATGTGTGTGGATTTCACAGACGTGAATAAAGCTTGCCTAAAAGATAGCTTCCTACTGCCAAAGATAGACTAGCTGGTGGATTCCACAGTAGGTCATGGACTACTCAGCTTCATGGACGCCTTCTCAGGCTATAACCAGATCCCTATGCACCGGCCAAACGAGGAGTGCCCGGCCTTCATCAACAATCAGGGTCTGTTCTGTTATAAGGTTATGCCCTTCGGTTTGAAGAATGCAGGGATAACCTACCAGAGGCTGGTAAATAAGGTTTTCAAACCGTTGATCGACCGGACGATGGAAGTGTATGTGGACGACATGATCACCAAGTCAAAGGACACGGAGGAGCATGAAAGGCATTTAGAAGAAACCTTTGCACTCTTAAGGAAATATCAGATGAAGCTCAACCCTGATAAGTGTGCCTTTGGGGTCGGTTCAGGAAAGTTTTTGGGCTTCATGGTCAGTCATAGGGGGATCTAGGCCAATCCGGAAAAGATAAGAGCAGTGGTGGAGATGAAGTACCCTCATACCCTCAAGGAGATACAAAGTCTTACCGGCAAATTGGCATCCCTCAACAAGTTCATATCTCGGGCCACGGATAAATGCCGAGTCTTTTTTCAGGAAATGAGGAAAGGCAGAAAGACAAAGTGGACGCCAAAATACGAAGCGGCGTTCTAACAGTTGAAAGAATACTTGCTGAAACCCTCGTTGCTATCTACACCTCGAGCAGGGGAGGTTCTGTTTCTGTATTTAGCTGTGTCCCAATGGGCAACGAGCTCAGTTCTGGTAAGGGAAGAATCAGGAGTGCAGTACCCCGTCTATTACACAAGCAGAGCTTTGCTGGAAGCTGAAACTCGATACCCGTTGATGGAGAAATGGGCGTTGGCCCTGGTAACAGCAGCCCGAAAGTTGAGGCCTTATTTCCAGGCGCATTCAGTAGTGGTTCTAACGAACCAGCCACTCAAGCAGACTCTACACAAACCAGAGACCTCTGGAAGGTTGGTAAAATGGTTGGTGGAGCTCAGTGAATTCGACATCAGCTACCAACCCCGAACAGTCATAAAAGCTCAGTCCTTAGCTGATTTCGTGGTCGAGTGCACAGAAAGGAATGAAGAAATGGAGAGCGAGCATCCACCAGACTCTTCGGCCTCGACCGATGCATGGATAGTCACAGTAGATGGGTCTTGTGGAGATTAGGGAGCAGGAGTGGGAGTTGTGCTCCTTAGTCTTGAAGGGGCAGAAATACAATATGCCGTGAAGCTAGAATTCGAAGTCACCAACAACCAGGCCGAATACGAAGCCGTGATTGCGGGACTGAAGCTCGCCTTGATAGTGAAGGCAGAAGGGGTAAAGCTTCGAACAGACTCGTAGTTGGTGGCAAATCATCTCAACGAGAGCTTCCAGGCGAAGGGCGAGAAGATAGAGGCTTACTGGGAAGGTGAGGCAGCTAATAGAGGGTTTTCGAGTAGTCAAGGTGGAGCAGATCGCAAGGGAGATGAACTTTTGAGCTGATATGATAGCTCGAATGGCCGCTACATCCGACCCCAAAATACCGAAGTCTATCCCCTTGGAAATCAAGACCTGCTCGAGCATCGAGCAGGAGGGCGAGGTGATGAGTCTGTCATCGAGTAGCACCTGGATGGAGCCAATTGTTTCTTACCTTAAGGAAGGGGTGCTACCGACCGATAAGAAGCAAGCAAGGATACTGAAGTGTAAAGCGGCCAGGTATACTTGATCGATGGGGTCCTTTACAGACGAGGATACACTCTTCCACTGTTACGGTGCTTAGACCAGGAGGAAGCCGATTATGTCCTCCGAGAGATACACGAAGGAATTTACGGGAATCACTCCAGCGCGAGGTCCTTAGCTTTCAAGGCCTTAAGGCAGGGATACTTTTGGCCTCGCATGCATCAGGATGCGCAAGAGAAGACCAGGAGCTGTAAGAGTTGCCAAAGCTTTGCCAACTGTATGACTCAGCCTCCGGAGAACCTCACTGTGATGAATTCACCATGGCCATTTGCTCAATGGGGGATTGACTTGATTGGGCCATTACCAAAGGGGAGAGCATCTGTTACTCACGCCATAGTGGCAATCGATTATTTCACCAAATGGGTCGAAGTGGGAGCCTTGAGTAGTATCACAGAAGGTAAGACCACTGACTTCATTTGGAAAAATGTGATTTGCAGGTATGGGATTCCCCATGCGTTGGTCACAGACAACGGGAGATAGTTTGACAACAACAAGTTCAGAGACTTCTGCCAAAACCTGAGGATAGAGATAAAGTTTTGCTCTCCATCACATCTGCAGGCCAACAGGAAAGTAGAAGCCGCGAACAAGATTATAAAACGTCTCCTGAAGACCAGACTCGCTGAGCAGAAAGAAGCTTGGGTGGATGAGCTTCCTGGTGTCTTGTGGGCTTACAGAAACACACACAAAACGGCCACGGGAGAAACCCCCTTCTCCTTGGCATTTGGACATGAGGCAGTTGTTCCAGCTGAAATAAGAATAGGAACACACCGAATAGAGCATTTCAACGAAGAACAAAATGATGAGCAGATGTGTGCAGGCTTGGACTTGTTGGAGGAGAAGAGGGAAATGGTCGCTGCAAAGATTGCAGAGTACCTGCAGAAAGTGGCTCGCTATTACAACCGAAATGTGCACATTCATTGGTTTCAAGTGGGATATTGGGTACAAAGAAGAGTCAATCAGAACACAAGAGACCCCAGGCAAGGTATGTTAGGACCAAATTGGGAAGGTCCCTACAGGGTCTCTCAAATAGCCGGACCAGGAGCATACCGGATGACTCACCCGATGAACAAGAAGTCAAGAGGCCATGGAACGCACAGCGTTTGATTAAATATTTCCAGTAAGTTTCCTCGTGATGTAAGCATTAATATTTAACTCCTTCCTAAACGGAGATATGTAAAATCTTGAACATGTGTAAAAGTAAGTAAAATGCTTTCAACGTAAGTTCAATATAGATGTATTGGAGCCAACAAGTTCGAAGACAATGCAAAGGCCAGAAGTCCCAAAGCCTAGCTTAAGGCGGGACGGTGCCAAGCGTGAGCCAATTGTAGGCTCGAGCAAGATAAGCTCATGAAGACAACGCAAAGGCCAAAAGTCCTAAAGCCTAGCTTAAGGCGGGATGGTGCCAAGCGTGAGCCAATTGTAGGCTCGAGCAAGATAAGCTCGCGATGACAATGCAAAGGCCAGAAGTCCCAAAGCCTAGCTTAAGGCGGGACAGTGCCAAGCGTGAGCCAATTGCAGGCTCGAGCAAGATAGCTCGGGAAGAAGAACGCAAAGGCCAGAAGTCCCAAAGCCTAGCTTAAGGCGGGACGGTGCCAAGCGTGAGCCAATTGCAGGCTTGGGCAAGATAAGCTCGCGAAGGAGAACGCAAAGGCCAGAAGTCCCAAAGCCTAGCTTAAGGCGGGACGGTGCTGAGCGCAAGCCAATTGCGGGCTCGAGCAAGAAAAGCTTGGGGAGACAACGCGATAGCCAAACATGAGCCAATATCAGGCTCGAGCCAAATGGGCTCGCAAAATGCACAGCTGCCGAGCACAAGCCAAACATCGGCTAGAGTGGACCGAGCTCACAAGATAAACAGAAGGCTTTCAGCCTAACTCAAGGCAAGGCTTTGCCACACATAAGCCAAGAGATGATACGAGCAGTAATAGCTTGGTGGAGAAAAAATAAAGGCCCAACACTTATAACAAATTTTACTTAGCAAGTGCACGAAGTCAATCTCATACATAAATGTAAAAAGCAAGTATATGCATATAGACACAGAAGCAAGTTACCCAATGTATACTCTTTATTCATTCGTTGAAGAATACAATTGCAAGAATTTAAATATATATATATATATATATATATATCAGTCGGTTGGGGGAGTAGTGCTAGCAAGGGGAGCTGGATCCTCAGGAGGAGCAGAGGTAGGAGCATAAGTAGCAGTAGGAGGAGCAGAAGCAGCAACAGCAGGAGGAGCAGTGGCATCCGCAGCATGAAGAGTAGTGGCATCGGTAGCAGGAGGAGCAGAGGCCTCGGTAGGGGGAACTCTCGACCCTTGGTTTGAAGCATCGTGCTCGTGCATGTACTCTGCGACACCTGCCTCGACCTTATTAAGATCCACCTCAGGATGCTCCTTGCGCAAGGCATACATGAGGCAGTTGTAGCTGAAAGCCACCCCATCGTTGTACTCCGTCGTGAGCCTGTATTCCAGAGAGTCCACCTTCTTTTCGAGGTGAGAAGCCACCTCTTCCATGGTCTTCTCGAGGTGAGAAGCCACCTCCTCCATGGTCTTCTCAAGGGAGAACCTTTGCACGTCCAAGTCCTTTCTAGCATGGAGTAGCTCTTCCCAGACAAGTGTTAGTTCCCTCTCGAACTGAAGAGCCCTCAAGTCTGACATTGCTGCCTTCTCCTCGAGTGTGGAGTTCTCCTCTCGAAGCTTCATGTTCTCCTCATCCTTCTGCTTAAGACCCTGCTTCAAGCTCTGGATTTCTGCTCAAAGCTTTTTTTGGGAATCCTGGGTTTTGGCCTTAAACTTGGAAGCGGCAGCACGACAAGATAGGCGGTGGGAAGCACCGATCAGCTCATCAACGTCATAGGACTCCACCCCATCCAAGAACCTATCATCCAGCTGCTTGGTGAAGTCCATAGCTTAGGGGTCGGTGCGGTCAGGCCGCTCCTGCTCCTGTGCACGTTCTTGGTGAGGCCGAGTCTACACTGCACTCCTCGGACGCTTGCAAGCTACCCCTTGTTCTGCTCACTCTGTCCCTTGAGCTGGAGGAGCAGCTCAAACCGACGAAGTAGGAGCATTGATTCGAGGCCTTTTTGGAGCAGAAGAGCTACCCGCGCGTTTCGAGGTCCTTGTAGACCTCTGCATCATACCGAGCACTCCACTCATCTCTTCCTCTGGTATCAGGCCAAACTCCACGAAGTTGTGTGCTGTGAGTAGCTCCCTGCACGAGCTCGCGTTGTCAAGGGCTGTGTTAACGCGTGCTCGAAGCTATTCCCCAATCCTATGTAATGCACTCCAAGACACTGCAACAACGACTAGAACAAAACAGTGAGAAAAGACGAGAGTAGAAAAACCAAAATAAGATTCGTTAGATAAGTAAACGACCTGGAGTGCAAAAATGACGCGGAACCGAAGGGATCCCAGCAGAGATAGGTGCAGCATGCCCCCAATCTCCCCCAACAAAGAAGAATTTACCGTTCCAATTGCCACCAGAAGTGGGGAGATCGGTTATGAGCTTCTTACCCTTCAGGCTGGAGGTGAGGTAGTACCAGCCAGCATCTTTTGGGCTGCATTTTAACTGGTAGAGATGTTTTATCTCCTCTACAAAAGGTTCTCCCAAATTGCACCACCTCCACAGTACATAGAGGCCAGATAGGACCCTCCACCCATTCGGGTTCAGCTGCCCCGGAGCCAACCGAATCTGGACAAAATACGGGCAAAATATGGCTGAAGAGGAAGCCTGACCCCTTACCTGAAGCACTCCATATAGAAGGTGGTATACCCCTGAGGAGGACGGCTGGGTATTTCACCCTTACCCGGCACCCGCAGGTCCACACTGTCCGGTATGTGTTAGGTGCCCCTAAGCCTATCCAAGTCCTGGTGTGTGGTTTCACACTTCATAGAATCAATGGGATACCCTCTACCCCCCGACCGTTGGCTGACCCTTTCCCCCTCATACGGCTGGGCCTCCGCCACAGTTGGCACCCCTTCCGAACTGGAGTCCCCCACTGGGATTATGCTAAGGGGTTCTACATCATTTACAGAGATGACTCCTCATATGACATCCTACGGGCTTGTTGGGTGTTGGATATGTTTCCTATAACCATAGTCTACCCAAATTGGAGTCGGAAGCCCAAATAAATAAAGGACAGAGCAGAAACGAGAAGAAAATGAAAGAGATTTATGCTTGAGTAGAGGTCGGCGGACGGAAGTAGCAGCGACGGCAAAGAGAAAGACTGGAAGCACTTGCGAGAGAAAGATTTCAGTCTGAGTAGAAATGAGCAATAGGAAGCACAGTGAAGAAATCGAGGGTTTTTAAAGGGGGAGACGCGTCTTTTTAGTTGGCGGCACGCATCTCAAGAGACGCGACCGTTCAAGTAACGTCTCTTCAAAATTCAAACACACGGCCAGGATCCATCCACGTGTCCCGAATTAAATGTGAAATGATGGAAGAGGAAGACAGCTAAACATGGGGAAATGGAAAAGGCCAGGAAGCCGGCCCATACTAAAAGTTTCCAGTCTTATCTCGTTTCACTCCAAAGACTAGAAACTGGGGGACTGGTGTTTGGGTAATATCGGGCAGGTTTCCTTCAGGCAACTCCAGCTCGAATAGAAATGCCCAGAGGACAGTCTAGCTCGAGCAGAAGACCCGACCACCAGCACGAAGATCGCCTTACTAGGCGTCAAAGCTAGTCGAGGTCGAGAAGTCCAGGACTGGCCGAGCCCCGAGCTCTTTCACTTGCTCGAGGTCTTCAGGGCCTGTTAAAGCTAGTCAAGGTCGAGGAGCTCAAAGGCTGGTCGAAACCCGAGCTCATTTTTCTGCTCGAGGTCTTCAAGTCCTCCGACCATAACTCAGTCACGGCACAGAGGAAATGTAAGATCCAGATACAGTCGGTTCAGGACAGCCCGACCTATTTCCCCAATGACTCAACATGACGATCGATGCCTAACCAATGTCCCACGCTGTATGGTGTCGTCACTGTTACCGATGGCCGGGACACGCCCCCACAGTATCATCATTTCATGCGCGCATGACCGACACTATCATGAGACTGCGGGAACCCATGCCCACCGGACATCCCACATTCCCAAGGTGTGCCGCAATAATCCCGGCTGTCATAGAGCCCAAGTACCATAGAGGCGGGAACGGCCTCCCCCGAAGGAAAATGGGCGGGAAAACGAAAGTATAAAAGGAAAACGAAAATAGAGAAAGGGGTTTTCGAAAAATTGGAGACAGGTTCTTCTTCTTTTTACTCTCTCTCTCTCAATTTCACACTGGTAATTCTTACCAATAAAGGGCAAAAATTTTTATAATTTATTATGTTGTATTTTTAATATTTAATGTGATAATTAATAATATATTAAATAATTATCTTTTTTTTTTGTTGAAGCCAATTTGATCAGGTTTCACCTATTTCGATCACGACTCGATCAGGTTGGCAAAAACTCACTCGATCAAATATGGTCTTCTATTCGATCCGATTCTAACTTTATTTTTTGGAATTGGACTGAATCAGATAAAATGCCTACCTCTAAATTACTGTTAGTTTGCTACTTAATTCATTGAGAATAAAATAAAATTTTCAATAAGGATATTTTAAAATAAAATTATCAAACATTGTTAAATAATATCTAAATTTTTGTATAAATTTAAAATTTAAAAATAACTTAATGAATAAATAATAATAATAAATAAATAGATAAAATATATATTTAGGATAAAATTAAAAACATAGATGTTGATGCTATTTTTCGCTCACTCCCAAGTAACGCCGTGAACTTCTGTTTGCCGGATGCTCGAGCAGGATTCCTCACCGACTCCTGCCTTTCTCTGTTTATTGGAACTGTAATTTCCTTCGGCCTGCGCTTACAGAGAACAGTGTCAGAGGTCGTCGGGTATGAGGTCGTCGGGTATTTTTCCGGCGAAAATCCTCCGACGTTCAAGTTAGTAATCTGGTTGATTCTTTTAGTATCCCCCTGGTTTGAGAGACTGGAAAAGGTAGGGCGTTTGAAGAGTAAAAGTGATATATGGAGCCCCAATTTTTGGGGGTTCGTTGGAGTTAAAGTGCTTCAGATTTTTAAGAAGGAAAAATATAGTAAAGAAAAAGTAAATCTCAAAGGTTCAAAAGAAAAAGAAAAGAATCCCCAAACCTTCTCCTTCGGCTGATATTTGTCCTCCTGTTTTACCGTCCTTCTTTGCTTGGACAGCCGCCCTCCTCATTAATTGTGCCTGGGCCTTTCTGATAGCTGGGGTTGCCACGGCTTGCCCTGGGGACATGAGATGTCAGGCGGGCATGGGTTCCCGTGGCCCAATGATGGTGCCGTGCACGCGTGTATGAAATGATGACACTGTAGGGGCGTGCGCCGGCCATCGGTAACAGTGACGAAGCCCTACGGCGTGGAGTGCCTGCCAGGCATCGATCGTCGTGTCAATTTGTCGGGAGGAGGGGTCATCCTGTTTAAGTCGGCTCTGCTCGAGCCTTAATTCCCTCAGTGTTTTCAACGACGTGACTGGATCCTGCTCGGAGGTTCGAGGACCTCGTTCAAGAAGAGAAGGTCAGGGCTCGACCAGCCTTGGAGCACTTGACCTCGACCAGCTTTGATACCTAGCGAGGCATCTTCGTGCCAGCGGTCAGGTCTCTACTCTGGCTGGGTTGACCTCGAGGGGTCTGCTCGGTATTACCCAAACAATAGATTTCAATCTTATCATTAATTTTAATATATATATATATATAATCAATTACTATTGTTATTTTACTAAAAATAACGAAAAACTCCTTCATTTACATAAAAATACATTAAAGATGTAAAACCATATATTTAAAATATTGTATAATAAAGCACAATGTATTATAGTGTGTGGTTTTTTATCTTTTAATTTTTCTTGACTTTAATGTAGATAATAGTTTCTTATTAGAATGTTATTATTATTATATATTTAAAAAAATTAGTTGAGTTCATTAAAAAATTGTAAAAAACATACATACTCGGAACGCACACACACTCACATGCACATATATATTACATATTTTTTAGTATTATTTTTATTTCATTAAGTTATTCTTAAATTTTAAATTTATGTAGAAGGGCAGATTTTATTTAATTATTGTTGATAATTTTTTTTAAAAAAAATGATACATTTATGTAATTGAAAATTTTATTCAGCCATCAATGAATTATAAAGTAAACTAACTTTAAATTCAATAAATGGTGTTTTTGGCTATTATCTGAAAAATAGGGATAAAATATGCTACTATTTAAAAAGTAAGGATAAAATGAGATATTGTATAAACCTCAAAGAATAAAAATATTTTTTCCACTTTAAATTAAAAGGATAAGTGTGACTACAATATTTTCCAACTATTTTATTGTATTTATTATGCATAGGAAAGGAAGTGAATCGATGGTGTGGAAATCAAAGGATAATTTTTACTAACATTCACTTAATTATTTCCAACCTACATATAACTAAACTTTATGTCCCAATTAACACTTACCTCCTTTAGCCAGGTACATGACTGTCAAGTGTGATAACAATTGTGGGAAAATACATTAATACCCTTTAGTGAATAATTATGAAAGAAATAAAAGAAATCAAAATGTTGTATCTATAATGGATAAATGTGATCTTTGTGTGAGTGATTATTTTACAACATGTAAAAAATAAACAAAAGGCAATATAAATAAAGTAAAAAATAAAATTTTTGCTTACTGAAATAAGTCGTATAATATTAAAGAATATATTCTTTTATATTACATATTTGCATTAAATTAAATTTTAATTATATGATATCTTCAATAAACTCACATGATGACAGACCGAAAAAAAAAGTACAAGAAAAAAAATGATTTGATAGCACTTTCATTAATCAAATATTGAAGTAAATTTCTGAATTTACTTCAAGCTTAAAGTCATTTGATAACACCTTGATCATTTAAAAAAATATATTCAACTAATTTTTTAAATTTTTCTTTAGACTTAAATCCATTTAAAAATACATACATTTCCTCAAATATTGAAGTAAAAATTTAGAATTTGCATTAACTTTAAAGTTGTTTAATAGAACTTACATTTCATGAAAAGTTCAAACAAAGTTTCATAATTTACCTGAAGCTGAACCGAAGGCCATTTGAAAGCACATACATTTAACCACATATTCAAACCAAATTCAACCAAATTCAAGAAAGGGTGAGGCTATTTGAATCTACCAAAATACTCACTAAGGCTATTTGAATCTACTAAAATACTCACTAAACCCACTTTTTAATGAATTTTTTAATTACTAAAATATCCCAAAGTAAATTACAATTATGAAAAAGATAATGTGATTAAATTGAAAAAAAAAACCTCTTTCCATCTTGATCTCCTTTGCATTGTTCTCTGTCTTTGTTCAATGGGTATTGATGAAAAAGATCAAAAAGGAAAGTAGAAATAAAAAATATTTTATTCATTTACAAAAAACTATTTTCTTTAATTAAACAAAAAAATTACTCATTAACTAAACAAAAACTTATACTAAAAAAAGTGAAATGAGTTTTATTGAATTGATTTAACCATAAATTCTATATTTATTCTAGAACATTTGTATATTTTATTTTCCCATTTTCTAAAATAATATCTATTTATTACACAAGTTAATTAAACACAATTATTTATATTGATGTGGATCAAGTAAAAATATAAATAAATAAATTCTTATTTTACTAGATACTATATAATATATCAATAAAATTATATCTCATTTTGAGTCTTATGCATACTTTGCAGTTTAAAACTTTTTACTTACACTTAAAGACTATTTATAGTTGTTGTTGAGGAAGTCTAGAAAGATACAAAATAACTTTATCTTGCAACAACTATGAAAGATATTAAAATAATATTTTTTTTTCCAAAATCTAATTATGAGAATTAATTTTATTTTTAATAAAACATCACATATATTACATAAATCCCAAGCTATTGTTATTCAATTTAAATAAAAAATTAATAAATATATTATATAATAAATATTATAATGAGTTTTTGTTTTACAATTGTGAATTTTTTTTATAGCAACATTTATATTAGTTTACTTATTTTACCTTTTATTTATAAATTTTAGGCATAATCTGCAGAATTTATATTTTATTTTATACTTAAGGTTGATTTAGTTTTTTTATGCTAATTTTGTAAGTTTTCATTTTATTTGCCAGTAATACATTAATTTACTGGTTTTATAGTAATTTACTTGTTTTACCTTTCTTTTATAAGGTTTATGTTCCATTTCTAAAATTTATGTTTTATTTTACAGTTACTGTTGATATAGAAGTTTTATATTATATTTGTAAGTTTTTGTTTTATTTACCAATAATACATTAATTTACTAGTTTTATATTAATTTACTTATTTTATCTTCCATTTACAAGTTTTATGTTCTATTTTCAAAATTTATGTTTTATTTTGCGCTTAATGTTAATTTACTAGTTTTATGTTTTTTTGTAAATTTTTATTTATTTATTAGTAATACATCAATTTATTAATTTTATAGTAATTTACGTGTTTTACCTTCTATTTGCTAGTCTTTTGTTTAATTTCTAAAATTTATATTTTATTTTACAATTAATATTGATTTACTAGTTTTAAGTTATATTTACAAGTTTATGTTTTGTTTACTAGTAATACATTAGTTTACTTGTTTTATCTTCCATTTACAAATCTTATGTTTAATTTTTTAAAATTTATTTTACAGTTAATGTTGATTTATGAGTTTTATGTTTTATTTTTAAGCTTTTTTTACTAATAATATATCTATTTACTAGTTTTATATTAATTTACTCACTTTATTTTTCATTTACAAGTCTTATGTTTTATTTTATCGTTAATGTTGATTTATAAGTTTTATGTTTTATTTACATAATTTATGTTTAATTACGGTATTGATGTTGTAACTTTAATCACGGTATCATAGAATGATCATATTTATTATTATTATTTAAAAGATCTATTAAAAAATGAGTATTGAGTGTGAATAAATCTTAAGTCAAATAGAGACATATGCGTTGATGATAATAACTAATGATCAAATTGAAGCGTCAATAAATCGATACAAAAAATAAACTTATAAGTGTCAAAGAAGGTCGTATATAGAAGATCAACATACATGTGCCTTGAATTCAAACTTTAAAATTAAATTTTCAAAGTTTGAATGTTGAAAATGAAGAAAATTTGTTAAAAACAATAATAATATTATTTTAATATTAAATCTTGGGCTATAAATTGAGGGCTTCTCCCTTTCATTTATTCATCTCAAAAGCTCATTTCCTTCTTATGTGTTAAATATGTACTCTTAATATTAGGTATAATTGGGGTCTTGGGAAGTGAGAGTAATTTCTCTTAATTATGGAGAGAAGTTATTATATTTTCAATGCAGTAAAATATTTTCTTTTGTCATTGCTCGTGGATGTAAGCTATAAGCCGAACTATGTAATTTCTACTGTCCACTTGTGTACTTGTTCTCATTTCCTTTCCAATTTCATTTTAGCCTTACAACAGACTCAGTTTAGATCATTGTGCATACTACAAGAGGTTTAAAAATAATGATTTCATCATTCTACTATAGTATGTGGATGACATATTAGTATTAGGCTTTAACAAAGATCGAGTCTAAAAATTGATGGCATAATTGGCTAAGGAGTTTGAAATTAAGGACTTGGTATAAGAAAACAAGATTCTAGGGATGCAATTTATTGAGATAGAAATAACATGAAGATTTGATTTTCTCAGAAGAATTACTTGAAGAAAATCTTGCGACTTTTTACTATGCAAAATTATAAGCCAATTTCTACCCCACTTCCTATTAGTTTTAAGTTATCTTAAGTATGTGTTCTAGCAATGAAGCAAAGGGGAATGAGATATCTTGAGTATCGTATGTGTTTGGGCGATATCGAGTGGACCCCCTCGAGGCCAATCCAGCTATGAGCAGAAGACCTAATCGCTAGCAGGAAGATACCCTTGCAAGGTGTCAGAGCTGGTCGAGATCAAGTGCTCCAAGGCTGGTCAAACCCTGACCTCTCCATCCTACTCAGCTATAAGAGACCCTCAACCACCGAGCTGGACCTGGTCGTGTTACGGGAAGCGTCACGGACAGAGGGAGACCAAAAGCTCAGCAGAGCAGACTTGAGCATGACGGTCCCTTATCCTGATAACTTATCACGGCGATCGATGAACTGATAGGCGCCCCACGCCGTAGGGCTCCATCGCTACTACCGATGGTCGGCGCACGCCTTCACAGTGTCATCATTTCACATACGCGTACACGGCACCATCATTGGGTCACGGGAACCCACACCCGCTTGACATCCCACGTCCCCAGGGTGTGCCGCAGCAACCCTAGTTGTTAGAATGGCCCAAGTACAATTAATGCGGAGGGCAGCTGTCCAAGCAAACAGGGGCGGGAAAATGGGAGGATAAATACCAGTCGAAGGACAAGGTAAATGGACTTTTGACCTTTGGGACTTTATTATTCTTTCTTACCATATTTTCCTTCTTAAAATCTAAAACACTTTAACTCCAACAAAACCACCAAAAAACTTAGACTTTCTCTATCACTTTTCCCCCCCTCAAATGCCCTATCTTTCCGATCTCTCAAGCCAAGAGGGATACCAAAAGAATCAACTCGATTACTGATTTGAGAGTCAGAAGGTTTTCGTCGAAAAAATAACCGACTACCCCTGACATTCTTTTGTGGACGCAGGTAGGAGTTCATCACTGTTTCAGTAAGAGGAAAAAAATAAGATCCAGCAAGGAAACCTCGCTCGAGTAACTAGCGAGCAGAAGTCTACAACATCATCCGGGAACGAGCAGAAAACCATATCAACAGTATACATTAGCAGTGTGAAGTTTAATGTTCAATATGATTTGTACAAGATCACATATTGTACAAGTAGTGAGAGCGGTTAGTAGATATATAGTGAATCATGGTGGAGAACATTAGAAAATAGTAAAGAGGATTTAAGTTATATTGGAGGAACATCTAATATTGCATTATGTTATGGAGGATCATAATTTATTGTTAGGGGCTATGTGAATTTAGATTTTGCAAGAGACCTTAATAAAAGAAATTTACTACTGACTATGTATTTACACTTGCAGGAAGAGTTGTAAGCTGGATTTTAAAACTGTAGACAATTGTAGATCGTTAGTTATTATCATCAACACATATGTCTCTATTTGACTTAAGATTTATTCACACTCAATACTCATTTTTAAAAATCAAGCCTGTGTAACAGAGAACTCAGCTTACAATTGATCAAATTTATTACTGAGTAATGCTTCCTTGTCATTTTTTTATAACAGAGAACTCAACATTTCATCATAAACAAAGAGAGACATAATTTTGATTTTGTAAATTAAGTTACAAAATTAATTTTAATGGTAATGGTGAGGGATGGTAATTTAACCTAGACCTAACTCAAACCCAATTAATTCGGGACAAGTTTAACCCATTCCAAAATAAATCAAATTTGGTATATGAATGCACAATTTTACTAACTTAGATGTATTCGAGTCTGGGTTTCAATTTGGATGAACCCAGAAACTCGAACCCGAAACCCGAACCCAAATATCTTTATGTTGATGCAGTTTTTCCCGCGTGCCTTCAAACAGTGCCTCGAACCTTCTGCTCGCGATAAGCTCGATCTCGAGCAGGATTGCCTCCTTCGTGCTGTTCCACTGTCTTCTCCAGAACGGAGATCTCCTGAACCTGTACTCACAGAAAATAGGGTCAGGTGTAGCCGGGCGTGTTCCGGCGAAAACCCTCCGACGCTCAAGTCAGTAATCGGGTTGTTCTTTTTGGTATCTCCCTTAGTGAGAGAGACCAGAAATATCAAAGGGATATTTTTTCGCCCTCCCTTTTTGAATAAATATGGTGTTTTCAGAGAATCCAGATAAGAGAAATCAGAATAGAAAAGAACCTGTGTCTCTTTTCAGAACCCTTGTGAATGAATTTTTCCAACCCTTGTAACGTACCCGTTCGTTTCCTTTTATACTCCATTTTTCCCGCTCTTACTCTCCCGACCATCCATTCCCGCGCTTGAGGTGTCTGGGTCCCTCGGACAGCTGGGATTGACGTAATATTCCCTGGGGATGCGCGGCTGTCTTCTTAACCCGGTTCACGTGGCCAGATCACCATGTCGGGCATGTGCGCTAGGAATGATGACACCGTGGGGGCATGTGCCGGCCATCGGCCCTGGGCCGGGTCTTACATTCCATTCGTCCCATGACTGGCGCAACCCAGTTGTGCTCGGGGACTTACCTTCTGTGAGCAGGAAAGGAGTGCTCAGTTCTCGACCTTGACCAGCTTTGACTGGGGTGGACGACCTCGAGCAGGCAAAGGAGCTCGGAGTTCGAGCGACTACGAATTCCTCAACCTCGACTAGCTTTGACTGGGGCGGACGACCTCGAGCAGGCAAAAGAGCGCGGAGCTCGAGCGGCTCTGAATTCCTCGACCTTGACCAGCTTTGACGTCTGGTGAGGTTATCTTCGTACCAGTGGTCGGGACCTCTGCTAGAGCTAGGCTGTCCTCAGGGTATTTTATTCGAACTGGAAGGGCCTCGAGAAGACCTGCCCGATATTACCCAAACACCAGTTCCCCAGTTTCTAATCTTTTGAGTGAAACGAGATAAGACTGGAAACTCATTAACGATGGGCCGAATTCGCAGCCTTTTACACTTCCCCATATTTTTCTTGCTCGAGCTTACAATTGGCATCTGCAATTGACCCAAGTGTCTTCTTATGTTACTCCTGCTCGGGCCTGCAATTGACCCAAGCTTAGCACCGTCCCGCCTAAGACTTAGGCTCTGAGACTTCTGGCCAAGGAGTTCTTCTTGAACTTCTTCTGCTTGGGCCTGCAATTAACCCTCGCTAGGCACCGTCCCGCCTAAGACTTAGGCTTTGGGACTTCTGGCCAAGGAGTTCTTCTTATGATACTCCTGCTCGGGCCTGAAATTGACCCAAGCTTGGCAATGTCCCGCCTAAGACTTAGGCTTTGGGACTTTCGGCCAAGGAGTTCTTCTTGTGATACTCTTGCTCGGGCCTGCAATTGACCTAAGCTTGGCACCGTCCCGCCTAAGACTTAGGCTTTGGGACTTTCGGCCAAGGAGTTCTTCTTGAACTTCTGCTCGTGCTCGGGCCTGCAATTGACCCAAGTTTCTTCTGGCGTTACTCCTGCTCGGGCCTGCAATTGACCCAAGCTTCTTTTTTTATTACTCCTACTCGGGCCTACAATTGACCTAAGCTTGGCACCGTCCTGCCTAAGACTTAGGCTTTGGGACTTCTGGCCAAGGAGTTCTTCTTGTGATACTCCTGCTCGGGTCTGCAATTGACCCAAGCTTGGCAATGTCCCGCCTAAGACTTAGGCTTTGGGACTTTCGGCCAAGGAGTTCTTCTTGTGATACTCTTGCTCGGGCCTGCAATTAACCCAAGCTTGGCACCGTCCCGCCTAAGACTTAGGCTTTGGGACTTTCGGCCAAGGATTTCTTCTTGTGATACTCTTGCTCGGGCCTGCAATTGACCCAAGCTTGGCACCGTCCCGCCTAAGGCTTAGGCTTTGGAACTTTCGGCCAAGGAGTTCTTCTTGAACTTATGCTCGTGCTCGGGCCTGCAATTGACCCAAGCTTCTTTTGATGTTAATCCTGCTCGGGCCTGCAATTGACCCAAGCTTGGCACCGTCCCGCCTAAGTCTTAGGCTTTGGGACTTCTGGCCAAGGAGTTCTTCTTGTGATACTCCTGTTCGGGCCTGCAATTGACCCAAGCTTGGCACTGTCCCGCCTAACACTTAGGCTTTGGGACTTCTGGCCAAGGAATTCTTCTTGAGCTTCTGCTCTTCATCTTGAACTTCCATTATGAATGCTTTTCTTATTCTCATATACATTTACACTTTTACACATCCCATTTTGGGTAGGAATCTTACATTAACACTTCACAATACAAGGGGACTTACTGGAAATATTTCATCAGGAGTTACGCGTTCCACGATTGACGCATCTCCTTTTCTGCCTTACTGGCCTAGCATCTCTCCGTATTGCCAGCCTGTGACACGCCACTTCTGGGTCGATCCCAGGCATATCCTCATGCGTCCATGCGAACACATCTGCATGTGCTCGCAGACACTCCACTAACTTTTCCTTCAACGGCTCGCTAAGGCTCGACCTCCTCCAACTTCTCAGCCGACTCTTGCCTTCCATTCCTTCATTCCCCCCTCGAGTCCAGCGAGGTTATCTGCATGGTTTCTTTGGCAGCTACAATGTAGCAGCTCCTTGCCACCTTTTGGCTGCCTTTCACGACCCCTACAGCCCCATTTACTCGATACTTTAGGGCTAAGTAATGGGTGGATAGCGCGTACTGGCTGATCCTCATAAATGGCCTCCCTAGAATTGCCTGGTACGGGCTGGTTTCATCTACTACCACGAAATCTAGCATCATGTTCTTCTCGAAAGGCCTCGAGCCCATAGTTCTTGCCGACTGATGATTCCAGAGGCATTAGCTTTTCTCCCCCGAATTCTTTCAAGGAAGTGCTTGTCTACTCGAGGCTCGCGCCTGTTATTCCTAAATCCTCGAGTGTGGATTAGAAGAGAATATCCACCGAGCTCCCTGAGTCAACCAGTATTCGATAAACTTCCTTGTTTGCTACATTGGCTTTTACCACTGGGGCATCCTCGTGGAGTACTAACACCCCTCCTCGTCTTCATCCAGTCCACATGATTGGCACTGCAGAACCTTGGCCTTCTTGGCGGCAGGAGGCGATGAGCAGGACTTCTCGGTCAGTGCGGCATATCTACGATAGTTTTTCAGAGCCCTATTGGAACTTCCCGCCATCGTGGGCCCTCACGAGATTACCCTCGTGGACCGGTGGTTCCGTGTCTATTTCAGTAGCCTGGTCACCTTCCTCAGTTGCTGCTCGACCACCGGATGCCCTTCTTCAACAAACTCATCCAGTACTGGATTCCAACCGGATCCTCCACTGGTTTTCAAATCACAAGCATTGTGATGTGGAGTGGCCGTGGTCACCATGGAAGCAGCGAGCAGCCCCTGCTCCGCTTGCTAGCTGGCTTGGCCATCAGCGTTGGAGGGCTCAGCAGTCCTCATTCCTCAGCTACTTGAAGTATCTCTTCAAGAGATACCTTCAGCCTCGTATACTGTTCGTAAGCAGGGCTCTGTTCCACCACTTGTATCGCCCTATCCCTTGGGAAGCTTCACGGTGGGGGTGGCAATGAACGATCAGCCCTGTTGTGGCTCACCTCAGGTCTGCTTGGTGGTTGGTTGCGGGATGTGTAGCCATCATGACGCCTGTACTCTCTGTGATCCCGGCCCGGAGACCCGCGAGGTGGCGGGGGAACCATCCGCGGTGGGGGAGCTCTCTGGTAAGGGTTGTACAGGGCAACCCGGTCCCTTGCTGCCTTTGGAGCTTGTGTCCCTCATGCAGGACCCCCTTTCTCCTTCCTCCTTGCTCCATTGACCTGCTCATTCCTCAGTTTGGCAGATTTTTCTTCTTCGATTACCATATCCGGTTTACTCGCTCATATGCGTCCAGAATACTGAGCGGATCGAAGGACTCGCAGATTATACCATGGTCTCCGCGATTCGGATCCCATCCTTCAATCCTCTCAGAGCTTGGGGATGGTTAAACGCACCAAGATCTAGAACCGATCTATGGTATCTTTTGACAAACTCCTGGAGAGATTCTCCCTCCTTCTGCTTTACTTTTGACAGCTCCATCATGTCATCCTCAGGGGTCACTGCGCCCCGGAATTGCTCTGCGAACTCCCTACACATCTGTTCAAAGATCAAGATACTTCCCCGTATGGGTCTGCGGTACCATTCTCTCGCTCTTCCCTCCAGGGTGAGTGGGAAGGCCCAGCACCTCTGAGCTGCTGACAATCCTTGCACCCCTGTCATGTCGTTGAACCGTTCTATATGCACTAATGGATCACTTTTCCCTGAGAACTTCAAATCTGGGAAGCGGAAATCACGTGGGATCGTGACCCCCATGATCTCTGTCCCTCCCTGAGTTCTTGCAATAGGGAAGTCAGAGTCTCCATCTGTTTCTCCATCCGATCCATTCTTTCCTGGATCTCCCTATTCTGGGCCTCATTGGCCACTTCTCTCAAAGTTACTGATTCTTTTGGACTTACTCCTCTTCGGCTGTTTCCCCTCATCGTTGCGTTGTGTATCTTGAATGTATTAGGAAATCAGGCTTTTTGTGCCGATCCCCACAGACGACGCCAAAAGATGTTGATGCAGTTTTTCCCGCGTGCCTTCAAACAGTGCCTCGAACCTTCAAACAGTGCCTTCAAACAGTGCCTCGAACCTTCTGCTCGCGATAAGCTTGATCTCGAGCAGGATTGCCTCCATCGTGCTGTTCCATTGTCTTCTCCAGAACGGAGATTTTCCGAACCTGTACTCACAGAAAATAGGGTCAGGGGTAGCCGGGCGTGTTCCGGCGAAAACCCTCCGACGCTCAAGTCAGTAATCGGGTTGTTCTTTTTGGTATCTCCCTTAGTGAGAGAGACCGGAAATATCAAAGGGCTATTTTTTCACCCTCCCTTTTTGAATAAATATGGTGTTTTTAGAGAATCGAGATAAGAGAAATCAGAATAGAAAAGAACCTGTATCTCTTTTCAGAACCCTTGTGAATGAATTTTTCCAACCCTTGTAACGTACCCGTTCGTTTCCTTTTATACTCCATTTTTCCCGCTCTTACTCTCCCAACCGTCCATTCCCGCGCTTGAGGTGTCTGGGTCCCTCGGACAGCCGGGATTGACGTAATATTCTCTAGGGATGCGCGACTGTCTTCTTAACCCGGCTCACGTGGCCAGATCACCATGTCGGGCATGTGCGCTAGGAATGATGACACAGTGGGGGCATGTGCTGGCCATCGGCAATAGTATCACCACCATACCATATGGGGCCCTGGTCAGACATTAAAAGGTGCACCAGGATTCTGAGAAAATGGGTCGGGCTGCCCTGGGCCGGGTCTTACATTCCATTCGTCCCATGACTGGCGCAACCTAGTTGTGCTCGTGGACTTACCTTCTGCGACCAGGAAAGGAGTGCTCAGTTCTCGACCTTGACCATCTTTGACCGGGGTGGACGACCTCGAGCAGGCAAAGGAGCTCGGAGCTCGAGCGACTACGAATTCCTCGACCTCGACTAGCTTTGACTGGGGCGGACGACCTCGAGCTGCTCTGAATTCCTCGACCTTGACCAGCTTTGACGTCTAGTGAGATTATCTTCGTGCCAGTGGTCGGGACCTCTGCTCGAGCTAGACTGTCCTTGGGGTATTTTATTCGAGCTGGAAGGGCCTCGAGAAAACCTGCCCGATATTACCCAAACACTTTATTTTAATATTAGTTTATCAAGATAAATAGAAACATTAGAAAAAAAAGCCATGCCCGAGTTTCGCTTTCACAGATGCGGCTGCCAAAGCTCAAAGCCAAACATTTCCTCATCAAATCACCGTAAATCGTGCTGTTTCCTTATCATCACCACCCAAAGCCTAAATCAAATCACCATGCTTAACCACGTTCACGGCAGATGACTGTGATACGGGTTGAAAACGCCACCATCGTCGTTAGAAACTTGTGGAGAAAACAGCACTGATAAGACGAAGGTGATTGCGGCTATGATGTTGTATTTAACATGGCCGCGCTAGTTATTTGTAAAGACAGTGGTAAGGTCGGGAAAAGAAGAAGAAGAACGTGGAGATCTACTAGATCTCTATTTACCGTGAGTGAAGTTTGATAAAGGGTTTTTCAAAGCAAATAATAGAAATTCGGTATATAAAAAAAAGAAAAGAAAATTATCTGGGTTTGAACCTAGAGTTCAAAAATTCAAATTTTTTCTAGTTGAATCCATACCAGACCCGGAGTTAAAAAAATCTGGTAAGAGGAACTTTCGTCTGAGTTCAGAATCGGAAATGCCAAGCTCAAACTCATATATGGATTTTGTCATCTTAGTAATGGTCAATGCAAGGTTTGATTAAGAATAAGGGAGGTTAGTGTGAATTTGGACATAAAATTTATCCAAGTGTAGATTGAACATAGTTGAGGGGAGGACAGTGAAAATTATCCAAGAAAAAAAGAAAAGAAGAAAGAATAAATGCTAAAATAAAAAATAGAAAAATTGTTAAACTAAATATGATATAAAATAGAAAAAGTAGGGATGGGGTGGATACTGTTCGGTCAGATTAAGTTTGGATCGAAATTATACTGATTGAAATTGGTTATTTTATAAAAAAAATCAAATTGGAATCAAATAAGAAAAAAAAAACTGAATATGAACGGAACTAAATTCAATTCAATTTGATTTTTTCGGTTCCAAGATTATTGGGCCTATTTTTAATTTTTAAAATGTTACATCTCTTCGGCGTCATTAATGGAAATTTTTTTCAAATTTAAAACATTCATAGTTATCAATTGACCACACAATTCACAAATTCATTACAAATACTAACAATTAACAAAAATATTCATTACTACTGTCAACTTACTAACTACCACTAAGGCACTAACAAAATATGAAATATTAGAAATAAAAATCTAAACTCCAATGTCACATCTAATTAAACATAAAGTTATTAGGATAAATAAAATTCACAATACAAAAAAAAAAAACAAATTCACAATACAAAAAGAAAAAAAATACAAACAAACATCAACAATATTTGAATTGCTGGTAATCATAAATACTTAAATTCATCAACTTCTGCTTTAGGCATTTTTCGACTCAATACTTGAATCTATAAAAAAAATAAAACAACAATAAATAATTAAATAAAAAAATTATATAAACAAGATATTATTAAATCATGCGTACATAATCTTACTGGTACAACCTTACCTTTTTTACGGATTAATGTTTGTGGCTTCCCATCATTTTCAATCTTCATTTTTACGTTCACTTTACATCCACTCAAATGATTAGCTATTCCAACATTAGTGTTGAAAAAATCAAATGAAAGCACATGTTCAAAGTTTGGCCAAAATTGTTCAAACCTAAATTGTACAAAGTTTGGCAAAGCACATGTTTAAAGTTTGGCAAAAATTGTTCAAAGCCAAATTGTTCAAATTTTGGCTAAAAATTAGGTAATCACAAAATAAATTTTAACAATTTTAAAAGTTTGGTGAAATAGTGCTACCATGCATTCCTATAAATAGCTATTGTTCTTCATTTTTTAAGGCATCCCACAATTGAGAGCAATTACAAGTGAGGCAATTGAGAGAGTTGAGAGAGCTTCCACTTGAGTGCTAGGAGAATTCATTTGGGTGTATTGGGGTATTTGGTTTTTGTAAGTTTTTCCCAATTTGTAAATTATCATTTGTTAGTAAAATTATCTTCCAGTCTTTACCCGTGGATGTAGGCTTTACGCCAAACCACGTAAATTATTGTGTCAATTTTCTTTGAAATTGTTTACACCACATTTAAGTTTCTCCAGAAGTCACAGTTACCATCAATTGGTAATCTGCTCAACCTGCGCTTTCGTACAACAATTGGTATCAGAGCCAAAGGTTCGTACTTGGGATATACAATACTATTTATAAATACAATACTAGGTACGACAATTTGTACTTGGAGAACAGTCTATTGTAAGTAGTGTGTATTTTTGCATGTCTAGGAAAGTTCTGTCAACAAGACGATAAAAGTTTAAGGAGTCTGGATTTTAAGTGGGACCATTGTGACCCCTCCATTCTCCTGAGAACTTTCCTGGTGCATTTATTCACGCGAAATAAACATCATAGAGACTGTTTTTCAAGTGTGAATAGTTGTTGAAGGCACTGATTATTTGAGGTTGAGAAAGATGGCAGAAGCATCGTCGTCGTCTTCGTCAGCAAAGACTACTGTGACTAATACAAAGTTTGAAGTGGAGAAATTTGATGGTACCAATAATTTTGGTATGTGGCAATGTGAGGTGTTGGATGTCTTATGTCAGCAAGAGCTGGATCTCGCTCTAGAAGAAAAGCCTGAAAAGATGGATGACAAGGAGTGGACAAAAATCAATAGACAGACATGTGGTACTATTTGCCTATGTCTGGCTAAATATCAAAAGTACTCTGTCATAAGGGAGACATCAGCAAAGAAATTGTGGAAGACACTAGAAGAAAAATATATGAAGAAAAGCCTTGAAAACAGGCTTTATATGAAAAAGAAACTCTATCGATTCACGTATGCACCTGGTATGTCGATGAATGACCATTTGAACTCAGTCAAAAAAATATTAGCGGATTTGCTAAATTTGGATGTGAAATTTAAAGATGAAGATAAGGCATTGTTGCTGTTGAATTCGCTTCCTGATGAATATGACTATCTCACTACCACTTTGCTTCATGGGAAGAACAGTGTCACATTTGATGCTGTATGTAGTGCATTTGTATAATACTGAGACCAGAAAAAAAGATAAAAAAGATCACAGAGATACAGTTGCAGAAGTATTGACAGCAAGAAGTATTTCACAAAGCCACAAACCTGGAAAAAGGGGGAATTCTTACCAAAGATGAATGTGCTTTTTGTTGCGAGAAAGGGCATTGGAAAAAGAATTGTCCTGAGTTACAAAAGGGCAAAGCTATTTCTGATGCATGTGTAGTCAAGCATGATGGGGAGTCGGAATTTAGTCTGGTTGGCATAAAGTTGACATGTCAATCAAATGAGTGGATTTTAGATTTGGATTGTACTTATCATATGTGTCCTAATATGGGCTGGTTTTCTAGCTTCAAGGAACTAGATGGTGGAGTTGTTTTTATGGGCGATGATAATGCTTGTAAAACCATGGGAATAGGTTCAATCCAATTGAAGAATCATGATGGCTCAATCCAAGTCTTGACAGAAGTTCGCTATGTACCAAGCTTAAAGAAAAATCTCATCTCATTAGGAGTTCTAGAATCCAAAGGGCTTACAATCACTATGAGAGATGGATTCTTGAAGGTAGTAGCTAGTGCACTGACGATGATGAAAGGCACAATAAGAAATAACTTATACTATTTCTAAGGGAGTACAGTCATTGGATTAGCATCAATAGTTTCGAGAAAGGATGCAGATTCAGAAGCAACCAAGTTGTGGCATATGAGTTTGGGACATGCCGGTGAAAAAGCTTTGCAGACTTTGGTTAAGCAAGGCTTATTGAAAGGTGCAAATTCTTGCAAATTGGAATTTTGTGAACATTGTGTTATGGGCAAGCAAACAAGAGTAAAGTTTGGTTCAGCAATTCACGATACAAAAGGGATTCTAGACTATGTTCACAGTGATGTGTGGGGACCTACTAGAGTAGCTTCTTTGGGAGCTATGCACTATTTTGTTACTTTTGTTTATGATTATTCAAGAAAAGTATGGGTGTATTTGATGAAGAACAAAAATAAAGTTTTGAGTATATTTCTGAAATGGAAGAAGATGGTCGAGACTTAAACTGGTCGAAAGGTTAAAAGACTTCGCTTAGATAATGGTGGTGAGTACAAGAATGATCCATTTTTACAAGTATGCCGAAATAAGGGCATTGTACGACACTTCACTGTTCGAGGTACACCATAACAGAATGGGGTGGCAGAACGCATGAACCAAATTATACTGGAGAAAGTTTGGTGTATGTTATCCAATGCTGGATTGGGCAAGGAATTTTGGGCTGAGGCTATTGTATATGCATGCCATCTGATTAATTGTTTGCCATCAGCTGCAATTGAGGGCAAAACACCTATGGAAATATGGACTGGTAAACCTGCTACTAATTATGATACTTTACATGTCTTTGGTTCCACTGCTTATTATCATTAAAGGAATCTAAGTTAGACCCAAGAGCGAAGAAAACATTGTTCATGGGTATAACTGGTGGAGTAAAAGGATACTGTTTATAGTGTCCAGATACGAAGAAGATTATTTTCAGCAGAGATGTGAACAATGTGAACAAGATTAGTCATGTTAAAACAAAAGGATTCACAAAAGGATGACAACACCGGTAGTACTCCGCAGCAGGTGGAGCTTGAAAATGTTAAAGATGATCCAGCTAGTGTTGAAGAGGTAGATGATTCTCAATCGACTGAAGATGAAGAAGAGGTTCTGAGTCAGGAACCTTTAGAACAACAAGATTCAATTGCATATAGAAGGCTACGAAGAGAGATTCGTAGACCTGCTCGCTTTGTTGATATGGTGGCCTATGCAGTTCCAATTGTATATGGTGATGTTCCTTCCACTTACAGAGAAGTAGTAAGTAGCCCTGAAAATGTACAGTAGAAGCAAGAAATGGATGAAGAAATGCAGTCTCTTGCAAAGTAATTATTAAAATTTTATATAATTAAGTATTATAGTTTGTCCTCTATACATCAACATTTGAATGACAACAATGGCTTACAGCCCAATATTGGCATTAAATATGTCCACCACAATATTCTTCTTAAAGTACGGCTCGTGGCTATTAATAAAATTAAGTCTGAGCTCAAACATTAAATACATCGTAAATATCAATAAAAAATATTGTAATTGCTATTACTAGGCTCTTGTTGAGGCATGCCTTTAACTGCGATGAATTTCCAAGTGTTGGCATTTTGCAACTCATTTCAAATATTGTAGAATCGAAAATATTCTAACCATCAAGGAAAGAAGACTTCAAATAGTTTAAAGTGATGTTTGTATGTTTTATCATTGTAAAATACCACCAGTAAGTCATAAAGCTAGACCTTGTTAATACGAAAGTCCACTCGGGCTAGTACCTAATGATTGCTGCCCAGGTTCACGAGGATGAATATCTGTATATGAAATTGATCATGAATATTTCATCTTTGTTATGCCCAAAACAACATATCAAAAAAAAATTTGGATTGTGTCAAAAAAATACAAAAAAAGTACACACCATATTAACATCCATCAACTATTTTGGCATGATGTCCCCACCAATATAGATATTCAATTTGTTGTTATTTTATAATTATCGATTGCACAATTCCTGTTCTTCCATAACTACCTTAAGAACAACTGGTACATCGTATACATAAAAAAAAAAAAAGAAATTAACAAGATAAAAAATAAAAATGATAAGTTTTTAAACTTATGACAAAAAAAAAAGTGTCTGTATGCGTGACATGCTGAGGTAAGGCATTCAGATTTTGTCATTGCTTTTCACTGCTGAAGCCAAGATATCCATGAATATATTGTGTAGAAATAGAAATATGTCAATTTAGAACAAACATATATTATACAAGATTAACGACACTTCAATAATAAAAAAAAAATCACCTTGTCACCTAGCCATCCCATTGATGCGTGGCTCAAAAGTACTTAAAATAACAAGTGCAATTGTTAAATAGTATGATTTATGTTAATTTGGCCAACAAACCACTGATCAGTGATATGAGAGTAGAAGCATTTTGATTGCCAATTCCGAAGCCTGTTGATTTTCCAAGATAAACATATCAAGCAAATATTGAATTAACTGCTAAAATAACACAATGGTTAAAGATATAAATTGCTCATCGGATATGAGCGTCTAGTTGGAGAATCACCATATGAGCTTTTAATATATGAACCGATAAATCCTATCTTCGCTTCTCTAAATTCTTTATGTTCTTTACACTCTGGCTCAAAAACCGACCTTAGTTCAGAAATAGAAAAATTAATCATGCCCATCCGTTGAATGATGTAATCATTATGATGCTTTGTCCTCGACTATTACCAACAAAAAAAATATAGATACAGTAGAATCTTCAAATAGGAATACTTTGTATAAGAATAAAATTTTCATAGTAATAAAAAATTGTATTCCCAGTTTAGGACCATTTATAATTAAGAATAAATTGCACATTGTAATAAGTTATATTTTTTTATAGGTCTCATCTTAATAAACTTACCTCTACATAGTAACAATATTTCAAAAATATATGCCATGTTATATTAAATAATTAGATGAATATCTTTATAAAGTTACTTGTGACAATGATTTGTTCTTTAAAGTTACAACCACATCTTTCAACTTGCGGGAATGTATTAATTAGTCAGCATAGGCACCTTTTTGTTGAAGCCAAAATATTTCTAGTTTCTTAAGTATGTTTGTAGCTTCCTAGCATCAAAATTTTTGTATATTTGTACTGCCATCCTCAGGATTATCCTCTGTCTCTTGCTAATCGCATCGATAATTTCTTATTCAATTAATAATTAAAGCACACCCGACATGTTGTTCACTTGGATGATTGATGAAGACATTAATATCTATTTGATTAGTGTAGTGAAGTTGTTGAATCTTATTATTCAATTATGAAATGACTCTTTAATTTTCCTCATCCACTTCATTTGTAACTTCCATTTCATCGATATTAGGGGCTCTAATTTCGCTATGCTTAAAGAAATTATGCAACCATTGCATTTACAATTCCATCAAGGAGAATTATCTTTGTAGGTTCCAAGACAAGTCTTCTACTCATTTCAAAAGTTAGCGAGTAAAGCGCTGACGATAATAACCTTTGAAGTTTTTAATAATGCCTGCATCACATGACTAGATTTTGGAAGTGTTATTTGGTGGTAGGAACACAACAGTTGTATGATTATGTGGAGGAAGATCCACTTTTTTGCCATGTACAATACAATTATCAATGATAAGCAATACATTTCTATCCAAACGACTATCAAACCACTTAAGCCATTCTATAAACAACAAAAATGTTATCCATACATTTGAATTCGCTCGATACTTGCAGTTGTTATTATCACGGTTAACTTTCTTAAAGTATCTTGGATTAAAAACCTTGCCGATGATTCACAATAGAACTTTGTCAGGGCCATCGCCATTATAACAAACAACAATTGTAACTGTCTCTTTATTTTGCTTTCGACCCTCTGACTACTTTGTTGCAAGAGAGTTATCAACTTGCATTCGATAAAATAAGTCAATTTCATTCATATTGTAGATGTCATTCTAAGCCCATTTGTCTAATTCCTCTCTGATTAGTGGCAAACCAGCCTCGGTTTTCTTCATATCAACTAAACCACTCTCCACAAAATGATGAAATGAGTGAGTTGCATGTCGTTGCTTGAAATTTTCCAACCATCAATTTAAAAATTCAAATAAGGTAGCTTCGGATTGGAGTTGCCTTACAAAAATGTTTCCCTTCTCTTTTAGCAATTCACCACTTATATTGACATGCTATTGATGACCTAAAAACCATTCATAAAGGACAAACTCCATTGCTAGGTACTTTACACTCTTTGAATGTTTTTCATTTTGGTTCAATGGTACTTCTTCTTTAAGGAGGTTGGCTGATTGTTTGAGTGTTTTTTATATTTATGCTTGTCATACTGTAAGACTATGAGTTTCTTCTAACCACTTTAGGTTTGGTTTTTTTATTTTGCATAATTCAACATAAATATTTTTGGTTAAATGTCTATTATTTTTTTGTGGCATGACTGATTGGCTATAGGAAAAAGGAAATGGATGGCTTTTGGTGGCATGCGTTTTACCATACAATATGCTCTCTCTCTCTCTCTCTATATATATATATATATATATATATATATATATATATAATTTGAGACAATTAATAAGTTTAAAAAGAATTTAAAATTTAAGATTTGAACATCAGTTTACATATTCCAACAATACATTGATATGCATATTAGTTTTTTAAAACTATATATCTTTTTTTATTAATATCTATCCATTAAAGTTGACTCACTTACTAATTAATTTATTAAATGTCTATACATTGAATTTGATTTACTTATTAATTTATTAATACATGAAATAATTTATCTCTATATCACTTGCATTAAGGATAATTAAGCAACGACAATAATTTTTTGTAAAATACCTCTATTGAGTTATAACCTTGTTATAAGAATTAATTTCTCTAGTCCCAACAATATGACAATATAGAAGTTTTACTGTATATATATATATATATATATTGAGAGAGTGTTAAAATGACTTATATATAAGGAAAGAAAATGATTTATACCCTATGAATCCTGTAATCAGACTTATG
Source organism: Murraya koenigii (assembly GCA_025617385.1). NCBI lineage: Eukaryota > Viridiplantae > Streptophyta > Magnoliopsida > Sapindales > Rutaceae > Murraya > Murraya koenigii. The sequence goes on along the minus strand of CM046817.1, from coordinate 13,746,828 downwards.
TGTTTATTCATGATGGTTATTTGTAGGAATCTCATCTGTAATCAGAATTTATACCCTTGCGATGTCGTGATGCTCTGCTCTTACAGTGTCTTGGTTATCCTCTGTTTACCTTGCAATGGGCAACGTATTGATTGATAGATGATGCTACACAAAGTAAAATTTACAATAGTTAAATAATAAGCCAAAAAATTTCGAGTATCCATTAATCGATAAATAATGCTAGTTTGATGCACTAAAGAATACTCAGATTATGGGCACAACTTAGAATACGTGGCACGTGATCCTGCGCAATTTGCCAATATTTTTGGACTTTCTTCTTTGCGTTCGGCTCGATGGTAAAATGTTCCCCTTCCATATATTCAATCCAAATTTTAGGTTAGTTAATCCATCTACTATTATTTGGTAATATGAAAAGTAGTACTGCACATCTACCTATATATATTACTTATAAGACGAAAATTATCATTGAACAATGAATAAACTTCACCAAAGTTTATTTTAAAAGAAGCAATAAGCTTCTATTGTACGATGAGGGGAATCTTCTTTTTCATTTTTATGACCCATTTTTATAATAGCCTTCTAATGGCTTCGAAAATCCACGCCTACAACAACTAAAATATTCAAGATTACAAAAATAATTAACCTGCAAAATAATTTTAACAAACCTGAACTCTGGATGTAAAGCCATAAACATTATACTTTTTAATTTCATGGTTTAGCCTTTCCGAACAAGTCTTCTTAAATATCTCGCATTTGCTATACAATGTAATGTCAAAATTATAGTATATTATTTTCCATGACAAACGACCCTATGGACGACTTCAAAAGTTATCTATATCATCTACTTCATTAAACAATGGGAAATTGATCTGACAATGATATATTTTTTTCTATTTAGTATTTTGTTTGCAAAATAAAATAACGGAACTTTTATTGTATCAATGTTGTTCATAGTCTTGAAGTCTAAGTTATTAAATATTGAGTCAAATTGGCCAAGATTTATATTGCGAAACAAACCTTCATAATACGTATTAAATAGACGATGCGTTGTTTTTAGTCTTTTGAGTACGACATCTACACTAGCACCATAGGAAAGTCTTGTCACTAAACACCACTCTTCAATTGAGAAACGTATAAAAAGCTCACCAATTTGAAATCGCAACTGATATTTCTTATTGCATACCACTTGTTTAAGCAACTAATTATACACAATAATGCCATTGAATAGAAAGCTTTGACACTCAAAGAAATGCTTAGATATGTCTTTTCTTAACAATCTCAATTGTTGTTTTATTAAATTTTGCTGAAAGACTTTTACAACTATATCTAATTTACACATACTCATGATACTCTCGGGAAGGTGATTGGCATAAGCTAACTGCATCATGCTCGGTAGATACTTGGATTCCACCATGTATCTGTTACATTTATAACATTATTTTATTGCATTTGTAACATTAAAATATTAAAAAAATTCAATGATAAATGCATAAACTATCAATTGGTGTGACGACCTACCTATTGCACAATCTTTGGTGATAAACGCATAAACTATTAAAAAAAATTCAATGATAAACGCATAAATTATCAATAGACACTACTTGTCGCACATAAGGACATGCGCATTTATGTGTGAGACAAGCACGTGCCGTTCGCCCAACACACCATGCTCATTATGTTAACATATACATTATCACAATTATGATTTGATGATTACAAATATGTTTTTGAATTGATTAAAGCTTAAAATTTTTGGAATATTTTTAAAAAATAAATTGAAAACTTTGAAAACCTCTAATTTTTTTTAAAACTATAAAAAAAACTTATTTGAAAATGCATAAAATGATTTTTAGACTTTAAAATAGTTTTGGAAAAGAATTAGGGTAAAATTATAATTTTAAGACAGTTACACTGTAGTGAAACTATTTGGCACTATAGCTAAATGGAAAACCGACAACAAAGTTACTAGGTTGACGATAATGTCCAGAGAACATCTTATGTTGTTAAAAGATAACACCTAACCGACAATAAGTAAGTAGGCTACCAATAAGATGCAGAGAGCAACATACCTTGTTCAATGATAACGGCTAACTAATAATTAGTTAACAGGTCACTGATAAGGTTCAGAGAGCAATACAATCTGGTTGATGTTAATGGCAATCCAACAACATGTAAATGGCTAACTGATAGCTTAACAGCAAACCAATAATTTTAAGCGGCTAATCGACTGTTTGAAAAACATCCCAACGGTAACTTGTTCAAAGTTAAAATGGTGATTCGACAATAAGTTAACAGTGAACCATTAATACTCAAAAAGTCAATAACGGCTAGTTTTCAAATCCAACTATAAAAAGATTCATTTAAATCCAAATGAGCATTGGACAACTACACATATCACTAAGCATTCAAGAGCAATCTAAGCTTAAGTTCTTGTAATCATTTTATTCATACTTTGAATATTCATATTGTATTTGATTATATAGTGTAAGTGATGTTGTGTTGTAATTTCTTTTATTGTAAACACAAAAATTGGGTAGCTGTAAGTGTTGAAATACACTTGGGTTAAGAGATTGGGGTTAATCTCTTGTTGTAAAGGTTCATTAACACCTAGGAAGTCAAGTGTAAGCGTTGTTGAAGTCTTGGAGGTACGCTTAGTGAAATCCTCAATCCTGGTGAGCTTGGAGATGTGGACGTAGGCACGGTTGGCCGAACCACGTAAAAATCCTCGTGTTTGCATTTCTCTTTCCCTTACTCTTTTATTTACTGCACTTTGAGTGTTTTAAATTTATTTGTCTTATTGAGAGTTAATTGAGTTTTAATTTAGCAATATTTTTAGGATCCCAATTCATCCCCCTTTTGGGTTGCTTAGTTAGTATTTCATATCAGACGCACATCTTACACATCTTCTTCCTCAACAAACACACCATACCTAACAACATACCACTCTTAAGCATAAATTATCTATGAGGAATTTCATTAAACACCTAATGTGCATTAGTTTAAACTCATATTTTTTTTTTGCCAAAATTTGAATCATTATTTGCCTATAATAACCTATAATAATATGGAATAACAATAAATTACACTCAAATCATGTTACCTTGCTTATGGTTTTAATTTTTTTGTTCGTTCGTCGTTCGCCAGTTGCCATTTGCTGGTGATAATTTAAGAGAGAGGATCATGTGTGGGGAAGTTATGTTCAAATTGATGAGGTATTTTGGGGCAAAAGAAATGTAATTTGGCTACTTATGATTGAAAAAATGCTAGTGGGTTAAATGTGAAATTTAAAAAAAATAATGGTTATTATTATAAAATTCCTAAAGAAAGCGGGATTCCTATAGGTAATACAAAAAGTAGTATTAATTTATAATGTAAAATTTTAAAAGTTTAAACATCAGACTGATATAAAAATAATATTAACATCAAAAGAAGCCAAAAAGAGTTGTTGCATGTAAAGTAGTATTAATTTATGATAAGTTAAAAAAATATTAATTTGTGGTATAAAATAGATAAAGTTGAACAATTAAAAAATAGAATTGTTGTGCGGCACTAATGAAAATTAAATAATAAATGTCTTGTAATGAACAATGTGCTTGTCGATCCTAATTAACGGAAAGCTAGAAACAAAATCAAAAATGAACTTTTTATAATACATCGAAGGTAATATGCATATATGATATCTGTTATTAAATTTAATGAAAATATCACTTGCATGTCACTCTTTCAAAATAAATACACTTATGTCATATTATTATTTATTTGTTATATGGCTAATATGATATCTCGAATATATTATAACATTTCTCATCTTTCATAACTTTATAAAATAGGTGCTATTGTTTTGTAATAGTAAGAAAATGATAACAGTAATTGTGACTACCAAACACTTTTGTCAAAAGAAGAGCTTCATTTTTGTCACTCACTGTAAGCATCGCAAGGAACGGTTACATTAGCTTTTATTTATTCCTACTTGTTATATTTTACTCTTATTTAAGATATATTTACTCATTGAGTTTAGAGGTTTTGGTCTACGTCCTCCATATGTACTTTATCTTTTATTATTCTATAACAGGTAGAGATCCATGCCCATCATATTGGTAGTCTTAAAAAAAAAAATTGTGACTACCAAACACGTTTTTTAAATGAAAAATAATAATTAAAAAACATGGCAGATAGACTCTAAATTGTGTTTGGGGCTGTGGATATCAAAAGGAGGACATCTGGTGGTTGAGCAGCAACTAGAGGAAGATGATCGAGCTTATGAAATAGACTTGGAACCGCCGGCCACAAAGGTGATCTCAGGAAGGCCCACAATGGCAGGAAGTTCAAACAGGGCTTGGAAGAACTATTGTAGATATGCCGCTGCTGGCCGAGAAGTTCTGTTCACTGCCCCCGCTGCCAAAAAGGCCAAGGTCCGGCAGGTGCCCATTATGTGGACGGAGGAAGACGAGGAGAGGGTGCTGTACCCCCACGAGGATGCCCTGGTTATGAAAGCGAACATAGCTAACAAGGAAGTTGACCGAATATTGGTGGACTCGGGAAGCTCGATGGATATTCTCTTCAAGTCAACACTCGAGGATTTGGGGATAACAGGTGCGAGCCTCGAGCAGACAAGCACTTCCTTGAATGGATTCGGGGGAGGGAAGCTGATACCTCTGGGAAACATCAAACTGGCCATAACCATGGGTTCGAGGCCTTTTGAAAAGAACATGATGTTGGACTTTGTGGTGGTAGATGAAGCCAGCCCATACCAGGAGATACTGGGGAGGCCGTTCATGAGGATCAGCCAGTGCGTACTATCCACCCACTACTTGGCCCTAAAGTATCGAGTGAATGGGGCTGTAGGGGTCATAAAAGGCAGCCAGAGGGTGACAAGGAGCTGCTATGTTGTGGCAGCCGAAGAAACCATGCAGATAACCTCACTGGACTCGAGGGGAGAATCAAGGAATGGAAGGCAGGAGCCGGCTGAGAAGCTGGAGGAGGTCGAAGTGAGAGCAGATGACCCCAAGAAGAAAATCTGGATTGGCTCGGGCATTAGCGAGCAGTTAAGAGAAAAGCTGGTGGAGTGTCTGCGAGCACACGCGGATGTGTTCGCATGGACGCATGAAGATATGCCCGGGATTGACCCAGAAGTGGCGTGTCACAGGTTGACAATACTGAAAGATGCTAAGCCAGTGAGGCAAAAGAGAAGATGCATCAATCAAGAGAGATATGAGGCCATCAATTGCGAGGTGGAGAAGCTGCTGAAAGCGAGATTCATAAGGGAGGTCTCCTACCCCGAATGGATCTCGAATGTGGTGCTGGTGAAGAAGGCAAGTAGGAAATGGAGAATGTGCGTGGACTTCACAGATGTGAAGAAGGCTTGCCCTAAAGATAGCTTCCCGCTGCCAAAGATAGACCAACTGGTGGATTCTACGGCGGGGCACGGGTTGCTTAGTTTTATGGATGCATTCTCAGGTTATAACTAGATTCCCATGCACCGATCAGATGAGGAATGCACAGCCTTCATCACCAATCAGGGACTGTACTACTACAAGGTCATGCCCTTCAGTCTGAAGAATGCAGGGGCAACATACTAGAGGCTGGTGAGCAAGGTCTTCAAGTCATTAATTGGTCAGACGATGGAGGTGTATGTGGATGACATGATCACCAAGTCGAAAGACGCAGAGGCGTATGTAAGGCATTTAGAGGAAACCTTCACACTTTTAAGAAAATACCGGATGAAACTAAACCCAGAGAAGTGTGCCTTTGGGGTTGGTTCGGGAAAGTTCTTAGGCTTCATGGTCAATCACAGAGGGATCAAGGCCAATCCAGAGAAGATAAGAGCGGTGGTGGAAATGAGGTCCCCCCGTAGCCTCAAGGAGATACAAAGTCTCACCGGCAAACTGGCATCCCTCAACAGGTTCGTATCTCGAGCCACGGATAAATGCCGAGTCTTCTTCCAAGAAATGAAGAAAGGCAAGAAGACAAAGTGGACGCGAGAATGTGAAGCGGCGTTCCAACAGTTTAAAGAATACTTGCTGAAAGCTCCATTACTGTCAACACCTCGAGTAGGGGAGGTATTGTTTCTGTACCTGGCTGTGTCTCAATGGGCAACAAGTTCGGTTCTGGTAAGGGAGGAGTCGAGGTGCGATGCACTGTTTATTACACAGCGAGCTTTGTTGGAAGTCGAGACTCGATATCCATCGATGGAAAAATGGGCAGTGGCCACAGTAGCAATGACAGCCGAAGCGACCACTCGAGGCGAACTCTACACAAGCCAGAGACCTTCAGAAGGTTGTTGAAATGGTCGGTGGAGCTCAGTGAATTCGACATCAGCTACTAACCTCGAACATCTATAAAAGCTCAGTCCTTAGCTGACTTCGTGGTCGAGTGCACTGCAAAGGATGAGGAGAAGGAGAGCGAGCCCCCACTAGATTCCTAGGCCTCGACCAACACAAGGATAGTCACAGTAGATGGATCTTGTAGAAATCAGGGAGCAGGGGCAGGAATTGTGCTCCTTAGTCATGAGGGGGCAGAGATGCAATACGCTGTGAAATTGGAATTCGAAGTTACCAACAATCAGGCCGAGTACGAAGCCATAATAACGAGATTGAAGCTCGCCTCGGTAATAAAAGCAGAAGAGGTAAAGCTTTGAACAGACTCACAGTTGGTGATAAACCACCTCGATGAAAGCTTCCAGGCGAAGGGGGAGAAGATGGAAGCCTACCTACGGAAGGTGAAGCAGCTAATGGAGAATTTCTGAGCTGTCGAGGTGGAACAAATCGCAAGGGGAAAGAATTTTCGAGCTGATATGATAGCTCGCATGGCAGCCACATCCGACCCCAAAATACCGAAGTCTATCCCTTTGGAAATTAAGACCTGCTCGAGCATCGAGCAAGGGGACTAGGTGATGAGCTTATCAACGAGCAACACACGGATGGAGCCAATCGTTTCTTACCTCGAGGAAGGGACGGTCTTGGTCGATAAGAAGCAAGCAAGGAAATTAAAGTGTAAGCGGCCGGTACACTCTCATTGGTGGGGTCTTATATAGGCGAGGTACACCCTCCCCTTGCTGCGGTGCTTAGATCAGGAGGAGGCTGATTATGTCCTCCCAGAGATACACGAAGGAATTTGCGGGAATCATTCTGGCGCGAGGTCCTTGGCTTTCAAGGCCTTGAGGCAAGGATACTTTTGGCCCCGCATGCATCAAGATGCTCATGAGAAGACCAGAAGCTGCAAGAGTTGCCAGAGTTTTGCCAACTACCTAACTCAGCCTCCGGAGAACCTTAAGGTGATGAACTCACCATGGCCGTTTGCTCAATAGGGAATTGACTTGATCGGGCCACTATTGAAGGGGAGAGCATCTGCCACCCATGCCATAGTCGCAATCGATTATTTCACCAAATGGGTCGAAGTGGGAGCCTTGAGCAGTATCACGGAAGGTAAAACCACTGATTTCATCTGGAAAAATGTGATTTGCAGGTATGGGATTCCTTATGCATTGGTCACAGACAATGGGAGAAAGTTTGACAACGGCAAGTTCAGAGACTTCTGCCGAAATCTGGGGATAGAGCTGAAATTTTGCTCTCCCTCACACCCACAAGCCAATGGATAAGTGGAAGCCGCGAACAAGACCATAAAACGTCTCCTGAAGAATAGACTTGGCGAGCAAAAAGGAGCCTGGGTGGACGAGCTGCCTGGTGTCTTGTGGGCTTATAGAACCACACACAAAACGGCCACAGGAGAAACCCCATTCTCCTTGGCGTTTGGGCACGAGCGATTGTTCTGCTTGAAATAGGAATAGGTACACATCGAGCGGAGCATTTGATGAGGAGCAAAACAACGAGCGGATGTGTGCGAGTTTGGACTTCTTTGGAAGAGAGAGAGAAAGGGTCATTGCTTAAGATCGCGAGTACAATAGAAAGTGGCTCGTTATTACAACCAAAATGTGCACATTCGCCGGTTCCAAGTGGGTGATTGGGTACTCAGAAGAGTCAACCAGAGCACGAACGACCCGAGGCAAGATGTGCTAGGGCCGAATTGGGAAGGTCCTTACCGAGTCACTCAACTAGCTGGACCAGGAGCATACCGGCTAGCCCATCCGAATGGATAAGAGGTCAGGAGGTTGTGGAACGTACAACTCTTGATGAAATACTTCCAGTAAGTTTCTTTGTATTGTGAGCGTTGATGTAAAATTCCTTCCCGAAATGGGGATGTGTAAAAACTCAAATATATGTAAGAGTAAGAAAAACATTTGTAATATATATTCAAGTTGAGGCCAAGCAGCTCGTGAAGAACGCTAAGGCCAGAAGTCCCAAAGCCTAAGTCTTAGGCGGGACGGTGCAAAGCTTTGCCAATTGCAGGCCGAGCAGAAGAAGCTAATGAAGACAACGCTAAGGCCAGAAGTCCAAAAACCTAAGTCTTAGGCGGGACGGTGCCAAGCGTGGCCAATTGTAGGCCGAGTAGAAGAAGCTCATGAAGACAACGCTAAGGCCAGAAGTCCCAAAGCCTAAGCCTTAGGCGGGACGGTGCCTAGCGAGGCCAATTGCAGGCCGACCAGAAGAAGCTCACGAAGAACGCTAAGGCCAGAAGTCCAAAGCCTAAGCCTTAGGCGGGACGGTGCCTAGCGAGGCCAATTACAGGCCCGAGCAGAAGAAGCTCACGAAGAACGCTAAGGCTAGAAGTCCCAAGGCCTAAGCCTTAGGCGGGACGGTGCCAAGCGAGGCCAATTGCAGGCCCGAGCAGAAGAAGCTCATGAAGACAACGCTAAGGCCAGAAGTCTCAAAGCCTATGTCTTAGGCGGGACGGTGCCTAGCGAGGCCAATTGCAGGCCGAGCAGAAGAAGCTCATGAAGACAACGCTAAGGCCAGAAGTCCCAAAGCCTAAGTCTTAGGCGGGACGGTGCCTAGCAAGGCCAGTGCGGTCAGGCGGAAGAAGTTCTTGAAGACAACGCTAAGGCCGAAGTCCCAAGCCTAAGCCTTAGGCGGGACGGTGCCAGCGTGGCTAATGCGAGCCCGAGCAGAAGAAGCTCATGAAGACAACGCTAAGGCCAGAAGTCCCAAAGCCTAAGTCTTAGGCGGGACGGTGCCTAGCGAGGCCAATTGCAGGCCGAGCAGAAGAAGCTCATGAAGACAACGCTAAGGCTAGAAGTCCCAAAGCCTAAGCCTTATGCGGGACGGTGCCTAGCGAGGCCAATTGCAGGCCCGAGCAGAAGAAGCTCACGAAGAATGCTAAGGCCAGAAGTCCCAAGGCCTAACCCTTAGGTGGGACGGTGCCTAGCGAGGTCAATTGCAGGCCCGAGCAGAAGAAGCTCACGAAGAACGCTAAGGCCAGAAGTCCCAAAGCCTAAGCCTTAGGCGGGACGGTGCCAAGCGTAGCCAATCGCAGTCGAGCAGTGAGCTCATGATGACAACGTAGAGGCCGAAGTCCCAAGGCCTAAGCCTTAGGCGGGACGGTGCCTAGCGAGGCCAATTGCAGGCCGAGCAGAAGAAGCTCACGAAGAACGCTAAGGCCAGAAGTCCCAAGGCCTAACCCTTAGGCGGGACGGTGCCTAGCGAGGCCAATTGCAGGCCCGAGCAGAAGAAGCTCACGAAGAACGCTAAGGCCAGAAGTCCCAAAGCCTAAGCCTTAGGCGGGACGGTGCCAAGCGTAGCCAATTGCAGGCCGAGCAGCGGAAGCTCATGATGACAACGTAGAGGCCAGAAGTCCCAAGGCCTAAGCCTTATGCGGGACGGTGCCTAGCGAGGCCAATTGCAGGCCCGAGCAGAAGAAGCTCACGAAGAACGCTAAGGCCAGAAGTCCCAAAGCCTAAGCCTTAGGCGGGACGGTGCCAAGCGTAGCCAATTGCAGGCCGAGCAACGGAAGCTCATGATGACAACGTAGAGGCCAGAAGTCCCAAAGCCTAAGCTTTAGGCGGGATGGTGCCGAGCGAAAGCCAATTGTTGGCTCGAGCAAGAAGAGCGCGAGAAAATTACATTGAATTTAATCATGAACCAAAATTGGGCTCGGAGCAAATGAGCTCGCAATATAAAAAGCCACAAAGCACGAGCCGAATGCCGGTCCAGAAAGATTGAGCTCACGAAACAGGCCAAAGGCTTTTAGCCTAACTCAAGGCAAATCTCTGCTAAGCATAAGTCTAAAAAATCATACAAACAGTAGTGAACTTGGCCATAAAATGAAATGAGAGTCCACTTACAAAAATTCCCACTAAGCGAGCATATGAAGTCAATCCCACACACGAGACACAAGAATATACACACGAGTACAAAAATGAGTTGTTCAATATATGCCTTTTTATTTCATTATAATGATTACAAGTAGAGGGAATAAAAAAAAAGGAAAAATATAGTTCAGGCAGCAGGGGCATCATCGACAGCAGCAGTAGGGGCATCATCGGCAGCAGCAGGAGGGGCAGCAGCAGCAGGGGCATCTTCGGCGGCAGCAGGAGGAGCGTCAGCAGCAAGGGGAGGAACAACTTCCCCAGGTCCAGTCTGTGGCTCGGGAGGGGAAGCTTCAGACTCTTGGATGGGGACGTCGTGAATGCGCATGTACTCAGCAACGCCCTCTTGGACCTTAGACAGGTCGACCTCGGGATGTACCTTGCCCAAGGCATACACGAGGCAGTCATAGCTGAAGTCCACCCCATTGTTGTACTCGGTCGCGAGCTGGACCTTCAAAGCATTTATCTGCCCTTGGAGACGAGAAGTTTCCCCCTCCATGGTCTGCTCAAAGGAGAATCTCTGGGTGTCCAAGTCCTTTCGAGTCTCGATCAACTCTTCACGGATGACAATCAGCTCCCTTTGGAACTGGGAAACCTTAGAGTTAGACACCGCTGTCCTCTCTGCAAAAGTTGTGTTCTCCTCTTGAAGCCTCGTATTCTCCTCTTTCAACTGCCCGATAGTCTGCTCCAAGCTCCGAATCTCTGCTCGAAGTTCCTCTTGAGAGTCCTGGGTCTTGGCCTTGAGCCTGGTCACAGCAGCTGAAGTTCGGGAGGAGAGACGCTAGAGAGCACTAAACAGCTCGTCAGCATCATAGGACTTCAGCCCGTCCAAGAATCTGTCGTCCATCTCCCAGGTAAAGTTCCTCAGGTAGGGCTCGACACGGCTAGGCAGACCTTGCTCCTGCACACTTTCGGGTTGAGGGCGAGCTGAGGCTGCAGTCCTCTGACGCCTGTGAGGAGGACCTCCTTCTACTCGTTCTACCTGCTGAGCAGAAGGGGGAACTCGAGCAGGTGGAGGTGGAGCATCTATTTCTGCTCGTGGTCTCTTCGAGGTGCTCGTGCCTTCGGTAGTCCCTACACGCCTATGCATCATCTCGCGCACCCCCCTCATGTCTTCTCCTTGCACCAGACCAAACTCCAAAATATTTTGGGGTGTAAGCAGCTACCTACACGAGCTCGCGTTGTCAAGAGCAGTCCTTACGTGTGCTTGAAGCTCTTCCCCAATTCTGCAAGAAGCACCCCAAGAAAATGCAAAAACAGCTAAGGCAAAATAATGAGAACATATACGAGCAGAAGAACTAAAATGAGAATTCACCGGACAGATAAACAACCTGGAGTGCAAAAATGCCGTGGAACCGGAGGGATCCCCTCGGTGAGAGGTGCAGCGTGCCCCTATTCCCCCCCAACTAAGAAGAGTTTGCTCTTCCAGTTGCCACCAGATGTTGGGAGATCGGTGATGGGCTTTTTACCCTTCAAGCTGGAGGTAAGGTAGTACCAACCAGTATCGTTTGGGCTGCACTTCAACTGATAAAGGTGCTTTATTTCCCCTACCGAGGGTTCACCCAAATTGCACCATTTCCACAACACAAAGAGTCCGGAAAGGACCTTCCACCCATTCGGGTTTAACTGCCCCAGAGCCAGACGAAAGCTGGACAAAACCCAGGCAAAATAAGGCTGGAGAGGCAGCCTGACCCCCCATTTGAAGCATTCTAGATGGAAGGTCGTATACCCTTGAGGGGGACGGCTGGGGATATCACCCCTGCCCGGCAACCGTAAATCTACACTATCGGGTATATGTTAGGTATGCCTAAGCCTATCCAAATCTAACTGGGTGGTTTCACATCTCATCTGGTCAATGGGGTATCCCCTACCCTCGGACCTTTGGCTGGCCCTCTCCCACGATGCTGGTGGGCCTCCATGCAGGCAATGCCCTCCGAACTAGAATCCCTCACTGGAATTATACTAAGGGGCTCTACTTCACTAGAAGAGGAAGATTCCTCAGGGGACATCCTACGGGCTTGCTGGGTACCAGACATTTTTTCCTAAAAGTATAATCTACCCAAATGGAATCAAAGACCCAGAAGAAGAATGGTGAGAATAGGAAGAAGAAGGGTTGTACCTGGATACAGAGAAAGGTTTATACGGCCGGAAATCGTTCTGACACGGAAGAGGAAGACGAAGAAGCACTTGCAGAAAATTTCGGGTTTGAGTAAAAATGAGCAATAGGAAGTACAGTGAAGAAATCAAGGGTTTTTAAAAGAGGAAATGGGAAAGGTGTGTCTCTTCAGCAGACGGCACGTAGATCAAAGGGCGCGACCTTTCGAGTAACGTCCCTTCAAAATTTGAACACACGGTTAGGATCTGTCCACATGTCCCGCATTAAATGCGAAATGATGGAAGCGAAAGACAGCTGGAGAACGTGGAGAAGTGGAAAAGGCCGTGAAGTCGGCCCATCACTAATAAGTTTCCAGTCTTATCTCATTTCACTCAAAAGACTAGAAACTGGGGAACTGGTGTTTGGGTAATATCGGGCAGGCCTTCTCGAGGCCCTTCCAGCTCGAATAAAATACCCCGAGGTCAATCCAGCTCGAGCAGAAGTCCCGACCACTGGCACGAAGACGATCTCACTAGACGTCAAAGCTGGTCAAGGTCGAGGAATTCAGAGCCGTCCGAGCTCCGAGCTCTCTTGCCTGCTCAAGGTCATCAGGCCGGTCAAGGTTGGACAAGGACGAGAAGCTCTAAGGCTGATCGAGACCCGAGCTCTCCTTTCAGTCAAGTCTTCGAGCACAACTGGGCTACGCCGGTCATAGGACAAATGGAACGTAAGATCCATTCAGGGCAGTCCGACCCGTTTTCTCAGAATCCCGCACATCTTTTAATATCTGATCAGGGCCCCACATGGTATGGTGGCGGTACTGTTGCCGATGGCAGGCATATGCCCCCACGATATCATCATTCCTTGCGCGCACGCCCGACATGATGATCTGGCCATGTGAGCCATGTGAACAAGACAGCCGTGCATCCCCAAGGAATATTACGGTAATCCCGGCTGTCAGAAGGACCCAGACACCACTGACGTGGGAACGGATGATTCAAGGAAGAAAGGGCGGGAAAAATAGAGGATAAAAGGAAACAGACAGGTAAATTGAGGGGGTTTCCGATTTTTCACACAAGTTTTTCTTATCCTTGCTTTCCTTTACACTGATTCTCTGAAAATTCTATTATTAAAAAAGGAAGGCAAAAAATACCATTTCCATTCTTTCGGTCTCTCTAACTAAAAGGGATACACAAAGAACAACCCGATTACTAACTTGATCGTCAGAGGGTTTTCGCCGGAACAACTTCCGGCGACCCCTGACTCTGTTTTCTGTTAGTACAGATTTGGAAGATTTCTGTTTTGATAAAGACAGGGGAATTAGAATTGTGAGGCAGTCCTGCTCGAGTTCGAGCTAGTCACGAACAGAAGGTTTTTGATAGTGTTTGAAGAGACGTGGAAAAACGGTATCAACAGCTACGAGTTAATTTTGTGTTATCGGTAGAAGACTTTTCGCATCTTCTTTGACATTTACTCGTGCACTTAATGAAGTTTATATTTCAAAAATCAAAAGTTAAAAAATAAAACAGCAGAAAAAAACTCTACTCCTTAACACTCTTCGTGGACTGCGCACACACATAATCGTAATATAAAATCACATTCTTTTCAAAATCCACTCTTATATTAATCATCGCTGTTCAAACTTCAAACACATTAAAAAAATTTAAAAAATGCCTCAACTGGCAGAAACCTACGCTTGCGTGCCGTCGACGGAGCGAGGCCGAGGAATTCTAATCTCGGGCCATCCAAAATCGAATTCAATTTTGTACACCAATGGCAGATCCGTAATTTTACTCGATCTTAGCAACCCCTTGCAGGTCTCGATCTACGGCGAACATGCCTACCCCGCCACGGTGGCGCGATTCTCTCCCAACGGAGAGTGGATCGCCTCTGCTGACGTGTCGGGGACCGTGCGGATCTGGGGGGCCCACAATGATCACGTTTTGAAGAAGGAGTTCAGGGTTTTGTCGGGTCGGATCGACGATCTCCAGTGGTCTCCCGACGGCTTGAGGATCGTTGCTTGCGGCGAAGGCAAGGGGAAGTCCCTTGTGCGCGCCTTCATGTCAGTTTTGTTATTCTCTCTTCACTTCACTCGCATTACGTAGATTTTTAATTCGTTCAATTGTTTATACTTTTAAGTAATCCACAGAAAAGAGAATTAAGAGTTATGGTTATAGGTATTTGAACAAAGAAATAAAGAATTTGAATTTTTACTTTGTTGGGGATTCACTCACTACGATTAGATCAGATTCAAGTTTTGTGTTAGACATTTCAAGTCAGGTTTTCAACTTTGAATTTCAGCCTTAGTGATAGATATTCCTTACTAAGTAGATGCCTTTCCCCCCCCCACTAGATGTGCTTGAATTATGGAGGAGCTACTCAAATGTGTGTATTACAATGTGGGTTTCATTTTTTCATTTCTGGTGCTAGAGTTAGTGATGTTGACAGCTTAGTTATGGAATATTAGAGAAAGTTGGACTGTTTAGTATTGAGGAATATATAGAAGTCTTGTTTTCTGGTATAGTTGTCATATTAGAAATGTTTATTGAAGGAATTTGTATCTTGGAGTCTTTGTCGTTGAATTAGGTGATTTGTAAGTCGTTGTACTCAATAAGTTGTCATGAGGAGCATAACATATCTTAGCAAATTTGATTACAAAATGATTTCTTTTAATTTCCTCTATTTGGTATTACGTGCATGGATAGACATAATTAATTTTTAACTACGTTCGCATAATTATTTGTTTTCATTTCTCTACTATGTACAAACAAAGTACAAATTTCCAATGTTCTAAGGTATTGTGTCAATAGCATTCAATCATCAACTGAAAGTAGTTTTTGATAACATAAGAGAATTCTATGGATGCTTCCATCCATATGGAAATCTTTGTGTGGCCTCTAATTTAAAAGGTTCTTGAATGGAAGGAATTTGTTGCTTGCCATTTTTATATGTCTTTAGAGGTGAGAAAGATTAGAGCATTTTTAAAATTCATTTTGATCATACTTGCAAGAACTTCTCGAATATATGTGTATTTTAAATTTAATGAATGGCTGAAGTCTGCATTATTATTTTATTTTTTTCTCATGATCTGTCTAGTACGATGCAATTCTTGCTTCTCATCAAATAGACGATGAATGTAAATATGTAATCTTGACCAGGTGGGATTCAGGTACTAATGTGGGGGAATTTGATGGTCATTCAAAACGTGTCCTAAGTTGTGCCTTCAAGCCGTCAAGGCCATTTCGCATTGCAACATGTGGAGAGGACTTTTTGGTGAATTTTTATGAAGGACCACCATTTAAGTTCAAGCTATCTCACAGGTTTGTCTTAATATATTGATTTAGTTGTAAAAGTTTTGTATATGGTGTTTCACATCTCCTTTTTAATTATCATTCTATTTGACCATGTGAACCACTAGATAATATGATTAGGTTGTCAAATACTTGAATTTGGTAGAGTTGCATGTTCGATTTTCTTCAAATCTTCCCTTCTCTTTAGCTCAAGTGAAAACAACCACCTTTCCATCTTAGCATAGAATTTTTTGTACTAGTTGGTCATTCAAGAACTGCAGAGTATATGATAGTTAGCAGTCATTCAAATGTTGTTTTTGATATTTGGTTTGTTCTTAGTTTATTGATTAATGGAGAGGGAGGCTGTCAAATAGAATAGGAAGTTGAATCCACCTCTGTACATGAAGGGATGAGATGATGCTGATCATTTCAACTTTGGGAAACTGTCTACAAGATTTTCAAATTTTTAGACCTATTAAGACTTATTGCACAATATATCCTTTATACTGTTAAAGCATTTGCCTACTAACCAAAAGAAAAAAAAATATAAAAATAAAAGAATTAAAACATTGCAAGCTAGTGCAGCTATATTGACTATTAGATTATCCTTCTTTCTGGATGTTACTGCTATATTTTCTGAAGCTTTGCTTTATTGATTTGCAGGGGTCATTCAAATTTTGTCAATTGTGTTAGGTTTTCTCCAGATGGTAGCAAATTCATTAGTGTAAGCTCTGACAAAAAGGGTATAATATATGATGGAAAGACTGCGGATAAGATTGGAGAGCTTTCCGCTGAAGATGGTCATAAAGGCAGTGTCTACGCTGTTAGCTGGAGTCCTGATGGTAAACAGGTCAGCATCTGTATATTAACATATACCTTCTTGTGTAAAAGATCACTTTTCGAAGATATTTTGACTTTTTAAAATTTTGAAATCACAATCCCTAAAAAGAAGAGGAAAAAATCATGTTTTGAACTGACAACTGCTTGTTAAAATTTTGTATTTTCCAAGGAAGAGTTCCATTTATTATAAAGAAAATATTTTCCATGATACAGAAGACAAATTTTATCTGGTGAAAATTTACGGCTAAAGTACTTCAACATGTCATGTTAATTCTGTTGGAAAGGTCTTCAACTAGATGAGGATATAAAATCCATCTTTTACCTATGCTTGTTATTTGACTAGTGGATGTAGCCTAGATGCTGGGCTGTGTTAAAAATCTTAAGTATTTATGTTCAGTTGTTTATCCTGTTTGATTTACTGATAAAAATCTTGAACAAGGGCATTGTTGCAACAAAAAATCATGAAAATTTGCTTTTTTATTTTCCTTTGAATTATTATGTTGCGTCTATTCATCTAAGTCGTCATCATTTATGTTCTTCTTTTAAAATAGTGGGGTTACTTCTTATTTCTAAAATACCAAAGACTTTCATTATCCTTTACCATAATCAAGGGTTTTTTTTTTTTTTTTAAATTTTTAATTTATGAAAATTCTATAATTCTGGGTTAAAAATCCCAATAACAATATTGGGATTAGTGTGGACTTTTGGAGTTGAGAGTAACAATTTCCACCATTGATTTATCTTTAATGAATAGCTACCAGTTACCCAAGTATTTGGTTATTCTTTAATTTACTTTTAAGTTTTTTTTTAATATAATTAATTATGGTAAATCTTTTTTTTTTTAATCTAATTTAGGTTAAATCATATAACTTATGATTGCAAATATTTTTCATTGAATAAACAAAAGAATATATTTATATCACTATAGAAGATTAAAAAAGAATACATATGGATAACTGTACTTATTAATTATATATACACTATATTGTTTTTATTAACGAGTACATAATAAAATTAGATCACTGTAGAATTAGTAAGTCATAAAACTCTAAATAAAATGAATTTCATATGCACTTAATTAAGTTCTTCGTTTTTATTTTGTAGTTTACAGCTAGTTTTGAAAATGTAAAATATTATTGAACATCATAATGTAACTATGAATTGTATAACCTTTAATTGTTGTGTTTGAATTCTAATCTAATTCTTATTTTCTCTCTTTGCATCCTATTTAACAGACGTGATCTCTTGATCATCATAAATTGTAAACTCTAATATTATATTTATTATTTTATTTATAGTATTTAGTTATTGTTCATCCAGTGGTATGCATTAACCTGTATTTCTAATACAGCATAATAAAAGGGCCCTTTATTTTAATTTCAAAATCACTGCCCTTGAAGTAAACATATTGGAAGAAAAGGTGCAATCTTGAGCCTCTCACAAAGAAATTATATATGGATCTGGATTTAGCTGATTCATCTTTACTCAACTAGTTACTGATTTGATTATTGTTCCAGTAAGTGCTCTTGCAGCAACCTAAAACTTTAAATTTATAAACCTTAGAAATAATTGTGATCATAGTAGCATGGGTATATATACAATAGTTAGAGAAATAAGCTATGAATGTCACCCATTATGGGTAGAGTGTAACTATTTACCTTTCATTGATCGAAATCCAAGATTGTAACTATCTGCCTCATTGTTCGTTGATCGAAATACAAATTTTCTTATTCCATATGATATTCGGGATGGTTTTCCTTCTACTTCAAGGATTAGGATTACTGAAAAGGATTAAAGGTAGTGAATGAATATGTACTTGGACTCCAATAATACACATTTATGTCCCTTAGAAACTTCTAAAGCTTATACCAAAATCAAATTATGCAGTACTATTGAAGTACTCCCAGATGAGATATTTGCTGCATTGGTCTTTTAATGTTGCCC
This sequence comes from Murraya koenigii, assembly GCA_025617385.1. NCBI lineage: Eukaryota > Viridiplantae > Streptophyta > Magnoliopsida > Sapindales > Rutaceae > Murraya > Murraya koenigii. The sequence continues at coordinate 13,728,458 of CM046817.1, read as the reverse complement.
TAAACAATACCCAAATTTTACTTTCTTTTTATTATAGTTCTTGATTAAATCTAATTGTAAGGTATACCAATAGAAACAAACAATAAGACAAATAAACCTGGGAACCCAAACTAACATGGTGTGAACTGTATATAGTGCACTTTTGTGAATTTAATAAAAGAAAGGTCCTGGAGTAGAAATTAAGGGATAAAGGGAATGGTAAAAGAGACATTTTGATAGAATGATACATGAGATATGAAAGTTACTGAATTGATGATGTCATGACACACAAATCTTTCGGAGTGAAGCTATTTTCATGAGAAATGAAAGTGGTGATATTTGCTTGCTTTTCAACTGCTGTATCACTCTCCTTCTCCGTTTGTTTTTTCAGAGTTCGTGCTTGATATGTAGTAATATACTTACCTATGTGAGTAAATTTTCCTGTAGGTGGTGACAGTGTCTGCTGACAAGTCCGCCAAAGTATGGTATATCTCTGAGGACAATCATGGGAAGTTGAAGAAAACATTGAATCCTTCAGGCTCAGGTGGAGTTGATGACATGCTAGTTGGATGTCTTTGGCAGAATGATTTTCTTGTCACTGTTTCTCTTGGTGGCACAATTAGTATATTTTCAGTCAGTGATCTGGAAAAGAGCCCACTGCAATTATCTGGGCATATGAAAAATGTTACTGCATTAACTGTACTTAACAGTGACCCGAAGGTTGTACTGTCCAGTAGCTATGACGGTTTGATAGTTAAATGGATTCAAGGAATTGGTTATGGTGGTAAATTACAGAGAAAAGAGAATTCTCAAATAAAATGTTTTGCTGCTATTGAGGAAGAGATTGTTACATCTGGATTTGACAACAAGGTGACAAACATTTCAATTTTCCAATCTTATGTGGATGATTTATACATCAATGTTTACATCTTATTCATACTTTGATATTACATCTTTGGTCTTAAGTTTCAAACTTTTCTTCATACATCTTAATTTGGAATGTTTTAGGTTAATTCTTCTAATAAATTTTTGGGTCGCGGTTTAGGTTTCATATAGATTGTTTGCATACCCCTGTTCTTCTCTGTTTGATTATCATTGCGGACATCGGTCCACCTTTGTATTTCTTATCTTTCACCAATTAATTGAATAATAATTCTTTGGTTTATTTGAGAGAAAGAACATCTCTTTCTGATATATCTTTTTCCCGTAGCCTTGTTCATGAAAGACAATTAAATTTAAATTCAACGCGCTGATGAGGTTTTGTATACTAGTTGTGGTTGAAAGGAATATTCACTAGTTGTGCACTATCAGTTGTCATTCTTATGGAAAATACTTACCCTTTTCTATCAGATTGTATTTCTATTTCTAATGCTTTTTCACTTCTGTTTTTTCAAATCCAGATATGGAGAGTTTCTCTACTAGGTGATCAATGTGGAGATGCAAATTCCATTGATATTGGCAGTCAACCAAAAGACTTAAGCCTCGCCCTTCACTTCCCCGATCTCGTGTTAGTCTCAACTGATTCTGGAGTTGTTTTGCTCCGTGGTGCAAAAGTGGTATCAACCATTAACCTTGGTTTTGCTGTGACAGCTTCTGCAATCGCACCTGATGGAAGTGAAGCCATTATAGGTGGGCAAGATGGTAAACTACACATTTATTCAATCAGAGGAGATACTCTAACAGAAGAGGCTGTCCTTGAGAAACACCGAGGGGCAGTTAGTATCATACGCTACTCTCCTGATGTTACAATGTTTGCATCGGGTGATGTAAATCGAGAAGCCATAGTGTGGGATCGTGTCTCCCGAGAGGTATGTATACATGTTTATTCTGTATAACCATTTACACATCATGATATTTTGTTTTTTCACCTGGTGGATAATAAAATCTTGTACCTTATTTTTGACCAATGGTTTGCAGGTGAAGCTGAAGAACATGCTGTACCACACTGCCCGCATTAACTGTCTTGCTTGGTCTCCTAATAACAGTATGGTTGCTACTGGATCACTTGATACCTGTGTTATTGTATATGAAATTGACAAGCCAGCATCTAGCCGCATGACCATAAAAGGAGCTCACTTGGGTGGGGTTTATGGATTAGCTTTCACTGATGAGCACTCTGTGGTTAGTTCTGGTGAGGATGCTTGTGTCCGTGTGTGGAGGGTTGACCCCTAATTGAGAATGACCACCGGAGATACCAAGGTCAAGATCTAGAAGTTGGTGAACATATGTCTGACTTCATCGGGTTTTGTTATTTGAATTTGTTTTGCAATGAGATGGTAAAAAAAGGAAACTTCTGCAACCATGATTTCTCTAATGTCGTGAAGATGATGCCAGCACTTTACAGCTATTTGCTTCACATTGCAAATAACCCTTTGAAAGTATCGGCTCAATTGATGGGCTAGTCTTTTGGAATTTTTTTCAGCTTGGAGTTTGCAGCATGCTTTTCCATAGTGTTTGAGCATTGCTATTGTGGGTCCTCTAATCCATGCCCAATTTAGACTTACCATTTTGTCCTGTGAAGGTTTTGCCTGATAGTTTTGTCATTTTAGTCTGCAGAACTTGAACAGGAAGCTGAAGTGAATTTCTGTACTGTCCATAGATCAACCTGAGTTTCTGGTTCTGTATTTCCTCTTCTTTATGGTTTTCTTGTGAGAGGATGTTGTTTTTCTGGTCTTCTTCTCTTTATCTTCCTTTGCTCTTGCTAGGAGTTCACATTCTTCTTGACTCAATGTATCGTTTTTGGACGTCTTTAATGTATCATAGAAGTTTTCATGTACAACTTAAAATTGCCAAATGTTTTTTATTTAGCTTAATTTGTTGCCACTAATATTCACTATTGCTCAACTCCACAAGGAAATGTCATGTTTCTCTACAAAGGGTAAACTTCAATTTACTCCATAGTTAGAATCACATTCTGATTTATTATCCAAAAATATGAAAATTTTAATTTATTTCATAACTACAGTTATTTTTAATAATAGATTGTCTTTGATTAATATCCTCACTTAATAAAGAAGGAAATGTTTAAGTTGTGTTTCGCGTAACTTATAACCTCAAAAGTAAAATACCAGATGATATTTTTAAAAAATTAAATAATAATGAAAACAACGATAATAGAATTAAAGGAAATATTATTAACTTTGAGAGAAGATATAAAAGAATTAAAAGAAGAAATAGAAAAATTGAAAATAGAAATAACACTTATGCAAGTAAGTAAGAAAAAAAGTTGAAGATTAGAAAGATATAAAATAATAAAATCTGAATTATTTAAAAAATCTGAAATAGATACTTCTCAAAAATCTCAATCTGGTAGTTTTGATGAATGGTTTATGGTCAATAAATATCCAAAAATAATAAAAGATAATGAAAACTTAAAAGAAAAATTTGAAGAAAAAACTGATAAAGGAAAAGAAAAAATAGAAATTAACAAAGATAGTAGAATAGAATAATGGATAAAGAAATAGAAGAACTTATAGAAAATTTTTCTGAAATAAATTTAAGTGATTTGGAAAATTTTGAAAAAGAATATAAAATAAAAATGAATACAAGCGGTGGACCATAAATGAAACCAAACATACTTGACCCTAATACATCTTATAAATCAGACAATAGAAAAAGGAAAACCAAACCTTTTCATGAATATAAACCATCAGATAAAAATAACTCATGGAATTCTGTTTATAACCCTAAAGATAGTGAATCACTACAAATAAGCACTGTAGGAGCATTTTTAGACTTAGATTATAGAAAAGATTCACAAAAAACTTTAGTAAATTGAATACAAATGAGATTATTTTTTATGTATAATGGACATAAAGATGATTGGAATGTAGAAACAGAAGGCCAAAAAATAAGCATATTTACTGACATATTAATAGCTAGCTTTGTAGGAAACCTTTTTAGTGGGTGGCAAGGACTAACTGTCAATGTTAAAGAATTAATAATAAATGCAACTAAATCAAGATTTTTAAGAAGTAAAGAACGAGGAATAGAAACAATGATTGAATATATTTCTAATGAATTTCTAGGAAAAATATAGAGAACAAGAATTAAAAGATGAAAAGTTAGGAAATAGATTGAAACTAATAAATTTAAATATCTGTAATATGTGTTATGTAAAAGAATATACTTGTGAGTTTAGTAAATACTATTTTGTCCAATATTATAGTAATGAAGACCAAAATATATACATTAATTTATATTATTCAAAATTACCACCTCCATACATATTTTGTAAATGAATTTGATAGATATAAAGCAATAAATCCTATGCCTGAAACTTTAGGATCAAGGATTAGATTTTTAAATCAGAGATTAAGTGAAATATGTATGCAAAGAAATATAATTAAAAGAAGTAAGACTATTGGAGATATATGTTGTCACAAGACAGAAATGCCTACACAATGGAGATGTCAAACCTCCTACAAAAATCATAAAATGTATACCAAACCAAGATGAAAGAAGTTTAAAAAATATAGACATTTTAAGAAAAAATACAGCAAGCCATATAGAAAGTTCTATAAAAGAAAATATAAAAAAACAAAAGAAACAATTTGATAAGAATAAATGTAAATGTTGGAATTGTGGAGAAATAGGACATTTAAGTATGGAATGTACAAAGAAAAAAGTTAGAATGTTGGAAAAAGAATTTAATAATATAAAAGATGAGTTAGAATTAATAAGTGACTTATCAAAATATGAAGGAAAAGAAGTATATATGTTGGAAGAAAATACAACTAGTAAATAAGATGAATTAGAATAAGGAAAAAGAGGTTAATACTACTGTGGAAGAAAATGAAGAAATATATGAAATAGAAAAAGAGGAAAATGTTAATGGATATAGTTTAGTATCAACATTTGATAAAAATAAATATAATAAACTTTTAAAAGCCAAATTACAAAATCCAGATTATGGAATCTTATATAGATTTACGGATATATTTAAAAGGAAGAAAATAATATTACATGAATACTATGAACAAGAAAAAGCAATAACAATAACACAAGCTGAAGAAAATATAAGATTAAGTTTAATAAATAAAAGAGCAATTAACTTAGCACTTCAAAAAATAAAAAAGGAATCAATTAGAGGAAAAAATACAATATGTTTATTTAGTAGAAATTTAAATATTAGTAAAATCTTTGTTTAAGGAAGAAATAGATTGCCCGATTGTATTATCATTACATGATCAACGATTTAATGATCCAATGGTAGGATATTTAGGAATTATAGAAAGAAATTTATGTTATACCAAATTATTATTTACATATCATCCAAAATATTGTGTACATATAAAAGATAAAAATATAGATGAAACATTAAACCTTCATTTTAAACTACTAAGAAATAACTTAATAAAAGAAGGAAATAGGTTAATGACATTTCATTATTCAGCTTTGTATAGCTTTTGTAATTCAAATTACGGAGAAATATATAGTGATAAGCCACAAATAGAAATTAATAAAGAGTGTGAAGAAATAGCCACTTTAATTGACCCAATAGTACAAGATATTAAAATACTAATGAATTATAGATTAAGAATTGATGATAACGAAGAAATAATAAATACAGAAAGTAAAGAATCATCCATAATTCCTATAAGTTTCAAAGGAAAAACATTATTAAGAGGAAATTCTTTAAATAAAAATTATACAACAAGTAAACACCTAATCAATACTCCGACAACAGGAGTAATGAAAATATCAAGGTAATATTTTGATGGATTAAACTATATAAAATGACCATATATAATAATAGATATAGGAGCTAGTCATAATCATATGAATTATAATAAGAATAATGGATTAATAGAAAAAGAAATAAATGAACCTTATGAGTACATAGATTTCAATGGAATTAAACATATATGTAAAAAACAAGTAAAAATACAAATAATAATTGAAGGAATAAGAATAATAATAACTTGTTTTATAGATTCAGATATATATAATGAAAACCGTATATTACTAGGAAATATTTTTTAGAAGACTTAGAATATTATAAAATTGAAAAACATGGTATAACCTTATCTTTGGAAGGAAATGAAATCTTCTGTAAAAGATGATAAATAAAGCATATTTCAAATATCCTATGTCTATATATATATAAATTCATACAATTGAAAAAGATATCCATACATGTGCACTGATAGATATAGGAAGTGAAATCACTATCATGAAAACCTTTCTTTCTAATAAATGGCGACCTGACGGTCAAATTAAAATAACTGGAATCACTGGTGATAAACAACAATTTAGCCACACTGTTCAAAAGTATGAGATAATTTTAGGCAGTAAAAATATCCTAAAATATCTCTATCTCTCAGGTGTATAAATATGACCAGATGGATTGTGATATCCTCTTAGGTAATGACTTCTGACAACACTTTCAATATTATCAACAAACTTTATTTTTAATTACTTTAAAAACCCTTGTAACCATATTCTTCGTATTCCATGAGAATTCCGTCCCTACAGAGTTCAGCTAGGTCCGCATGATGATTAATATGAAAAATATTATTTAATACAAAAAGGACAGATATACAATATAAACTTAGAGACTATTAAACAACAACTAAAATAATTTTATAATGATAACCCCTTAGCATTATGGAAACCTAGTCATCCTAGAGCAACAATAGAGTTAATAGAAAATAAAATAATTCGTGTAAAACCTATGATGTATACTTTGGAAGACAAAGAAGAATTTAAAATTCAAATAAATGAATTATTAAAGTTAAATTTAATTCAACATAGTAATAGTCCTCATAGTAGCCTTGCTTTTATGGTAATGAAAAAAGAATTCGCCCAGTAAAGCATGGAAAAAAGAATAGCAGATCTAGAAACAGATCTTGTAGACCTTGAAGAGGTTGTCAGCATCCTTGACAATTTTGTAAATAATCTCAAACTCTCTATAAAGAATTTAAGATAAGAGTTTGAGGAAAGTAAAAAAGTAAATCCCTTAAGTGGGCACTCAGTAAACCTTGATGTAAACTCTCCAAGTGGAAGCAGTGGTGGACCACACCCATATTGAAAGGCTATCTGTGATGAGGATTATGTACAAATCCCATCAAGTAAAAAAGTGATAGCAATAAATCCCAGTAAACCTCCAGTAAAAGAGCGAACTGTCTCAACAGTAAAAAGAGTAAATTTGGGAGGAGTTGAATAGATAAACCTCCTATCAAAAGAAAAAGAATATAGGAGTTTTTCAAAATATATCTACAGTAAAACAGAATATTCGGAAAGTAGTTTCAGAAGTAACAGTAAATCCATATACCCAAGAGTTGTATGTATAAAAGGATCAGATCCAGAATTTGTTAAAAAATTAGCAAATTTTGGATACCTTGATCTGATATATCCTGATGTAAATTTAAGTGAATTATTTTGTTTTGATCCAATACTTGTAAACAAAATAAGCCAGTATGCCCAGAAGAAGAATGTATGCTTAAAGTTCTATACTATAAGTCTAGAGTATGACGATGAAGAAGAATATTAAGCCATCCATTTGATCAGCCTCAACATTGTAACCAACAGTTTCAATTTAGAAGTCAGCCAAAGTAGAAGTAAAGAACCCATCTTCAGCAGAGAATGGGCTGGATATAGAAGAGCTGCTGGTATAACAGTTATAAGGTCACTTGCATCAAATTTGTATGAAAGATGATACAAAGTCCTCATACAATAGGATAATTTTATCCTTTGTACACCAGGTACAGGTGTCGGTAGATCTGGAGTGCTAGCCAGCTTCATTTCTGATATCAACAACCATCATATTCCATGTAGGCCCAGTACAAGATGCGAAAAGATGGAGCATTTGGCATGTATATCATAAAGTCATATAAAATTTTTATCTTGTCAAAAGATGTAGGCCATATGTCGGCCATTATAGAATAAAACCATATAAGCTTTTATTTTGTCAACAAATGTAGGGCATCTGTCAGGTGTCATGATGTAAACTTTCCAAAAGGAAAGGGCCCAAAGTCGGGTCAGATAAGATAAGCGATAAGAATTCATCATGAAATCTTATCACTTTAGATCATGTAATCATATCACTTTAGAAAGTGATAACAGCTGTAATCCTTATCATGTAAAAATTCTATAAATAAAAGGAAGGCATCAGATTTTCGGCAGAGGATCACAAAAGCCATTTCTTTTTTGAATCATCTCAAGTATTTGTCAAATGAAAAAAATAAAAACTCTCTAACTCCAAATCGTAAAACAGAAATCAAATACATTAACACTTCTAGAATAGGGAAAGAAACATAAACTCAAAAATCAACTAGAGTTTAAAGGTCCTATAGACACACAGTGATCCCGTTTACAAAGCTCATTGTGCTGGTGTAGCCAAGGTGGCGTTAAGGTAGTTAGAGCATAGCAGTAGGGAAAAGGTGACCGGTTAATAGGACTGAAAAGTTCCAGAAGATTTGAAGGTATAAAGGTGATAATTCTGAACCTATATCTGTTGGTGGAGATTACTATTGATTAATGTTTTATTGAGGAGGAGAACTATTTTTAATAGAAGAAACCTACCATATAATAAGTTCTATAAAAATTATAAAGTTTGAAAATACAAATCAATTAGAACAAATAGCAAACGAGTTAGAAAGTAAAATACAAACTATAAATTGGAATTTAAATCCACAAAATATGGATCAAAGATTTATAAATCAAGTACAATTAATAATGGAAAAACGTATTTTAAATCAAATAAAAGAAGTTATAGAATTTAATATTTATATCTCTAAAGTTGACTAACCAAATAAAATTCTTAGACAGTAATATGGAAAGATATCATGAAAAATTATGTACACAAATGGGTATGATAAATAAAAAATCGTTAAATAATGAAACAAAGATTATATATAATAATTAACAATTAATGATAGGATTCAAGTGTAAAACATACCAATAACATAGTATGATGTTTAAAGTAAAGATTTTATACCAAAAACTGAACTGGAAGCAGTATGCAGTATAAATATATTCAAAGAATTAAAAAGAAAAATAATACAATATATAGAATGGGAAAATTTTAAAAGCATGATAATACAAACTTACGTAGAAAAAGAAATAAAAAATTTAATAGAAATATATAAAGATTTTAGTATATTTAATACAAATAAATTTATATATGAAAATTCAAAACATTGGAAGACAATAAATAAAAAACTTGACGGAAACCTATAAGTATAGTCAGTATCAGTTTGAATATATATTCAGCAATATACAAAATATTTATTTAGTCAATATTTGTTAACAAGGTATCAATTTATTTATTAAATGTTTGTTTATCTACTGTTTATTACGAATTTGTTTATCTGTTTATATTTAGTCAATATTAGTCTAAATATTTTTAGTAAAAATTTGTCAAAATCTATCTAAAGGCTAGGCCGCCCCGAAAATGGTATCAGAGCCATAAAAGGATCATGAATCCAATACAACAAATAGTAAATTCACTGTATACTTTAAAAATAAATGATAAAAACGAGATAAGAAATTTAATTGAGCGTATATATAAAAATCAAAATCATCTGATAAAAATAGAATTAGATCTAATACAGGAAATGAAATAACAGCTCTAAATTACTAATGATCGGGAAGTAGAAAGCTTGGAAATTCTAAGAATAAAAATAAAATTTATAAAATTCTTAAATTCATGGATTAGGAATATATATATATATAAATCTATTAAATCAAAAGATAGAATCTTTAGAATTGGAAAGAACAACGTTAGTAAACATATGACAACAAATTTATGGAGAATTTATAGATTTATATGAATTTGATAATCATTTGTACCTATATAAATAAATACTAAAAATTATGGAAAAAATGAAAAACAAATGTAGATGTGATGGTCGAAGAAATGACTAAATATAAAATTAAAAAGAATAAAGATTTAGATAAAATTAACCAACACAAAAAATAAATAAAAATAAGTTATGTAAGTTGTAACCCAATAAAGAAATATGTTACCAACGGTGGCGTATCTTTCAAAAATAATTGTTGGTTTGATATGTTTTAAAAAAATATGAGAATTAGAAAAAAGTTAATAATAAAATATTAAAAACTAAGTGTTGATTGACATTTCTGCAATAAATGTGGGAATAAGGAAAAAGGTGATAATAATTATTAAACAAATATTATTTATAAGATTTAAATATTTAAAAAGTGAAATGACTTAAAGAGTAAAAAAAATATTATTGTTATTTCTTATTTGGGCTTTGAAGTTGAATAAATTATAAAGTATGCCATTAATGTTACTTGTTAATTGGGCTTTGAAAAAATTACAATGAACGCTATTAATGTTATTCAAATTTGAGCTTTCAAGTTGAATAAATTACATGGCATGCCATGTACTTGAAACTTGTTTTTTTTTTGAGAAGATGCATTATAAACTTAAAATAGCTGATTGTTGCAAAAAAAAAAAAATTCAGAATTTAAAATTCACGTTGGTTTCTTTAAATCCAGGTCCCAAACACACTTGAGTGGTCACAAAATCATGAACACCATCAGATTATCAACAAAACAACAACAAAACCAATATCATCATCTAGAGGTAGTTGGAGTGGTTTTGTAGATGAAGACGGGGCAAAGCAGATTAGCGAAAAGGTTATCAAGTTTATAAATAAATTTTGTACTGACTATGGTGATAGTTTATTGGTGACTATTCAAAATTCTCAAAGGCTACACTATAAATGCGAGAAGAAAACATGTAAAAGTGGTGGGAATCAACTAAGCATGAGCATAAAATAATTGCTAGACGATTCGGAAGGTTAGATGATGATTTCGACGATAATTATAAACTGGTGGCTAAAAAGCACAAGGTTATAGAGGCTATGTACAACCCTATTGCAAAATTAGATTCAAAGGCTGTTACAGATTATCCTCGCAATGCTGACACTTGTATTATGTATTTCTAATATGTTGCTAAAAAATTACTAATAATTGTAATAACAACAAGTAGAAAACTAGCATTGAAGAAGACATGACATTCCAAAAAAGAGCTCATATTACATTTTGTAATCTTTATCACAATGCTTATAATACATATATTTAACTGGGATGTTGATGCAGTTTTTCCCGCGTGTCTTCAAACAGTATTCTGAACCTTCTGCTCGCGACTTTCTGCTGTACTCGGAATCCTCTGCTCGCGATTAGCTCGAGCTCGAGCAGGATTGTCTCCTTCGTCCTATTCCGTTGCCTTTTCCAGAACGGAGATCTCCTGAACCTGCACTCACCGAAAATAGGGTCAGGTGTTCCGGCGAAAACCCTCCGACGCTTAAGTCAGTAATCGGGTTGTTCTTTTTGGTATCTCCCTTAGTGAAAGAGACCGGAAAGATGAAAGAGATATTTTTTGCCCTCCCTTTTTAATAAATATGGTGTTTTCAGAGAATTCAGATAAGGGAAATAAGAATATGAAGAACCTGTATAAGCTTTTGGAACCCTTGTGAATGAATTTTTTCAACCCCCGTAACGTACCTGTTCATTTCCTTTTATACTCCATTTTTCCCGCTCTTTCTCTCCAAGAAGATCCATTCCCACGTCAGTGGTGTCTGGGTCCCTCTGACAGCCGGGATTGGCGTGATATTCCCTAGGGATATGCGGCTGTCTCCTTAACCCGGTTCACGTGGCCAGATCACCATGTCGGGCATGTGCGCTAGAAATGATGACACCGTGGGGGCATGTGCCGGCCATCGGCAATAGTACCACCACCATATCATGTGGGGCCCTGATCAGACATCTAAAGGTGTGTCAGGATTCGGAGAAAGCGGGTTGGGCTGCCCTGGGCCGGGTCCTGTCCAGTTGTGCTCGAGGACTTAATCTTTGCGAGCAGGAAAGGAGTGCTCAGTTCTCGACCTTGACCAGCTTTGACTAGGGCGGACGACCTCGAGCAGGTTAGAGAGCTCGGTGCTCGAACGGCTCTGAATCCCTGACCTCGACCAGTTTTGACGTTTGATGAGATCCTCTTTGTGCCAGTGGTCGGGACTTCTGCTCGAACTAGACTGTCCTCGGGGTATTTTATTCGAGCTGGAAGGGCCTCGAGAAGACCTGCCCGATATTACCCAAACAATCTTCATCACAGTGCTTACAATACATATATTTAACTGGGATGTTGCAATTAATATCCACCGGTAGTTTATAAAATTATCTTATTTACTGCAATTACAAGAAATTAAATATCCAAACCAAATATTCCTTGGAACACTCCCAAAAAAGTAATCAAAATAATTAGAAGAGCTTCACCTACTTAGAGATACACTTAATAAGCTAAAAACCTGAGCAGAACTACAGTTTCACACTGACTTAAACATGAAAGAATAAAATCAGTAGCATCATTGTACAAGTCAAATGTAAAGCAAAAGTTTGATGCTACCTCTACTTTGTTTTGGCTAAATTTGATATTCGCTAAAACACAAGTTCACAGCTCAATAGCATAGTAAGAAATCAACAGGCAATCAATTTTTAGCACAATTAACAACCTTTGAGAGAAAATTACATAGCTATTCAGTTAGATCAGACACTTACCAACATATTTTAAGCACCGCCTTGCTCATACACTTCAAGTCTTTCAATCTTGTAGGTGCAGTATTGTGAAAATTTTATTAACTCACAAACACAAAAATTTATTGTAGCATGGCTTAATAGTGATGAGTGTCGATTATATGAGGAGGTAGATTTCAATTATGTGTAGGGTTAATTTTCTAATTGGCTAATTGGATTTATGGTGAAGGCTATGATGTATTTTATTCTAAAATTTAAATCAAAATGCAGAAATAAATCGTAGTTAAAACTATGCAAATAAAGTGATTGAGTCTCTAGTTCCATACTCAACACTATACCTTGGGTTTAATGTTCATTTGTAGTGTTAATTAAATTATGAGGGGGGGGGGGGGAGATTTCCACTGCTCATGAGCCCCACTCTAATAAATATGGTATCAGACGCTCATTGTAAGAGGGTAAAGATCCTCCGTTAAGTGCGGTGCCAAGAATATGTTGTGCTAAATGATAACAATCATTCTGTCGACAATATGGCAAAACTGTCAACTAAATAGCTTGGATTCATTCTCTATCAAAACTGAGTCAAAACGACCCACAAATACTAGAGCGGAGTCTCTTTCTAATAAATATAGTGCTAAGCACTTATCTTGCCTGACAGTAATGATCTTTCACTAGAAGCTGGTATAAATATGGTGCTAAATCCATGAAACATATTGAGGCTTCGCCTTCAACTTAAGATTAGAATTAAATTAGTTACTCATAATTGTATTAGGGGAAAAATGTGAATTTTATAAAAATATATAGAAAATATAAAATGGAAAAGGAATTAGAAAAACAGAGCTCAAATTTAGACTCAGGACTGTCAAATTAAACGGGGTTAACGAAGGGGAGTTCTCTATTTAAGATACAACAGGTAAATTATGGCCATCAGATGAAAATAATTTAGACGCACAATATTGTACCATGTGGCAAGTTCTGATTGGTTGGAACACGTCAGTAGTGGCTGTGATTTGGTGTGTTGCATGTAACTTATGCCCAATTTTTAGTCTAATAGTATACTACTATATCATCGATCAATGCCAAAGTCAACTAATATGATTGAGTGCATCATATATATTGTAAGCTCATTTTTTGGTCTAATAGTATGTTGCCACGTAATCGGTCAATCCCACATCATCTGTCAACGCCACATCAATATTTTTGGTCTCATAAAGTGCTTCTACATTATTGATTAATGCCACATCAGTATTAGGCGATAACAAAATTCAAACAAATAATAAAATTTTTTTAAGGTGATTATGTTTACTTCTTCAATTAAATTAATGACAACAATCAAATAAAAGTATAAGCATTATCTCTAGCCTAAAGAAATATTACTCCCATATAATCATCCACACGAGTTAGTCAAGTAAACACATGCAAATTGATCGATTATCAAAGTTACATTAATCAAGTCACTTTCAAGAATGACATGTCATGCTTCAAAATTTCATAGGTAAGAATGACATTCTCAAAAGAAAATGAACTCAATAACAATGGTCACTCCAAAAATGATAAGTTAAGAGAAATTAATGGAAAAATAATATTACACACGCTCAACAAGAATAATGCCCACAACTTAAAAGAATATGATCTCTAGTCAATTGAATCAATAGTCAAACCATTAGTATTATATGTATTCATATTTGTGCATCACTACATCTTTTTAGCCCACAGTACTAACTTCTACTCAGACTATAATTCCTTAAAATTAAGAAGAAATTTTATTAGGATGTAACGTAGGTTAGTGACATTGCTAATAAAGAAAGATAATAAGAAAAACAAAATATATGTTTGAGAAAAAAAGTAAAATCTTTTGGAAATTACAACATGTATTTCAATTACTTGTTTATTTATTTTTCTTTTTTTTTAATATATTGAACTACTATTCTAAATAAAATAGTTATCTAATTTTTTCTAAAACATGAATAGGTGATGGAACACATAAGACATGGGATAATACTCCAAATTAGAGTAGAACAACATAATAAGTTAACAAAGAAAGTTTTTTTTTTTTTTTTTATAATAGGCTTAAAAGGGTTAGCTATGAATATTTCACAAAGAGGATAGCTAGAAAAGGCTCAAACGGGTCAATGATGACCTTTCCATCATTTTCTAAAGCTTTAAATAGTCTTCCAAATCCACTAGTTTGCTGGCCTTTCAGATGTAGCAACACAGTTTTTTTTTAATGGTTGATTTGAAGAAAAATATAGAGATCATGTATAAAATAGTAGACTACTAAGTCGTATGAAAAATGGGCAAAATGTTCACTCTCTAAGAAAAATTATAGGCTCAAAGACTTACTTAGAATTTATTATGATATGCGTATTCCTTTAAGTAACTTAATCAATTTCACTCGTTAGATCTCTTAATTCACATTTGTCCACCATCAGCATACAGAGTAGCAAACATGGTATAACATAACTCAAGACAAAAAATAATACAAATACTAAAATTTGAAAGTTATCATATCATCTAATGTCAAACGATCATATAAAATACCATAATTTTTTTTAAAGGTAACTAAACTCTAAGACTAAGAAGATACGTTTCTAGAGTTACTACACTCCATTTTAGCCATCTTCGATTAAAAAATTTAATTAAAGTTAGTTTTAATAAATTAGTAAAAACATATTAGGATTGAGACATTCTAAAATTTTCAACTATTCCCTTCCCCAATCAGATCAAGACATTATCCTCAATATTTGAAAAAAAGGAAGTAAGATTTAGAAGACATTACCTGGGTGCTACAATACAGAACAAAAGAAAATATTTACAAATGGAATTTCTTACTATTGCTGCTGCTACAATCATCAGTCGACCAATCCAATGCAGAGGTGTGGGGATTTGCCTTTACTCTATAAGCTTATAAAAGATCAAGTAGCTCCTTAGCAGTAAGAGTACAAACAAAGATTTTTTTTTTTTTGCAGTGAAAAAAAATGAAATGATTCTTTATTGCATGATTAAAAAATGCGATGAAGTCATCATAAAAGTTATTAATATTTAACAAACCGATGGTTTTTTTTAACATTTAAATAGGCCCACGATGCCAATTTGATTAGTGCTTGTAGAGTTATAAGAACTCTTGGTAAGAAAATGAAAGTATCAACATGTTTTAGCATTTCAGTTATTTTTTCTTGCATACTTGAGACGACTAACTCCTCTTCAGTTAATGGACTGAGCTGACATCCCAAAGGTTTTAGAGCTTTAAGAATGATGCATAGCACTTGGCTTCCTCTTATAAAAGCAACTTCTGAGGTAAGTTTGGATAAGCCTCAGTCATCTCCTCCATATACCATGTGTAATTTTTTCTCTACATGGTCTATAACTGCCTCAACAAAATCTTTGTATTTTCCATAGTTAAACTCAGAAAGAACACAAATTCTTGAATTATCTGCTTGAGCTTGCTGGCATTTTGACAATTCTTAGCAATTTGTGAGTATTTGAAAATGAAATTCGTATTTAAAGATCTTGGAGATAATAATTTAAAATTGTATATGAGGTGATGCGCTTATCAAATGACGTGTAAAGCTCAAGGCTTCAAAGTCAAAAGGTAAATTGTAAAAAGAAAAAGCACATAATGATTAAATATAAAATCACATCATTAAAGGTAATAATACAAATGATAAAAAAAATAGTAGAATAAAAAAATGTTTAGTGGTAATTATGACCATGGCTCACATCGTCCTCTAGTTTTACAACCAGAAACGACTTGAAAGCCCTTTATGGATTATCCAGTGTTCTTATAAACTAGCAAACAGGATCATTTAAAGTCAAATTCTCAAGACTGTAATGAGTATAATCTTTCTAGAGTAATGGCCATAACTGAGTAATTGCTCTATGTACATCTCCACCGAAATACAAACTATGCAATCAAAGAAGGAGGTAAATTAGGTTTCTAAAAGTTTTGACAAATAAAATCACACAACAATGCCTTAATGAAATAAATAACAACAATTTTAACAATAAGCAAAATTAAAGAGATAAGGGAAGAGACATCAAACACGAATTTTTTCGTTATTTGACCAAACGTACCTACATCCAAGCCTCTAAGCTCACCGGGCCTGAAGATTCCATTAAGCAAGCCTTCAAGGCTTCTAAAAACTTATAATTAACTTCTAAGATGTTAATCAACCTTTATAAAAAAGAGATCATCCCTAGTTTCTTACTTTAAGTGTTTTCCAACAATTACAATTACTTAACTTTTATTTTACAATGAGGATTACAAAAAGATTTCCTTCACATGTCTGTGTTTAGAAATGATAGTCCAAAGTGTGATTCAACTAAATAAATGACAAGTTTAAAGCTCAAGACAATTATATACTCAGTAGTAAGCTCAGTGATAAGTGTAGAATTTTTTTTTGTTTGAATTTCATTGAACTTTTTTATAGTTGGAGCTGAGAACTAGCCGTTATTGACTTTCTGCAAATAATCAGTTTGCTGTTAATCGCTTGTCAGATCACCATTTTGAGTTGAACAAGTTACTGTTAGGCAACAATTCAAATAGTTGGATCACTGTTTACCCCTTTTCAGTTAGCCATTAATTTTGACTAAGTGAGCTCTATTTGCAAAGGTTATTGGTTAGCCGTTTTTCCACTAACAATTAGCAGATTGTATTTAGAATCTAATCGATATCGATTAGCTATTTTCTTCATTATCTGTTAGCCGATAGTTTCCAGAATAATTGTAATTCTTGTATTAAGTTAACGGTTAGCCATTTTTTGAGTTAATAGGAATTTGTTTATTACCGGTGAGTGTTTCTTTGTTCAAAACATTTTTGGCTTAATAAAATTTAACCATTTTAAAAATTTTTCTAAATAAATCAAATTAAAACATATTTATTATCCTCAAAATCAATATTATGCAAATGTATATGCTAACATTTTCTCCCCTTTTTATGATGACAAACTTTATAAGAAATGATTTTGAAACTTTTACCCCTATAAATATATGCTCTCTCTAAATAAATCAATTTTTCATAGAGCATGTTTTGAAAAACCATTTAGCATAAAAAGAAAAAATTTAAAACATGAATAAAACTTCTTACATATATGTCCCTCTTTATCATCAAAAAGAAAATAATGGAACAAAAAGAAGTAAGTACAGAAACGCGCTCATATTGTTTGAGCAAAAATTTTGGCAGAACCTCCCAATAACAACAAGGAAATCCTCAAATGTAAAACTTGTAAAAAAACACTCCCAAATAATTATATTTAATCTCAACTTTAATTAAATTCAAATCAGCTCAACTTCATCAACTAAATAACATAATCAATATATCCAACATCTAATGCGATCAATCTAACATCCAATAAGATCAATCAAACAGCCAAATCAACCAATATCCAAGACTCAAAATAATTTGGCATGCATTAAAATCATCAAAGTAAAATAATCGAAGCAATGCAATTATCATCATAACATCAAAAGAGTAAAAGTATGTCATAAATAAATCATAAAAGTAGAAATATGAATATAGAAATGTATGTACTAGATACATAATGATAGAAAGCTATATAGGTGGATGTGACAATGAATCAGATGGAGGAACACCCAGTGTCGTAAGAATGCACTGTTAACCATAAAAATGTGGTGCTGTTGAAGATAAAATTCTTCAAATTGAGATTGAAGCTACTGCTACTATTCCAAAATGGTCTAAACCTTTTTAAGAAGCTATTGCACCAATCCTTTAGAAACTAGAATTTTTGCTCAGGAATAGAGGCCTTATCACCATGATCCTGAAGCTTCTCATACTCCTCATCTAATCCTCGTTAGGTGCACGGGGTCTAGGTCCTAGCCTAAAGTCTAACAATTAATTAGTATGATACACATCATTGAGGAAATCATTAGCCTCAAGAGCCAATAAAGTATCTTCATTCCTCGAAGATGAGATCTTAACCCACTCTCCATGCTTTCTATGGAAACCTATGCTTGAAATGATCTTCTTGCCCAATTTCTTAATTTCTCCATGAACGAGCTTAGTTAGAGGGACATGAAAGTGCCTCAGTTTCCTAGAAATGATACTACCATACGGAAGGGAAAAATTAGTCACAGTAGGTGTGGTCAGTATGTAGGAATCATAGTGCAACCTAAGTTAATCGAACTCTTTCGAATGAGGGAATCAAGTAACCTAATATCTAATATAGTCACCTCATCACTATTACCTTGTCTAGATGTGACCATATGCTGAAAGATACTATAAGGATGTGGAGACTGAAAGGAAAAAAAGCAGACATTGTTGGAAAGATCCTGATGTTTGTAAATGTTCATAATAGTGTCAACAAAATAGAACCTACTAAAATAAAGCTCTTTTATAGCTGTATAAATCTGCAACCCTTGATGAGAAGTCCTAATGATTTTATAGAGCTGAAACCATCAAACTCAATGTGCACTCCACCTACATGTGTTACTACCATATCCTTTCAAGTTTTAAAAATTTCTATATTAGAGTAGAACACTCTAATTAGGTTCTTATAAATTCATTCTTTAATACTTAAAGCATCCTCCCAGGGTCCTAATATATCTTTAATATTGCCCCCACATATATTAACATCTGAAAATCTCATCAATGTTAGTATAGTACGAGGGAGTTACCGTTATACCTATGAAGCTCATGTCGAATCTCTGAGCTATGTGAGAAAGTGAAAAACGTAGTTGATTAAATCTGACACAAGGTTGTTATGAAAATTTTATTGAACTCCCAAATGCATGAATATATTGCATTATAGATTAATGGCGACGAATGTTGATGACGGTGGATTTTAATTGTGTAGAGTTATTATTATTATTATTATTTTATGGGCTTGTAGTGAAAGTTTGAGTTTATTTTATCCTATAATTTAAATTAAAATGACGGGCATAAATTGGAAATTGATCAATGCAATAAAGTGCTTGGATCTTAGGATTTACTCTCAACATCTCACCATGGCCTTAATATTCCTTTTTAGTTCGTTCACTTTTCATAAGCTTAACTCTAATAAATATTGTATCAAGTGTTCATTGTACCAGGAAAAATATTCTTATGTTAAATGTGATATCAACAACACATTGTATCAGCTAATAATAATCCAACTGTTGACAAAGTGGTAAGATT
This sequence comes from Murraya koenigii, assembly GCA_025617385.1. Lineage (NCBI taxonomy): Eukaryota > Viridiplantae > Streptophyta > Magnoliopsida > Sapindales > Rutaceae > Murraya > Murraya koenigii. The sequence continues at coordinate 13,708,849 of CM046817.1, read as the reverse complement.
GTGCAGTCAAGCAAATACGTGCAAACTGATTGATTATCAAAACTACATTAATTAAGCCACTTTCAAGAGTGATATGTCAAACCCAAAAATCTCACTGGTCAGAGTGACACTCTTAAAAGAAAATAAACTCAATAAAAATAGTCACTCGAAAAATGATAACTTGAGAGTAATTAACGAAAGAAAATATCACAACACTCTCACCAAGAACAATGCTCACAACTTTGAAAATAATATGATCTTAAGATAAATGAAATGATAGTCAATTCAATTTATTTATTTTTATGTATCACTACATCATTTTAGTCCATATTGTTAGCTTCTAATTTAGACTATAGTTCCTTAAAACTAAGAAGGAATTTTATTATGATGTAACTAGGTTAAGGTCATGGCTAACAAAGAAGGAATAATAGAAAAAACAAAATATTATTTGAGAAAAAGATAGAGATTTTTTGGAAATTATAAGGTGCAATTCATTTTTTTAAATTTTTTTCTTTCCTTTTTTTTTTCAATCGCACCATCTTTTTTAAAAAAATTTTCTTTTGTATATATAGATATAGATATATTATCTATATATTGCACCATTTTTTTAATAAAATAATCACCTAAATTTTTCTCAAATATGAGTGGTGATGGAACACATAAAACATAGGATAGTATTCTAAATTGGAGCGGAACAAGATGATAAGTTAGCAAAGAAAACATATATTTTTTTAACTAGCCTCAAAAGGGTTAACTATGAATATTTTATAAAAAGAATGGTTAGAAAAAGCTCAAACGGGTCAAAGATGGCATTTCCATTATCTTCTAGGGTTCTAAATAGTTTTTCATATCTACTAGTTCGATGAACTTTTAGATGTAGTAACACAACTTTTTTTAAATGTTTGACTTAAAGAAAAATATAGAGATTATGTATAGCAGATTGCTAAGCTGTATGAAGAAGGACAAAAAGGGTTACTCTCTAATAAAAATAATAGGCTCAAAAACTCACTTGGAATTCATTATGACATATGCATTCCTTTAAGTAACTCAACCAATTTTACTCGTCAACTCGCTCAATTCATATTTGTCACCAACATCAATATGCAGAGTAGCAAATATGGTGTAACATAACTCAAGGCCAAAGATAATACAAGTACTAAAATTTGAAAGTTATCATGTAATCCAATGTCGAAAGTTCACACAAAATGTCGTGAATTTTTTTTTTTGTGTGTTTTTGTGACATTTTACCCCAAACATATTTCACATATAAAAATATGCATGTAGAAAGGTGAAAATTATATAGAAAACCAAAAAGTTAGAAGGATCACGTATAAAATAACTGTAGAAGCTTAAGAAAAAGGTCAGAAAAGTAATTTTTTTTCAACTCCAAGACTAAGAAGATGTATGTCTATTGTCAGTACACTCCATATTCAGCCATTTTCGACTAAAAAATTTAGTTAAAGTAAGTTCCTACAACATAAATTAGTAAAAACTTTATTAGGATTGAGACATTTCACAATCATCAACTATTCCCTCTTCCCAACTAGAATAAGACATTGTCCTTAATGTTTTAAAGGAAAGAAGTAGTATTAAAAAGATATCACCTGGGTACTGCAAGGAAATGTTTATAAATAGAGAGTTAGATCTAATTTGCGGTTCTTACTACTGCTACTACCATCGTCAGTTGACCAATCCAATGAAGAGGTCCTAGGATCTGGCTTTAGTCTATAAGCTTATAAAATATCAAGTAACTCATTAGCAACAAAAGTAAAAAAAAAGTCACTGGACTGGATTTCACTGGAGAGAAGATTGGCACTATCTCCTACTCACACTGCTTGGAATCGGCTGAGAAAGCCTTATTCACTCTGGACTGTACTACTTGTAAGTGCTGCTGGACTTTTCTCTATATCTCCCCTTTTTGACTATCTATGATAGTTGAGTCAGGACTTTAACTTAGCCCATTGATTGAACTGATCTTCTATTATGAAAGGAATGAAATTATTTTTTATTGCATGATTAAGAAATGCGAGTAAGCTATCACAAAATTTGTTAACATTTAACAAACCGATGGATTTTTTAATAAATGTTCCGATTGGCCTAAGATGCAAATGTAAACAATACCTCTAAATTTGCAAGATCTCTTGGTAAGAAAATAAAGGCTTTAATATATTTTGTAGTATTTTAGATAGTCTTTCTTGTATGGTTAAGATAACTAACTCTTCTCCAATTAGTGGGCAAGACATGTTTATAAGAGGTTTTAAGGCTTTTGGAATAATGCCTAGCATTTAGCTTCCTCTATTGTAAGAAGCTTCTGCAATAAGCTTTGATAACCCTCGAACACCTCATCTACCAAGTGTATTTTTCTCTCTGCTAGAACTCGACCAAGATCTATGGCTGCCTTAACAAATTCTTTGTACTTTCTATAGTGAAAGCTAGAAACCACACAAATGGTCTTAAATTGTCTACTTGAATTACTGCTATTAAGACAATCCTCAAAAATAATTTGTGAATGTTTAACAAAATAAGCTTGTATTTAAAGATCTTAATAATAAACATAATGATACATAGTTGTAAATGAAGTCGTGCGTTTGTTAAATGACACGTGAAGTTCATGGCTTAAAAGTCAAAAGTAAGCAGTGAACAATAGGAAAAGATAAAACAATAATATAAATTATAAAAGAACAATAAATAAAAAGGATATGTACAAGTAGTTGTGATTATGGCTCACATCTTTCTCTAATTTTACGTTTAGAAACTGTTGAACTGGCAAACATGATTGTTTATAGTCAGATCATGCATATTTTTATTTCTAGAGTAATGGCCATAACTGGAAAATTACTCTCTGTACGTATCCACTGGGATGCGTTTCAAGAGACAAAAGGATATCCTCCAATGACTCTTTATTCAAGCCATCCTTAATAAATTGAATCTTGCCTTCCTTGTTATCAGACACCATTCGTAACGTATATGGATTTCTATCGCATTCTATTCTGGCATACTTATGACAAGCAACTGGAAGCTGTTGAGCTCTTTGTTTCTTGAGTAGTTTCCTTTACTGCAGCCAAGCAAATATGTAATAAATTTGGAAGGCAACTCCCTTACAATCATACTTTGGCTTCAATTAACCAATGGATGTTAGCAGAGATATTACTTTTCATAAGTAATCGCATGTGTTTGGACTGAACTTTATAAATTGTAAGGAGAGTATTCTGAGGAAGTGAAGGAAATTGTTTGTAAAGCTTTGGAAAAATTATGTTTATATCCATACCTTCTCCTTAGAATATCAATTATTATGGAAAACTAAAGTAACCATCTTTAATTGTCACAGAGTACTATTATCCTCCACTTAATTGGGTAACAAATTAAAGCATACTTAACTAAAATCTGTGAAATCAACTAACACATGAAAGTGAATAAAAGAAAAAACATATAAAAAAATGATTATAATCAAAAAATTTCTCACAATCGTTCTCTTATGGAATTTACCTTAAGTTGCATTTGGATTTCATTGATACCACCTTTAATTTCCTTTAGTTGTCTTTCTAGGTCTTCAAAGTGGGATAGTAACGCTGGTGGTCGTAGATCCCAAATAAGATGCGATTGACAGACTTGGAACTAGCCACTTAGATGATGCTTCATATGTAGAAGTCACTTAAGCTGGTCGAAGAAGATTTATTTGATTGAGGTGATCATTATAAGTAATAAAAGAAAATATAACTAGTAATCAAACAAACTTTAGTGGAAAATAAATTATTTTAAAAAAATAGTAAAACAAAATGACAAATAGTTAAATTACTGAAAAGAAATAAAAAAGTCTTAGTTCAAATTTGGTGGGTCATTCAAATTGATTTTGATGTCTTCTTCATATGGTTGGTACTTTAGATTTGTCTTTAACTTTGAAAGTGATATCGTTCTTTGGATCTTTAATTTCAATTTCTCCATGTATAAAAATAGTGTGAATAATACTTTCATTTATTTGTTTGTCGTCAAGGGATGATAAGGTGATTTCTTACAATATTCTTTTTTCTCTCAAGGATGTATACTATCAAGTATTGGGTGACTGTTCAAGTTTGAAATTTAGTAATGATTCTGATGGGATGAGATTTTCCCCATATGGTGTCAATTGCTATTCTTTTATGATGGAGTATAGAAATAATATTTTCTATTAAAAAGGCCTTCTTTAGAATATGAATGCTTTTCTTTTTAGTGCAAAGATCTTTAAGAAACTTGGCATAAGAGTGCATTTTCGTTATAGTATCAAGCAAGGGATTGTTAACACTTACCTGTTTAAAGAATTCCATAATCTCACTTATGAAATTTTCCTTCCTCACTTTAGCTAATCTCTATTGATTTTGCAGCCTTTAAAGTTACTATTTGGCGAGAAAGTCTGTCAACTATTTCTTTAACTACCTTGATTTCTGATCTTGACTCACCAATATGAGCTTTATTAACTCCTTTGATTTTTTTTTACATTTCTGAATGATTAGCTTCATTGTTGGGAATTATCTACTTGTGGTTAAAAGAAATCCTAAATCTCTAATGCACTTTTTGACATCAACTCTCCTCTACTTGGTGCCATTAGCCTTTCCTGCACATGTGGCAATAGTCTCTCCAAAAAGTATGGGTATTGGTGTTATTTCTCTTACTCGTGATGTGGATATTTTAAGAGTAGCCCATTAAATTGCTCCCATGTTTTGAAAAGTTGCTCATCTTTTCTCAGGGTAAATTTTGAGATTTTCCTGCGAATAGCATTGGCTTTATATGCACTAGGAAGTATTTATTTAAAAATTTAGTAATTATTTGTTCATATGATGTAATACTATTAGCAGGTAATGTATTGAACCAAGAATGAGCTCTATCTTTTAAAGAAATAACAATCTAAACTTAACATCTTCATATAAGAAATTCTTATATTGAAAAGTTTGATAAACAACATGAAAATCATTCACATGACTGTATGTATCTTCATTTTCTAGGCCATGGAATAATCGGGGATAATTTAGCACACTGGGTTTTAACTCAAAACTTCTAGTAGTAACATTTGGGTATCTTATACATGATGAGCTCAAATTAGCTAAAGGACTAAAGTAGTCCTTAAATGGTCTTTTCTGGGGTGCTTGTGGTTGTTATTGCAAATCCATTTCAATTTTATTTACAATTTCAATTTGTGATGTGCTGTGTCTACGTGTGTGACTTTTTTTTTCTAGTTCAAGGTTTATAGGTTTTAAACTATATGATAATGACCTTTGACCATGCAAGCAAAAAACATGTACAAAAACAAAGCTGAAAATTAAAAAAAGGAGAAATTACGATAGTAACCTTATCACGCTGTTACAACTTTGCTATGAAAATACACTCAAATGCTATAAATGTACAAAAAGAAGAAAAAGACACATGAAATAAAATAAATAAACCTAAAATAAATCAACTGAAATTAAAATAATAATTAATTAATTAAATTAATTAACTTGAAATTAAATTGATTAAATTTAAATCGGTCATATAAATTAACAAGATCAACAACAAATCACAAAGAAAAATAAAATTACAAAAATTAGAAGAAAATTATAAGAAAACAAAATTATAAAAAGTCATTTACACAATAAATAAAATTAACTCAATAAATTAAAATGACTTACCTCCTCGACAACGGTAGCAAAAACTTATTGTGCAAATTTTATTGAACTCGCAAGTACACAAATCTATTGCAATATAGATTGATGGTGACTAGTGTTGATCCCACGAGGAGGTGAATTTCAATTGTTAGAATTATTATTAATATTAATATTTTATGGGCTAGTAGTGAAAGTTTGAATTTATTTTATCTTATAATTTAAATTAAAATGATGGGAATAAATTGGGAATTGATCAATGCAATAAAGTGCTTGGGTCTCAAAATTCACTCTGAACATTTTATCATGAGCTTAATATTCATTTTTAGTTCCAACTAATTTATGAGGGAGTATTTTCACTCCTCATAATCTTAACTCTAATAAATATAGTATCAAGTATTTATTGTACTATGAAAAATAATCTTATGTCAAATTTGATATCAAGAACACATTGGGCCAAGTAATAATAATCCAATGGTCGACAAGGTGGCAAGACTATCCTCTAATTAACCTAGATGAATTTTTTATCAATACTGAATTAAAACCTACCAAAGAAATTAGAGGAAGATTTTTCTCTAATAAATCTAGTATAAAGTACTTACTGTGTCAAATAGTAATAATCTTGCAATAAGGAACTAGTATACTAGTGTAAAATCTAGATAAGATTATTACTATTTGTCAACGATAGGTCAAAATAATTTAAATAAATTAAAGAAAGTGAAAATAAATTTACCAAATTAAGCCCATGGATCATGTTGAGTCTTCACCTTTAACCTAAGTTTGAAAATAAATTAGCTACCTATTTTATAACTAGAGGAAAGATAAAAATTTTATTAAAAAACATAGAAATACAAGATAGAGAAGGAATTATAGAAAATAGAGCTAAAAAATAGATTCAGGGGTGTCAAATTAGGGAGGGTAGCCTCTTATTTATAAATACAACAGTAACTTGTTCAAGTTAACGGCGAACCATTAAGACTCAAAAAGTCTATAACGGCTAGTTTTCAGCTCCAACTATAAAATACTCAATTAGATTCAAGCAAAACAGAATCTCAAGAGTTATATTTGAGCTTGGTACTAAGTATACAATTATTCTTGATCTTAAACTTGTAATTATTTTATTAAAACACACTTTAGGCTTTCAATTGTAAACACATATTGTGTTTTGTAATAATTATTGTAAAATCATAGTTGAGTGATTGTAAGTGTTGGGATACACTTAGGTTAAGAGATTGAGGATAATCTCTTGGTGTAAAAGTTTATTGACACCTAGGAAGTCAATTAAAATAACTTAAAGCCTTCGGAGGCTTGAATAGTGAAATCCTTAAGGGGATTGCTGATAGTAAACATGAAATTTTACGTGGTTCAGCCAATGTACCTACGTCCACTCCTCCATGCTTATCGGGCTTGAGGAGTACACTAAGCAAGCCTCCAAGTCTTCCAAAAGCTTACAATTGACTTTCAATGTGTCAATTAACTTCTACAATAAGATCTTATCCCAAATCTTTTAACCTAAGTGCTTTCAAATACTTACAATCACTCAACTTTGATTTTATAATAAGGATTACAAAAAGAGTTTCCTCACATAATGTATATATTTACAAATGATAGATCAAAGTGTGATTAAACTAAATAAATGACAAATTTAAAGCTCAAGAACAATTGTATACTCAGTAGCAAGCTCAATGATAATGGTAGAATTTTTTTTGTTTGAATTTGATTAAGCCTTTTTATAGTTGGAACTAAAAACTAGCTGTTACTAACTTTCTGTAAATAATCAGTTTAACATTAACTATTTTTCGGATCATTATTTTGACTTGAACAAGTTACCATTGGGCTGCACTTTAAATAGTCATATCGTCGTTTACCCTTTGTCCATTAGTTACTAGTTTCCAGTAAGTGACCTCCAATTGCAAGGGTTATCGGTTAGTCATTTTCCCACTAATGATTAGTTGATTGCATCTAGAATCTGATCTTTAATTATAATTGATATCGATTAGTCGTTTTCTCCATTATTAGTTAGCGGATAGTAGCCAAAATGGCTGTAATTCTTGTATCAAATTAACAGTTAGCTGTTTTCTGAGTTAAAAAAAATCCATTTATTACCAGAATTTTTTTTTTGTTCAAAACATTTTCAGCTTAATAAAATTTAGTCAATTTAAAAATTTTTCAATATAAATCAAATTAAAAAATATTTTTTATCAACAAAATCATTATTATGGAAATGTATATGCTAACATCCACTGGAATGCGCTTAAAGAGTCAAAAGAATGTCATCCAGGGACTCTTTATTCAAGCCATCTTGAATGAATTAAATCTTATCTTCCTTATTAATAGACATCATTCTAAAAGATGTACAAGGATGCCTTTTGCAGTTTGTTCTTGCATACTTATGACAGGAAACATAGACGTCTTCGCTTTCTGGAATAGTTTCTTTTCTTGCAACTAGGCATGTAGGTAATAAATTTGGGAGGTAACTCACTGCCAATTGTACTTTGGCTTTAGTTAAGCAATGAATTTCTACTCACAAATAATCGCATGCATTTAGATCGAGCTTTATAGATTATAAGAAGAGTATTCTGAGTGAGTAAAGGAAATCGTTTGTGAAGCTTTGTAAAAATTACATTTTTATTTATACCTAGGCTTGATATTATCAATTATTATGAAAAATTAAAGTAACTGAATTTAATAGTCATGGAGTGTCATTATCCGCCACTTAAGTAGGATAACAAATTAAAGTACAAGAAAATCAAATTAGTAAAATCAAGTAAAATGTGAAAGGAAACAAAACAAAATAAAAACATATAATGTAAAGGAAAGAGTATAATCAAACATTTAATTTACAATCTTCCTCTTATTAAATTTAACTCAAGTTCCAACTGAATTTCATATATACCTCTCTCGATTTCCTTGACGTGCCTTTATAGATCCTCAACATAGATCACTAATGATGGTGGTTGTAGATCCTAAACAAAATGTGTTTCACAAATTTCTATCAAACCTTTTAGGTGAGATTTGACATGTAGAAGTCTTCCTAGATAGTTTAAGAGGATCTGTCTAATTGAAGCAGTCATAACTAAAAGTTATAAAAAAAAACACATTAGTTAAGCAAACACACTTACATGAAAAATAAAATGACATATCACATAATTTCAAATGACAAATTAATAAACATAAAAAAGTTAAGTCACACGGGTAGTGAGAGCCAGCAAGCAAATCCCCCTTACCAACCTTTATAAAAAAGAACCCTTTCTCCTTTGATCGGGAAGCTGGTGTAACGAAAAGATGTGGTGGGGGTGGCATAAGATCGCACGGGTTGGGCTCCCGATTTATTCTTGCTTTTCAAATTTTTCTTCTCAGCTCTACTCTCTTAACGTAATCTTGGGGAGTGGGCTTATAGTCCAGCCTTTCAAGCCCTACTAAGTAAAAGGGGATCGTGCTTTGGCATAATTACATGCGCAAGCCTTCCTTGTAAGCTAATCCACAGACCCAGCCTTACTCAAATAGGGGTTGAAATTTCATCTTCGCCAGCATTTTCCACCCGGGTGAGCTCGGCTTCATTCTTTTAGTTGGCCTCGCGTTGAGGGGGATACAATTGACTGTCTCGAACTAATACGATAGGAATTGAAGTTCCGACTCTACATGTTGCACAACTTATACCTTTCTTGAGCCTACTTTTTTGTCATCGGCCAAGATATTGACTAGCTGCTCGTCGATAACGAACTTGCCTTTACCCTTTCCCTTTGGTGCAGCGTAAATGGGCCTTATGGGGAAAGGCCCTTCTAAATAGAGCTAGCCAAAGTCTTCCCAAAAGTGAACGATGCCTCAATATCTACCACATTTAAACTGATCTTGAAATGGTACGGCCCAGTCACAACGTCAAGTTTAATTACTCCAACAGTCTGGCAGACGGAATTTTTGAATGCTCAGACTGTCATCGTCTTTCTCTTCATATCTCCATGCCCCAGCCTCAAGGCCTTTTACACTGCCCAACGCGCATTCAAACCATTCCCATTATCAAAATACAAAAAAAGTATAAACTACTTTTGGTATCTTATTTGCATGGCTGGTGTTCTAGATATGGGTTTAATCGTTAGTCATTAACTTTAAATATGACACTATTCTTTAGATTAATTTTAATTGCTACATGCAGAAAAATAGTGTAAACAATATATGGACTCTCCATTGAGAGCATAACTTACCTTAAAAGAAGTGTAAGCAAAATTGAATAAAATTACCTTTTAACCTACTGTAAAAGATTTTATCATGATTTACTTGTCACAAAAGACTTTTATGTACGTTTTTATAATCTTTAGCATTTTCATTGTTGAGAATCTCTTCATGTTTCACAAGTTGTGATCTTTTTTTTAAAACCATAGATGGGGTAAATGAGATGATTTTTGACAATGTGCTTTCTTCTCCCAAGAATGATCACAAGTGTTCGGTAACTGTTTGAACTCGAGCTTCGGTGATTATTCTAATAATCAAATGATATTTTTCTATAATGGTGCTAGTTGCTCTTCTTTTAATTTTCATTTATTAGTATCTATGGATAATGATAAATTGAATAGGGCATTGACCTCGTCAAAAATTAAACCAAAGTGAGTCAATCATTCTTATAAAGGGTCATTACTAAAGTTAAAAGAAAGAGTATAGTTAACTGATTCTTCAATAAATTCCACATCAATAATTCCCTCATCTTCATTGTGATGTTGTTTGGCAATATTAAAGATATCCAACTACATATTCAAACTACCAAAAAATAACTGCATATTTCTGGTTCTACATTAAATATGGGCGTCAATAGTTGCTAAAAAAGATTGGCCTACGATAATGGGGATGTGCTTATTTGATTTCTACACTAGTGGAGTATCAATAACAATAAAATCAAAAGAAAAATAAAACTTGTCTAGATGGATAAGCACATTTTGCACAATACCACGAGGTATTTTCATTGACTGACCTATAAGTTGTCACACTATCACCTAATCCAAGTTTTATAAATACTGAATAAGGAAAAAAATTTACATTAGCTTATAAATCTAACAAAGCATTCTCAAATGAGTGATTCCTTATATTATATGTGATGTAAGGGAAAAAGAGTATTTGTATTTTGGAGAAATTTTGTATTGGAGTATAGAACTAATGTTTTCTGTAAGAAATGTCTTCTTTTGAACATGAATGCTTCTTTTTTAATGCAAAGGTCTTAAGAAACTTGACATAGGTTGGCACTTGCTTTATAGCCTTAAACAAAGATATGTTAACAAGTACCTATTTAAAGATCTCCATGACCTCACTTATGGAATTTTCCTTATTTGCTTTAGCTAAACTCTGGGTGAATAGAGCTTTAGGGATATTTTCTGGTAGGTTGCTTTCTTTGTTCTCTTTTGGTAATGGGTCTTCAGAATCTAAAGGCACACTTGAGTTATCTTTGTCACTAGTATCATTATTTTATTATCAACTTCTTTGCTTTTTTGGAAGGTCATGATAACTTTGACCTCTTCATGCTGTTGGAGTGAGTTGGTACTTAATTCATATACTTCCTTACGATTTGGCATTGGCTGGCTTGGAAATTTACCTTTCTTAATGGTCATTATTAACTTTTCAACTAAAAAAGAAAGTTGACCCATCATCTTTTCAAGGTTCAAGATTAGTTGGGCTTATAAATTAAAGCTAGCCCTCATCTCATTCCGTAGCTCATCAATGGTCAAATTTTGTTGCTCTATTACAGAATGAATAACACTTTTGAGACTTTTGAATGTCTCCACCTATAGACTGGGTTTTAGTTAATTTTAATTCTGATTGTACGGTCTGAATGGTGGTTAAGAGACTTGAGGAGCCTAAAGAACTGGTTGCATTAGTAGAGTCAAAGCTGCTGATCTGTTCTATTGGAATCCTTGAGACCATGGAAAGTTTGGATGATATCTCCATCTGGGATTATAAATATTAGAGTAGGGGTTTTAGTTCAATTTCTTTCCCATCACATTTATGGCATTAGCTTGATCTGGGTTTGAATCATGATCAAATTGATTGTAGGCATGTTGCTTTGTTGATTTTATAGTTAATGATGTTATTTAGCAAAAAAGTCTTTCAACTATTTCTTTGACTTTCTTGATTTCCGTTCTTGACTCTATAACATAAACCTCATTTGCTCACTTGATTCTTTTAACATTCCTGAATGATCGACTTCTCTGTTGAGAATTAATCGATTGTCGCTAGAAGAAATCTCAAATCTCTTATGCGTTTTTAGACATTAGCTCGCCTCCATTTGTTGTCATTAGCTATTCTAGCATATGTGGTAATAGTCCTTCTAAAATGTAATGGAATTGGTACCATTTCTCATACCCATGATGTGGGCAATTCAATAATAGCCCGTTGAATCATTCCCATGCTTTAAAAAATTACTTGTCTTCTCTCTAGGTAAACTAAAAGATTTTCTTGTGAATAGCATTACTTTTATGCATTTAGAATTATTTGCTTAAAAAATTTGCAACCATTTGTTCTTATAAGGTAATACTATTAGCAAGTAAAGTATTGAACCAAGAGTAACATCTTTAAAGAAAATGAAAATAATCTAAGTGTAACATCTTTAAAGAAAATGAAAATAATCTAAGTGTAACATCTTTAAAGAAAATGGAAATAATCTAAGTGTAACATCTTCATGTGAAAATTTTTCATATTTAAAGTTTAGAAAATAGCGTGAAAATCATTGAAATGATTATAAGGGTCTTTATTGTTTAGGCCATAGAATGATGGGAGATAGTTTAGCACACTAGGTTTTAACTTGAAATTGTATAGCACACTAGGTTTTAACTTGAAATTGTTTAGCACACTAGGTTTTAACTTGAAATTTCTAGCAGATACATTTGGATATCCCATGCATGACATGCTCAAATTAGCTAATGAATTGAAATAATCTTTAAATGGCCTCTCTTGTGGTGCTTCTTGTTGCTGCAAATCTATTTCAATTTTATCTTCAATTTTAGCCCTTGATGCAATGTATCTACGTGTATAAAGTACCTTTTCTAGTTCAAGGTCTATAGATTTTAAATCATGTGACAGCGACCTTCGACCATGCATAAAAAGTATTAAAAAAATTAAAATTAAAAACAAAATAATGAAAATAAAAAGAAATGAAAAATTACGATGCTGACATTCGTACGCTGTTACACACGACTACGAAACACACTTAAAACCTACACACAAAGTTATTTACACAATGCTTACAAAGAAAATTGACTATATAGTAGTATAGATTTACTCACCAAAAACTTATTATGAAAATTTTATCGAGTTTAGAAGTTCATGAATTTATAGTAGTATAGATTAATGATGACCAATGTCGATCCCACAAGGAGGTAGATTTTAATTATAAATAAAGTTAATTTGGTAATTGGATTTGTGGTGAAGGCTATGATGTATTTTATCCTAAATTTTAAATTAAAATTGTAGAAATAAATCAAAGTTAAAACTATGCAAATAAAGCACTTAAGTCTCTAGATCCACACTCAACATTGTACCATGGGATTAATGTTCATTTTAGTGCTAATTAAATCATGAGTAGGTATTTCCACTCTTCATGAGCCTCACTCTAATAAATATGGCATTAAGTACTTACTGTACCAGAGGGTAACTATCCCCCGTTAAGTGTAGTATTAAGACTACGTTGTGCTAAAAAATAACAATCCTTCTATCGACAACGTGACAAGAACATCTACTAAATAACTTTGATTTACTCTATTTTGACACTGAGTCAAGATGACCTACAAATACTAGAGGGGAGTCTCATAAGATACATTTTCTGTCGACGACAAGTGAAAACAACAACATAAATCAGAGATAGAGAGAAAATAAATTTACCCAATTTATGCTATGGAATATGTTGAGGTTTCACCTTCAACCCAAGTTTAGAATTAAATTAGCTACTTATAAATGAACTAGGGGTAAAATGCAAAATTATTAAAATATATTAAAAATATAAGATAGGCAGATAATTAGAAAAAACAGAGCTTTAAATTTAAGTTCAAGGTTGTTAAATTAGGTGGAAGGGGGAAGTTCTTGATTTATAGATACAACGAGTAAATTATGGCCATCAGATGAAAATAATTTGGACGCATAGGATTATACCAGATGGCAAGTTTTGATTAACTGGAATAAATTAGTAATGGCTATGATTTGGTGTGTGACATGTAACTTAAGCCCATTTTTGTTTAATAGTATGATGTCATGTCATTTGTCAACGCCGCATCATCTGTCAACGCTGTGTCGGCATTTTTGGTCCAATAGGGTACTGTCACATCATCGATCAATGACACGTCAACAATCAACACCATGTTAGCTAGGCCCACCAAAATATAAAATTAAAATTTTTGGCCTTTATGCCTTTTCGAAGGTTTTCAGCAGTTTTGAGATAAAAAAATATTGTCTGTTTTGCTGTCTAATTTCTCATTTATCAAGAAATGAACATAATACCCCTAAAAGTCATAAAATACTCAAATTATAATAAAATACACACAATCATAGTTTAAGAGTTTAAATACATAAAGTTAAGAATGTTAGTGAGACTTAAAATGTAAAATAATGATTTTATCATTTATAAATATATACTCAGTAGCACTTAACATGCAGATTAAAGAGTAAACCTTATAGATTTTAAATCTTCCTTATAGATTTTGAATCTTTTATAATGAGAATGCCTTCTATAAATGTCATAAAAATGGATCAACAACTTCATTTATTGTTCTTATTTGCATTGTTGTGTTATTTTTGTTGTTGTAGTCTTTATGGTTCTCCTTTTTACTGAAAGTGTTATTGCTTGAACTAACATTTGTTTTTATGTCAAAGTTGATGGCTAAGCTGTTGTTCGCTTATGATTACTTGAAAAGATATCAACACCGCTTATGATGTCAAAGTCTTACTTAGTTAATGTTAATAGTATTCAACAATAAGCTACAAACTCAAAAGACATAACTATCCTAATGTAGATCCACCAAGCTGAGATGTAATTGTACCAAAACCACTATGAACTGATTTACCAGGCACAAAGCCACTTGTACTATCACTAATAGTTTGTGAGTTTCCAATAACATGTACTCCCTCAAATAATGTACATGAGCTTGAATTTGTTGCCAAAGTCTTCCTACATTTCTATAAACTTGAAGCAAAAACCAAAGAATATTTTCATTATTATTTATAAATAATGAATGAAAATAAAAGAAATATTAGATTATCTCAATTTTTGCATGTTTTATCTATTTTCTTGCCAAAATGTTCCACATTTGCTTATATACATTGGCTAGATCAAAAAGGCAGCATCAATGACTCAACATAATTTTTGTTAAAAGCTAGTGGTTCATGAGACACCTTTGTTTTGCATATTTTGGGCTTGCCAAGCTGTATTTGAACATCTAAAGGCAAGATATTCTCTGAATCTATATGTGGCCATTTATATTTGTAAGATAAAGAATGAATCATGTTTAAATAAAACCATACGTATGTATCATTTGAGTAATAAGGAGTAATATACTTCTTGTAAGTAGCTCTCATATAAGAAGCATTGTATTCTTGCAAGATAAGCCACTAATTTGCCACAGTTTACAGTCACATATATGCTCTTCTATACTAACTATCCATGATTTTTTTTGTAGATTCAACTTAAAAAAAATATATGAAAGTCATTTTCTGCGTCTACTAACTCAGATAATGATAAATAGCTTGTGATGATAGACCAACACCATCATTAATATTCATGCTTGACTTTCTCTTTTTAGTGGCCTTTGGCCTGCTCATCATATGCTCTAAATCCCCTAAGTTTTTCTTCCTTTTCTTTGCATTCTTTTTTGAACCTTTTTTGCAATAGTGTAGGTTGTCTCTTACTTGCAAGCCTTTGAGAAGCCCATACATTGACAATTACAAATTTATTTTTGTGAAAATGGTTTTAAAAGACATTGATTGAAAAACTAGGACAATAGTGGATCAATAACCTTTTTAGCAAGATTAATGTCATTTTCATCATCCACAAAAGCAAACTCATGGAAGTTGTCAGCATTTTTAACTTTAAAGTCATATACATAGCCACTATATTGTGAGAGATGGAATGAGTCACCGTTAGATTTTTCTAAAAATTCATCTTCAAAAGGTGTAGTAGCTTTATTAGATGATGTTTCCTGACGCAATAAATGGTTAATTATGGGTATTGGGTATAGGGTTCAATTGCTGGTGTTTAGCCAAATAGGGACGTTTGAGTAGTAGGTTCTTTAATATGAGTTATGAATTGAACAATTGGATTTGTTATTAGTGATTGTTGGCATGAGTTTTGTAGTATCTATTAGGTGGTAGCTATTCAAAAATAGATGTGTTAACCAATATAAGTGTGTCTTTATGATGTAGTTTAGGTTTAGGTTAAGGTTGGGATTTAGGGTGAGCTTAATAAGTTTAGATGCCATACTGGAATGATGCACCCTTGTTATTAGTTTTTTTAACCTTCTTTCTATTACCCCGTTATAAATTTCCTTCTTGTTTGTACTATTGTTATGCAGTTGTGCCATTGTTTCATTTCATTATCTTTTAGGCTATTTTTAAACACAGTTAAAACATTAGGCTCCTTAGTATCATGTCCAATATCTTCAATATCATTCTGAATTAACCTCTTTCTATTGACATTAGGGTTTTCATCGATACAATTCGATTAGGTTTGGGAATAAACCAAAGTTTTTGGTTTTGTTCGAGTTAAGAATTTAAAACATAAATAAAATTTAAAGAAATAAAATTGGGTTTGGTTCGGTTTTAGTTTGCCTTAACTGTTCAGTTTTGGTTCTCTTAATGGTTCAATTTAAGTAATTAGTTTTACGATTTGTCTTAATGGTTCGGTTTTTTGTTTGAATTACTGTTAAATTCGTAGTTATCCGATTCGATTTTTCGGTTCAATTCCTCATTTTCAATACCTATATAATAGATTTAAGACATGTACAATCTACGATTTCATCAATTATTTTACACTTTCATGAATTGCTATTATATTCATCAAAATATACCATGAACTGCTACTACCACTACCAAATTATTCATCATCATCACCAAATTAAATTAATATAATCCATAATATAAGTCCACGAAAACATAAAAATTAAAAAATTCTAACTAAGACACAAAATAAAATAAAAAACAATAAAATACATAATAACATCCAGGCAATATCTAAGGCAACATCTATAACCATAATAAACTATTGCAAATGAAAATTAAAAATGAACCATAAGAAATGCTATTACTTTACTCCCTTTTCTCACTAACCTCTTCAACTTTAATAACTTGCAATATCCACACTTCTCAATTTTAATCTACACAAACATAAATATAACTATAAAAAATATTCAAATTCATGTAATGATACATGTTATTCTAAAACATCACTTAATCACCAGTTGGTCCTCTGTTGCTTGTGCTTATTGTGCTATTATTGGCCTCACAACTTTTATAATGAAATAAAATAGATGTAAAAAGACATTATTTGTAATATTGAACATTATGAATAAATTATCAAAAGTTAACAGAATCATGTAAGATGCTTCAACAATTTCATAAAATTCAGTTTCTTCCTCAGTTGACTTTATTATGCGATCTCTGAAAATAGTTGGTCTAAGTTAATTTTAAGTGCAAATCAAGAACTCAATTGTTTTACAAGTTAAAGAACTCTTAAATGGGTTGAGAATAAGACTTTAAAGCAATGGTAGAAATTGGAATTGCCAAAATATCATCTTCTCCATTTTATCCAACAAGTATTTTTCAACCTCATTTCGCCCACCATATCCATCCGGTATACTTACTTTCATCATTTTATATTGTGCAAAAGGATCAAGGGAACTAGATCCAGCACACTCACTAATCCCACTATTCTAAACCATGCAATAAGTCATAGCAATACTGTTTATATCGTAAGAATCATAGCTTTGATAAAGCTTAATCAACAACCCCTTAAGGCAATTACAAAACTCCTCTACCTTCTTGGTTTCATACAAACTATTTAAACTTCATGTAACAAAGTCCATTTTATATAGATGATCAAGTACTGCTGCTAATTTTAATAACATGTTAACATTATCTAAATCATCATCCCAATATTTGACAAACTTTGTTATCATAAGTTAGACCATGTAACTTAACAAAACATCATTATTATCATTAAGAGACTTTAAATAAATATAAAGTTTCCACATCTCATTCAAATAATTATTAGTAGTCATAAACTTAGAACTACTAAATTTCAAAGTCATTATCTCAATAATCTTTCATCAGTTTAGAACTACTAAATTGTTTAGAACTACAAAACAATTGATAGAAAATTGACTCTTGCATTATCTCAATCATCTTCCATTGGTGATCACACTTTGTTTTTTGGTTATTGTTCTCATCCTCTCCGTAAGCTCTGAACCAATTAGCATAATGCCCATAATCATTTTTCAATTTATCAAATGTTTTCTAAATTTCAATGTGGATCTTGACATAAAAAATATTGAATTCTACCTAGTCAACACATCTAGTACAGTAAACCCATTACATGAGATTTTTTCTGAATCAACATAAGCTTTGAATTTTTATAACCTCAATGGGGAAGATCTAATGTATTTCACTATAATGCAAACACCATCTATTATTGTCTTCATTACATACAAACCATTTTTTGTTAATAAAGTGAGTTGTTATCACCATATAATTACACATCTGAATTGAAATCCACATATACATACCCTTTGATGATTTGTACTGAACACACTTTTCAGCATCATCTTTTCATTCTTATATAATTGAAGAAATACTCCTTGTAATTGTCTTCTGCGATGGCATATCAAACTTTAGATAATAAGTAGCCATAAACTCTAAAAACTTAGCCTCCATAAACCTAAAGGGTAATTCATTTTAATAATCATATTTATAAGTGCCTTCCTATAAGCCTTATTTACTAAAACCTACAAAACCATGCTTAGCATTACCAAAGTCCTTTTCACAAGCTAAGAGCATTACCAAAGTCCTTTTCACAAGCTAAGGCACATTAATTTTTCATATATTTTACGCTTCAATTTTTATGTACAAGACACCTCCTTTCCAAATGAGTTCTCAAGCTAGAAGTTCCTTTAACATTATCACATGCATGCTCATTCTTACAATAGTTACATTTTGCCTTTTTTTTTTTTTTCTCCAAGTAACTTAAAAAACAATTCCAAAATGTCTTATCTCAAACGTTTCTTTCTTTTATTATTTTTTTTGGTTCTAAACACCCTCCCCAAAATTTTATTTTATAATCTCCTCTATGCCATTGTTTTTTTCTTCTGTCATGAATGCAAAGCCTACTATAATAAATGTATAATAAAAAAAATAATTTACAAAGCAGGCATAAAATTGAAAATATTCAAATATCAAAGTGAAACAATATATCATACTAAGCAAATTATTTAAATAATCAGAGAAATAAAAAATTCAGTAATTAGTTTGATGATTTTGAATATATCCATGCACCTCCTATCATGTAAACATCCTAATATTCTCTAACTTTTGCAATTACACAAATTCTATTTTATTCAATTATGGTATATTTCCACATAAAAAGCAAGTTATCTCTTAAGCAAATGTCCGAACCATGCTATTTGATTCTCTAAGTTGCTTTCATGGCAAATTATGATAACTTCAAGTTCCCAATTCGTTCACTGACATTTCATTATATATTAAAAAGTTCAATTATTTCATTTTGGAGACCACCACACATTTGTAAACAAAAAAGGTTTGTATGCTACACCAAGCATTATTGCATAAAGAGTGTATTTGACATTCTATAGTGACACAAAAAATTCACTTTCAATAAGCATTACATATGTAACACCCGAAATGAAAAAATCACACCTACACAGCTAATAAAATTAAGTATAGTAATAATAAAATACAATAAACATGAAATTAGAAAACAGAGCACTTAAAAAAAAAGAAAGAAAACAGAGCAAAGCCATGTTCATCTCTTGGTATCAAGATCGTACTCTATTGGTGAAGGTCAGAAGCAAAAAAGTAAAGGTTGTGAGAAGGTCACAGTGAAATTTTAGAAGCACTGGCAATCAGCGATGTGGGGTTGTAAATGTAGGTTTTTTACTTTTATATATAGGGACTTAGGGTTCAACTGTTTAGGATGTGCAGGCAGTGATGCAACACAAGCACACACATGCTATCTTAAAATTACAAAAATGCCATTGATATTGATTCGATTCGGGTTTTATAACTTTTGATCCAAAAATTAAGCTGAAGCATTCAGTTCATTACAATATTTACAAATTTATTTTTTACTTAAAAAAATACCAATCCTAAACTGATAAAATCCTAACCAAATCAGAACTTTTTTTTTTTTTCTGTTTGGTTTTACCGATCCCTAGTTGACTTATGCAAATTAAATGGTATTATCTTCATGTCAAGAACTATCTTAATATACTTCTTATTATTATAAAAATGCTAAATCTAATAAAGTTCATGATCATTATCAATTGTCCCCTTCAACCTACTGTGCACATTTTAAGATAGTTGCAAGTGCACAAGTTTATTAAACTAAAGATGCAATTAAAATTAAAATGAGTAAATTAACACAAGAATTTAAAAGATGACACCACAATTCAACTTATCAATTATCTAATTACCATTTAATTCCCAAGTTCGTGATTATTATCAATTGTCCCCTTCAACCTACTGTGTAAATTTTAAGATAGTTACAAGTGGACGAGTCTATTGAGCTAAAGATGCAATTAAAATTAAAATGAGTAAATTAGCATAAGAATTTAAGAGATGACAACTCAATTCAACTTAACAATTATCTAACTACCATTTAATTCTCAATTTTAGAGTGACAATTTGAATCACTCTATGTTTGCTTAAAAATATAACAATTAAGATCAATTAAATTAATGTTATATAGTTTTTTTTTTCTGCTTAATAGTATATGATCTAAGTATCTAATGTAAATATTACTAAATAATAAAGAGTTAAAGTTTTCTTAAACACTTTATATAAATAATTTAATAAAAGATATAGAATCAAAGATAATCACATATAAATTTTATAGACCTAAGCATATATTTAGTCAGATATTAACCATAAAAATCATTAACGCATGATAGTCGGGGAAATAATTTAATAATATCCAACTAATCATGGGGGAATTTACAAAAATATCCAAAAAGCTTAAGTTGTTGTGGGTTGATAATTAGCCACACAATAATAATTTGGACACAATTACCCTTAAATTCTGAAAACAATCTTAAACCTTAAACAATCAATTCCACTTAACTCCTGAACTCAACTGACGACAACCAAGCAATGACAAAAATGATGGCAAGGATTGTACTCTATATTCTGTTGATTTACCAAAACAGAGAAGTGAAAAAAATCCAAACTATATGAGTTTTCTTAATCTTGAATCTTAATTGGTTTTTGAATCAATTCCACAGTATTCTGTTGATTGCATTGTTCATATCGTTATGGTTGATTGAATTTGATTGTATTGTTAATATAGTTGTATTGGCTAAAAAAAGCACTTGATTTTTATTAAAACATTGATCAAATACAAAGACCATCAGATGCTTGATGAAATGACCCTTAAACTTTGTTTATGTCATTTTTGAAGGATTAAGATATTGTGGGTTGATGGTGCCTTGATGCAAAACCGTGTTTAGTGTATAGCTGACTATGTCGATAAGGGGCCATATTGCATAAGACCCAAATGGGAAATGTCAACTTAAGACGATAGGTGCCTATCTCACCTGTATGGTAATACAGGTGCCTATCCCACTAAGAAACAACAATGTATATGAATTTAATAAATGTGTTTAACAAATGAAATTTAGATTTTTCTGTAGATATAATGACCAAAGAGCCATGGGCAAAGCGTAATCCAATTGGTCCAATGAAGGAACCAGGTATGATGACTACACCAACATCCGATTATTTGCATGGATGTATTATAAATACATCAAAATGATGGAAGCTATCAAAAGGAAGTTATCAAGATAACAATTAAGATTATTCAAAAAGATATATTCGAGCATTTTACAAAGATGGATACATATGTGTTCAATAGCACAATCATGCACAAGGCACTACATAGGCAAGTAGAGCATGATGAATATGATAAAGATCAACTATGGTTTGAATTTTTGGCCAATAGCAAAGTTATCGATCATTAAGTGATGCTTAGTTATAGTACTTTACTAAGGTTTACACGATGTATATAGGAAAACAAATATTACAATGAACTACAGGTTATGTGAGTTGTATTTTTATGGTAATCTAGGGTGAACCTTAAAGAATTAGATGAAAACTTTAATGGTTTGAACTTTAATGATATGTATGACAATGATCTAAAAGTCATAATATTTTACTTTTCAGATAGACTACTTAATGGAAGAAGATAATAACGTACATCAGATTTTTTGTTGCTCCATAATGTCAATGATCTTGAGTAGTCGTTCATCCTGGAAAATGGTATATAATAGTTGTGACAATGCATTGAAGAAAAGACTAGAGACTTTTTAGGCTTTTATTTTCAAGAGGTGAAGTACAACCTTTATGACTTTTGTGTTAAGATTCAGATGCATTGAAAAGACAAAACATTATGGTTACTTAGTTTTGTACTTAAAAATGATTAATGTCCTTTTGTTTTGACTTTGCATATTTGTTTGCTATAAGCTTATCTTTTTGAAGTGACTGATAGCTTTCTAAGCAAAAATTGGGCTATTAAAACAAATAAGAAGACTCTTAATGTATTAAAATAGAAGTTGTTGCTTCTTCAAAAATAAATTTTATTGAAGTGTATAAGTTTTACAATGACAATACTCCTCTTGTAAGTATTGTATATATAATTAGATTGGCTATGAATATTTGCTAAATAATAGCTAATTAGCCTGAGAATAAATTTAGGTTACATTATGCATAAGGGATTGTTAAATAAACATTTAACTAGAGCACATAGGAGCAAGACACACGATATTGGAATAGTGTGAAGGATTATAGGGAGTCAATCCTCCATTGGATCGGTAATATGAGTACATTGTGTAGTTACAAGTTGTTTAATTCTTTTTCATTTTTAGTTTGTGTAGCATCACCCTAATATCAATATACCACCAATTAAAGAGGATAAACATGAGCTTTAGCAAACTAAGATCTAGTACCTGAGCAATTGATGATAAATATAAAGTAGATGGTCAGACACCTATTTAAGACAAATATGGCACAGACAATTCACATAAAATAGAGGTTACACGCTAATTTTAACATTTTAATTGTTATAGAAATAAATAACATTTTAATTGTTATAGAAACAAGTTTTTGTTTTTGTTTTCTGAAAACAAATAAAATAGAAGTTTCGCTATGATTATGTTATTCATTGAATAGAGATGACTGATCATTACATTATTTACTTAAATAAATGATGAATAATATTATATCAAATGCTAAGGCTACACGCAAGAACTGAAATGACCCGTCCCATACCTAGAGGCGACCTATCACAAGATACTGAACTCAAACATTAAAAATCATCTTATTAATGACAATTCTACCGAAATTTCGGCAGAACCTCCCCTAAACATATAACATTCCCAAACCTGCAAATATAACAAAAGCACTCCCAAATAGTTTATTATACATCAAACTATCTCAACCCAGTATCATTCAGTAACATATCCAATACTACACAGGTTTCATAATTCTTATATCACATCCCTAGTATAATTCCAAAATAGGATGATTATACATTAACCAAAAGAAAAATAATTATTCTATTCCAAACTATCTCTGACTGCCCTTGACAACTCCCACAGCCCCATTTACCCAATATTTCAGGGCTAAGTAGTGGGTGGACAGTACTGATTGGCTTATCCGAATGAACTGTCTCCCTAGGATTGCTTGGTAGGGGCTGACTTCGTCCACCACTACAAAGTCTAGCATCATATTCTTTTCAAAAGGCTTCGAGCCCATAACCACAGCCAACTTGATGATTCCCAGAGGGGTCAGCTTTCCTCCCCCGAACCCTTTCGGGAAGTGTTTGTCTGCTCGAGGCTCGTATCCGTCATTCCCAAGTCGTCTAGTATGGACTTGAAGAGAATGTCCACCGAGCTCCCTGAATCCACCAACATTCGATTAACCTCCCTATTAGCGACTTTTGCCTTCACGACTAAGGCATCTTCATAGGGGTACAATACCCCTTCTTCATCCTCCTCTGTCCACATGATGGGCACCTGTCGTACCTTAGCCTTTTTTGCAGCTGGCGCGGCGAACAGGACTTCCCGGCCGACAGCGGCGTATCTGTAATAGTTTTTTCGGGCTCTGTTTGAATTTCCTACCATCGTGGGTCCTCATGAGATCGCCCTCGTAGCTGGTAGCTCCAAATCTATGCTGTAGACTCAGTCATCCTCCTCTGGCGGCTGCTCGACAACCGGATGGCCCCCTTCGACAAACTCATCCAAATATCAGTTTCGAACCAGGTCCTCTACCTGGTTCTTCAAATCCCGGCACTGTGACGTCGAGTGGTTGTGGTCACCGTGGAAGCGGAAAAACCGTCCCCTATCTCGTTTGCCAGCTGGTTTAGCCATCGGTGTTGGAGGGCTCAACAGTTCTCGTTCCTCCACCACTTGGAGTATCTCTTCGAGTGACACTTTCAATGTTGTGTATTGCCCGTAGCCGGGGTTCTGCTTGACCACTTGTATCGCCCGATCCGTTGGGAAGCTTCTCAGGGGGGGTGGCAACGGACGGCCAGCTCTATTGTCGTTTAGCATTGGTCGGCTCGGTGGTTGGTTGCGGGACGGGTAGTCGTCATGCCGCTTATATTCCCTATAGTCCCGGCCTGGAGACGTGCGGAGTGGAGCATGAACCATCCGTGGCTGGGGAGCTCTCTGATAGGGGTTGTAAGGGGCAACCTGTTCCCTCATTGCCTTGGAAGTTGGTACTTCCCGAGCAGCACCTCCTTTTTCTTTCCCTTTTACTCTGCTGCCCTACTCACTCCACAGCTTCGCAGTCTTCTCCTCCTCGATAATCATGTCCATCTTCACCTGTTCGTATGCATCATAATACGAACGAATTGAGGGACTCCGTAAATTGTACCATGGCCTCCCCATCCTAATTTCGTCTTTCAGCCCCCTCAGCGCCTGGGGATGATTGAATGCCCCAAGATCCAGAACCGACTGATGGTACCTCTTAACGAATTCCCGGAGGGGCTCTCCCTCCCTCTGTCTTATCTCCGACAACTCCATCATATCATCTTCGAGGGTCACTGCGCCCCAAAATTGCTCTGCAAATTCTTTGCACATCTGCTCAAAGCTTAGAAAGCTTCCTCATGGTAGCCTGTGGTACCATTCTCTCACATTTCCCTCGAGAGTAAGTGGGAAGGCCCTGCACCGCTGGGTTGCTGTCAAGCCCTGCACTCTAGTCATGTCGTTGAGCCGTTCTATGTGTACAAACGGGGGTCACTCTTCCTTGAGAACCTTGAATTCAGGAAACAGAAATCTCGGGGGATTGTCACGACTATGATCTCCGCTGAGAGCGGGGACTCGTTGTCCAGCATTATCCTCCAACTCGAACCTTTCCCGTTTCCCTGGAGGTCTTCCACAACCTGTGCCAACCTCCGTACTTCCCCCTCTAATTCTTCTGCACGGGAGGTGGGTGCCGTGTCTTGCAAGTGTTGACGGGACCCCCTTTCTTCTAGGTTCATCTCTTCCGTCCCGGCAGTATTCAGCGTCTTCGATCTTTGGGCTTCATCCCCTATCTGCTCTCGAGCGGGAACGTTCCCGCTGCTGGACTCAGGGATGTCATGGCTTGCTTTCTTCTGTCCCTCCCTGAGTTCTTGTAGGATGGATGTTAGTGTTTCCATTTGTTTTTTCATCCGATCCATCCTCTCATGGATTTCCTTATTTTGGGTCTCGTTGGCCACCTCCCTCAAAGTCACTGACTCTTCTGGACTCACTCCCCTTCTACTATTTCCCCTCAATGTTGCGTTTGTGTTTCTTAAATGTGTTGGGAAGTCAGGCTTTTTGGACTGATCTCAGAGACGGTGCCAAAATGTTGATGCAGTTTTCTGCGTGCTCTCGAATAGTGCCAAAACTCCTGCTCGCAGGATGCTCGAGCAGCAATGCTTGCCAACCTTAATTCTCCTCTATTCACTAGAACAACGATCTCTTCGGGCCTGTGTTTACAAAAAACAAGGTCAGGGGTCACCGGATGTTTTTCCGGCAAAAACCCTCCAACGCTCAAGTCAGTGATCGAGTTATTCTTTTTGTATCCCTCTTTTTTAGAGAGACCGGAGAGATGAAATGATTTTTTGATCAAAAATGGATGTCACTAAAAAAATGACCCAAAATTGTGAGAAAGAAGAAGAATCTGAAAAATTCTGGAACCCCCGTAACTTACACTTCGATTTCTTTTTATCCTTTAGTTTTTCCCGTCCTTTTTTCTCCTGGGTCAGCCATTCCCACGTTAATGGTGTCTGGGTCCCTCTGACAGCCAGGATTACTGCGGCACACCCTAGGAATGCGGGATGTCAGGTGGGCATGGGTTCCCATAGCCTCATGATAGTGCCGGTCATGCGCGTATGAAATGATGACACTGTGGGGGCGTGCGCCGGCCATTGGTAACAGTGATGACACCATACTGCGTGGGGTATCAGCCAGGTCTCGATCGTCACGTTTAGTCATTAGAAAGAAGGGTCAAACTATTTCGAACCAGCTGTATTGGAATCTTGCATTCTCTCTACGTCGTCGCTGGTGGGGCTGGGCCATGCCCGAGGGTTTGAAGACCTCGAGTAGAAGGATGAGCTCGGGTTGCGACCAGCCTTGAGGCTCCTCGACCTTGACCAGCTTTGACGCCTAGTAAGGTTGTCTTCGTGCCAGCGGTCGGGTCTTGTGCTTGAGTTGGATTGACCTCGAGGAATTTTACTCGAGCTAGATTGGCCTCGAGGAGACTTGCTCGATATTACCCAAACAATTAACACTAGAAAGTATATATTTTTATTAATGTTTAAATTACCATTTTACCATCAAATATAATTTTAATCTAAATTATATTTTATTATATTAATTTTTATCTTAATTATTATATTTTATTGTTATAGGTATATTTGGTAATAAAGAGGAATCAGAACTGAAAATAGGAGACAAAGAAGATAAGCAAATTGCATTATTTGAGCTTTTTGGAAATATATAATAATAATAATAATATGGTCAACAATTGTGGTTAGTGGTGGCAGAGTGCAAGAATAGAGAGGCACAAGGCAGAAGCTCTTTCTCTTATTTTTCTTTCTTTTGTTTTCAATTTTCTTTGGTTTTAAGTTTTCCTATAATATTTTTGTGAAATCTATCAAATAAAATGAATACTTTTCTTTTCAATATAAGTGGCTAGTTTACTAAGCTAAAGTGAAATGTGAAACTCAAAGATTCAAATTTTGGAATTAGTTCCTCGCTCAAGTGAGTTTAACGTTTACTTTATTTATTACATGTTTATTATTTGTATTTTTATTTATTGATTATTTTTATGTCATATTAACTTTTAGATTTAGAACTCCTTGGATGTATATGGATTTTGACATTATGTCAAAACTCTAACATAGTTGTTGCACATCACGCACTTTATTATCATATTTATCTATAAAAATGGTTAGTTAAGAATTACATGGCAAAACAATTAACTATTAAATGAAATGCAAAATATAAATATAAGAGAAAATTACAAACATAATTTGAATGCCAAAAGTAGATCTTGTAAACTTATTAAGTAATTGACTACTAAATTTAAAACTCCCTATAGATCGATCCCAAATTCGTTGGGTTATATTATAACTGAATACTCTTATCTTCAGAGTAAATCGAATCTTTTAAGTTTTGTCAAGATTTTGGTGCAGTTGCCAGATAGTTTTATCAATTTGGTGTTATTACATTTTTTTTTATTAAATTCTTGTCTTATTTCTACTTTGCCTTTTCCTTTTATTTCACTTGGCTAATTATTTCTTTTTTTTTTTGTAAAATTTTAGTTAGCCCTAATTCTTTCTCTTGAATTTACTGAAATACTATAAAACTTATTAAAAACAACTTCATTTTGTCTAGAAAATCTTGCAAATTAGACCTTGAATTGAATTATATTTTGGATTTATGGACTATGGCTTAAAATTTGAACTTTAAATTTTTGGACTCAATTTAGACTTGATCTAGACCAAATGAATATGGACTTGAACTTTTAAATTTGAATTTAATTGGCTGGTAAATTTGAAAATTAAAAAAAAAAAGAGACACCACATCTCCAGGTACATATTCCTTTCCTTTATTTATTTTTAATTTCCTGCAATGTAATTTCCGCATTTATTCTATTTGTAATATTTCTTTTTTGCATTTATTTTATTTTTATAATTGGTTCAACTGCCTAAATTGTTATTTAATTTTTGTTAATTTATTATATTTTAATCAAATTTTTGCTAGGATCCGATTGGAACAATTAAGTGGTAATTCTTACTGAATCCAAATCATATTTGATCAAAACAAATAAAATTTGTAATTGAGGGGGCAGAATTGGCTAGATTTGTTTAAGTAGTTACTCTACTGTTTGGGGTAAGAGATAAGTGAGCTAAGGTGATTTGAGAGATGAGTTAATGTGATTTGAGAGGTGAGTTGAGACGATTTAAGAGGTGAACTGAGGTATTCTTAGTTCAGAATAATTTGAAAGCTCTATAAAGTTAATATAGAGAATTGACAAGGGAATTTTTAAAGAGCTCAGGGCATAATTAGGGCAAACTTGAAGATCATTCAAAATAGCTTATTCGGGGTTTGTAGTATGACCCAAGCAAACTCATATATACCATCATAACAAGTAGAAAATGAGAATAAACAATAAAGAACAGATAATATTTTACGTGGTTCGGCCTTTTGATCTACATCTATAGTAGTAATAATCTTCAGTCTACTATGTATGTAAAGTATTACATGATTTATTTTATAATATGAATAAAACATTATTGAATGTTGCTTATGACAAGTAATAACATGAGGGAGATGTGGGTTTTATGGAGATCAGAAAGTTTTCTACGAGAAGAATAAGGGAAAAGCTTAGTTGAGGGAAGAGATGGTCAAGATCTTCCATAGAGTTGTAAGGATAGATGAAGAATAAGAAGAAGCAGCATTTCAATAAATCAGACCTAAAACAAAAGGTGTGGAGTTAGATAAAGTAAAGGAGAGAGCTATCATAATCTCAAGTAAGATTTTGGACAATAAAATAGTGGTCTTAATGTTCAAGGGACCTTTGAGCTTTAACAATTGTAATTTTTGCTCTCAAGAAGAAGAAGATAGGCTTTTTTTTCTGGATGAGGAAGAAGAGTCCTTATTTTTGAGACATCTAGGGCTTTATACAGGAGTGTTCTTAAGGGTATTTTGGTAATTTTAGATAACTAGTTAATTTTCATTGGCTGCCCTCTCTTATATGAGGTTATTTCGGTAATTATAGTTGTGATCCTAAGATGGTGACATGCCCAAACAAAGAGAGCAAAGAAACCTTCAGCCACTCATTTGCCCATTTGCTTTATAAACGTGGTAGTCTTTCTAGTTAGTGGTTCTACTGATTTTTGGATCATTGTAGATGAATGCTAAGCTGGTGGATTCTCATTGCTTATTTTTGGAATCTCTCATTTTATTGGTTCATTATATTTAGCTAAAAAGGGAAAAATTTTGTTCTCTCTTATGATGGCGTGCATTGTTCACATGCTAGCTCTAACCACTAAAATTTAGGTTTGACAATACCCCTTGATGTTGGAAATATTTATCGAAAATGTCATTTTCCTTTAGGAACTTAGCTTTTGATCACTCTGAGCTATCATGTCATCTAATCAAATGAATTGACCGCTATTGGCTAACTTTTCTTGCTACGTGTCACTAAGTTATTGGCCTACTTTAGCACCTAGATTTCCTCCCAAACATATTATTAGTCTATTTATATGTTTAGTTTAATTAATTTGTTTACATGGCCGATTTAACCGTTTATTTAGTTATTTAATTTTTAGATTATTAATTTTCTTATACAATAATTTTTGTAATTTTTATTCTGCATTTATTTTTTATGGCTGGTTAACTTCTTATTTAGTTATTTAATTTTAATTTTCAGTTATTGCCTATGTAATTTTTATTTTTGTATATTTAGATTGTTGCATAGTTAATTTCTAGTTTTTTTTAATTTTTGTAATTTTTATTTTTCATTTGTTACCTATTTCTTTGTGTATCATCTTTGTAACATATTTCACACGCATCACATAATCATCATCATTGTACGCACGAGATGCTTGTCTCAAACCTTGAGTAGTATATTAATTCGTAGATCTCAATCACTGTTACCAATAATAAAAGAGACCCATGAAGAAAATATTTTGATCTAATTTAATCCCTAAATTGATTAATGAGATAATCATTCTCAGCAAGATGAGCATGATCAAAATCAATTAGGAACTCTGAGAGGCTATATAAATCCAACCAGAACTGAAACACCTTCATATATAATATTTCCTCTCGAAACCTCTTAATTCAACTTCAAACCAAGTGTTATCCAATTTTTACCAACATTTCATGGTGTTTAGAATGTAAGAATTCATACATGTATTTAAGAGATTATGAGGGAGTTTGTAATACATATGTAGACCAAAATTGTAGCATAAACATAATTTGATTAAAATATTTTTCTTTCTCACTAAAAGATAAAGCTAAAACTTGGCTACAAAATCATAGATCTAAATCAACGAGAATATAGAATAACATGCAAGAATAATTTTTGAAAAAAAAAATTTCCTCCCATAGAACAAATTCTTTTAAGAGGCAAATCACAACTTTCACTCAAAACTGAGGAGAAACCCTTTACCAATATTGGGATAGGTATATGGAATTACTTAATATTTGCCCACACTATGGTTTTAAAGCATGCAGGTTAGTGTTATATTTTTAAGAAAGACTAACATCCCAAAGTAGATATATTGTTGAAATGATATGTAATGGTGAGCTTAGGGATAAAAGTCCTAAAAATACACCATTACATAGCACTATCTGACCATTACATAAGAACCAATAGTGTCCTACTGATCATTTTACGTAAGACTATCTGACTTTGCCAGCATAGAAAGAAATTTTCCATGAACAAGTGAATGTCATAGACAATATCAAAAAGCTGAATCTCAATCCATGTTTGTAGGCATACAACTCTGGTTAGTGAAATAACCTAAATTTCAGTTTGAGAAATAAAAATCATGCACAACGTTCACAACCACCTCCTCCACGTCAAAATTTTCAAAACCCACCCCCAGAGTTATCTACCTTAAGTTCCAACACCAAGAAAAACTCTTGAAGATATATTTCATTCACTCATTAAAAAACAAGAGTCAATCAATAACCAAACCATGCAAACCTTGACTAATTTAACAGATGCCATCTCCCAACTTACATCTACTCTCACCATTCATAAAAAAGCTAAGTTTTCGTACCAACTAAAACTAAGCTCTAAGAGAACAACATCTTCAAATGGCTAGTACTGGAAACTAAAATGTAAGCTAAGTCAAATCAATTATAACCCTTCGTGATGGTAAAATTGTCAAAAAGCATGTTATTGATCCTCATAAAATTGGCAAGAAGTTAATTTTAATAAGTAAGAAAGTAGCCGATGAACCATTCGTCCGCAAAGAAATAACCATCTCCCCTTATATACCCCCATTACCTGAAATAGTGATTAAGTTAAAGAAATCAAGCCATAGTCCAGAGATTTATAAAGTCTTTAAACAGGTAAAAGTCAACATTCATTTGCTAGATGTCATTAAATAGATATTATCTTATACTAAATTTTTGAAAGCCTTGTTCACTGTAAAAAAAAAAAAAAAAAACATAAGGTACGAAAAAAAGTCTCTCTAGCAAAACAGGTAAGTTCTATTCTTTCAACTAATAATGCTTTAAAATACAAAGATCCTGACTGTCCAACTATTTTTCACATTATTGAGGACCATAAAATTGAACATTCTTTACTTGATCTTGGAGCTAGTGTTAATTTACTTCTATATTAAGTTTACCAATAACATAATCTTAGAGATTTAAAACTTGTCTTCATTACTCTTTTACTTGTCGATAGATAAGTTACAGTACCAAAAGAAATAGTGGAAAAAGTTTTAATACAAGTTAATAAATTCATCTACCTTGTGGATATATTATTTTAGAAACTAAACCAGTTTGTATAATTTTGGGTCACCTATTTTTAGCCACTGCTAATGCTTTGACTAATTATAGGAATGGAAAAATAAATTTATCCTTCAGTAACAAATGCCATGAACTCAATATGTTTAATATGATTAAACAACTTCGTGATAAAAAAGATAAAGATAATGAGAATGATGATATTGAACTCATTGAATCAATCATTGAATCAATCATTGAGGCTTCTAAAGATGACAGTAGTGAAGTGAACTTTAGAGATATGAGACAACTTGATGAGATAAAAGAAGTGAAAGAACCAAAGCTTGAACTGAAGCCTTTACTAGAAAAATTAACATATGCATATCTCAAAGATTCGCAAATCTATCCATCGGTAATTTCTTCCCAACTCACAAGTGACTCAGAAGGTAAGTTACTTACTATTTTGAAAAGGCATAAAACTGCAATTGGTTGGACCATAAAAGACATAAAGGGCATTAATTCTTTAATTTAAATACACATAATAACTTAGAGGAAAATGCCAAAATAATTCGTCAAGCATAGAGAAGATTAAACCCTTATATGAAAGAAGTGGTAAATGATAAAGTCCTTAAACTACTAGATATTTGAATCATCAATCCTACCTTTGATAGTAAATCGGTAAGTCCAACGCAAGTAGTGCTAACGAAATTTAGAGTAATTGTTGTAATAAATGAAAAAGGTGAACTAATTTTAACATGCATCTCATCTAGCTAGAGCATGTTCATTAATTATAAAAAGTTAAAGGATGCTACTAAAAAAGACCTCTTTTTCCTTCTATTTTTACACTAGATTCTAGATAGAGTAACAATACACCCTTACTATTGATTTTTTGATGGCTACTTATGCTATTATCAAATTTTTAGAGCCTTAAAAGATTAAGAGAATACCACATTTACATGCTAAGCATTTTTAGTAATATGACTAAAAATTTTTTGGAGGTTTTTATAAATGATTTAATTGTATTTGAAAAATTCTTTTGATAATTATATTGATAATTTAGAAAGAGTTTTAAAAATTTGCAAAGAAAAAAGACTTGCTTTAAATTGGGAAAAAATACCATTTCATGACTATTTCTGGAATAGTTTTAGGCCATGTAATTTTTTCTAAAGGAATTGAAGTTGATAAAGTCAAAGTTGAAGTCATTTCTAAGTTACATTTACTAAAAACATAGTTAGAAAAGTCCATTGTTTTTTAAGACATGCTGGTTTTTATAGAAAGTTTATAAAAAAAAATAAAAAACTTTAGTAATATATCCAAACTACTTTGTAACCTCCTAATAAAAGACACATCATTTGGCTTGATCGAAGATTGTCAAAAAGACTTTCAAAAAATTAATATTTGGACATCAGCCCTATAATGCAATCCCTTAATTGGTCTTTACCTTTTGAACTAAGTGTGATGCTAGTGATTATACTGTAGAATTGTCCTAGGACAAAGAAAGGAAGGTAAGCCTTTTATAATTTAATTGTATTTAATTGGATCAACTACTATTATTTATTATGATCATTCTGATGTTAGATATTTAATGTCTAAACTGGATGCAAGCCAAGATTAATACAGTGGATTTTTCCATTCTTAGAATTCAACCTGACAATTATGCATAAAAATTGTAAAGAAAATATTATTGCAGATCACCTGTCAAAACTTACAAATGAGTCTTCAATTGATACAACACCTATCAATGATTACTTCCTTGATGAATTTTTATTTTTTATACACAATATGCATTGGTATGCTAACATTAATAATTATCTTACAACAGGTAAAATGCCATCTGATTAGAGCTCCCAAGGTAAGAATAAATCTTCAAAGAGGTAAAACTTTTTTATTAGGATAATTTATACCTGTTTAAGTACTGTTTTGATCAAAATTTTTGAAAACACATACCAGAAAATGAAGTAGTGTCATTTAATTTTGTCATTTTGAAGCTAGTGGTGGCCACTTTCTTCAAAGAACACAACAGTAAAATTATTGTAGTAAGGATTTTATTAGCCTATATTATTTAAATATTCACATGCATTTTTTAAAACGCGCAAGAATTATCAAATGTTAAGCATGACCTTTAAATCTCATCCTTATCATTGAAATATTTGCATGCTAGGGAATTAAATTTATTTGTTCTTTTCCATTATTATTTAGATTTGTATTTATTTAGATTGCTGTTGATTAAATTTCAAAATGCATTGAAGTAATTCCTTGTTAGCACAACGATCACAAAACTATGATCGGCTTTTTAACAAAAAAAAATTTTTGAGCAGATTTAGAATCCCTCAAGCCATTATCAGTGATGGAGGTAAACACATTTGTAATAAGCCATTTGAGTCCTTAATGAAGAAATATGAAATTACACATAAAGTTGCTACCTCTTATCACTCTCAAATAAG
Organism: Murraya koenigii; assembly: GCA_025617385.1. Lineage (NCBI taxonomy): Eukaryota > Viridiplantae > Streptophyta > Magnoliopsida > Sapindales > Rutaceae > Murraya > Murraya koenigii. The sequence continues at coordinate 13,674,622 of CM046817.1, read as the reverse complement.
TGTTCAAGTTGAATTAGCAAATAGAGAGATAAAACATATTTTAGAAAAAAAACAGTTAACCTAAATCGCAAAAATTGGTCTCTTCGACTGACTTATGCACTTTATGCTTGCCATACTGCATTTAATACTTCTTTAGAACTATCACCCTATTGTCTGGTTTATAATAAACCTTGTCACTTACTAGTTGAGCTTGAGAATAAATAATTTTGAGCTATTAAAGCTTTTATTCAAATTGATGATGCTAGTAATGTAAGTAAATTTCAATTGAATGAACTTAAGGAATTAAAAAATGATGCGCATGAAAATTCAAGAATTATTGAAGCAATAATCAATTGATGATAAAAGAATTTTTTAAAAATATTTGAAATTAATCAAAAAGTGCTGCTTTATCACTCTTATCTTCATTTGTTTCTAGGAAATTTAAAGTCAATATAGAGTAGCCTCTTTGTTGTCAAATTTGTATATTCATATAGGGCTGTAGAAATCAAGAATCTAAAGAACTATGTTATATTTAAAGTTAATGGTTACAGATTAAAACTATATCTAGAATACCAACCACATGAAGAACAAACCAAAATCAACTTAAGTGACCCACCAAATCTTGATTAAATCTTTTATGGAAGGTTTATTCTTTTTTACCATTTTATTTAACTGTTATTTTTCTGTTTGATTGTTCTTTTTATATTTATTTAAAGATTCACACTACACATCTTTTGAATGTTATAATATTTCTTTCTTAAGAATGTTTGATTGTCAATTATGTTTTCTCTCATTATTTTCATTATATGTCATGAGTACCTCAATTAGAAAGATCCTCTTGAAACATCTTAGAACTCTTTTACATTTAAAATTTTACTTAAAAAGCCTAATATAAAGTTGTAAATCACATTTAATTTTGGGATCTATGACCACTAATGTTCATGTCTTATGTTAAGGATCTTAAAAGTCAACTCTAAAAAATATGGGGTGGTATTTATGAAGTCCAATTAGAATTTGAGATTAATGTAATAACAGGACAAATGTAAGTTTTATTTGTTTTTAGTATGTTTTCTTTTTATTTTTTTGTTCGCTTTTATGTTTGATTTGACTTTACAAATTTAATTCTCTTCATTTTCTTATTTTGATTTACTTTTCCGTATAAATAGTGAATAACAATACTCCATGACTTCTTAAGTTGGTATTTTCAATCTCTCACAATAATTAAAACCCCAAAAACTAAAAATTAAAGAAACAAAACATAAATTGCATAAGCATTTTCCTTCTTTCCTTTAAAATGCCCTCAAAAAAGTTTACAAAGCTCGTTGTAAAAGATTGAGTTTGTTAATGATTAATGGCATTTCTTCTGGTATTCGTTGGTTAATTGAAGCAAAGATCTGATTAGCAAGCAAGTTTTCTAATTCATTTATTTATTAAATATCTGTTTTTAGTAAAAGCACATACGTTAAAAAGAGAAGAGCTAAACGACTTGGCTCTGAATGTCGTAACTGTGTAAGACTTGATTGCAAGCGATCAATTTGTAAATATTTAGGGATGGTTTCTAATAATTGTCAACATAAAATTAAATTAATTAAATATGGCCTGTGTAAAGAATCATTAGATGATATCTTACAATCACTTGAGATGCATTGAAGTGGATATATATAGCATGCAACTAAATGTTTATGACATAATCCCAAAAAGAAAGTGCATAGTTTAGTCTTAGGAATCTGACTAAAAAAATCATTGTTTCCCAATTTATAAGAAAGTTAGATGGGAAGCCTATCCTTTATCCTTAAAAGACATTCAAATTGTTATTAGATGTAAAACCAGAGGAAGATGTGAGCCATCATCACAACTATCAATAAATATCCTTTTCCTTTTAATAATCTTTTATCTTATACATTATTGCTTTTAATAGTAGGATTTGTGTTTAATTACAAATCATTTTTTAAGATCTTTCTAATAGAAAACTACGATAGACAATTTAAGAGTGTTTTTTTGGGTTTCCTTATAGAAAGTACAAAGATTTCATTAAGACAATTGTAGATCTTGGTCGTGTCATTGTAGAGAGAGACTTACATAGAGTATATAGAGGAGGTGACTATAGACTATAAAAAGGTATTTCAGAAACTACTTTTACTATAGGAAACCAAGTGCTAGGCATCATCCCAAAAGTCTTAACACCTATTTGTTAGCATAGTCAAAGAGTGACTCTTTTGTAACATTTGGATTTTAGTAGCCTTTTGGAGTAACCTAATTGGCGAGGAGTAGTTCCCAACTCCCCTCCTTGTAGTCGGTCATTATTCAGTTAATATTGGCAATGATTATCTTTGGTTATCCTTTGGGCTTAAATCTCTCTGGGATGCCCACTTAGCCTACCAACTGAAGAAGAGTTAGTCGTCTCAGATATACATGAGAGAATATCTAAAATGATAAATCATACTAATATTTTCATTTTCTTATTAGTAGATATTGCAACTCTAGATGCCCTAATTACGTTTACATCTTGAGCCCATCTGAATATTTATAAAATAAAAACTATTATTTTGTTAAATGTTGATAATTTTTATGATGGCTTCTTAAAATTTCTTAACCAAGCAATTACAATCTATTTTATTTCACTCTCAATTAAAAAAACTCCTTATTTATGCTTTTACTACTAATGAGTTACTTTATCTTTTACAGGCTTACAAACCAGAGCTAGATTCCATAACCTTGGCATTGGATTGGTCGACTGATGATGCTAAGAATAATAATTGTAAGAAGTGCAAATTAGACTTAAATCTCTACTTGTAAATATTTTCTATTGCAGTGTTTATGTGAAATCTTCAAAACTCTACTTTTTTTCTTAAGACATTAATCATAATGTCTCGTTCAGGTTATGGGATGGATTAGTTGATAGTTGTGAAATGTCTCAATACTAGTGATGTTTTTACTAATTTGTTTTGTTAAAACTAACTTTTTATAAATTTGAGTCGAAGATGGCTGAATATAGAGAGTTGTGGCTCTAGAAATGCATCTTCTTAAGTCTTAAAGTTATATTTTCAAAACACATCCAGCAAAACAAAAAACCTTTTTGTACTTTGTCAGCTTCTTTTAAGCTTCTGCAGCAAGTTCATGTATGATCCTCCCTAATATTTTTATATCTATATTTTCTTTATCTTTTTCTTATTTTTGTATGCATACCTTTAAATTATGAAATATTATCGATAATATTTAGACTAGGTTGGGGGTGGGGATAGTTGACATAAATTGTAAATATGTGTGTTTGTTTATTTTTCTTTTAGACAAGTAAAAACAAAAAATTTATTGTATTATTTAGAATAACTGTGTAAAGAGTCATTACTTTTGTGGCACATCCTAATAGCCCACTTTGTATGATATTCTAATTTTAAAATTTATAGTAAGTTGTTTTTGCTCTCTATTATTTAAATTCCTCAAATTTTTGGATTCACTATTTGGTAATCACTAATTATATCTTTATGTAATTTATTTAATTAAAAATGTATTATTAAAACTTTATTCACACACACACTATAACACAAGCTAATGGGTTGTAAATTAAAATTTTTGCAATATTAAGTTCTTTTTATTCATTAGAGATAATTAAATATGGTGGAAAATGTATATATTTAAAAAGAAAAAAAGGAAAACAAGAGAAAAAAAATTGTATTTAATTTCGCTATATCTAAAATCCGAGTAATTAAGTCTGTATGAGTATTTCAACATTTAGTGCCCTGAGTCGAATTGATCTGGGAGTCATTAGCCCAAAGCTAACTACATGGCTGTTGCACAAATTTAATTTAACTCGCAAGCGCACAAATCTATTATAGTATAGTGTTAATTTTGTAATTGGATAATTGGACTTGTAGTGAAAGCTATGACTATATTTTATCCTAAAATTTAAATTAAAATGGCAGAAATAAATTGAAGTTAAAACTATACAAATAAAGCCCTTGAGTCTATAAATCCACACTAAACATTGTTCTATGAGCTTAATATATATTTTTAGTGTTAATTAAATCATAAGGGAAAATTTCCACTTCTCATGAGCCTCACTAAAATAAATATGGTTTTAAGCACTCATTGTGTCATAGGGTAGCGATCTTCCATTAAGTGTAATGTTAAGAACATGTTCCAGATGATAATGATCCTTCTATCGACAAAGTGGCAAGATCATCCACTAAATAACTTGGATTTACTCGATGTCAACATTGAATCAAGAAAACCCATAAGTACTAGAGGGTAATCTCTTTCTAACAAATATGAAACTAAATGCTCATAATGCTAGATAATAATGATCCTTGGAGCTAGTATAACCAATGCATATCTAGATAAGATACAATCACATAATTCAAAGAGGGAGAGAAAATAAAACTACCTAATTAATCCTACGGAACATATTGAGACTTTTCCTTCAACTCATGGTTCGAATTAAATTAGCTACTCATAATTGAACTAGGGGTAAAATAGTAATTTATTAAAATAAGTAGAAAATGCAAGATGGAGAGAAAATTAGACAAAAATGAAGCTAAAATATAGATTCAGAGTTATCAAATTAGGAGGGAGAGGAGGAGAAATCCCCAATTTATGATATAATAGGTAAATTATAGCCATCGAATGAAGACAATCATAGGATTACAGTACATAGTAAGTTCTGATTGGCTGGAACACATCATCAATGGCTATGATTTAGTGTGTGTTAGCTTAAAGGGCTACACATATTGTAATTTTGATGATAACAAACATGTGTGATTTAGTTAATATTGTATTTTATGTTTTCACTAACTCTTGAAGTATAATATTTATGCAAGTGAATCAAGTAAAATCAAGCTCAACACACTCAACGGGCAACGTCTTATTTAAAAATAAAATTTAGGTCAACGAAGCTATTAATGCGAAAAATTCTTGTAAAACTGATATGATTTCATATATGCATAATTTACTATTTGAGAAGCTCAAAATATTTATTTCATAAGAAATCATTTTTCATAAACTGAAGGTTTTATATTTATAAGACAAGTATTTTAGGGATTTTAGAATTTTTAAGATTTTAGATTAAATTGAAAATTTTTTGATAATTTTGAATTTAATAACCATTAAGCTAAAATTTTGGAAATAATAAGTATTATTTAGAAATTTTAGATGGACCTAATTGTAAAATATTATTACATTTTGGTCATAATATAATTATAAAAAATTTTATGCAAAATTATAATTCTTAAAATAGTATTACTTAGCAAAATTCAAATTGCTACTGTAACTTCACTATAGTAAGCGGCTAGCTGGTTAAATTAAGTGGCGAATTCTTACAGATTTTATGCAATAATGGCTATATTTTGAGTCCAAACCATATAAACTCAAATTCAATTCATTTTTAAGTATTGATACAAACAAAAACAAGATTATACAACATATTTTGAGCTTCCATTTTGTAAATCATCATATATCAAATCTATATTATTCAATCATTTGTATATCCACTCTAAAAGAGAGTTTTGTTTCAATACTTGAAATCTTTGTAAAAGTCGTGAGTGTATGAATGTGAGAAATACATAGGTGAATAGATTGAGAGATAATCTCTTGGTGTAAAGGTTTATTGACACCTTGGAAGTCAATTGTAAAGACTTAAAGCCTTGAGAGACTTAGATTGTGAAATCCCTCAAGCCCGGTGTGCTTGGAAGCATGGATGTAGTTGGGGATTGCTGAACCACATAAAAATAATTGTGTTTGATCCCTCTTCCCTTACTTTTTTATATTGAGCATTCTTAAATTTATTTTCTTTATTCCACTAAGGCCTTAGAATTAATTGTTGTGTAGTTTGCTTAACTTGAGTTTTAAAATCCTAATTTACCCCCCTCTTGATTTGCATAACGTATATTTCCATTGGTATCAAAACTTGGTACTCTTGCTAGGACTTAACCATATAAAGTAAAAGATTTATGGCAAATCAAAATGACTCTACCTTTAGGGAAGGACAATCCATAATTAGATCACCATTTTTTTTATGAAAATGACTACTTATATTACAAAACTAAGATAAGAATTTAATATTATGTTGGGATTATATGCTCTTCAAAGCATATTGATTTTCTGATTAATAAAATATTTGAGGTATTTATTCAAATATCTTAAATTGCGTTAATATTTTGAGTAAAGTCCATTTAATTATATTATATGTATTTATGCAATCACCATGTGGATTTGCAGAAGACATAAATACAAGTTATCTTATGATTGCCCCCAAGGATGTGGTCGGGTTAGTCACCATGCTCACTGTAGAGCCGTGGAAGCCTGGGTTCGATTCTTGGGGGTGGGAAGGAGGTTAAAAAATTGTATTTGGGCTTGCCCGCCCCCTTTTCCTTTTTAAAGGAAAAAAAAGTTATCTTATGATTAAATAAATTAAGTTCGCAGTTGATAAATAAAGTTGGGAACTTTATTTAGGTATAAACTATAATAAATTCATTGAGTGATTTGTCTTAATCATGTATGAATTTGTTGATGTAGTATGACTACATTGAACTGGATCACATATGAGATTTAATTAACCTAGTAATAACTATCAGACTTATTAAATCTCATGGGCATTGATTTACTGTAATCTTAATCTTGAATTAGTTATAATTTCATGATTGTAATTGTTATTTCATTTGAGCTAACATTGGGCACGACATACACATATAGTCAAGATTACCTAGTATCTTGGTTGGAGCATTTACAAGTATTGAAATTATAGATTAACAATACAGAATTTGTACGACGCATCTCTTGATGGGTTTTCAGTACTTGATCATAGAATTCTATGGCCAGAGTGTGTCAACATAAATAAGTATGTTGAAAATGATCATTAGAAAAACCCAGTAAGCATCAAGGAACAAGATGTAATTAAATTGATTGGACAGTTGAGATATCAAATTAAATTAATGATGTGGTACAAAGAATTGTGCTGTAAAGAAATCAATGTGGCTTAGGCGAATTATTATTCGAGCATACAATTATGGAGGTAGTTCCAATCTTATAGTGGAGTAGAATTAGAATTAAATAATTATATTTGTTTAATTACAACTTTAAATATTGTAGCCGCTATTGTATGTTCCCAAATGATCCTCGGGTTAGCTCATTTAATTGACAACACCATCACTGGACCCAAAAGAAAGGAAAACTAGCATATTAGGTGAAAATTATAATTATAATATTTGTTAAAGCCTAGTATGTTATATTCAAGTGTAAAAGGGGGCTTGTGATATTTTACAAGGTGGTCTCCTAGGTAGTTACACATTCCCTCCTTTTACGTAAGTGGAGAGATAGTATTTAATTTAAATATTTAAATTAAAAGAGGAATTCTATTTTAAATTGGAATCCTAATCCTAATATACTAGGATTTTTCGTAAGATATTATAAAAGATGTATTATTCTCTTAAGATGGGGAGAGAGAAGAGAATCTCAAGGCTTTTGAGAAAAATACAGAAGACATCTAATAAAAGCCAGTTGCAATTGTGAGTGGTGAAACAGACGCCCACACATCTAGTGTTGATCAATCTTAAGTCATAGGTTGGAAGATCGTTTGGAAACGGATCTACAACTCTCAATTGTTCATCTTCTCAAAACATCAAGGTACGAATTTCTAGATTACTTAATTCTTATATGTTGTATGAGATCAGTCCTAAAAGATTTTAATTAAAAAAGAATTGAAAAGCCTGATTTTATTTCTTCATTATAAACTTTAGATTATAAAATATGGGAAGTTATTTGTGATGAGTCGAAAAAGAGAAAAGCTTCTCTAAATTCCAAAGCCATGAATGCTTTATTTTGTGCTCTAGATAAGAAAGAGTTTTATAGAGTTTCAAGTTATTTTAGTGCTCAGGAAATTTGGAACAAAATTGAAGTTGTTTATGAGAGTACAAACCAAGTTAAAGAGTATAAAATTAGTAGATTTACTAGGCAATATGAGTTGTTTAAAATGAAGTCATATAAGAGTATCCATGATTCACCGATATTGTGAATTCACTTGAAGTAATAGGAAAGAATTTTATAAATAGTGAAAAAGTAAAGAAGGTTATTAGATCCTTACTAAAAGAGTGGGGACGAAAGAGAACTGTCATAGAGGAAGCTAAGGATTTAAATGGTTTACCTATTGATAATTTGATTGGTTCTCTTATTTCTTATGAGTAAGACTTAGCAGCTAAAAAAGAAAATGACTTTTATAAATAGTGAAAAAGTAAAAAAGATTATTAGATCCTTACTAAAAGAGTGGGGACTAAAGAGAACTGTCATAGAGGAAGCTAAGTATTTAAATGGTTTACCTATTGATAATTTGATTGGTTCTCTTATTTCTTATGAGTAAGACTTAACAGCTGAAAAAGAAAATGAAGAGAATAAAAGCTTTGCATTCAAATCTTCCATAATTAAAAGTAATGATGATAGGAGTGATTTCGAAGATAAAGGCATTGAAATGATTAATAAAAAGTTTAGAAAGATCTTCAAAAAGTGAATTAAGAGAAGAAACTTTAAGAGTCTCATGAGAGGAAATCTTAAAGTGAAGAAAGGGTAAAAAGAGGTAATTATTTGCTATGAATACGAGAAGCCTGGACACTATCCTAAATCAAAGAAGAAAGCAATGATGGCAACATAGAAAAATAGTGAAGAAGAATCTATCGATGAAGAGCAAGTTCATGAGATGTCAAATCTAGCTCTCATGTCAATTATGGAAGAATTATTTGAGAAACTTATGAGGTAAGTGATCTTCCTACCTATGATGAATTACATGATTTTTTAAATAATTGCATGATGATTAGATGAGAATTAGTAAAAAGAAAGCATACTTTAAAAAGAAAATGATAGAGCTCACAAATGAAAATGAATCGTTAAGTGCTAAGATTACATGTAGAGAATCAAAGAACAAATCATTGCATGATGGAATTGCTTTGTCAAATGATAAGCATAGCACATCACATGAGCATGTAGAATCACATGTAGATGATTTGAAAAAGAAAAATTAGACGCTCAAGAAAAAGAATAATGAACTTAGTGTTGTTATCTTAAAATTCACAAGTGAGCAAAAGATGTTAGATAATTTGATTGGCTAAAAAAAATATGCATTTGATAAAGGAGGACTTGGGTATAAATCTAACTTTAAAAAAAAAGTATTATAAGAATTACTTTGTTAAGGCTATCTCCACTAGTGATCATAAAATTATTTGTCATTTTTGCCATCAAAATGGTCACATGAAATATATATTTTCAATTAAGAGAAATGCATATTATGGGGTTCTAAGGAACTATTACTAATACTCAAAGACACAAGAATGTTTGGGTACCAAATGCCATAACTTGAATATTTTTTTAGGTACCACAATCAAACAATGGTGGAGATTTCCTTTATGAAATCCTGTGAAGATATTCACTTGATCATGATGTAAGAAGAAAATGATGAGGTAAGATGATTTAATTATTTTAGTAGCAATTCTTACTTTATTGTTTATAAGTCATGATTATTTAATTTATTCTTAGCAAATGTTTCTTACCTATCTTGTGATATCATGACATTAAGTGCATTAGCAAGTTATAGGTAAATTATCTTGCTATTAATTATGTTAAGTAGATCATAATGGATGGATAATATCTTAAAATTGTGAAAGCATGTATGTATGTCTAAGTGATTATATTATCATTATTATTTGGAGTTTTGATTATTTATTTTCTCATTGTGATTTTTTTTATTTGATTATGTTTACATGATTGAATTATTATTTTGTATTACTTTGAGTGCACTATCATGATGGATGAATATATATGATAATAGCATGCTAATTATCATGGCAGATTTGTTTGATTTTAATGATTGTATAATTTTTTATTTCATCATCTTATTTGTCTATTGTCATCTTTCATGCATTAAAATAGATTTGAGACATTCCTAGATCAAGGTATGATATTGTAAATCATGTTCAAAAGAAAGATATTGCATTAGAATTTATCTCTACGGAAAGACAACTTGTGGATATTTTTTTTACAAAACCTCTTAGTGAAGAACAATTTTAAAAAAATTAGTATGAACTTATGATAATGAAATCCTTGCATTAACATCTCTAATCATGCTATTGAGACTATTAAAATTGGTTAATTGTTAATTCTTAATGATTATGTAATGCCTAAGCATAATAAATGAGTGATATGCTTAAATTCTCAATATTTGAATACTAACGTGTTTCATGATTGTGTGATATATATACATGATAGACGAGTTATATGTTTAAATTTATGATCCATTAAATGTTTATGATCATGTTTCATGCATTAAAATGGCTTTAAAATGTTATGGGATCATGAAATGGTCTCAATATTGGTAAAAACTTCTAGACAGCAAAAAATCTTATTTCCTAAAAATAACCAGGGAATAAATGAAATTCCTAGCCTGGATATGGATAAAAATAGTTTTGTCTATTTTGGTACTGTCCGTCTCATCGTAAGCTTCTAAATGATATATTATATGCCCAAAATGAACATCTATAGCCAAAGTAATACCTTCAAAGGTGTAAGCTACTAGCCGCTTGGTCACGGGTTTAACCTCATTTCTCCTCAATTTCTCATGTTTTCTTTAACGTCTTATCACTCTCTCTCTAACCCATAGGATTCTCTTAATTTCTTCTCCAAATTTCTTTACTTTTCATCCATTTTCTTGACAAAACAAGCCTCCAACATCATTCCTATTCATTTAACTTCTATTCTCTTAACTCATCATTTCTTCACTCATTTCCACCACCATCCTCCTCATATTTTCAACCACCTCCCTAGCATCTTTCATCCTTGCTTTATTATGCACCTACATTCTCAAATGCATTGATATTTCTTGTCTTAACTATGATTTGAGGATTCTTGCTTGGTATTTGGATATTTTTCTTAGATGATTGTTGTTTAATATATTGATGCTTTATACTTAAATGTTCTTTTATGGATTTTTGAATGCTTTCAATGGTTAATTAAATTTTTAATTCTTATATTTCTTGGTTAACCATTGTGCTCTTAACATGATTTGGTAGTAATTTTGATAATGCAGAGGGAGAAATCATGCATTTTGCAGAGATAGATAACATGTATTTGAATATTAATGCATGCTTTTGAAATATTCAAGGGGAGTTTACAATTGTTATAGATTATGTATTTAGGGGGATATTTGATTTATATGATAAAACATGAATTTCATATACTAAGGGGGAGTATAAATGTCAAAATACATGAGATGTTTGTCATCATAAGAAAATGAGAGATTGTTAGCCTAAAAGGCTACACGTATTATAATTTTGATGATAACAAACATGTGTGATTTAGTTAATACTGTATTTCACATTTTCACAAGCTCTTGAAGGATAATATTTATGCAAGTGAATCAACTTAAATCAAACTCAAGACACTCAATAATTATAATTATAATAATAATAATAATAATAATAATAATAATATAACACTACACAATTGAAAATAAATTGACCAAATTAAGCTTATGTATCATATTGAGGCTTCACCTTTAACCTAAGCTTGAAACTAAATTAGTTACTCATTTTATAACTAAGGGTAAAACAAGAATTTTATTAAAATACACATAAAATACAAGATGGAGAAGAAATTACAGAAAATGGAACTCATAAATGGATTTAGGAGTCTCAAATTAAAGGTGGTAGCACCTAATTTGTAGATATAATAGGTAAATCATAGCCATCAGATGAAAGTAATTTGGACGTTCAAGATTGCACTATGTGGCACCCTCAGATTAGATGGAACATATCACTAAAGCTGTTATTTCATATATATGCATGTACGATATGCACATTTTTCAATCCACTAATATATCGCTAAGTCATAAGTCAAAGTTAAAGTCAACAAATATGATTTAGTGTATTGCATGTATTGTAAATTCATTTTTTGGTCTAATAGTCTTCTGCCACGTCATCTGTGAATGTCACATCATCGGTCAATGCCACATCAATGTTTAACGAGGCCAACCAAAATTTTAAAATTATAATTTTGTCCTTTATATCTTTCCTAAGATTTTCAGCTGTTCTAAATTCAAAAATATTATTCGTTTTGCTGTTCGACTTTTCGTTTATTGTGAAATAACCAAAATACCCTTAAAGTATATAAAATACTCAAATTACAATAAAATACAAGCAAACATATACAATCAAAATTCACGGGACTTGATATACATAAAAGTAGAGATATTAGTGAGAGTTGGAGTTTAAATTGATAATTTTACCCTTCATAAATATACACTCACTGGCACTTACCATACCCCTAACCAGCTTATTGTTAGTCACTATCAAATTGAGCGATAATAAAATTTGAACAAAAAATGATTTTTTTTAAGGCAATTGTGTTTGCTTCTTCAATTAGACTAATGACAATAATCAAATAAGAGTATAAACATTATCTCTAGCCTAAAGAAATATCACTCCCACATTGACTATCCACATAAGTTAGTTAAGTAAACACGTACAAGTTGATCAATTATCAAAGCTATATTAACCAAGTCATCTTTAAGGGTGACATATCAATCCCTGAAATCTCACAAGTCAGAGTAACACTCTCAAAAGAAAATACATCCAATGAAAATAGTCATTCCAAAAATGATAAAATGAGAGAAATTAATGGAAGAAAAATATCATACACTCTTACTAAAAATAATACCAACAACTTAGAAAATGATATGATCTCTAATCAAATGAAATTGTAGTCAAATCAATTTATTCATTTATATGGATCACTGCATCTTCTTAGCCCATATCCCTAGCTTTTACTTCAGACTATGGTTTCCTAAAATCAATAAGGAGTTTTATTAGGACGTAACGTAGGTTAAGGTCATGGCTAATAAAGAAAGGGTAATGGGAAAAATAAAATATTGTTTGAGAAAAAAATAGAGATCTTTAAGAAATGGAAAGGTGCATTTCACTTATTTGTTTATTTATTCATTATTTTTCTTTTTTTTATTGCACATCATCTTTTTTTTATATTATATATTTTTCCCCTTTTTTATATATATTGCACCACTTTTCTAAATAAAATAAATAAATTTTTTTAATAAGCTCAAAAGGTTTAACTATAGATATTTCACAAAAAGAATGGCTGGAAAATGTTCAAACGAGCCAAAGATGGCCTATCTATCATCTTCTAGGGCTCTAAATAGTCTTTCATATCTGTTAATTTAATGGACTTTCAGATGTAGCAATACAATTTTTTTCTTTTAAAATGGTTACTCTCCAAGAAAATGATAGGCTCAAAGACTCACTTGAATTCATTATGACATATGCATTCCTTCAAGTAACTCAACTAATTTCACTAGGCATATCACTCAATTCACATTTGTTACCAACATTAACATGCAGAGTAGCAAACATAGTGTAACATAACTCAAGTATAAAGATAATACGAATACTTAAAATTTGAAAGTCATCATGTCATCAAATGTCAAAAGATTACATAGAATACTTTTTTTTCTTAAATGACGTTTTATCCCCAAAGCTATTCTAAGCATGACAACTATGCATGCAAGAAAATGTAAGTGAAAGTGTAAAACTAAATAGTAAAAAAAGAAGTTGGAAAGATTATAGTTGAACTAGCTGCAGAAGCTTAAAAATAAAATAATCAAGAAAAAGAAAACGTCAGAAAGCAACTTTTTTTTTAACTCCAAGACTAAGAAGATGCATTTATAGAGTCATTACACTCTATATTCAGCCAACTTCAATTAAAAAATTTAGGTAAAGTTAGTTTTTGCAATAAAAATCAGTAAAAACTTCATCAGGATTAAGACTTCCATAATTTTCAACTACTTCCTACCCACAACCAGAATGAGACATTGTCCTCAATGTTAAATGCTGCAACACAGAATAAAAGAAAATGTTTATAGATAGAGCGTTAAATATAATTTATACTTTTTACTATTACTACTACAATCATTAATCGACCAATCAAATAAAGAGGTCCTAAGATTTGGCTTTGGTTGATAAGTTTGCAAAAGATCAAGTAAATCGTTAGCAGTAGGAGTGCAAATAAAAGTCTTTTTCACCGTGAAAGGAATGAAATAATTCTTTATTGCATGTTAAGAAATGCAAACAAGCCCTCATAAAATTTATTAACATTTAACAAATCGATGAGTTTTTTACAAATGTTCAGATTGGCCAAAAACACAAATATAAATAGTATCTCTAAAGTTGCAAGATCTCCTGGCAAGAAAATGAAAGATTTGAAATATTTTAGTATTTCATATAGTCTTTCATGTATGGTTGAGACAACCAACTCCTCTCAAAGTAGTCAGCCGAACATGCTTACAGGAGGTTTTAGGGCTTTCGGAATAATGCTTTAGTACTTGGCTTCCTCTATTGTAAGTAACTTCTGAAATAAGTTTCCATATGCCAGGTGCATTTTTCTCTCTGCTAAGACTCGACTAAGATGGATATCTGCCTCAACAAACTCCTTGTACTTGCTATAATGAAACCTAGAGATTGCACATATTGTCTTAAATTATCTACTTAAAGTTGTTTCCATTGAGACGATTCTAAAATATAACTTGTGAATGTTTAACAAAATAAGTCAGTATTTAAAGATCTTGATAATAGACCTAATGATACACAGTTGTAAATGAAGTATTGAGTTTGTCAAATGAGGCATAAAGTTTGCGGCTCAAAAGCTAAAAGTAAATAGTGAACAACGGCAAAAGATAAAATCACAGTAAGAAAAACAAGAACACAAATAATAAAAGAATAGTAAATGAAAAGGATATGTACTGATATACTTCCTAACAAGTTTTCTTATAAGCTAGCAAACAAAGTCGTTTATAATTAGATTCTCGAGACTATACCGAGCACATTCTTTTTGGAATAATGGTCATAACTAGATAATTACTCTCTATACGTATCTATTGGGATAAATTTCAAGAATTACACGGATATCATTTAATTACTCATTTTTCAACCCATCCCTAATGAATTGAATCTTGTCTTCCTTGTTATCAAACACCATTCCTAAAGTACATGCATTTTTATCGCATCCCATTCTAGCAAATTTATAATAAGTAACTAGAAGTCATTGAGCTCTTCATTTTCTAGAGTATTTTCCTTTACCATAACTAGGCATGTAGGTAATAATTTTGGGAGGTAACTCACATGCCAATCGTACTTTGGCTGCAATTAACCAACGGAAGTTAACAAGAATGTTATTCCTTATAAGTAATCACATGCATTCAAACTGAGCGTTATATATTGTAAGAAGAGCATTATGAATAAATGAAGTAAATTATTTGTAAAGCTTTGCTAAAATTATATTTTTAACCATACTTTTGCCTCAAAATTTTAGTTATTATGGGAAACTGAAGTAACCAACTTTGATTGTCACGATGTATCGTTATCCACTACTTAACCAAGGGAATAAATTAAAGCACACTAAAAGAAAATCAAATCTACAAAATCAAGTAACACATGACAGCGAATAAAAGAAAATAAAAAAAAGAATATAAAAAAAGTATAATCAAATACTTACTCACAATTTTCCTCTTTTTGAATTTATCTCAAGTTCTAATTATATTTTATAGATACCACATTCGATTTCCTTGAGTCGTCTTCTTAGTTCATCAAAGTATGATACTAACATTGGTGGTTGTAGATATCAAATGGGATGTGATTAACAAGATTGTAGCAAGTTGCTTAAATGACGCTTCATATGTAGAAGTCGCTTAAGATGGTCGAAGAGGATCTATCTAATTTAGGTACTCATGATGTATAGTATGAGAAAAATATAATTGGTAAATAAACACACTTTAGTAAAAAAATAGATAATTCCAGCTAACAAAAGAATAATAAAATGAAATGAAAAAAAATTAAATCATAGAAAAGAAATAGAAAAGTCTCAGTTCAAATTTGGTAAGTCACTCGAATCAATTTTAGTATCCTCTTTATGAGGTTGGTAATTTAGATATGGCTTTAATATTTGACTATTAACTTTGAAAGTGACATCATTATTTGGTTTATTAATTTCAATTGCTCTATGTGAAAAAACAGTGTTAACAATAAAGAGACCAGACTATCGAGATCCTAACTTACCTCGGAATAAATACAAGCAAGAGTTGAATAAAAGCACTTTTTAACCTAGGGTAAAAGATTTTCTTATAATTTGCTTGTCATGAAAGACTTTCATTCACTGCTTGTAAATCTTGGCATTTTCATACACATCATTGTGAATTTCCTTAAGTTCTGCCATCTGTAATTTTCTTTTTCAGCTAGCTTGTTGCATGTCAAAGTTGAATTTCTTGATGGTCCAGTATGCATGTTGCTCGAGTTCCACAGGTAAGTGACAAGCTTTTCCATACACTAGTCTACAGGATGACATTAGTTTTGCACAGAATAGCTTCTACTTACTTAAATATATAATTGACAGCAGCCAGTATGTATCGATGACCAAAAGAAAAAGAAAAGGGTCTCATGAAATCGATGCCTTACACATAAAAAATATCGACTACCAGAATAGAATTTATTGGCATCATATTCCTTCATGTAATGCTTTCATATGCTAAGATTTGTCACATTAAGAACAAAAAGTGTAAGCATTTCAAAATAAAGTTGGCTAATAGAAACCATATTGTAAAACTTTAATAGTTGTTTTCTTTGCACTAAATTTATGGCAAAATGAAAGGATGTTTTGAAATTTACTTTATGGGACACATCGTTTGACAATTTGATCTACATAATAATTGAACAGATAAGGATCATCCAAAAACAATTCTTTATTTCTATAAAAAATTTGGCTTTGTCCTGCTTAGTCTAATGCTCTAGAAATTGACTTGTAACAAGATAGTTAACTAAATCAATATATCATTGTAATACTTTCGTACTCATCAATTGTTCATCTGGAAATGATTCATTCAATGGTAATGGTTCTGTAAATATCTCAAAATTGAGGCAAGAGAGATGATCTGCCACTACATTTTTTGTGCCTTCATTATCTTTGAACTCAAGTTGAAATTCCTGTAAAAGTAACACTTAATGAATTAGTCTAGCTTTTACATCTTTCTTTGTAAGAAAATATTTAAGAGCAGTATAGTCAATTAACACAATTATTTTACATCCAATGAGATAAAATTAAAATTTCTCTAATGTAAACACTACTACTGAAATTTCTTCTTTAGTGGTTGAGTAATTCAACTATGCATCATTCAATGTCATACTAGCGTAGTAAATGACATGGGAAATTCGATCAACTCTTTGTCCTAATACTGTATCTACTGTATAATCAAATGCATCACACATGAGCTAAAAGGTAAGTTCCAGATTAGAGGCTGAAAAATAAGTGATGAAGTCAATAACTGCTTTAGTTTTTTAAATGCCTTAAGACATAAATCATTAAAGACAAAAGGTGCATCCTTAGTAAGTAAATTATATAAGGATCTAGACAGTTTACTAAAATCTTTAATGGAATGTATATAAAAACTAGTAAGCTTACGGAAATATCTTATTTCTCAGACTGTTTTAGGTGGACTAAGATTAAAAATTAAATCCACCTTGGCTTTGTCAACCTCAATACTTTTGTTCGAAATGATGTACTGAGAAAAATATCTTATTTTACTATAAAATAACACTTCTCATAATTTAAGATCAAATTCTTCTCTATATATCTCTGTAGAGCTAGTGTTAGATGATGAAAACATTAATAGAATGAATCACCAAAAATAGCAAAGTCATCTATAAAGACTTTAAGGAAACGCTCAACCATATCAGAAAAAATGCTTAACATGCATCATTGAAATGTAGCATTTGCATTACATAATCCAAATGGCATTATCTCACATGAAAAAATACCAAAAAATGGTAAATGACTCCTGACTTTTTAGAAACAACTTGTACAAGACTAACCCATGAACTATCAGAAATAGGGTAAATGATACCTGCATCTAATAGTTTATAGACTTTAGTTCTATCAACTTCTTTCATGTTAAAGTTCATCCAACATTCAATTTCTCTAGTTGGTTTAGTATTTTCATCAAGATGAATGTAATGCGTTCAATCTACTGGGTTTATACCTTTTATATCCGCTATAGTCCATTATAATTATTCCTTTTGCTCTATTAAAACTTCCAACAACTTACTTTTTGTTTGCTGTTTAGGGTGGATCAAATAATTACTAGCAGAGTGCATTCTTCTTCTAAGAACGCATGTTCTAAAGTGTTGGGTAATAGTTTGAGCTCGAGTTTTAGTGGTAATTTTGATGATGGGTTGAGTTTCTTCCCTGATGGTGCTAGTTATTCAATTATTAACTTTCATTTATTAGTATCCATAGATGGTGCTGAATTAAGTAAAGATTTGACTTCATTAACTGATCTATCAATATCAAAATCCAAACCAATGTGAGTTTGTAAATGGTCATCACTAAGATTAGAAAGAAAAGTATAACTAACTAATTATTCTATTAAATCCACATCAACAATTCCATCATCTATATAGTGAGGTTGTTTGGCAATATTAACGATATTCAACTCCATAGTCATATTGCCAAAGGACAACTACATATTTTCGATCCTGCATTAAATGTGAGCATCAGCAGTTGCCACGAAAGGTCTCCGTATGATAATGGGGATATGCTTCTTTGAATCTTGTACTGGTTGAGTGTCAATCACAATGAAATCAATAGAAAAATAAAACTTGTCTACCTGGATAAGCACATCCTTCATAATACCCTAACGTATTTTCATGGATCGATTTATAACTTGTAACACAACTGAAGTTGGGTGTAATTCTCTTAATCTAAGTTTCACAAATATTGAGTAAGGCAAAAGTTTTACACTAGCTCTTAAGTCCAATAAAGGATTCTCAAACATGTGGCTCCCAATGCTAAATGAAATAGTGGGAGAGCCTAGTTCTTTAAATTTTAGATGAATTTTGTATTGGAGCATAGAACTAATATTTTATGTTAGAAAGACCTTTTTCAAAATATTAATGCTTCTCTTTTTAGTACAAAGGCCTTTAAGAAACTTAGCATAAGAGGACACTTACTTTATAGCGTCATGCAAAGAGATGTTAACACTTATCTATTTAAAGATCTCTATAATCTCACTTGTGGAATTTTCTTTCTTTGCTTTAGCTAACCTCTGAGGAAATGGAGTTTTGAGGATGTATTCTTATGATCTGCTTTCTTCTTTTTCTTTTGATAATGAATCCTCAAAGTTTAAAGGTGCAACTTAAGTTGTCTCATGTATCTTCACTTTGGTGTCAACTTTTTATCTTTTCACAAAGTCATGTCGGCTTCGATCTCTTCATGCTATTAGGGTGAATTGGTACTTACTTCATGCACTTATTTAAGATTACGCACTAGCTGGCTAGGGAATTTGCATTTCTTAACAATCATTGTCAAAGTTTAAACAAAAAAGTAAGTTGTTGGAAGTTTTAAGAAAACACAAAGAAGCATTAAGATGGACCATAGCCAATATAAAAGGTATAAACCCAGTGGACTACATACATTACATTTATCTTGATGAAAATGCTAAATCTATTAGGGAAATGCAACGTCGGTTGAAACCTAATATGAAAGAAGTTGTTAGAACAAAAGTCCTCAAACTATTAGATGCATGTATCATTTACCCTATTTCTGATAGTTCATGGGTCAGTCCTGTGCTAGTTGTTCCAAAAAAGTTAGGAGTCACAGTAGTTACCAACGCTGATAATGAATTGATACCCACTAGAGTAACTACAGGGTGGCGTGTATGCATTGATTATAGAAAGTTGAATTCTGTCACACGTAAAAACCATTTTCCTTTACCATTTATTGATCAAATGCTTGATAGATTAGCAGGTCATAAATTTTATTGCTTTTTAGATGGCTACTCCGGATATAACCAGATTCCCATAGCACCAAAAGATCAAGAGAAAACCACTTTCACTTGCCCTTTTGGCACTTTTGCATATAGGAGAATGCTATTTGGATTATGTAATGCACCTGCCACATTTCAACGATGCATGTTAAGAATTTTTTCTGATATGGTTAAACGCTTCTAGAACGTGGGTCTCCAAAACCCAATGTCGTAGGTTCAAATCCTACAGAGCGTGATTCCGCTCTTGTCGGCTTAGATCTAAAACCATACACACTGAACTGAAATAATTGAACAGCAATAGCAATTTGAATTTGACCCTGACCACCCCCTCATTATCTGTTTATTTTTTCTCTACACCAACTACATTTAGAAAAAAATAAATAAATAGAAATATGAAAAAATGGCATAAAATCTTACTAGAACAAAAAATAACTGGAATAAGGGATTTTTCATCATATATATCCCCTAAATATTGTAGAATAAAGTAATTCGGATTCCGGAGTTATTGGCGGCACCTTTAAGTCTTTATGGATGAATTTTTTGTTTTTGGTAATTTATTTGATCAATGTTTACATCATCTAACTCTAGTTTTGCAGAGATGTATAGAAAAGAATTTGGTCTTGAATTGGGAGAAATGTCATTTTATGGTAAAACAAGGTATTGTTCTCGGTCACATCATTTCAATCAAAGGTATTAAGGTTGACAAAGCCAAGGTGGATCTCATTTCTAATCTTCCTCTACCTAAAACAGTCGTAGAAGTAAGATCTTTCCTTGGGCATGCTGGCTTTTATAGACGTTTCATTAAATATTTTAGCAAAGTTTCTAGACCCTTATGCAATCTACTTGCTAAGGATGTACCTTTTGTCTTTGATGATTTATATCTTAAGGCATTTGAAAAACTAAAGCAATTGTTGACATCATCACCCATTATTGAGCCCCCAAATTGGAGCTTACCTTTCGAGCTCATGTGTGATGCATCTGATTATGCAGTAGAAGCAATATTAGGACAAAGAGTTGATTGAATTCCCCAAGTCATTTAGTACGCTAATATGACATTGAATGATGCACAGTTAAACTACTCAACCACTGAAAAAGAACTGCTAGTAGTAATGTTTGCCTTAGAAAAATTTTGATCTTATCTCATTGGATGTAAAATAATTGTGTTCACAGATCACGCTGCTCTTAAACATCTTCTTTCAAAGAAAGATGCAAAAGCTAGACTAATTCACTGGGTGTTACTTTTGCAGGAATTTGACCTTGAGTTCAAAGATAAGAAAGGCGCAGAAAATGTGGTGGCAAATCATCTCTCTCACCTCAATTTTAAAACAATTACAGATCCATTACCATTAAATGAATCATTTTCAGATGAACAATTGATGAGTGTGAAAGTATTACCATGCTATGCTGATATAGTTAATTATCTTGTTACAGGCCAACTTCCAGAGCATTGGACTAAGCAGGGCAAAGCCAAATTTTTTGTGGAAATAAAGAATTTCTTTTGGGATGATCCTTATCTCTTCAAGTATTATGCTGATCAAATTATCAAACGATGTGTCCCAGAAAATGAATTTCAAAACATCCTTTCATTCTGCCATGAACAAGCGTGTGGAGGCCATTTTAGTGCTAAGAAAACAGCTACTAAAGTTTTACAATGTGGTTTCTATTGGCCAACTTTATTTCAGGATGCTTACACTTTTTGTTCTTTATGTGACAGATGTCAACGTATGGGAAGCATTACACGAAGGAATATGATGCCCTTAAATCATATTCTGGTAGTCAAAATTTTTTATGTGTGGGGCATCGATTTCATGGGACCATTCCCTCCTTCTTTTGGATATCAGTACATATTGGTTACTGTCGATTATGTATCTAAGTGGGTATAAGCCATTTCGTCTAGAACCAATGACCATAAGGTAGTAATTGGGTTTTTGAAAAGCAACATTGTTTCACGCTTTGGATTCCCTCGAGCAATAATCAGTGATGGTGGTACCACTTTTATAATAAATCATTCAAAGCTCTTTTGGCAAAGTATTCCATTACTCACAAAGTGGCCACACCTTATCATCCGCAAACTAGTGGCCAAGTAGAGATTTTCAATAGGGAAATAAAGCACATATTAGAAAAGACAGTGAGGCTAGACAAAAAAGATTGGTCATTAAGACTCGATGATGCATTATGGGCATATTGAACAGCTTTTAAAACCCCGATTGGGATGTCACCCTACAGGCTGTTGTATGGGAAAGCTTGTCACCTACCTGTTGAACTCGAGCATCGTGCATATTAGGCCATCAAGAAATTTAATTTTAACATGCAGTAAGCTAGCATAGAATGAAGATTATAGTTGGCAAAACTTGAGGAAATTCGCAATGAAGAGTACGAAAATGCTAAGATTTTCAAACAGTGAATGAAAGTATTTAATGACAAGAAAATCATGACAAAATCTTTTACTCCAGGTCAGAAAGTGCTTTTATTTAATTCTAGATTGCAACTATTCCCAGGTAAGTTACGCTCTCAATGGTCTGACCCCTTTATTGTTCATATTGTTTTTCCACATGTAGTAATTGAAATTAAGGATGCAAAGAACAGTGTCATTTTCAAAGTTAATAGTCAAAGATTAAAGCCATATCTAGAAGAGTGACCCACCAGATTTGAATTGAGATCTTTCCATTTCTTTTCGGTGATTTAATTTCTTTTTATTATTTTATTTTACCATTCTTTTGTTTGAAATTATTTATTTTCTGTTAAAGTGTGTTTGATTACCAGTCATATTTTCTTTCGTTATTTATCATGAATACCTCAATCAGACAGATCCTCTTCGTCCAACTTAAGCGACTTCTACGTGTGAAGCGTCATCTAAACGACTTGCTCCAAGTTTGTCAATCACATCCAGTTTGGAATTTTCAACCACCAGTATTAGTATCCCACTTTGAAGACTTTGAAAGGCAACTCAAGGAAATCGAAGGTGGTATCTATGAAATCCAATTGGAACTTGAGGTAAATTTAATAAGAGGACGTTTGTAATTAGTTGTTTGCTTATACCCAATATTTTTTCCGTTGTGTGTTTTTATTTGTTACCCCAGTTAAATGGCGGATAACGGTACTCTGTGACACTCAAAGTTGATTACTTCAGTTTCCCATAATAATTGATATTATGAGGAGAAAAAATGGATAAAAACACTATTATGGCAAAGCTTCACAAACGATTTCCTTCACTTCCTCAAAATGCTCTCCTTACAATCTATAAAGCTCGGTCTAAAAACATGCGATTACTTATGAGAAATAACATCTCTTCTGACATCCGATGGTTAATTAAAGCCAAAGTATGATTGTCAGGTGAGTTACCCTAAATTTATTGCATATATGCCTAGTTGTGGTAAAGGAAACTACTCAAGAAAATGAAGAGCTCGATGGCTTCCAGTTGCTTGTCATAAGTGTTCTAAAATGGAATGCAATAAAGAGAAGTATACTTTAGGAATGGTGTCTGATAACATAGAAGACAAGATTCAATTCATTATGGATGGCTTGAATAAAGAGTCATTGGATAATATCCTTTTGTCTCTTGAAACGCATCCCAGTGGATACGTACAGCGAGTAATTCTCCAGTTATGGGCATTATTCCAGAAAGAACATGCAAGATATAGTCTCGGGAATCTGACTATAAACGACCCTGTTTGCCAGTTTATAAGAAAACTGGATGGGAAACCTATTCTCGACCCATAGAGGGCGTTCAAGCCGTTTATGGACGTAAAACTAGAGGAAGATGTGAGCCACAATCACAACTACCAGTACATATCCTTTTTATTTACAGTTCTTTTATCATTTGCATTATTATTTTATCTTTTTTTCACATTTTGCTTTAGACTTTTAAAACACGAACTTTACGCGTCATTTGAAAAATGCATCACTTTCTTTACAACTGTGTATCATTATGGTTGTTACCAAGATCTTTAAATATGAGCTTATTTTATTAAACATTCACAAGTTGTTTATTATTGTCTCAAGGACAGCACTTTCAAGTAGACAATTTAAGAACAGTTGTGTGGTTTCTGGGTTTCACTATGGAAAGTATAAAGAGTTTGTTGGCGCAGCCATAGATCTTGGCCGAGTCCTAGTAGAGAAAAAAATACACTTAGTATATGGAGGAGGTGATCGAGGGTTATCAAAGCTTATTGCAGAAGCTGCCTATAATAGAGGAAGCCAGGTGCTAGGCATCATTCCAAAAGCCTTAAAACCTCTTGTAAGCATGCCCAACCCACCAATTAGAGAGGAGTTAGTTGTCTCCACCATGCAAGAAAGACTATATGCAATGCTACAACATGCTTAAGCTTTCATTTTCTTGACAGGAGATCTTGCAACTTTAGAGGAATTATTTACATTTGCATCTTGGGCCAATCTGAACATTCATAAAAAACCCATCGGTTTGCTAAATGTTAACAACTTTTTTGATGGCTTACTTGCATTTCTTAACCATGCAATAAGAAATCATTTCATTCCTTTCACAATAAAAAAAAATTTTTATTAGTTTTACAAGCTTATAGACCAGAGCCAAATCCCAAGACCTCTTCATTAGATTGGTCGACTGATGATGGTAGCAGTAGCAGCAAAAAGCATAAATTAGATTTAACTCTCCATCTATAAATATTTTCTTTCATTTTGTGTTGCAGCACTCAGGTGAATTCTTCTAAACCCTACTTCTTTCCTTTAAAACATTGAGGACAATGCTTCATTCTATTTGGGGGGAGGGAATAGTTGATGATTGTGTAATGTCTTAATCTTGGTTAAGTTACTTGAAGGAATGCACATGTCCTAATAAATTTTAAGCAAGTTTTTGTGCCTATTATTTTTCTTGGAGAGTAACCCTTTTTGCCCATTTTTCATAAAATTTACTAAACATGATCTCTATATTTTCCTTTGAGTCAAAAATAAAAAAAAATAAAAATTGTGTTGCTACATCTAAAATTTCATTGAGCTAGTAAAAATAAAAGACTATTTAGAGCCCTAAAACATGATGGAAAGGCCATCTTTGACCTGTTCAATCCTTTTTCAGCCATACATTTTGTAAAATATCCATAGTTAGTCCTTTTGAGCCTAGGTAAAAAAAAACTTTTTTTTTGCTAACTCATCATCTTACTCTACTCCAACTTAGAGTAGTACCCTACGATTTATGTGTTCCATCACCTACTCATGTTTGAGAAAATTTTAGATGATTATTTAAAAAAATAATTTTGTGCAATATATATATATATATATGAAAAAGAAAAAAAAAGATGTGCAATTGAAAAAAAAAAGAGAAAAAAATAATAATAAATGAATTGCACCTTATAATTTTCAAAAAATCTCTATTTTATTTTCTCAAAGTATTACTTTGTTTTTCCTATTGTCCCTTCTTTGTTAACCATATTCTTAACCTATATTACATCCTAATAAAAGTCATTCTTGATTTTAGGGACCTATAATCTGAAATAGAAACTAGTAATATGGACTAAAATGATGTAGTGACACTCACACACATATATATATATAAGATTTGGTTTGACTATCATTTCATTTTATTTGGTGTCATACTATATGCTAAGCTGTGGGTATTATTCTTGGTGAGAGTGTGTGATATTGCCATTCATTAATTTCTCTCAAGTTATCTTTTTTAGAGTGACTGCTTTTATTTGGTTTATTTTCTTCTGAGAGTGTCACTCTAACCTATGAGATTTTGGGGTTGATATGTCACACTTGAAAGTGGCTTAATTAATGTAGCTCTGATAATCAATCAGTTTGCATGTGTTTGCTTGACTGACTCGTGTGGATGGTTTATGTGGGAGTGATATCACTTTAGGCTAGAGATAATGCTTATACTTTTATTTGATTATTGTCATTAATTTAATTGAAGAAGTAAACATAATTGCCTTTTAAAAAAAAATTGGTTGAATTTTATTATTGCTTAATTTGCTAGAGACTAACAATAAGCTGATTGGGGGGTGTGTTGAGTCCTAGAGAGTGTATATTTATAAAGGGTAAAATCATCATTTTACACCCTAAAGTCTCACTAACATCTCCACCTTTATGTATTTTAAGTCCCTAATATTTAATTGTCTATATTTATGTGTATTTTTAATACTTTATATATTTTAGGGGTATTTTAGTTATTTCTCAATAAACGAGAAGTCGGACATCAAAACGGACAGCATTTTTGAACTCAAAACAGCTGAAAACCTTAAGAAAGACATAAAGGGTAAAATCATAATTTTAAGATTTTAATGGGCCCCACTGACGTAGCTTTGACTGCTGATGTGTCGTTGACTGCTGATGTATTGTTGAATGCTGATGTGTCACTGACCGATGATGTGGCATTGACGGATGATGTGGCAGAAGTCTATTTGACCAAAAAAAGAGCTTACAATACATACAATACACTGGATCACATTTAGTGGACCGAAAATCACGCGTACCGTACATGCATATACATGGAATGACAGCCTTGGTGACGTTTTCCAACTAATCAGAGAGTACCACGTGGCGCAATCCTGGACGTACGAATTGTTTTCATCCGATAGCTATGATTTACTTATTGTATCTATAAATAGGAGGCTCCCCCCCTAATTTGACACCCTTGAATCCATTTTTTAGGTTCTATTTTCTGTAATTCCTTCTCCATCTTGTATTTTCTACGTATTTTAATAAAATTTTCATTTTACCCCTAGTTATAAAATGAGTGGCTAATTTATTTTCAAGATTGGGTTAAAGGTGAAGCCTCAACATAATTTATGGGCTTAATTTAGTAAGTTTATTTTTATTTTCTCTAATTTATTTAAATTGTTTTGACTTGTCGTAGACAGATAGTAATAATCTTGTCTAGATAATGCACTAGTATACTGGCTCCCTAATGCAAGATTATTACTATTTGGCACGGTGAGCGTTTTACACTAGATTTATTAGAGAAAAGCCTCCCTCTAATTTATGTTGTAGGTCTTGACTCATTGTTGACATAAAATTATCTAGATTAATTAGTGGAAAGTCTTGCCACCTTGTTGACAGTTACATTATTATTACCTGGCACAACGTGTTCTTGACACCGCATTTAACATAAGATTATTATTCTTGGCACAATGAGCACTTGATGTCTTATTTATTAGAGTTAGGTTTATGAGGAGTGGAAATACCCTCATCATAAATTAATTGGAACTAAAAAAGGAATATTAAACCCATGGTGAAATGTTGAGTGTGAATCCAAAGACCCAAGCACTTTATTCCATTGATCAAGTCCTAAATTATTACTAGCATTTTAATTTCAATCTTAGGATAAAATAAATTAGGAAATTTTACAACAAGCACATTAAAAAAAATAAAGAATAATAGTAACTCTACATAATTGAAAATCCACCTCCTCGTGGGATCGACACTCGTCACCATTAATCTATATTTCAATAGATCCATGCACTTGCGAGTTCAATAAAAATTTGCACAACAATCTGGTTATGAGTCATGATCAAGTTAAGTCTAGGCATGTGGCTTCGTCAATTTGCCAGCCATTAATAATGCTATTTTAGGGGAAAGTCCTTCAATAATTTCTTTAACTTCCTTTATTTTCGATCTTGATCGCCAACATGAACTTCATTCACTGCTTTAATTTTTTTTTTCACATTCCTGAATGATTGGCTTTGCTGTTGGGAATTATGTGCTTATCGCTAGAAGAAATCTCAAATCTCTTATGAGCTTTTCGACATCTCCTCAACTTGTCATTATTAGCCATTTTTACACATGTGGCAATAGTCTCTCTAGAAAATATTGACATTGGTGCCATTTTTCTTACCCATGATGTGAACATTCTAAGAGGAGCCCATTAAATAGCTCCAATGCTTTGAAAAATTGATTGTCTTCTCTCTTGATAAACTCTAAGATTTCCCTGCTAACAACATTGATTTTATGCCCTAGGAAATACTTATTTAAAAATTTAGTAACCATTTGTTCCCATGATGTAATACTATTAGCAAGTAATGTATTGAACAAAGAACGACCTCTATCCTTTAAAGAAAACGCAAGTAGTCTAAGCTTAACATCTTCATATGAAAAATTCTTATATTTAAAAGTTTGAAAATATCACGAAAACCATTCAAATGATTATATGGGTCTTCATTTTAGGCCATAGAATGATGGGAGACAATTTAGCACACTAGATTTTAACCCAAAACTCCTAACAGCTACATTTAGGTATCTTATGTATGATGTACTCAAATTAGGTAAGAAACTGAAGTAGTCCTTAAATAGCCTTTCCTGTGGTTCTTGTGACTGTTGTTGCATATCTATTTTAATTTTATCCACAATTTCAACTTGTGATGCGATGTGTCTATGCATGCAACATGTTTTTCTAGTTTGAGGTTTATCGGTTCTAAATTATGTGACAGTGAATTTTGACCATGCATATAAAGAATACGTATAAAAACAAAACTAAAAATAAAGGGAGAAGAAATTATGAAATCACACTCAAGTATTATAAATGTACAAAAAAAAAAGAAGAGAAAGATATGTGAAATAAAATAAATAAACTTAAAATAAATCAATTGAAACTAAAATAAATGAATAGGTAGTTAAACCGGCTATATAAATTAATAAGATCAAAGAAAAATAAAATAAAAATTAAATTACATAAATTAAAAGAAAATTACAAGAAAACAACTATACAAAACGTTATTTATACAATAAAGAAAATTAATTCTACAAATTAAAATGACTTACCTTCCTAGCAACAGTGCCAAAAGCTTATTGTGCCAATTTTATTGAACTCGTAAGCACAT
Organism: Murraya koenigii; assembly: GCA_025617385.1. Taxonomy (NCBI): domain Eukaryota; kingdom Viridiplantae; phylum Streptophyta; class Magnoliopsida; order Sapindales; family Rutaceae; genus Murraya; species Murraya koenigii. Next base: position 13,646,011 of record CM046817.1, on the reverse strand, counting down.
AAATCTATTAAAATATAGATTAATGGTGATGAGTGTCGATCCTACGAGTAGGTGGATTCAATTGTATAAAGTTGTTGTTATTATTATTATTATTATTATTTTACTAGGCTTGCGGTGAATGTTTTAATATATTTTATTCTAAAATTTAAATTAAAATGGTAGGAATAAATTAGAGATTAAACAATGTAATAAAGTACTTGAGCCTCAAGATTCATACCCAAAATTTCACCATGGGCTTAATATTCTCTTTTAATTCCAATTAATTTATGAAAGAGATATTTTCACTCCTCATAAGCCTAACTCTAATAAATATTATATCAAGTGCTCATTGTACCAGGAAAAATAATCTTATAGTAAATGTGGTGTTAAGAACACATTGTGCCAAGTAATAATAATCCAATTGTCAATAAGGTGTTAAGACTGTCCACTATTTAAACTAGATGATTTTTCTGTTAATACTGAGTCAAAACCAACCACAAAAATTATTAGGTAAGTTTTTCTCTAATAAATCTAGTATAAAGTACTTACTGTGTTAAATAGTAACAATCTTGCACTAGAGAACTGGTATACCAGTACAAAATCTAGCCAAGATTATTACTATCTGTCAACAATAAGTCAAAACAATTTGAATAAATTAGAGAAAATGAAATAAACTTATCAAACTAAGCTCATAGATCATATTGAGGCATGACCTTTAACCCAAGTTTAAAACTAAATTAGCTACTCTTTTTATAATTAGAGGTAAAATAGAACTTTTATTAAAATACACACAAAATACAAGATAGAGAAGGAATTACAAAAAATGGAGTTCATAAATGGATTTAAGGGTCTCAAATTGGGGGGTAGCCCCTTATTTATAGATATAATGGGTAAATCATGGTCATCAAATGAAAATAATTCTGACACACAAGATAGCACCAAGTGGCACTCTAAGAATAGATGAAACACGTCACCAGGGCTGTTACTCCATGTATATGTGTAGTATGCATGCTTTTCAGTCCACTAATATGTCGCCATGTCATCGATCAACGCAAAAGTCAATATATATGATTCAATACATTGCATGTATTGTAGGTTCATTTTTGGTCCAATAGTCTTCTGCTATGTTATCTGTCAATGCCACATAATTAGTCAATACCACATTGGCCCGTTAAAATCTTAAATTCGTAATTTTGCTCTTTATGTCATTTCTAAGGTTTTTAGCTGTTCTGAGTTAAAATATGATGTCCGACTTCTTGTTGATTGTGAAATGATCAAAATACCCTTGAAATATATAAAATACTCAAATTACAATAAAATACACATAAACACATATAATCAAAATTCATGGAACTTAAAATACATAAAAGTGGAGATGTTAGTGAGAGTTTGAGTGTAAAATGACAATTTTACCATTCATAAATATACACTCTGTAGCACTTAACAAGTCATTTCTGTCTTTTATCAGAAATCTGAGTAATTAAATCTATAGGGGTGTTACTAGTCTGGGAGTCATTGGCCCAAAGCTCGATGCATTGATTAAAAATATAATATTTTAAATTGTGTGAATAATCTATTGCTTAAAAATAGAATCTTTGATGTACCATTAGAATAAAAGTATTGTTTTCCTTTTATAAAGCCCCATAAATATTGTGTTAATTTATTAATTACAAAAAAAGTTTTGGTGATATCCTGGATAATGAGTGAATAAAAAAAAGCTAAAATAAAAAAATTTGGAAGAATATATTTATTTAGTATTTATAGGATAGATGAACAACCGTTAACTTGCATGTGAATTTTTAAATCTCAATTTAATATAGCTTTTTGCTAAGGTCTAGCAATAAAATGGTTTGGGAGTGTGATTAACTCTAAAACGTATATATATATATATTTTGCTATATTAATTTTTATCTTAGCTATTATATTTTGTTATTGTAGGTATATTTTAGGAATAAAGAGCAATCAGAGCTGAAAACGAGAGATAAAGAAGATAGAAAAATTACATTATTAAAACTATTTGGAATTAAAAATATATAATAATAATAATATAATTAAAAGAAGTTTATGGAAGGCTGTTGGAGCCTCTATATTAAGAGGTTTTAGGAGGAGACGAAAGAAGCAGAGTGCAGAGGCATAAGGTAGAAGCTCTTTCTCTTAATTTTTTTCCCTTTTTTTTTAAATTTTATTTGGTTTTTAGTTTTCTTGTAATATATTTCAGAATTCTATCAAATAAAATAAGTAATTTTCTTTTCAACATGAGTGACCAATTTTCTAAGCTAAGGCGAAATGTTAACCTTAAGGGTTAAATTATGAAATTAATTGTTCTTTCAAGTGAGTTTAAAGTTTATTTTATTTATTGCATATTTATTATTTTTACTTTTATTTACCTGTTATTTTTGTCATATAAATTTGTAGATTTAAATCTCCTGAGATGTATAGAGTATTTTAAAATTATGTCGATACTCTAATATAGTTGTGGCATATCATGTACTATATTCTCATATTTATCCATAAAAATAGGTAGTTAAGAATTAAATGATAAAATAATTAATTAGTAAATGAAATGAAAAATATAAATATAAGAGAAAATTATGAACATAATTTGAATATAAAGAGTGGATCCTATAACCTTCACACTTTCTAGACTATTAATTTTTTTCTATAATTAATTTTTATTAAGTAATTGAATTCCAAATTTAAAATTCCATGTGGATTGATCTTGGACTTAACGGAATACTAAATTTAAAATTCCATGTGGATCGATCTCAGATTTAGCGAGTTATATTATAATTGGACACTTTTATATTTTGGAGTAAATTAAACTCTTTTAAGCCATGTCATAAATCCTCAAGAAAGCACCTCCTAGCCTAAGTAAGTTTGGATGTTTGTAACAGTGCTTATTTGATTCATCATTTCAAGTGAGTAAAGAACATGAAGAGCCTCCTCGCCATAAAACCAACGGACGTCGAGATCGACAAAAGGACAAGTGTGGATATAAATTCATTTAAAGGATAGAGAACCTAACACTATTTGATAAGTTTGACTAGTGGTTTGTTAGTAATATCACAATGGATTATGACATCTGATAATTGAAGAATTTTTTTTTGAATACTTTTTTAGAGAGAATTATTAGGATGCCTAAGAGACAAGATCACTACTATTAATCTTTAAAATAAACTTCAGTTGAACTTGTATAATTTCTTCTATTATAATCCGACACATTTCTTTGTCCTCTATAGCATATCCACAAATGCTTGCTCTTGAAAAGTGAGAAGTAAAGGCAGTATTCTATTGCCTTGTATTAGCATTCGTGCATAAAATATCTTTTTTTAGGTAACAAAATTACAAAACTTATAATCATTGATTTATAAAACATAATATTTATTTATTTGCATGTAATGAATTGACTAAGTATTCTTGAGGGTTCAATAGAATAACGGTAACTATAATCTTAATTTATTAGACTATACCAAGTTTAATAATTACATTAATGGTTAGAAAGACATGAAATCGAACCATTTTTAGATGTTGATATAGTGTGTGTTATTATACGATTTAATATAGTTCATTTTATATTTAAAGATTTTAGACATAATAAAGATAATAATTCCACATTTTACAATATGCATGTTTTTATTTCAATTAATTTAGAAGACAATCATTGGATATTAGCCTAAGTAGACCTTCATCGTAAGAAGATCTGGATCTATGACTCAATGATGGAAGTTTACAATGACAAAACATGCACTAATCAATTCAAGCTACTTAAAGTTATCTTTCCTCAATGGCTACAAGATGTGAATTTTACAACATCCAACCAAACTTGCAGAGTGTGGATTCTTGGAAATAGTACTAGTTAAGGATGTGCCACAACAAAAGCACGATAGTGGTGAATATGGAGTGTTTAAATTGATGTTTATGATGTGCTTAATATTCAAACCAAAAATTGATTTTAGTAGTAGCCACGAATAATACTTTAGAAAGAAGATTACTATTGACATATTTACTGGAGATATTAGATTGTTAATGTTGTAATTATTCAAATATTGATGTATAGAATTTATAGCATAGTTGGTTGTTGCAATACATTCATACCATTAATTCATCTTATGCCATGTTTAGCTGTGAAATCTATCAAAAGAAGAAAAATATATATTTCAAAACTCTTAAATACTTGTTATGGTAATAAATAAATTAAGTATCTCGTTGATAGAATTATGGAATACATAAACATAAGAGTTCAAAACATTAACAGTTTGTTAATTTAGATTTGGCACAATGGGAATCTTACATTATTTTTTATTATGTCTTATTTCTTCGCACCGAATACATCACAATTCTTTGTGATACATCCTCACCAACAGATAGTATTTTAAGTCTTGGACGATGACCTAGATGTGGGTTTTACCTTCAACTTTAGGATGCCTTGTGGAACTTTTCAAGAAGTAATGTCGCCAACTGGATTGATTGGTATTGCATGTCCCTTCAATAACGATTCTTTGGAATAAAAATAAGAATAGAGACCTATGTAATCAACTTGAGCATTTTAGAAACCAGCTATTGCATAAGCATAAATAAGTAGATCAAGTAGGAATACTCTCCAATTACAAGTTATGTAACTTATGTCAACTAAACTCTCCTTCACACTACTTCCCTAAACCTTGAATTTATGCTCAGATACAAGATGAACTTTCATTCTTTTAGCTTGATCCTTTATGTTAGCTATTATTTTATCTATCCATATTGTTAAAGGAGTACTCATAGATTTTGCTACCCTTTTCCTACCATAAAACCACTATTTTGATGTTTATCAGAAGTGGTCAACCAAATGAGTTATGAGAAAGTTTTGCTTTTTCCTCATAAAAGAATTCACACTCTTCGTAACATTAGTTGTTAGAATATCATAACTACTAATGTCAATTTAAGATTATGCTTAATTACATGTACCCATATTATTCTCAAATAACTCAACTACTCCTTAATGCATCCCTCATAACCTCTCAAGTTTTGTTTTAAACTCTTTGCATCCATATTCCTTATTTGTACTTATAAATGCGAGATTAAACTTACCCTAAAATAGCTTTTGCCATCTTGAATTTTGGCTTGACGTTTACTTTCACATGGTAAAAGAAAAAACACTGTGGGTGATACTACGAAATGCCTTTATAATAGCTATCTCGATAGAAGTGCACAATCAAAGATAATTATTAAATATAAACATCATCAATTACTCCATGAAAATTAATTATAAATCATTCCCAAGAATCATTATTTTCAGACTTCCCAATGTCAATAACTACCAAATACAATTAATTATTTTCATCCAAACATACTGCCACAAGCATCGTTTGCTATAATCATTGGCCTAATGCATTGCAAAAAATTATTGATGCAATATCCAATAGCCTTAGAATAGTTTAAGAAATTTTTTCCATCTAGTTTTAGGTGAGTTATTGTATCCTTATTTTCTTTTTCCAATACATAAGAGTACTTGATGAGTAAGTTATATAATTCTGGTAAACTTCTTCATATCATCTTAAGAGTAAATTCTCTAGCTTGATATACCTACTGGTATGATAAACGAATATTGTACTCTTATTGCATGTCTACTATAATGTGATTTGGAATGTATATTCGATTTGTGTGAACAATTTTTTTGCGATGAAATGATCAACAACTTGACTCCTTGCCTGACGGAGACCCCTTGGCTTATTACCGCAAGTGTTTGTCTTTTAACTTATCACTGCCCAACATATATTCTCTTGGTTTGATGCTCTTTCTACTAAAAAAATGTCAATTATATGAGTTTAAAGCATAATGCGCCCGAAATGTGTCAATTTGAATCTTGAAATCTTGAAATAGAACTTATTCTTTAGGCCCACTTTACGCAGTTCTAATTTTAAATTATACTTAAAATCGAACAACTTGCCCATATAAACATTATTGCACCCACAGCTTATAACAAAGTCTGAAGCAATCAAGTTAAAAGGTAAAACTAAAGTAATACTTATAAAAGGTTAACTACTAGCCTTTTAAGATGAGACTTTGAAGTAACAGGCCAAATTCGACATAGTTCGTGCTCGTTCTAAAAGTGAGACAAATTTTTTCAATCACTAATTAGACCATCATCATACACATTTTTCTTATTATTAAAAGTACTATAGAAATGACAACACTACTAAAAAAAGGCTAAACAATGATGATTTTTAACAATCTTCAGGGCTGGGCAATTTCGGGTTAGGGTCGGGCTCGGGTTGACCCGATCGGACTTCGGATAAATCGAGTAGTCAAAAATTGGATCCGATCTTAACCCGAAATGAAAACTCGATCCGATCCGAATCAATTCGGATCGTATCGGATCGGATTTAAAAAATTTGTTAGGATCGGGTTAGGGTCGGGTTAGGATCAGGTTAAATTCGGGTAAAATTGAGTTAGGGTCGGATTAATTTGGGTCAGTTTGGGTAAAATTTAGTTAGGTTCGGGTAGGGTCGGATTAATTTGGGTCGATTTGGGTAAAATTTAGAGGGTTCGGGTCGGGTAAAATCCGATTCATAGATTTTGTTTTTTTTTTGACTTTTTAATTTTTTTCTTATTTTGAACTGTTAAAATTGCTATTGAGCTATTGTTTTTAATTTTCAAGCAAGCAAAAAAAAAAGGAAAAATTTTATCAACACAAAATCTAAAATTAATAAAATTTAAAATTAACACAAAGTTTATCTAATAAAAATTAAAACTAACACAAAGTTCAAACTTAATAGTTTTTTTCGCACAATGTCCATTGTCCAAATATTAGTCCTTAAAAATTAAAACACAAAGTCAAAGTTTTAACATAAAATCCATAACACACTAAAATTTAAACACAAATAAAAAAGTGTCAAAGTCCATAAGATAAGATCATAACACACCAAAATTTAAAATTTAAACATAAACATAAAATACCTTCTTCTTTTACTCCTTGCAAGCACTTTGCCGAGTTTTAACATCAGCTTGTTGTACTCCAAGTTCGAGCATCGATACCCTATAGAAGAATTGAAGAAATTATATACAGTAAGTAAGTAACTATTTTCTTTAAGCCGTATTGTAAATAAAGGCACATTTAAATACAAACAACAATAAATAAACTCAATTTATATTATATAAATTATATCTTTAACTAAATAAACCATAACTACCATTTGAATTTAAATTCAATGGTTATTGGCTAATTGTAAAGCTTATATATTTGAGTAAAGAAAGAACACATATAGTTGAAAATCAAAAAGGTTGTTATAATCTCTCTAATTTATATTATACCATAAGCATATAACATGTTTAGCAAATTATTAGAAAAAAAAAAGCATACATACTTGATTAAATAAAAAAAAAATTAAGCCAAACATGCCTTAATGGCTTAATTTATGGCATTTATCACCAAGTTAATAATAACACTTTCTATGCAATACTATTCTACAAATTTTAGCTTACCTAACTAGAACAATTCTTATGTTACAAACTTACAATTAAATTTAAAACTTAAGATTATAACAATTATAAATTTATAATTATAGTTTACACTTTAAATTACATCCTAAAAGTATAATATGAAATTATGAATAAGTATACCTAGTAAGAATTACCTTTCAATTATCAATATCACCAATGTCAACGCTCACCGTTTCAACCGTTGAAGCTTGTGCTCTTACAAACTCTTTAAAATGCAAAAAAAATAAATATTGAAGTTAATACATAACTTGTAGATGTTATTTATGAATTTAATGATCGAGAAAAATGTTACCTTCTTGCAACTCCATATGAAACATCTCCTCCTTAATCTCATCTTGAATGTTGTAGACGGGATTGGCAAAAAGTTTAGATTGCAACCAATTTTTGGTATATATCAATGCCTCAATCATAGCAGGGATCAAAGAACTTCTATACTCATCAATAACACAACTCCCAGTGCTAAAGGCAGACTCAGATGCCACTGTAGAAACAGGAACAGCGAGGATATCCCTTGCAATTTTCTCTAATATCATATACTTTGATCCATTCACCTTCCACCAAAGCAAAACATTGAGTTTAAGATTGCTAGGATCCTCCACTGGGTCAGCTAAGTATTTTCCCATCTCAGATGCTACTCTCCTACCCTTATTCTGAACAGAAAACTTCTTAACATATCCAAGGAAAGGGCAAGCAACTCGGAAGATGTCATCACCTTCACCACCAGCAACATCAATCAAACTACCATTAGTTGTAGTATATGGAGAAGAACTTGTACCGGCATAACTGGCACTAGGAGCACTCTCAATACACATTGATCCTGTGGAGTACAATGCACTATATGCATTATAAAGCTCATTCAACAAGTCTTTTACTGCTTTGGTCATTTCTTCAATCTTCGAACTATCAGTGTTGAAATTGAGCTTAAAAATATGTTTAGCAAAGTCCATTTTAGCTCAAGGATCAAGAATGGAGGCACAATTAACATTTTGTTTATCTTTCCCGAGGACTCCCAATATTTATCAAATTTATCCCTCATATTATAAGCCATTGACATCACCCAAGGATCATTACTTAATTGCAATGCAGTCAATGAACTCTCAATTAAGCCGATAGTATCATAACAAAGATTAGAAGTCACACTTAAAGAGCTAGAAAATAACAATGTGGCATCATAAAATACCTTCAAAAACTTCATAATTCTTTCAGCATTCTCTCAATTATCGGGTCCAGGTGGGCCTACCCTTTTAATGTTATTTTCTTTCTCGAGAAAGTATGCCTCAAATGGTTTATCCACTTCTATCATTCTATCAAATGGCGCTTCAAACTTCAATGCGGTCATTAACATTAAATAAGTGGAATTCCACCTAGTAGGACAATCCAAAACGACGGTTCCTTTCGGGCCTTTCACCTGTGCAACACATTGTTTAAATGTCTGCAGCCTCGTGGTAGAAGATCTTACATACTTCACAGCATTTCGAATAGCAACAACACTAGCATGCAACTCATTCAACCCTAAAACAACAACCAAATTCAAAATATGTGCACAACAACGCACATGCATATACTGTCCTGCCAACACAAGTGCATCAGTATTCCTCCAAGCAAGTAATTGCATAGTGACATAACCAACAGCAACATCATTTGCAGTTGCATTATCAACAGTTATCGCAAACAACCTCTCTATCCCCCAGTCTTGTAAACAAGCTACAATCTTTTTGCCGATTTTTTTCCCTCTATGATCTTCAATCATACTAAAACTGATAATCCTCCTATTCAAACACCAGTCATTATCAATAAAATGAGCTGTGATCACCATGTAACTCATATTTTGAACAGAAGTCCATATATCAGTTGTAAGAGATACTCGCTGCTTGTTATCACAAATCAAACTCTTCAACATTGCCTTTTCCTCTAAAAACAAGTCCATAACATCCCTACCAATAGTTCTTCGCGATGGCGTAACAAACTGCGGGATTGCTACACTGCAGAAATGCCTAAACCTCTTGTTATCCACAAAACTAAGCGGTAACTCACCCATGATAATCATTTTGGTGAGTGCCCTTCTACAAGCGTCTTGACTCCATCCTTTAACCAAAACCACATTACTTCCTTCACCATATTCAGATGTCAAATTTTGCTAACTTCCACATTGTTGCCCTTGAAAAGTCTTGTATGCAGAAAAAACTTCTATATGCTTTTTCATATTTGTAATCCCATCAAGCCTTGAATGACATTGATATTGTCTGCCACAATAATTGCACTTGCATTTGTTTGGATTATCCTCAAGCAAAGTGTAATGATTCCATGTGCCAGATCTTTTCTTCATTGGAGGTCTTTTTCGCTTTGCCTTTTCCTTTCCCTTTCGAGTTCCTTCCATTTGTATACTTTGCTCTTCATCATCACTTATCAGATTCGATCTTGAGTGTCCAGACATCTAAACATACAAAATATGAAAGTAACAAAATAATTAGTAATCACTAATTCAAAAATTAAATATAAAATATTATTAACATAATCCAATTAGTACGATAAACTAATTCAAATATTTATTAATTTAATTTTATGAAACTTATTTAATTCAAAATTATCATCGTAATATTTCTAATTTTTTATATGATTAATTAATTTATACAATCTAATTATCTACATCCTAAAACTAAAAGTATAATAAAATATTATTTGCATATCATAAATTAATTGATTGAATTAGTTAATTTTTGTTGAAATTAAATATATTACACCACATATCATATATAAAACAATATTTAACTTTAAAGTATTAATTAATTAATCTACTTAATTTATATCCATAATCTATTAAAAAAATATATTAACAAATAACAATTAGCAATTAACAAAAAAAAAATCAATACAAGAATAAAGATTTATTATTAAAATTTCTTATTTGATATTATACATATAATTATATATTACATATTATTAAACAAATTAAGTAATTATCAATTTAAAATCTAACATATAATATACTAAAGTATTAAACAATATCTAATTATCCATTACAAATTTAAAACTATTAAATTAACTAATAAGTAATCAAATATATATAATTATATAGAATATAGTTATATACCATGAGTGACTTGCTGTGCTGAGTTGTTGCTGTGACTGACTTGCTGAGTTGTTGCTGTGACTGTAGGAGTGGCTGTTGCTCAATGCTCAATCGCCGAAGTTCGTTGTAAGGGCCGAGGTCACTGATCGTCGTTGCTCGAGTTGCTTTGCTGGTCGCTGGAGTTAGCTAGTGGCCGGTTTGCTACTATCGCTGTGGATCGAATCGTAGGTCGTGGTCGTCTACTACCGCTGCTGTTATTTGAAGCAACGGATGTGTAGGGCTGAGGGGCTAATGGGGCTAAGGGTCGAGGGGCTACAGTGCCGATCGTCGTTGTTGAGTTGCAGTCTTGGGTCGTTGAGCCGAGCTTCTGCCGCTGTGATCGAACCGTAGGTCGTGGTTGTCTGCCGCTGCTGTAATCGAACTAATGGGCTGAGAATGAGGGTCGAGGGGTGAAGGGCTACAGTGCCGATGCTATTGCTCGAGTTGCGATGCGACGTCTGGGCTATTGGAGCCAGCTAGTGGTCGGCTTGCTGCTGCTACTGTGACGGTTGAGGAGCTGACGGTTGACGGGGCTGCTGTTGTGACCTGTGGGGAGTGGGAACTGGGAACGGGAAGAAGAATACTGCTTCTGGCTTAGGTTTCTGGTTCTGCTGCAGTGCTGTGTGAGTGTGTCAGATGAGATTGAGGGCTGCTACTTCCGAAACTTTCCTTTTATATTTTTTTCTTTTTTTTTTAGGTTAACCCGATCGGGTTTTCGGATCGGATCGGATCAAACCCGATCCGAACACAACCCGATCGGGTTGTGGCACTCATCTGAATCGATCCTAACCCAAATTTCTTTGGGTCGGGTCGGGTATTTTGCCCACCCCTAACAATCATGCACCCAATTAAATGACAGTTGTAAAACTATTATTGAAGCTGATGTTAGGAAATTTTGGATGTTGGTTTATACATATCATGAATTTTATGATGCTTGTCTATCATGAATTTATTATGTACATATGACAAATTTATATCATACTGTTGTCCAGACATAACTAGTATGTAACAAAAAAAAAATATTTAATTAAAAATAATAAATAATAATAAATCAATTAAATAAAATATTTTATTTTTTGGAGAATTAAATAAATTAACATTTAAAAATAACATTTATACATAATTAAATTTACGCAACAAATACATTAATATAAAAAATTATCATTCACAATCTCTAAAAAAAAAATTTCAAAAATTCATAAAACCCATTTCTTGCAACATATCTCATAATCCAGCAACTGCAAATTATCAAATATAATTTATTTGAACAACAGCTTCCTAATAAGAAGCTTAACTCAGTGCTCTTCCTATCTCATAGGGTGCCGTTGTCAGATAGAACCTGTGAGGCTTCTCGTTGCCGTTGACGTCTTCCTTGCTGCCTTGGTTGCCAATTGTTGATGCAGTTTTCCCGCGTCCTTTCAAACAGTGCTAGAATCTTCTGCTCGCGGCTAACTCGAGCTCGAGCAGGACTGTCTTCCTCTTCCTATTCCTTTATCTTTTCCAGAACGGAAGTCTCCCATACCTGTACTCACAGAAAACAATGTCAGGGGTCGTCGGGTGTTGTTTCGACGAAAACCCTTCGACACTCAAGTCAGTAATCGGGTTGTTCTTTTTGGTATGTCCCTTAGTTAGAGAGACCGGAAGAATGAAAAGGAAATTTTTGCCTTTCTTTTTTGAATAAATATGGAGTCTTTCGGAGAATCAGGGTAAAGGGAAGTAAGGATAGGAAGAACCTGTGTGAATTTTTGGAACCCCTGCAACTTACCCATCTGTTTCCTTTTATTCTCTGTTTTTCCTGCCTTTTCTCTCCGAGAGCATCCGTTCCCACGTCAGTGGTGTCTGGGTCCCTCTGACAGCCGGGATTGGCGTAATATTCCCTGGGGATGTGTGGCTGTCTCCTTAACCTGGTTCACATGGCCAGATTACCATGTCGGGCATGTGCGCAAGGAATGATGACACCATGGGGCATATGCCCGCCATCGGGCAACAGTACCACCACCATACCATGCGGGGCCCTAGTCAGACATCGAAAGGTGTGCCAGAATTCGGAAAAAACGGGTCGGATCTTACATTCCATCTGTCCTATGACTGGTGTAGCCCAGTTGTGCTCGAGAATTTGACTGCAGCTAGCAGAAAGGAGAGCTTGGGTTTCGATCAGTCTTCGAGCTCCCCGTCCTTGTCCAGCCTTGACCGGACCTGATGACCTCGAGCAGGCAAGAGAGCTCAGAGCTCGAATGGCTCTGAATTCCTCGACCTTGACCAGCTTTGACGTCTAGTGAGATCGTGTTTATGCCAGTGGTCAGGACTTCTGCTCGAGCTGAGTTGACATTGGGGTATTTTATTTGAGCTGGAAGGGCCTCGAGGAGACCTGCCCGATATTACCCAAACACCAGTCCCCCAGTTTCTAATCTTTTGAGTGAAATGAGATAAGACTGGAAACTTATTAGTGATGGGCCTACTTCCCGGCCTTTTACGCTTCTCCACGTTCCCCAGTTGTCTTCCACTTCCATCATTTCGCATTTAATGCGGGACACGTGGGTAGATCCTGATCGTGCGTTCAAATTTTGAAGGGACGTGACTCGAAAGGTCGCGTCCTCGATCTTCGCACTGCTTGTCGAAAAGACGCACCTTTTGCCTTTCCTCTTTAAAACCCTTGATTTCTTCACTCGCATTCCTATTGCTCATTTTTACTCAAACCCAAAACTTTCTGCAAGTGCTTCTTCATCTTCTTCTTTAGTGTCAGAGTTATTCCCGGCCGTATAAACCTTTTTCTGTATCCAGGTACAACCCTTCTCCTTTCTATCTTCACTATTCTTCCTTCTTCCGGGTCCCTGATTTCATTTGGGTAGATTAAACTCTAGGAAAATATGTCTGGTAGAGCCCGTAGGATGTCCCCTGAGGATTCTTCCTCATCTAGTGAAGTGGAGCCTCTTAGTATAATTCCCGTGAGGGATTCTAGTTCAGAAGGGGCATTTCCCACGGCAGAGGCCTAGCCGCATCGAAAGGAAAGGGCCAGCCAAAGGTCTGAGGGTAGGGGATACCCCATTGACCATATTAGATGTGAAACCACCCAGTTAGATTTGAATAGACTTAGGGACACCTATAACATACCCGACAATGTTGATTTAAGATTGCCGGGCAGGGGTGATATCCCCAGCCGTCCCCCTCAAGGGTATACGACCTTCCTTCTGGAATGTTTCAGATGGGGGGTCAGGCTGCCTCTCCAGATTTCGTCTGGCCCCGGAGCAGTTGAACCCCAAAGGGCGGAGGGTCTTTTCCGGACTCTTTGTGCTATGGAAATGGTGCCGTCTGGGTGAGTCCTCGGTAGGGGAAATAAAGCACCTGTATCAGTTGAAGTGCAGCCCAAAGGATGTTGGTTGGTACTACCTTACTTCCAGCCTGAAGGGTAAAAAACCCATCATTGACCTCCCAACCTCTGGTGGCAACTGGAAGAGCAAATTCTTCTTCGTTGGGGGGGAATGGGGGCACACTGCACCTCTCACCGAGGAGATCCCTCCGGCTCCACGGCATTTTTACACTCCGAGTTGTTTACCTATTCGATGAATTCTTACCTTTAGTTCTTTTGCTCGTATCTGTTCTCATCATTTTGCCTTGGCTGTTTTTGCGCTTCTGGGTGCTTCTCTCAGAATCGGGGAAGAGCTTCAGGCACACATCAAGACTGCACTTGACAACGCGAGCTCGTGTAGGGAACTGCTTACACCCCATAATTTTTTATAATTTGGTTTGGTGCCAGCAGAAGATATGAGGGGGGTACGTGAGATGATGCATCGGTGATTAGGGACTGCTGGAGGCACGAGCACTTCGAAGAGACCACGAGCAGAAATAGATGTCTCGCCTCCACCGCTGAGCTCCTCCTTCTACTCAGCAGGTAAGACGAGCGGTAAGGCGTCCTCATCGCAGCGCCGAGGACTCATCGCCTCACCGCCTCGACCAAGATGTGCAGGAGCAGGGTCTGCCAGCCTGCACTGAGCCTTACCTGAGGAGCTTTACAGGGGCGATGGATGATGATTCTTAGATGGATCTGAATCCCATGATGTCGACGAGCTGCTCAGGCTCTCCAGCGCCTCCTCCCGTGACTTCAAGAACTGTGACTGTGCTCCAAGCCAAGACCCAAGACTCTCAGGAGGAACTTCGAGCAGTGATCCGAAACTTGGAGCAGATTGTCAGGGAGTTGAAAGAGGAGAACTCGAGGCTCCAAGAGGAGAATGCCACCTTTGCAGAGAGGACAGCAGTGTCAGACTCTAAGGTTTCTCAATTCCAGAGGGAGCTGACCGACATCCGCGAGGAGTTGATCGAGACTCGGAAGGATTTGGACACCCAGAGATCCTCCTACGAGAAGATCCTGGAGGGGGAAACTTCTCGTCTCCAAGGGCAAATAGACGTTTTGAAGGTCCAGCTTGCACTCGAGTACAACAACGGGGTGGACTTCAGCTATGACTGCCTCGTGTATGCCTTGGGCAAGGTACATCCTGAGGTCAACCTGTCTAAGGTCTAAGAGGGTGTTGCCGAGTACATACGCATTCACGACGCCCCCACCCAAGAGTCTGGAGCTTCCCCTTCCGTGCCACAGACTGGACCTGGGGAAGTTGTTCCTCCTCCTGCTGCTGAAGCTAGTCCTACTGCTGTTGAAGATGTTCCTCCTACTGCTCGTACTGCTACTCCTCCTGCTGCTGCTGATGACAACCCTGCTACCTGAACTACTATTATTTTTTATTCACTTTAATGAAATAAAAAGGCATGTGTTGAACAACTTCCTTTTTGTGCTCGTGTGTATATTCTCTTGTTTTGTATGTAGATTTGACTTCATATACTTGCTAAGTAAGAATTTTGTAAGTGTTGGGATTTTTAATTTATTTTATGTCCAAGTGTATTACTGCGTGTTTAATTCTTGAGACTTATCTCCTGGCAAAGATTTGCTTTGAGTTAGGCTGAAAGCCTTTGGCTCGTTTCGTGAGTTCGGTCTTTCTGGACCGACGTTCAGCTCGTGCTTTGTCGCTTCTTATATTGCGAGCTTATTTGCTTCGAGCCCAATTTTGGTTCATGTTTAAATTCAATGTAATCTCCTCACGCTCTTCTTGCTCGAGCCTATAGTTGGCTATGCTTGGCACCATCCCGCCTGAGGCTTAGGCTTTGGGACTTCTAGCCTTAGCGTTCTTCATGAGCTTCTTTTGCTCGACCTGTAATTGGCCTTGCTGGGCACCGTCCAGCCTAAGACTTAGGCTTTGGGACTTCTGGCCTCAACGTTGTCTTCATAAGCTTCTACTCGGGCCTGCAATTGGCCTTGCTGGACACCGTCCTGCCTGAGACTTAGGCTTTGGGACTCCTGGCCTCAGCGTTGTCTTCATGAGCATCTGCTCGTACCGCGATTGGCCTTCATTGAGCACCTGCCTCGCCTAAGACTTAGGCTTTGGGACTTTGGCCTCGGCGTTGTCTTCACGAGCTTCGCCGGGCCTCGCACTGGCCTTGCTGGGCACCGTCCCGCCTAAGACTTAAGCTTTGGGACTTCTGGCCTCAGCGTTGTCTTCATGAGCTTCTGCTCGGGCCTGCAATTGGCCTTGCTGGGCACCGTCCCGCCTAAAACTTAGGCTTTAGGACTTATGACCTTAGCGTTCTTTATGAGCTTCTTCTACTCGGGCCTGCAATTGGCCTCGCTAGGTACCATCCCGCCTAAAGGCTTAGGCTTTGGGACTTCTGACCTTAGCGTTCTTCACGAGCCGCCTGCTCGGCCTCACACTGGCCTCGTTGGCACCTTCCCGCCTAAGACTTAGGCTTTGGGACTTCTGGCCTCAGCGTTGTCTTCATGAGCTTTTTCTGCTCGGGCCTACAATTAGCCTCGCTAGGTACCGTCCCGCCTAAAGGCTTAGGCTTTGGGATTTCTGACCTTAGCGTTCTTCACGAGCTACTTCGCTCGGGCCTCAGACTGGCCTTGTTGGCACCGTCCCGCCTAAGACTTAGGCTTTGGGACTTCGGCCTCGCGTTGTCTTCATGAGCTTCGCCGGCCTCAGCATTGGCCTCGCTAGGTACCGTCCCACCCAAAGGCTTAGGCTTGGGACTTCGACCTTAGCGTTCTTCACGAGTCGCCTCTGCCGGCCTCGCAATTGGCCTCGCTAGGTACTGCTCTCGCCTAAAGGCTTAGGCTTTAGGACTTCGACCTTAGCATTTTTCGGAGCTTCTCCGCCGAGCTCAGCACTGGCCTCGCTAGTACCGGTCCCGCCTAAAGGCTTAGGCTTGGGACTTTGACCTTAGCGTTGCAAGCTTCTTCCGCCGGCCTCGCAATTGGCCTTCGCTGGCACCGTCCCGCCTATGGCTTAGGCTCGGGACTTCGGCCTCAGCTGTCTTCATAAGCTTCTTCCGCTCGGGCTCGCAATTGGCCTCGCTAGTACCGTCCCGCCTAAAGGCTTAGGCTTGGGACTTCGACCTTAGCGTTCTTCACGAGCCGCCTCGCTCAGTACTTGCATTGGCCTTGCTGGCACCAGTCCCGCCTAAGACTTAGGCTTTGGGACTTCTGGCCTCAGCGTTGTCTTCATGAGCTTCTGCTCGGGCCTGCAATTGGCCTCGCTAGGTACCGTCCGGCCTAAAGGCTTAGGCTTTGGGACTTCTAACCTTAGCGTTTTTCGCGAGCTGGTTCTTGGCTTCAACTTGAATTTATATTACAAATGTTTTTCTTACTCTTACATACATTTGAGTTTTTACATATCCCCATTTTGGGAAGGAATCTTACATTAACACTCACATTACAAAGAAACTTACTAGAAGTATTTCATCAAGAGTTGTGCGTTCCACGGCCTCTTGACCTCTCGTCCATCCGGAGGAGCTAGCCTGAGATGCTCCCGGTCCCGCTAATCGAGTGACTCGACAAGTGGCCTTCCCACTTGGCCCTAGCACACCTTGCCTTGGGTCCTTCGTGCTCTGGTTAACTCTTCTGAGTACCCAATCACCCACCTAGAACCGGCGAATGTGCACATTTCGTTTGTAATGACGAGCCACTCTCTGTTGATATTCTGCGATCTTAAGCAATGACCCTTTCTCTCTTATCTTCCAAGCAAGTCCGCACTGCGCACATCCGCTTGTTGTTTTGCTCCTCATCAAGTGTTCTATCTGATGCATCCCCATTCCTATTTCAGCAGGAACCACTGCTTCGTGCCCAAACGCCAAGGAGAATAGGGTCTCTCCAGTGGCCGTTTTGTGTGTGGTTCTGTAGCCCACAAGACACCAGGCAGCTCATCCACCCAGGCTCCTTTTTGCTCGCCCAGTCTGGTCTTCAGGAGGCGTTTTATGGTTTTGTTCGCAGCCTCTACTTGTCCATTGGCTTGTGGGTGTGAGGGAGAGCAAAATTTCAGCTCTATCCCCATATTTCGGCAGAAGTCTCTGAATTTGCCGTTGTCAAACTGTCTCCCATTGTCTGTAACCAATGCATGAGGAATCCCATACCTGCAAATCACATTCTTCTAGATGAAGTCAGTGGTTTTACATTCCGTGATGCTGCTCAAGGCTCCCACTTCGACCCATTTAGTGAAATAATCAATTGCGACTATGGCATGGGTGGCAGATGCTTTCCCCTTCGGTAGTGGCCCGATCAAATCAATTCCCCATTGAGCAAATGGCCATGGCGAGCTCATCATCGTAAGGTTCTCCAGAGGCTGAGTTAGGTAGTTGGCAAAACTCTGGCAACTCTTACAGCTTCTGGTCTTCTCCTGAGCATCTTGATGCATGCGGGGCCAAAAGTATCCTTGCCTCAAGGCCTTGAAAGCCAAGGACCTCGCGCCAGAATGATTTCCCCAGATTCCTTCGTGTATCTCTCGGAGGACATAATCAGCCTCCTCCTGGTCTAAGTACCGCAACAAGGGGAGAGTGTACCCCCGTATATATAAGACCCCGTCGATGAGAGTGTACCTGGCTGCTTTGCACTTCAACTTCCTTGCTTGCTTCTTATCGGCCGGTACTGTCCCTTCCTTGAGGTAAGAAACGATCGGCTCCATCCAGGTGTTGCTCGTTGATAAGCTCATCACCTCGTCCTCCTGCTCGATGCTCGAGCAGGTCTTGATCTCCAAAGGGATACACTTCGGTATCTTGGGGTCCAATACGGCTGCCATGCGAGCTATCATATCAGCTCAAAAATTCTTTCCCCTTGGGATTTGTTCCACCTCGATAACTCAGAAACTCCCCATTAGCTGCTTCACCTTCCGTAGGTAGGCTTCCATCTTCTCCCCCTTCGCTTGGAAGCTCTCGTCGAGGTGGTTTATCACCAGCTGTTAGTCTGTTCGAAGCTTTACCTCCTCAACTTTTACTACCGAGGCGAGCTTTAATCCCGCTATTACAGCTTCGTACTCGGCCTGATTGTTGGTAACTTCGAACTCTAATTTCACAACTTATTGCATCTCTGCCCCTTCAGGACTTAGGAGCACACCACTTCGCATTCTGGCGTCCACTTTGTCTTCCTGCCTTTCTTCATTTCTTGAAAGAAGACTCAAGATTTATCCGTGGCTCGAGATACGAACCCGCTGAGGGATGCCAGCTTACGGCCAGACTTTAGTATCTCCTCGAGTCGTGGGATCTCATTTCCACTATTGCTCTTATCTTCTCCGGATTGGCCTCGATCCCTCCGTGACTAACCATGAAGCTTCAAGAATTTTCCCGAACCAACTCCAAAAGCACATTTTTCCGGGTTTAGCTTCATCCCAGACTTACTTAAGAGTGCGAAGGTCTCTCTATGTGCCTTACATGCTCCCTCGCGTCTTTCGACTTGGTGATCATGTCATCCACATACACCTCCATCGTTCGACCAATGAATGGTTTGAAGACCTTGTTCACCAACCTCTAGTATATTGCTCCCGCATTCTTTAGATCGAAGGGCATGACCTTATAGCAAGACAACCCCGATCGGTGATGAAGGTCATGCACTCCTCATCGATCGGTACATGGAATCGGTTATATCCCGAGAATGCATCCATAAAACTAAGCAGCCCGTGCCCCGCCGTAGAATCCACCAGTTGGTCTATCTTTGGTAGTGGGAAGCTATCTTTTGGGTAAGCCTTGTTCACATCTGTGAAGTCCACGCACATTCTCCATTTCCCACTTGCTTTCTTCACCAGCACCACATTCGAGATCCATTCGGGTAGAGACCTTCCTTATGAATCCCGCTTCAGCAGCCTTCTCCACCTCGCAATCGATGGCCTCATATCTTCTTGGTCGATGCATCTCCTCTTCGCCTCACCGGCTTAGCATCCTTCCAGTATTGCCACCGTGACATGCTACTCGGGTCAATCTCGGCATATCCTCATGCGTCCATGCGAACACATCCGCATGTGCTCACAGACACTCCACCAACTTTTCTTTCAACTGCTCGCTAATGCCTGAGCCGATCTGGATTTTCTTCCTGGTCGCCTCGCCTCACCTCGACCTCCTCCAGCCTTCTCACCGGCTCCTTCCTTCCATTCCTCGACTCCCCTCGAGTCTAGCGAGGTTATCTCGCATGGTTTCTTTGGCCGCCACAACAGTAGCAACTCCTCGCCACCCTCTGGCTGCCTTTCACGACCCCAACAGCCCCATTCACTCGATACTTTAGGGCCAAGTAATGGGTGGATAGCATGCACTAGCTGATCCTCATAAACGGCCTCCCTAAAATTGCCTGGTATGGGCTGGCTTTATCTACCACCACAAAATCCAGCATCATGTTCTTTTCAAAAGGCCTTGAGCCCATGGTTACCGCCACTGATGATTCCTGAGGTATCGCCTTCCTCCCCGAATCCTTTCAAGGAAGTGCTCAGATGCTCGAGGCTCGCACTGTTATTCCCAAATCCTCGAGTGTGGATTTGAAGAGAATATCCACCGAGCTTCCCGAGTCTACCAGTATTCGGTCAACTTCCTTGTTAGCTATGTTGGCCTTTACAACCAGGGCATCCTCGTGGGGCTACAACACCCCCTCCTCGTCCTCCTCTGTCCACATAATAGGCACCTGCTGGACCTTGGCCTTTTTGGCAGTGGGGGCAGTGAACAGGACCTCTCGGCCGACAGTGGCATATCTACAATAGTTCTTCCGAGCTCTATTCGAACTTCCTACCATGGAAGGCCCTCCTGAGATCACCCTTGTGGCCGGTGGTTCCATGTCTATTTTGTAAGCTCGATCATCTTCCTCAGGCTGCTGCTCAACCACCGAATACCCTCCTTCAATAAACTCATCCAAGTACCGATTCCTAACCAGATCCTCCACCTGGTTCTTCAAATCACGACACTATGATGTGGAATGGCCGTGGTCACCATGGAAACGGCAGAACCGCCCCTTGTCCCGTTTGCCAGCTGACTTGGCCATTAGCGTTGGAGGGCTCAGCAGTCCTCGCCCTCACCCACTTGAAGTATCTCTTCAAGAGATACCTTCAACCTCGTGTATCGCCTGTAAGCGGGCTTTGCTCCACCATCCAGTATCGCCCGATCCTCGGGAAACTTCTCGTGAGGGTGGCAATGGGCGATCCGCTCTGTTGTGGTTCATCTCAGGTCTGCTTGGTGGATGATTGCGAGATGCGTGGTCGTCATGACGCCTGTACTCCCTGTGATCCCAACCTGGAGACCTGCGAGGTGGCAGGGGAACCATCCTCGTGGGGAGCTCTCGGTAAGTGGTTAGTACGAGACGACCCATCCTCGTTGCTTTTAAGCTTGCGATCCTCGGCAGGACCTCCTTTCTCCTTTCTCTTTGCTCCATTGACCTGCTCACTTCTCAGCTTTGCAGCCTTCTCCTCTTCAATTACCATATCCAGTTTTACCTGCTCATATGCGTCCGAATATGAACGGATCGAAGGACTCCGCAGATTATACCATGGTCTCCCCATCCGGATCCCATCCTTCAGTCCTCTCAGCGCATGGGGATGATTAAACGCACCAAGATCTAGGACCGATCTATGGTATCTTTTGACAAACTCCTGAGGGACTCTCCCTCCCTCCGCCTTACTCGACAGCTCCATCATATCATCCTCTGGGTCACTCGCACCGAAATTGCTCTGCAAACTCCCTACACATCTGCTCAAAGCTCGTGATGCTTCCCGTGGAGCCTCATGCAGTACCATTCTCTTGCCCTTCCCTCAAGAGTGAGCGGGAAGGCCCTGCACCTCTACGCTGCCGACAGACCCTGCATTCCTGTCATATCGTTAAACAGCTCTATATGCACCAGCGGATCGCTTTTTCCCAAAAATTTCAGATCTGGGAAGCGGAAGTCACGTGGGATCGTGACACCCATGATCTCCGTTGAGAGTGGGAATCGTTGTCCAAAGATTATTCGCCACTTGGGCTCTTTCCGCTCCCCGAGATCCTCCACAACTCAGTGCCAACCCACACACCTCCCTCCAGCCTCCTCCAGCACGGAGGTCAGTCATGATCCTGCAAGTGCCGACGAGACCCCTTTCCTCCATATTTGTCTCCTCCTCAAGACAACGCTTGGTGCCCTAGGTCTTGGGCTTCATCTCCCACATTCTCCCGAATGGGAGCATTCCCACGACTGGATTCGTGGACGTCATTACATGCTTTCCTCTGTCCGTCCCTGAGTTCTTTTGTAGTATGGAGGTCAGAGTCTCCATTTGTTTCTCCATCCGATCCATTCTGCCTTGGATCTCCCTATTCCGAGCCTCGTTGGCCACTTCTCTCAAAGTCACCGATTCCTCTGGACTCACACCTCTTCGGCTGTTTCCTCTCATTGTTAGGTTGTGTGTCCTGAAAGTGTTGGGAAATCAGACTTTTTGAACTGATCCCCACAGACGGCGCCAAAAAATGTTGATGCAGTTTTCCCATGTCCTTTCAAACAGTGCTAGAATCTTCTGCTCGCAGCTAACTCGAGCTCGAGCAGGACTGTCTCCCTCTTCCTATTCCTCTATTTTTTCCAGAACGGAAGTCTCCCAGACCTATACTCACAGAAAACAATGTCAGGGGTCGCCGGGTGTTGTTCCGGTGAAAAACCTCCGACGCTCAAGTCAATAATCGTGTTGTTCTTTTTGGTATCTCCCTTAGTTAGAGAGACCGGAAGAATGAAAAGGGAATTTTTAATGAAAAGGGAATTTTTGCCTTTCTTTTTTGAATAAATATGGAGTCTTTCGGAGAATCAGGGTAAAGGGAAGTAAGGATAGGAAGAACCTATGTGAATTTTTGGAACCCCTGCAACTTGCCCATCCGTTTCCTTTTATTCTCTGTTTTTCCCGCCTTTTCTCTCCGAGAGCATCCGTTCCCGCGTCAGTGGTGTCTGGGTCCCTCTGACAGCCGGGATTGGCGTAATATTCCCTGGGGATGCGCAGCTGTCTCCTTAACCCGGTTCACATGGCCAGATCACCATGTCGGGCATGTGCGCAAGGAATGATGACACCATGGGGGCATGTGCCGGCCATCGGGCAACAGTACCACCACCATACCATGCGGGGCCCTGGTCAGACATCGAAAGGTGTGCCAGGATTCTGAGAAAACTGGTCGGATCTTACATTCCATCTGTCCTATGACTGGCGTAGCCCAGTTGTGCTCGAGAATTTGACTGCAGCCAGCAGAAAGGAGAGCTCGGGTTTCGATCAGTCTTCGAGCTCCCCGTCCTTGTCCAGCCTTGACTGGACCTGATGACCTCGAGCAGGCAAGAGAGGTCGGAGCTCGAATGACTCTGAATTCCTCGACCTTGACCAGCTTTGACATTTAGTGAGATCGTCTTTATGCCAGTGGTCGGGACTTCTGCTCGAGCTGAGTTGATCTCGGGGTATTTTATTCGAGCTGGAAGGGCCTCGAGGAGACCTGCCCGATATTACCCAAACACCAATTACTTTCTTGGGGCTTGCTGTGATGGCCTTACAGACTTGTGAGCAATTTGCGTTGTGGGGGTCAAAGAAGGAAAATCAATGTTTTCTCTCTTTGGAAATTGAATGTGTCTCTTCGGAAGATTTAAGATATGAAAATTGAGAGATTTGTTATGTGATGGTGAATCTGTAAAACAGAACAGGAGAGGCAGCAAGGTTCGACAATTTTGGCGGGTTTTGGAAATATTTGAAAGCAAGATATTTGGTAATGGTTGACTTAGATTAAAGGGAATCAGATGGTAGAGAGTGCTTTGGCTTGGATTAAGGGGAATCAGATGGTAGAGAGTGCTTGTGAGGGACTCAAGTGGATTGCTAGACTAAGCGGATCGAATGAGGTGGGGGAGTGTGCTTGTAAGGAGTCACCCGGATTGCTATCCAAGAGAAGTGAGAATTGACCATCTAATTTGAAATTTTCAAATAAGTTATATATTATTTCATTTTGTTCAAATTAAGAAAAAGGGACTTGAAAATTGTAATAAATAAGAGTAATACTACACATCCCAAATTTTTT
Organism: Murraya koenigii; assembly: GCA_025617385.1. Taxonomy (NCBI): domain Eukaryota; kingdom Viridiplantae; phylum Streptophyta; class Magnoliopsida; order Sapindales; family Rutaceae; genus Murraya; species Murraya koenigii. The sequence goes on along the minus strand of CM046817.1, from coordinate 13,622,097 downwards.
ATTTAAATAATTATCTCAAATGATGTAGTGTTCATCAATTGGTTGGTAAGATAATATAATTAATTCACTTTAATTTTACCAACCAATTAATGAATGTCACATCATTATAGTATCAAATATTTATGCATGATAAAAATCGTTATATTTACATAATAAAAATAGTTATAGTATCGAATATCGTGTGAATAAAAATAATATACATAATAAATATTTAATAATTAATAATAAATTGTAATACTATAATATAAATTATTAAAAATAAAAAAATTATTTTTTAAGAGAGTTTTCGTTTGTAATGATTCAATAAAATTATGATTGAAAATATATATATTTATTTTTAATTAATTTTAATAATAATAATAAACAAATTATTGTTACATCAAATCTTAATCTACACCAAATACAAAATAATATTAAATATAGTGCAATTCTATTTTATCTCATCCACTCCATTACATCATATCTTGTGTATTAAACGCAGTCTTATATGTATATTTCAAATAAGTTATATATTTCAACTACTAGATATGGGTATTAATTAAGAGGAGGGTCTTAAAAGTAACGCAATACATAATATAAAATATGCTCTCTATAGTATTGATTCAAAAATATTTTGGCATTTATTCAAAAATATCTCTTCTTAATTAAATCAAAATCTTTCTTCTACATAGAAAAACATTTAAAAATAAAAATTTAATAAAATAAAATGACCGTCTTTTGAATTCATGATAGAAATCTATCATACTATAAAAAATATGCTAGATCATGTTCAACATGATGCCGTTTTAAAATAGTGCTACTGTAATTAAAGTTTTTTTAATTAAAAAAAAATCAATAAAATAAAACAATGTCATTGAAGGTTACGACAGATGTCTATCATGCTCTATAAATGGCGTTGGATTGCTAAAAAGAAAATAATAATAATTTTATAGTGCCATTTTTATAATTAATCTATCTTACACACTTTAAAATTATATGTTTATTATAAAACACGATGTCGTTCAATCCACGACAAATTTCTATCATTATTAGCAAACGACGTCGGATTCTTGTCTTATCTTACTTGTGTGAATTGTTTTCAAAACATCGAGCTTACTCAATTACAACGTATTAGCAGCTATGCACCTTTCTTTCATCAAATTTAGGGACATGGTCTAATCATGAGGGTAGTATTTTATCATAACGTCGGATCGTCTCTCGGAAGTGAGAAAGCGAGCAGCAAGCTGGAAAAGCCCTTCCCTTTTTTCATAATAACTGTCGGCTTCATTGCTTTAACTTTGCACGAGTAGTTTCATCGCGATTAATGGGTGGCTCCCTGATTTTTTATGGGCACCGGCTCCTAGGTAATTCAATTATATAGCTCCTCATTATCCCACTCGGTCTTGATATGCGAATCTGAAATCTGAAGGATAACTCACTCATCCCAGCTGGAAAGCAAACCAAGATAGGGCATCGATAACATCTAGGGGCTTAAGTATAATTATTTCAAGAAAATTATTTTATCTTAGTTTCTTGTTCTTTAACATTTGTATTTAGCTATTTAAATCAATTTAATAAGTACATATTAATTTTTAATTTAATAATCCTAAATTATTATATTATTTTATTGAAAAATTATCAATTTACGACTTGACTTATTGGGAATTTTCAAATTACCTCATGCTTTTTTTTTTCATTTTGTATCAAATATTTAAATTTATCAAATTACAATACCTTAAAAATCCCTGCAATGTCATTGTTGTTTAAATAAGGTTAACTATTTAATGGTAAAATGATAACAATTGAAACATCAAGTAGTAAAATGTAATTGTTAGGAAATCATGATGACAAAGTGATTTGTCAGAAAATATTGAGTATTTGATAATACCCAAATAAGAATGTATAATTTACTAAAAATATTAATCATATTTTTATTATTAATATACTTGTAATATATATATAAGAAAAAAAAATATAGATTTCAATACACTAACAAATAAAAAAATTAATGTATTAAAATTATATTATTTTATATTTTAACGTGCATTCTCACTTTAGTAAAAAGTAAGAATGTGATAGTATATATATATATACACACACATATTTGACCACCGCATGCATCCATATTCTTGAAAAACAAGATTCAAAGTATTGCCAAGAGTTTTGAAGCGAATTTGGATCAAGTATTAAGTTGAACTATTCTATACAGACGAATCATGCCATGTTAGGTTATATGTAACGTTCAACAATTTTTAAATTATCACCTAAAATTAAATGGATCATGTTATCTTATATCATATGTATCATCCAGCAATCTTTGAGTTATCATCCAAAACTTTAAAAAAATTTACAACAGTGAAATAATTGAATTATTATGAATGACAACTCATGAAATTATTCTTTGTTACATTACATATAGTATAATCCAGCCCTGTACTGAATTCTTTAATATCTTCCATTACCACACGTGCATTAGCAATATACGCATCAATATTTAAAAAACCCAGCTTTTAAAACCTGAAATTTAAGCGTCAAGATATTGGAAAAACAGACAAAGCAGAGTTTTTCTTTTTCTATTGAAACGAAATCTTATTAAAAGGGAAACAACTTACATAACATGAACTTTCGCCTTAAACAAAGCCAACAAAGCCAACAAAGCCAACCCCTACATGCTAAGACTACAAAGAGACGCTACCCTTGCAAAAAGAAAAAAGGAAAACCGAAACCAAAACAGAAACATATTAAAGACCCCACAACTCACTTTGTCTATTGCACTTCCTGCTTGATTGTTCAACGCCTGCGGCTGGCCGGTTCCTTCTGAGAATTGAAGTAAATAGTGGCCACAGGGAGGCCAAGATCGAGATGCCCAGCAAAGAGCCGAGTGTTGAAGTTAGCCCTCGTTGGTGGCTGCTCAACCAGCCCTAGTGGAGCCTTCTGCTGAAACAGCACCATGATGTATCGATGAATCCCCACCGGTGGCCGTGGACCCATGTACGGAAGAATCTCCTTCCCTGCATTACAAACAGCAAGCAATGAATATTTAGACAGTAAAATTTAAAACGTCAAACAACGTATTACAATATTATGTTAGTCCGGAATTTCTTTATATTTTTACTACTCTTGGCTGACACGTGAGTCTCTACATGGACGCCACGTGGAGACACAACTGCAAGACTTGTGTCCATTAATAACACTCATCTCTCTACAGGTGGCTTGGACGTGTCACCATCCACTGGACGTTTTCTAATATCTTTCGTAAGCACGTGGTGGGGATAATTTCATGGGTGACACATGTGATGTGTAACACGCAGAAGAGTTGTTTCAGTCATTTGAGAGAATTTGCGGCTAGTAACTAATGTTTGATAGCCATTGGGCACTGACTTACTTCGAGAAAATGGGCACAATATCGTCGATGGGATGTAACGCGTAAGAAATTTGTACACTAACTTGCATGCATGCATGCATTTAGAAATAATCCAAAATTAGAAATAATAACAATAAATAATACTCCGGAAAATTTAAAGAAAGAAATGGTTTCAAGAACTATTTTCTTTTTCATGCATAAACTTTACTATAGAAGATTAAAAAGGAAAAATGTTATAGAAGCTATTCGTTTCTACCTTGAGCGGGGTTAGTGCCACCAGGGATATCCACGACGATCCTGAAATGATTAACAAATCGGATGAAGATTTATGAAAGAAAAATTGTAAAGAGACACAGCCCTGATAGACCTGAAATTAAACTGACTGTTAAAATTTCATACCAGTGAACCCACTCCCTCATGCTTGGCTCGCTTGGACTCGGTGCATCAGGATCAGTCATCACCTGCACATGCAGCAAACAATTTTATGTTGTAAATATCACTTTGCATGCTTGTAATCGTAAGAGAGAATGAATAAATAACAAAAGAAAAACATGTATATGAATTCAGATGGAGAGAATAGGGAATAAAGAGCAAGAACAAAACCAAAGTATAAAGCTCATCAGAATGGCCGGTTATGTTGAGTTTTGGTGGGCTGTTAGCCATTGAAGGCTTGACGTCACAGCCGTTGGTGACATGCTTTGAGCCATAGTAAACAGACATGCCCACGCTTGGAACAAACATATCGATGACATCGCCTATGACCCTGCCGACTACTAGAGGATCAACTGAAGCAGCCATTGAAGCTGAAAAAAGGAAAATAAGAAGATGAATAATTTTTGGTTGTTTATATAGCGTTAACCTAGAGGACATGCATAGGGCACTATAAAGTTGATGAAAGCAGATACTTACACATGGCCTCGGGCACCTGAGAGAAAACCACCACCCTTATTGTTTTTTCACTTGTAACAGGTGGCATCAAAGCCGACGGTTACAAAATTTTGTATTAAGCCAACAGAAATGCTCTGGTGCGTGTGTGTTGTTTCATTGCTCTATGCAAAAGCAATATAAGCATGAAACCACATCAGGACAAAGAAAAATTGTAAGGTCTACAGCAAAAATCAGCGGTTTTTGATGATATCATTGGTGGTAAAATTGGACCTGGAAACAGGGTAGTACAGCTCTTACACAAAGTGGTAATAATTCGGGAGATTGGATTTTGGATAAGTTTTGAGTGCAAAATGAATGTAGATAAACTTGGTGTCAATTGTACTGCCGGCTGTTGGTTTATGGTTAAGGAGCCTTCTGATTTTGACAAATTGCAAAACTTCTTCTGTTGTAAGAACACATGTAAGACATTAGTAGAGGTTGGATCCAGCTAATTTTTTCCAACTCTGCTGTGGGGCCAACTTTATCAGTTGTGTGGGATCGTCTAGTTTTTTTCCAGCCAATAGTAGTTTGCCACGTGATTAGCTGTTTTCAAGGGAATATTTTCGTTGAAAATGCTGTCCTGACCGAAATTTTCATGCTACAACCATGGTTGTTTCTTTATTTTTTTTATATAAATAAATTTATGTGTATAATTGATTATTAATAAATAAAAATATAATAATTAAATAAATCTTAACTATAGTTAATATAGGATCAGATATCATAATCTTATTTTTCGTGCTTTTTATTTAATATATTTTCCACTGATAATATACTTGTAATTGTGCAAAATCTACTTCGTGGTTGCCTACTTTATATATAATTATGTAGTTTGCACTTTTTCTTTTCAAATTTTATGAAATTTCAAGTCGTTTACATACTTATATGCCTTGCAGTGGCTGGTTTCATCCTTATGAGAACTTTTTAATTCTTTTTTTCTTATACCTTGGTGGAAGGGATAACTTTATCAAAATGAAAATATAAAAATCACATCTCATCAAAGTGGAGGTACTGAGCCTTACTCTTAAAAAATAAGTTAAAAAACAATCCATAAGATAATAAATGAATTAAAAAAAAAAAGAGCATGCATACATGCAAAGAACCATACAAAAATAATCTAAATCGTTATGAGAACTTTAAAATTGAGGGAATAGCATCCTCATTCTTTGTATTTGTTGCCAAGGTTAGACTTGGTCGTTGATTTTTCGATCATATGAATAAATAAAAATTCGGTAAAAACTTTTTGAATCATACGGTTTCGCTAGCTACGTACGGTTTTCTCTTGTTTGGTTTCATAACAAGAAATTGTTTGCTTTTGTGTTTCGCGTATTTGCAACTCTTAGGTCGCATAATTTTTATGGGTAAAGCTCACTGTATGCTTACGTCCTGTTCAATGTATCATCCTTTTGTTTTCTTTCCAAAAAAATTTAGTTGTTCAGAAAATTAAAGAACTAATAGAAAAAAAAAATAAAACAAGAACTAACATTTTTTAATTTTCTTCTAACAATATCAATTATTACGACCAAATGAAATATAAAATTATTAAGATGAAAATATAGTCATACCTACGTAGGGCTTCTTCCCATATTAAAAAAGCTTATGTAGGCAACGACATAGGATTTGAATGAGAAAAGCCACGTTCTAGAATGTGCATGAGCAAATCTTGTCCAGCTGAAAGTAACCTCATATGTGAAAGAAATTACTAGGAGAGAAAGAGAAAGAATTGTTAAAAATAATTCTACATTTCAAGAATATTCATGTTGTATAATCAAGAATTAATAATTGAATATACGGAAGCGTATTTAAATATGTGCGACCAATTGCTTTCTAAGGATGTGTGGTTTGCTTTTAAGATCAATACATTTTTCTAGAAAATCTTTTAATTTTCTCTCTACACTTTTTCTTATTATGCATGATCTGAGAACCATAACCACTTATATAGATAACTTTTTTGTTATCTTTTGGTATTTCTATTTTAAACACTTATAAAAATAGAAATTACCTTTAAGTCTCTACACATTAAAACACAAATTACTAAAACCCTTAATAGATCACTTTTAACCTTTTGTTACATTTTGTAACACATAATTATTCATATAAAAACCCAACATTAGATTAAAGATCAATTAATCTCGTACTTTGACTATATGTGTAACCTTATAATCATGCTTTCTAAAAATGACTGTATGAGCTCAACTTTGCTATCATTCTTAAAATGTATTTATAACTAATCCAGTCCATCAATCATACCAACATAAGATCAAAGTAGCCTTTGTTACAATTGTCGTAGCTCAACTCTTCAATGGTTAGTATGTCAATACAATTGAATGACATGGAAGTAGATGTATAACATGTGTCAAGTAATGTGATCTTAACATGCCTATTTTCAATTGATATACTTTAAACCTTAGTGAGATCAAACCACATCAAAGCTAGGGTATAAATAAATCAAAACTTTATTTTTGTAGAAAAACCTTAAATATTTATAAATTGAAAAAAAATCTATATTATAAAAGTAATTAAAATTACAAACTCCATTAAAACTGCATATCCTCTAATGACACAACACACATACAAACAATATGCTCATCAGAAACTTTAGGTAACAATCCCTTAGTAAGTTAATCCGCAATCATAGAGTTTGTACTGATGTACTCTATAGACAACTGCCCATCTAAACTCTTCCTTTAACAACAATAAATTTCATATCTATATACTTTAACTACATTGAGCTCCTGTTGTTATTGAAATATAGCACTACTAACTTATTGTTATAAAATAATTTAGTAGTCTATCAATACCATTTATTATGCATAGTCTCGTGACCAAATTTTGTTGCCATATTCCAAGATTGGATGCTCATAACATGTTATAAACTCTGTTACCATCTTAAAAAAAGCTATAAAAAACTATATAAAACCTTTTCAGGAGACAAGAACACCCCAACTAGTAGATAAATGTAGTCCGATGTAGATTTTATACTATCTTGGCATTTAGTAATCAAAATTAGTATACCCAATGATCTCAAGTTGATTTGACTTTTGTTATGTGAGTATGTAGTCATTTGTTCTCTGTAAGGCAAGATCCGCTTGAATACTTTCTAAGAGTCTACTCTTGGATTGCTTAAATATCAGCTTATCATTATAGTAACGTACGCAATATCTGATCACATACAAACCTGAGCATACATCAGACTTTCTACTATTGATGTATAAAGAATCTTCTGCATTTTCTTTCTTAAAAATATTTTTAGGGCACTGATTGAGACTAAACTTGTGTCTCTTAACCACAAGAATATCACATGATTTGTAATCTTGCATGTCATATCTCTTGAGAACTGTTTTAATATAACTCTTTTGTAATAGTCTTAGAATACCTTGGGAATGATCTTGGTGTATTCATATGCCTAATAAACCAAGATCTTTCATCTCAAAATTCTTATAAATCTTTTGGTTTTACACAATAAACCTATATTGTTGCTAGTAAGCAAAATGTCATCGATGAATAAAACTAAAAAATATACTTGCTCTTAGGGGTGGGTTGATGAAAAATTATTATTTTTATTTGGTTTGATTTGATCTTAAAAACCGATCGAGTTTATATTCAGCCACTCAGCCGAGCCACACTGCCACCGATCATCACTCTTAACTGTCTTTTATAGTACAACAATAGTCAGCTTTCGTTCTTGTCTTCGTCGGGTTATATTCAAAGGCTTGTCTTTTTTATTTCTTTTATTCTTGTTTCTCTTGGCTTTATTTCTTTTGGGTTTGTTTCTTTTTCTTTTGATTTTTGATTTTTACCTTGTTGTGGAATATTTTAGGTGTGCAAAGTCTATATCTTTGATGGTTTAGGATCTTAATGTTATAGCATTTTGGGCATAAGATGTAAGGTTGAGTTGATCTTGAAGGGAAAAAAAGAAAATTTATGGGGTTTTTCTTGTTTTATGATTATGTAATTCTTGTGATGATGGTGTTTTTGGGTAATTGTTTCTTTTATTTTTTCCTTCTTTTTAAGATTTGGCTTTTTTAATTTTGCATGTTTATGTTGCTCTGCCTCTGAAATTCAAGCTTAAGATTAAGGATTATGAGTAAGATTAGGCTTAAAAATCTTATATTTTGCCTTTTGGAAATTCCCTTTGCAAGATTGTTGGATTCAATATTTGTTTTCATTTTTCGTGTATGAATAAAGTTGTTCTAGGTGCTATATTTATTTTTCTGTGGAATGAATGCAATCCGATCTGAAATTACTATCTAATCCATAATTAAAACTAGAAAACTGAACCCAAGCCCGAACCCAAATCAAATTTCAAACCGAGCCAAACTAAATTGAAATATTTTTCAAACCGTTTGGGTTGAATTCTAAAAACCCAAATGGGTTGTAAAACTAATCAGCATTTGTAAAAACCAAACTAAAAATCAAAATACCTACCCCTACTTGTCCTACAGAACTTATGACATATGCAATAATTGACTAAATTCATTTTAAAACTAAATGAGAAGATCATTTGATGAAACTTGAAATACCATAGTTGAGATGCTTGTTTGAGCCTATAACTAGATTTCTTAAGTTTACAAATCATATTCTTTGACTTTCCTAACACAAAATATCTTGGACATACTATATAGATCATCTCATCAATATTACCATTGAGAAATATTGTCTCACTTCCATATGATGTAATCAAGATTAAAATATTCCACTAATGCCATTATGACCTTTATAGAGTCTTTGGAAGAAACTAGAGAGAAAAACTCTTTATAGTCGATGCCTTCTTTCTGTATAAAGTTCTTTGCAACAAAACACACGTTGCACCTCTTTATATCACCTCTCGAATCCCTCTTGGTGTTAAATATCCATTTGTAACTAATATGTTTAACACCTTTTGACAATAAGACAAGATTCCACACTTCATTCCTTTCTGAACTTTATCTCCTCATTCATGGCATCGATCCACTTTTGAGAGTTAGAATTTTTTCTTGTTAGAATTCCAATATCCACCTTATTTTTTTAGAGAAATACAATATAGTCATCTGGCACTGCACTTCTTTTTTTCTCTAGTAGATCTCTTTAATAGTATAGATTCTTGAAGTGGTAGAGTTTGTTTTTTTAGAACAATTTCTTGTATAGTGGTTCTCTAATATTGTCTTGAATTTTGTTTTAAAAAAATTCAATAATGGGACCCTGATCAATTCAATAACACCTATGAAAATATCAATATAATCTTCTTCAAAGATAAAGTTCCCTAGTGTGTTTTTACTCGTAAACTCGACATCTCCAAAGAATATAGTATTTATGAATTCAAAAATAAACTTATTCATGATATTATAAAACTTGTATCTATTAGATCTTGCAGAGCATCCAATAAAATAGTAACCCACCATTCTTTATTCTAGTTTCTTGGGAGCTTATAAGACCTTGCCTCAGTTAGATATCCTTAAACATATAAATGCTTTAAATTAGGCTTCTTGCCCATCCAAAGTTCATAAGGAGTTTTTAGAATCTCTTTAGTTGTAACCTTATTAAGGATATATGTTATAATCTTAAACGCTTCTTCTTAGAGTGATGCTAGTAAACTAGAATAATAGTATGTCCTTAAGTCTTCTATTTCATCTTTTAGCAATATTATTCATAGTGGCCAATCTCGGCATGGTATACTATGGGATAATACCGTATTCCTCTAGGAAATTAGCAAATAGTCTTAATTATTATTCACTCGAACCATCATCTCTACCTATTACTCACCACTATAGTCAGATCTCACGCTTTTAATTCTTTTGCTGACTTGGTTTTCAACTTGAGCCTTAAAATTTTTTAATATATCCAATGACTGTGATTTGTTATAAAGCAGATATATGTAGTCATATCTAGAAAAATTGTCTATGAACATTATAAAATCATGTTAACTTTCCAAGCAACCATAGAGAATGGCCCACAAATATCCATATATGTGAGGTTAAGATGATCAAAGTCTTGCTAGCTTCAGATCACCTTTGATTGGCTAGTTTCCTTTTATAACACCTTTGCAAATCCTACATCAACAAAGCAAGGATCCATCAAATGAAGCAATTGTATCCATAAAAAAAAAATTATCATGACTTGACAAAGAATTTGAACCAACAAATTTTGAATCATAAATAATGAACAAGAAAAACTAGATTTGTGTAAAGAAGAAATATAAATAATTTTTTTTAAAAGACAGTTCAACAAATATTTCATTAAGAGTCATATAAAATATAATATTTAATAATAATCTAAATTTTCTTATTACTTCAACTTCAATCGTCTTATCATCACACAAATAGATGTATCTTTTACCATTACTTAGCTTTTGGTATCTCATTTTATACTCTAAGTCTAACTAACATTTCTACTTTTATATATTTTAAGTCTCTTAAACTTCGATTGTATATTTTTGTGTGTATTTTTAAGTACTTTATGTATTTTAGGGATATTTTGGTCATTTTATAATAAACGAGAAGTAGAACAGTAAAACAGGCAACATTTTTTAACTAAGAGCATCTAAAAACTTTAGGAAAGATATAAAGGAAAAAATCATAATTTTAAGATTTTAGTGGGTCTCGCTAACATGACATTGACAGTTGATATAGCGTTGACTGCTGACGTGGCATTGATCGATTACTTTTGCATTGATGAATGATGTGGTAGAAGCCTATTGGATCAAAAAATGAGCTTAAAATACATGCAATGCACTGAATCATGCATATTGACTTTTGTTTTGACTGATGATGTGGTGACATAATAGTGGACTGAAAAACGCGTGTACCGTACATGCATATACACAGAATGACAGCCCTGGTGAAATGTTCCATCCAATCTAACAGTGCTACGTGGCACAATCCTAAGCGTTTTATTGTATATAGATAAAATTTACTATCTATCCAACATGATCTATAGGCTTAATTTGGTATGTTTATTTCCACTTTCTCTAATTTATTTAAATTATTTTGATTTATTGTAGACAGACAGTAATAATCTTATTTAGATTTTGCACTAGTATACTGGCTCCTTAGTACAAGATTATTACTATTTGATACGGTGAGCATTTTACATTAGATTTATTATAGAAAACACTCCTCTAATTCTGTTATAGGTCTTGACTCAATGTTGACAAAAAATTCTTTAGGTTAATTAGTGTATAGACTTGCTACCTTGTTGACAGTTGGATTATTATTACTTGGCACAATGTATTTTTGATACCACATTTAGCATAAGATCTGAGAGAACATGACTAAACTCGCAAACAAGAAGCCAATTCCAATAACTGCCTTTATCAACTAAGTTGATATAGGACTGCCCTTTCTAAGCCCGCTTCTGAGGAACTCTTGGGACTAAGATTCCGTACCTAGTATAGTAAATACAGTAAATCAGAGGGTTAGACTATGTACGGATGTAGCTTACCCAAGATAGGCAGAGGCAGAGGAGGCAAGAACTTGCTCGGCATGTGACTTCTACGGCAATCCCAACTCTTCAGTCCTTATATACGAAATGACTTTGTTCTTCTTCCAAGAGAAGCGGGATATCGACTGGTGACAACCTATTGGAAAAGAGTCGAGTCGATCAGAGGCCGTAATGTAAATCGCTTTCTTGAGCTTGCATACCAAGTTAGGATTCCTAGGAGAAAAGAAGCCTGGGGTTAGAGGAGGCTAAATAGAAACTTATTCTTGCGAATCCCCCTTCCCTTATGTTGTTGAAAGGCATTCTTCATGTCAAGTTGAAATAAGGGCAACTTTTTGATTGCAGCCAATGGCTTGTTTCCCCGCAGACTATATTTATCAGAGTTTGGCTTTTGAGGAGTAAAAATACGCCTCTCATAAATTAATTGGAACAAAAAATGAATATTAAACATATAGTAAAATATTGAGTGTGAATCCTGAGATCTAAGCACTTTATTGTATTGATTAATTTTCAATTCATTCCCGTCATTTTAATTTAAATCTTAAGATAAAATCAACTAAAACTTTCATTACAAGCCCATCAAATAATAATAATGATAATAATAGCTCTACATAATTGCAAACCACCTACCGTGGGATCAATACTCATCACCTTTAATCTATATTGCAATAGATTCGTACGCTTACGAGTTCAATAAAATTTTCACAAAAAATTTTTGACGCCGTTGCTAGGAAGGCGAGTCACTTTAATTCATAGATTTAATTTTCTTTATTGTGTAAATATCTTTTTGTATTTTTTCTATTAATTTTATTTTTGTATCGCCAGTTTAACCGCCTAATAATTTATCTCAATTTTGGTTAATTTATTTTCTTCTAATTTTTGTAATTAAATTTTCATTTTAATTTTCTTTGTATTTTTTTATCTAGTTAATTTATATGGCTGGTTTAACTACCTAATAATTTATCTTAATTTTAATTGATTTATTTTAAGTTGATTTATTTTATTTCACTGTCTTTTTCTTCTTTTTCCTCATTCATAGCACTTCTAGTGTGTTTACATTGCAAAGTTGTAATAGCGTGATAAGTTTAGTATCATAATTTCTACTCTCTTTATTTTTAGTTTTATTTTTGTACATATTCTTTATATAAATAGTCAAAGGTCACTATCAAAAAATTTAGAACCTATAAACTTCGAGCTAGAAAAAAACACGTCGTATACATAAACACATTGCGTCACAAGTTAAAATTGTGAATAAAATTGAAATAAGTTTGCAACAACAACCACAAGCACCTCATTGAGGACATCATTTAAGCACTACTTTAGTTGCTTAGCTGATTTGAGGACATCGTGCATAAGAAATCCAAATGTAGCTGCTATGAGTTTCGAGTTAAAACCTAGTGTGCTAAATTGTTTCTCATCATTCTATGGCATAGAAAATGATGACATATACAATCATTTAGATGATTTTCATGCTGTTTTTCAAAATTTTAATTATGAAAATTTTTCAGATGAAGATGTTAAGCTTATGTTGTTTCCATTTTCTTTAAAAGATAGAGCTCGTTCTTAATTCAATACATTGTCTGCTAATAGTATTACATCATAGGAGCAAATAATTACTAAAATTTTAAATACTTAATTCCCAGTGCATAAAACTAATGCCTTTCGTAGAGAAATCTCAGAGTTTACCCAAAGAGAAGATGATGAATTTTTTGAAGCATAGGAGCTATTCAATAGGCAACTCTTGAAGTGTCCAAATCATGGGTACGAGAAATGGGGCCAATGCCGATACTTTTTGGAGGGACTAGTGTCATATGTTCAAGAATGGTTAATAGCAACAAGTAGATGAGAGTTGATGTCGAAAAATACATAAGAGATTTAGGATTTCTTTTTGTAACAAGCAAATAATTCCCAACAACGAAGCCGATCATTCAAAAATGTAAAAAAAATTAATCAAATGAGTGAATGAAGGAAGTAAAAGAAAGAGTTGAAGGTTTTTCCAACCAAATAATATTATTAATGATTGCGAAATCAACAGAGCCACATGTATTTAATCAGTATGACCAAGATTCATACCCAGACCAAGCTAATGCAATTGGCATGATGGGAAAGCAGCCAAAATACATTCTTTACTTCAATACTAATAATCTTAGGTGGAGAAACCATTCCAACATTTTATTGTCTTAAGGATTCCAACATAACAAAACAAGAGTTCCAGCTCTATCAATGCAACTAGTTCCTTAGGCTTCTTAAGTATCTTAACAACCATTCAGACCATACAATAAAAACGTACTAGAACAATAAAATCAATAAAACAATAAAATCATACTATTGATGAATTGGGAAATGAGATAAGAGATGGCTTCAATTTATAAGCTCAGTCGATTTCAAGCCTAGAAAAGATGGTAGGTTAGCTTGCTTCTTCAGTTCAAAACTTCACAATGATCATTGAGAAGGGCAAATTCCTAAGCTAGCTAGTGCCAAATCCTAAGGGAGTACATAAAGCAAGTACCAACTCAGCCAGCAGTATGAAGAGGTCAAAGCTGTGATGAACTTATGAAAAGGCAACGAAATTGACAACAACGTATAGATACCAGTGACAAAGACTACTCAAGTTGTGTCTATAGATTCTGAGGACTCATTATCAAAGGAGAAAGAAGAAAGCAGTCCACGAGAGTATATCCCCAAAGCTCTATCCCTCAGAGGCTAACTAAAGAAAAGAAGAGAAATTTCACATGTGAGATTATAAAGATCTTTAAACAAGTATGTGTTAACATTACATTACTTGATGCTATAAAGCAAGTACCATTTTAACCGAAAACATCAGTTCCATACTTCAACAAAAAATTCCTCTAAAATTTAAAGAGTTAGGATTCTCTATTATCTCATGTAGCATTGGGAACCACACATTTGATAATACTTTATTGGACTTAGGAGCTAGTGAGAATTTTTTGCCTTACACCGTATTTATAAAACTTGGATTGAGAGAATTACACCCAACTCCAGTTATGTTACAACTTGCAGATTGATCTATGAAAATACTTTGTGGTATTATAGAGGATACGCTTATCCAAGTAGAAAAGTTTTATTTTCCTATCGATTTTATTGTGATTGATACTCAATCAGTGCAAGATTCAAAGAAGCACATTCTCATTATTCTAAACCGACCTTTTTTAGTAGCTGCGGATGCTCACATTCAATGCAGAACTGTAAATATGTAGTTGTCCTTTGGTAATATGACTATAGAGCTTAATGTCTTTAATATTGCCAAATAAACTCATGATGAAGAAGATAAAAATAATTGATATGAATTTTATTAAAGAATTAATTAATCATAATCTTTCTACTAACCTTAGTGACGACCTTTTACAAGAATTGTTAACTCACTTTGGTTTGATTTTTTTATGAGATTAATGCCTCACTTACTTCATCACTAATTATGGATACTGATGAATGGAAGTTAAAAGAAGAGCAATTGGCACCATCTAGGGAAAATCTCATCCCATCAGAATTATTACCAAAGCTCGAGCTCAAACCATCACTCAACACTTTGGAGTATATATCCTTAGGAAAAGAAAATACAATTCAAGAAATCACCTTATCATCCCTTGACTATAAACCAATAAAAAAAAGCAATTATCCCTCCTATAATTCAAAAAGGAGATTACAGCTGGTAGAATTTAAGGAGATTTGCAGCAATGAAAAAGCTAAAGATTATAAAAGGAGAATAAAAGTCTTTCATGACAAGCAAATCATGAGAAAATCTTTTACCCCAGATCAGAAAGTGCTTTATTCAATTTTCGCTTGCATATATTCTCAGACAAGTTATGCTCTCGATGGTCTAGCTCTTTTATTGTCCACACTATTTTTCTACATTGAGCAATTAAAATTAAAAATTCAAAAAATAGTGTCACTTTCAAAGTTAATGGTTAAATATTAAAGCCATTTATAGTACCAATCACATGATAAAGACACCGAAATCGACCAGCTTAAGTGACTTTTATGTGTGAAGCGTCATCTAAATGGCTTGCTCGAATTTTATTAATTACATCCTGTTTAGGATCTATGACCACCAGTATTAGTATCCCACTTTGAAGACCTAGAAAGACAACTCAAGGAAATCGAAGGTGGTATCTGTGAAATTCTATTGGAACTTGATGTAAATTCAATTTGATTATACTCTTTTTTTTTTTACATTGTGTGTTTTTATTTTCTTTTGTTCGCTTTCACATGTTGCTTAATTTCGCAGATTTTATTTTTTAAGTGTGCTTTAATTTGTTACCTCAATTAAGTGGCTAATAATGGTACTCCTTGATAATTAAAGTCGGTTACTTCAGTTTTCCATAATAATTGATATTTTGAGGAGAAGGTATGGATAAAAACACAATCTTAGCAAAGCTTTAAAAACGATTTTCTTCACTTCCTCAGAATGTTCTCCTTACAATCTATAAAGTTTGGTCTGAATGCATACAATTACTCATGAGAAATGACATTCATGCTGACATCCATTGGTTAATTGAAGTCAAAGTACGATTGGCGAATGAATTACCTCTTAAATTTATTATATACAAGCCTGGTTGTGATAAATAAAAAAAAAAAAGAAAATAGAATGTGAAGCTGTGTAACGATTGGCAGATGAGTTTTCAGTTACTTATCATAAGTGTTCTAGAATGGAATGTGATAAAAATTTATGTATTTTAGGAATGGTTTCTAATAATAAAGACAACAAGATTCAATTAATTAGGGATGACTTGAATAAATAGTCATTGGATAATATCCTTTTGTCTCTTGAAACGCATCCTAATGGATACAATAGAGATATTCTCTAATTATGCCCATTATTCCAGAAAGAATATGCACGATATAGTCTCAAAAATCTTACTATAAACGATTATGTTCTATAGTTTATAAGAAAACTGGATAGGAAGCCTATCTTCTACCCATAAAGGGCGTTCAAGCCATTTCTGGACAGAAAATCAGAGTATGATGTGAGTCACATTCATAACTACCAATACATATTATTTTCATTTTTTTTATCATTTGCATTATTGTTTTATCGTTTCCTGTTGTTCACTGCTTACTTTTGAATTTTAGGCCATGAACTTCACGCGTCATTTAACAAACACACCACTTTGTTTATAGTTGTACATCATTATATTTGTTACTAAGATCTTTAAATACGGACTTATTTTATTAGATATTTACAAAATATTTTTTAAGATTGTCTCAATGGCAACAACTTCTAGTAGATAATTTAAGACCATTTGTGTAATACCCATTATTTGATGTTACTTACCTTTTCACTCTTTTTATTTTATTTTAAAACAAAGTTATATTTTTGTTATATCTACAAGTGTCACCCAAGTAGAGTTAAAACAAAAAGGGTAATAGTAGTCATATCTTATCCACAATAAAAGTCAAAACCCTTATTCTTTTTGGCACTTTCATTGCTTAAAAAAAAAAAGAGAGAGAGAGAGAGGAGAAAATATTTTCATTGAAAATAAAAAGAGGAAGAAAGGTGCTGCTTTCTTTTGATTTTGGAAGAAGTTTGCTCGGGGTCTTTTACCTTGTTTTCGGTTGGCTTTGCTTTTTATAAGAGGGAGGTTAAACTCTTGAGGTATTGTTTGTTTAATCCCTAAATATGCTATGTTTTGCTGGTTGGTTGATGAGAGTATGTTGTTAGTAATCTTGAGATGCTGGAGTAGTGTGGATATTACACTGAATATCATTTGATTTACCTGGACTCATGTGAAACTAATTATATTGTTTTAAACTAGAATTCCTGAGCTTTCAGCTGATATGTTTCATGTTCTTAAAGCATGAATTGTTATGATTTTTCAAGGTTATAGTACTGGTGCTGGAAAAATTTAATTTTCAGCAGTAATTCTCAATTCTACAATTTATTTGGTAATTCAAATAGCTTCCATATATTATAGGAATTTGTTTTACAATATCTCTATATGTCTAATTTCTGTAAAATATATTTCATTATTTTTAGCCTTTTATAAAAAATAAATAAAAATAGCAATGTTTGGTGCTACAGTTCTGAATACTGTTTTTCAGAATTTGAAAGGCTAAATTGGGAGTCTGTTTGGTTGCTTTTGATCATTAAATGCCTTATTAATTTTTATACAAATTCCTTATTGTTTCCTCTGTTTGTCAAAACTGGAATTTCTAATTTTGGATATGTGTAACCAAAGATATGAATTTTGAATTGAGTAATAGAAAATTTGGAAATTCTGGACAAGTTTGTTATACCCAAAATAATAATACTTTTAAATTAGTTTCATAAGTCTATAAATTCTGAATTTTATATATATCTTTATTGGTTATGTCTACTGTCATTAAAACAAGAGAAATGAGTTTTTTTTGGTCTTAATGAATATTTTGTGAATTTCCAAAGTTATGGACCTCTGTTTTGGTATTGCTAGACAGTTTTCTGATTTTGGTTAAAAGTTAGTTTTCGAAAATGTTCATCACTAGTGTTGATTCTTGTGGATTTTTATATGAAATGCCACACCTGTGCACAGCAGCTCTGTAAATTTTCATGAATTTCCGACATATGTATAGGTTGTTTAAAATCAGTAAGTATAGGATGGTAACATCTATGTTTAGTGTTATGTTAGTATAAGTATTTGTGGATTAAGGATGTTTGAGGTTATCTTTGATGTCAAGATTGATATGTTACTGATAGGAATATTTACATTATGATTTTAAGAGGTGAATGAGTCCGGAATAGTGGATGAGGTTCTCATTTTGTTGTTACGGTTTGAGGTAAGCAGATTCATGCATGATATACTATGTAATAAATATGTTTAAGATATAAAATCTATGTAAAGATAGAATTGGTTTGTTTTTGTAACCAAATGAATTTTTAAAATAAATGTTTTTTTTAAAAGTATTTTATCAAAAGGTTAAAATAATTAAAGAGAAAATTAAATGTTATTTGAAGACTTTGAAATGTTATTTTTGAAAAGGTATGTGAGATTGATTCAAATGTTTTGGCTCACTGTCCGAAGTACTGTATACAATGTTATGTTATGTTATGGCTAGCTAGCTGAATGGTGATGATGTTGTGCACATATGATGTTATGTTATGAACATTGCGGGGTACAGTACCCTGAATGATGATAAAAACTTCGAGGCATGAGCTAATTATGTTTTATGTTTACATGTTTTAGAAAGTTGGGTTATTTAAATGCTTATAATGGATCCATCTCTTATGCCAAATGATAAAGTGATTATTATAATGTTTAATGTATTATGATTAATAGTTTTGATATTGTGAATGGATTTGCTTACTAAATTGACGGCTCACTCCTCATCTCTAACATTTTGCAGACTGATTAGGAATGTGGCTTTTGGTCATAGAAGACAGAAGTTTTGCTGAGAACCTTGGGATTACTCTGGTTCATTTGTATTTAAAGATACGTTTTTTTATAGGGATATTTGAGAGCTTATTATTATTATTATTTTTGTTGTATAGTGGTAAGTATGATGATGTGAGGTTACATTCCAAATTTCTCTTATGTTTTTCTTGGGTGAGTTTGGGGTGTTTCAATTTGTGTAGTTTTTGGCTTTCATTATAGAACGTACAAGGAGTTCATAGAGGTAGCCTAGATCTTGGTCGAGTCTTAGCAGAGAGAAAAATACACTTAGTATATGGAGGAGGTGATTGACGGTTATCAAAGCTTAAAGTAGAAACTGTTTACAATAGGAGAAACCAAGTGCTAGGTACTATTTTGAAAGTCTTAAAACCTTTTGTAAGCATGTTCGACCTACCAATTGGAGAGGAGTTTGTTGTCTCAACCATACAAGAAAGACTATTTAAAATACTACAATGTGCTGAAGATTTCATTTTCTTACTAGGAGATCTTGCAACTTTAGAGGCACTGTTTACATTTATATTTTAGGCCAAACTGAACATTCATAAAAAACACATCGGCTTGTCAAATGTTAATAATTGTTATGATGGCTTATTTGCATTTCTTAACTACGCAATAAAAATTATTTAATTCATTTCATAGAAAAAAAAAAGCTTTTTATTTATGCTCCTACTGCTAATGATTTATTTGATCTTTTATTGTGGATAATGTCTCATTTTGGTTGAAGGGAGGGAATAGTTGATGATTATGGAATGTCTCAATCCTGGTGAAGTTATTACTGATTTTTGTTGTAGGACCTAACTTTGGCTAAATTTTTGAGTTGAAGATGGCTGAATATGAAGTATAGTGACTTTATAAATGCATCTTTTTAGTCTTAGAGTTAAAAAAAAAAAGTTGCCTTCCTGACCTTTTTCTCAAGCTTTTACATTCAGTTCATGTGGGATCCTTATAACTTCTTAGTTTTCTACATAATTTTTACATTTCAACATGCATATTTTTAATGTTTAGAATATGTTTGGGGGTAAAATGTCAAAAAAAAAGTTTTAAAACATTTTATGTGATCTTTTGACATTAGATGACATAATAACTTTCAAATTTTAGTATTTTTATTACTTTTGACCTTGAGTTATGTTACAGCATGTTTGTTACTATCCATGCTGATGTTGGTGAAAAAAGTGAATTGAGCGAGTTGACAAGTAAAATTGGTTAAGTTACTTGAAGGAATGCATATGCCATAATAAATTTCAAGTGAGTTTTTGAGCCTATCATTTTTCTTGGAGAGTAACCTTTTTTTCCAATTCTTCATACAACTTAGCAATCTACTATACACGATCTCTATATTTTCATTCAAGTTAAACATTAAAAAAAAAAATGTGTTGTTATATCTAAAGGTCTATCAAGCTAATAAATATGAAAAACTATTTAGAGCCCTAGAAGATGATAGAAAGGTCATTTTTGACTCATTTAAGCCTTTTTTCAACTACCATTTTTTGTAAAATATTTATAATTAGTCCTTTCGAGCCTAGTTAAAAAAAATTGTGTCTTCTTTGTTAATTTATCATCCTATTCCACTCCAATTTGCAATAGTACCCTATATTTTATGTGTTCCATCACCAACTCATATTTGAAAAAATTTTAGATGATTATTTTATTCAAAAAAAGGTGCAATATATATATATATGTGTGTGTGTGTGTGTGTGTGTGTGTGTGTGTGTATGCATGTATATGTATATACTAAGAGAGAAAAATTATGTGTAATTGAAAAAAAATAAAATAAAAAAAAGTGAATTGCACCTTATAATTTCCTAAAGATCTTTATCTTTTTTAAAAAAACAAAATTTTACTTTTCCTATTATTCCTTCTTTTTTATCCATGTCCTTAACCTACCTTGCATCTTAATAAAAGTCATTCTTGATTTTAGGGAACTATAATCTAAAGTAGAAGCTAGTAATATAAGCCGAAATGATGTAGTGATACATAAAATTGAATATATTAATTTGACTTAGGACCAAAATATTTTCTAAACCGTGAGCATTATTCTTGGTGAGAGTGTGTGACATTGTCTTTTATTAATTTCTCTCCAGTTATCATTCTTTGAATGATTATTTTTATTGGGTTTATTTTCTTTTGAGAGTGTCACTCTGACTTGTGAGATTATGGTTGATATATCACCTTTGAAAGTGGCTTAATTAATGTAGCTTTGATAATCGATCAGTTTGCATGTGTTTACTTGACTACTCATGTGGATGGTTGATGTGAGAGTGATATCTCTTTAAGCTGGAGATAATGCTTATACTTTTATTTGATTGTTGTCATAATCTAATTGTAGAAGTAAATAAAATTGCCTTGAAAAAATCATTGTGTGTTTTAATTTTGTTATCACTTAATTTACTAGGGACTAGTAATGAGATGGTTGGGGGGTGTGTTCAATCCCAGAAAATACATGTTTATAAAGGGTAAAATTATCATTTTACACCCTAAGTCTTAATAATATCTCCATTTTTATGTGTTTTAAGTCCTTTGAACTTTGATTGTATATGTTTGTGTTTATTTCCTAGTACTTTATATATTTTAGGGATATTTTGGTCATTTTATAATAAACGAGAAGTCGGACAGTAAAACGGACAATATTTTTAAACTCTGAGCAGCTGACATAAAGGGAAAAATCATAATTTTAAGATTTTGGTGGCTGACATGACATCAACTGCTGATGTAGCATTAACTGCTGCCATATCGTTAACGACTATCGTGGTATTGACCGATGACTTTTGCATTGACAGATGATGTGGCAGAAGCCTATTGGACTGAAAAATGAGTTTACAATACATGCAATGTACTGAATCATGCATGTTGACTTTTGTTTTTACTGTTGACGTGATGACATATTAGTGGATTGAAAAATGCATATACCATGCATACATATACATGGAATGATAGCCCTGGTGATTTGTTCCATCCAATCTGAGAGTACCACATGGCACAATCCTAAGTGTCCGAATTGTTTTCATCCGATGACCATGATTTACTCGTTGTATCTATAAATAGGGGCTACCCTCCTTAATTTGACACCCTTAAATCCATTTTTAGCTCCATTTTCTATAATTCCTTCTCTATCTTGTATTTTCTATATATTTTAATAAAATTCTCATTTTACCCCAAATTATAAAATGAGTAGCTAATTTATTTTCAAACTTGGCTAAAAAGTAAAGCCTCAGCATAATCCTTACGTTTAATTTGATAAGTTTATTTTCACTTTCTCTAATTTATTTAAATTATTTTGACTTAAGTGGCGGATAACGGTACTCTGTGATAATTAAAGTCGATTACTTCAGTTTTTCATAATAACTAATATTCTGAGGAGACAAAATGGATAAAAACACAATTTTGGCAAAGCTTCACAAACGATTTCCTTCACTTCCTCAGAATGCTCTCCTTACAATCTATAGAGCTCGATCCGAACTCATGCAATTACTTATGAGAAAGAACATCCTTTCTAACATCTGATGGTTACTTGAAGCCAAAATACGATTGGCAGGTGAGTTACCTCTCAAATTTATTGCATAAATGCCTGGTTGTGGTAAAGGAAACTACTCAAGAAAATGAAGAGCTCGACGGCTTCCAGTTGCTTGTCATAAATGTGCCAAAATGGAATGCAAGAAAAAGACATGTAATTTAGGAATGGTGTCTAATAACAAGAAGACAAGATTCAATTCATTAGGGATGGCTTGAATAAAGAGTCATTGGATAATATCCTTTTGTCTCTTGGAACGCATCCCAGTGGATACGTACATAGAGCAATTCTCCAGTTATGGCCATTATTCTAAAAAGAACATGCAAGATATAGTCTTAGAAATCTGACTATAAACGACGTTGTTTGCCAGTTTATAAGAAAACTGGATGTTCCTATCCTCGACTTATAGAGGGCTTCCAAGCCATTTCTAGACATAAAATCAGAGGAAGATGTGAGCCACAAACAACTACAAGTACATATGTTTTTTCTTTACTATTATTTGATCATTTGCATTATTGTTTTATCTTTTCTTGTTTACTTTTTGCTTTTGACTTTAAAGCCCCAAATTTCACACGTCATTTGAAAAATGCACCACTTGCTTTACAGCTGTGCATCATTATAATTGTTACCAAGATATTTAAATATGAGCTTATTTTATTAAACATTCACAAGTTGTTTGCTTTTATGATTGTCTAAATGGCAGAACCTTCAAGTAGACAATTTAAGAACATTTGTGTGGTTTCTGGGTTTCACTATAGAAAGTATAAAGAGTTTGTTGATGCAGTAATAGATCTTGGTCGAGTCCTTGCATAGAAAAAAAATACACTTAGTATATGGAGGAGGTGATCGAGGAAGCCTCATGCTAGGCATCATTCCAAAAGCCTTAAAACCTCTTATAAGCATGCCCGGCCCACTAATTGGAGAAGAGTTAGTTGTCTCCACCATGCAAGAAGGACTATCTGAAATGCTACAACATGCTAAAGCTTTCATTTTCTTTCTAGGAGATCTTGTAGCTTTAGAGGCATTATTTACATTTGCATCTTGGGCCAATCTGAACATTCATCAAAAACCCATTGATTTGCTTAACGTTAATAACTTTTTTCATGGCTTACTTGCATTTTTTAACCATGTAATAAAAAATCATTTCATTCATTTCACAATAAAAAAATTTTATTTGTGCCCCTACTGCGAACGAGTTACTTGATCTTTTACAAGCCTATAGACCAGAGCCAGATCCTAGGACATCTTTACTGGATTAGTCGACTGATGATGGTAGCAGTAGCAGTAAGAAGCATAAATTAGATTTAACTCACTATCTATAAATTTTTTCTTTCATTTTGTGATTGCAGCACTCAGGTGATGTCTTTTAAACCATACTTCTTTCCTTTAAAACATTGAGGACAATGTTTCATTCTAGTTCGGGGAAGGGAATAGTTGATGATTGTGGAATGTCTTAATCTTGGAGAAGTTATGTTTTTTTACTAATTTTTTTTGTAGTGACTCTAGAAACGCATCTTCTTAGTCTTAGAGTTAAAAAAAATAAAATAATAATAAAATAATTAGGCATTTTATGTAATCTTTTGACATTGAATAACATGATGACTTTCAAATTATTGTATTTGTATTATCTTTGGCCTTGAGTTATGTTACATCATATTTGTTACTCTGCATGCTGATGTTGGTGACAAATGTGAATTGAGCGAGCTGACGAGTGAAATTGGTTAAGTTACTCGAAGAAATGCACATATCCTAATAAATTTCAAGTGAGTTTTTGAGCCTATCAGTTTTCTTGGAGAGTAACTCTTTTTGCCCATTTTTCATATAATTTACTATACATGATCTCTATATATTCCTTTGAGTCAACCATTTTAAAAAAAAATTTGTGTTGCTATATTTAAAAGTCCATTGAGGTAGTAAAAATGGAAGATTATTTAGAGGCCTAAAAAATGATGAAAAGGCCATTTTGATCCGTTTGAACCTTTTTCAGCCATCTCTTTTGTAAAATATCCATATTTAGCCCTTTTGAGCCTAGATAAAAAAAAAAAATTGTGTTTTCTTTGTTAACTCATCATCATATTCTACTCCAATTTAGAGTATTACCCTACGTTTTATGTGTTCCATCACCTACTCATGTTTGAGAAAATTTTAGATAATTATTTTAAAAAAATTGGTACAATACATATATATATATAATAATAATAATAATAATAATAATAATAAATGAATTGCATCTTATAATTTCTAAAAAATCTGTATTTTTTTTCTCAAACAAAACTTTATTTTTCTTATTATCACTTCTTTGTTAACCATATCCTTAACCTACATTACATCCTAATAAAAGTTCTTCTTGATTTTAGGAATCTATAGTCTGAAATAGAAGCTAGTAATATGTACTAAAATGATGTAGTGATACGTATATAAGAAAAAAAGTTGGTTTGACTATTATTTCATTTGATGTTATATTATATGCTAAGCTATGGGCATTATTATTGGTGAGGGTGTGTGATATTGCCATTCATTAGTTTCTCTTAAGTTATCATTTTGAGAGTGACTGTTTTTCATCGGTTTATTTTTTTCTGAGTGTGTCACTCTAACCTGTAAGATTTTGGGGTTGACATATCATACTTGAAAAATTAATGTAACTTGGATAATTGATCAGTTTGCATGTGTTTGCTTGACTGACTCATGTGGATGGTTGATGTGGGAGTGATATCTCTTTAGACTGGAGATAATGCTTATACTTTTATTTGATTATTGTCATTAATCTAATTGAAGAAGTAAACATAATTATTTTTAAAAAAAATAGTTGAATTTTGTTATCGCTTAATTTGCTATGGAGTAGCAATACGCTGGTTGGGGGGTGTGTTGAGTCCTAGAGAGTATATATTTATAAAGGATTAAATCATCATTTTACACTCCAAGTCTCACTAACATCTCCACCTTTATATATTTTAAGTCCATTAATATTTAATTGTCTACGTTTTTATGTATTTTTAATACTTTATGTATTTTAGATACATTTTAGTCATTTCTCAATAAACAAGAAGTCAAACAGCAAAACGGACAGCATTTTTGAACTCAGAACAGCTAAAAACCTTAGGAAAGATATAAAGGGCAAAATCATAACTTTTAGATTTTAGTAGGCCCCACTAACGTGGTGTTGACTGCTGACATGGCATTGACTACTGACGTGTCATTGACCAATGATGTGGCTTTGACGGATGATTTGGTAGAAGTCTATTGGACCGAAAAATGAGCTCGGTACATGCAATGCACTGAATTATATTTGTTGACTTTTACATTGACCGATGACGTGGCAGAATATTAGTGGACTGAAAAATGCGTATGCTGTACATGCATATAACGGAATGTCAACCTTGGTGACGTATTCTAACTAATCAGAGAGTGCCACGTGGTGCAATCCTAGGCTTCTTAATTGTTTTCATCCGTTGGCCATAATTTACTCGCTGTATCTATAAATAGGGACTCCCCCCCGAATTTGACACCCCTGAATCCATTTTTAGGCTCTATTTTTTGTAATTCCTTCTACATTTTGTATTTTCTACTTATTTTAATAAAATTCATATTTTACCCCTAGTTATAAAATGAGTAGCTAATTTATTTCGGCGCTTGGGTTAATGGTGAAATCTCAACATGATCTATGGACTTAATGGTAAGTTTATTTTCACTTTCTCTATTTTATTTAAATTGTTTTGACTTATGATAGAAATATAGTAATAATCATGTCTAGATATTACACTAGTATACCGGCTCCCTAGTGAAAGATTATTACTATTTGGTATGGTCAGTACTTTACACTAGATTTATTAGAAAAAAAATCTCCCTCTAATTTTTGTGGTAGATCTTGACTCATTGTTAATATAAAAATTATCTAGGTTAATTAGTGGAAAGTCTTGCCACCTTGTCGACAGTTACATTATTATTATCTGGCACAACGTGTTTTTGATACCACGTTTAACATAAGATTATTCTTCTTGACACAATGAGCGCTTGATGTCATATTTATTAGAATTAGGTTTATGAGGAGTGAAAATACCCCCCTTATAAATTAATTGGACATAAAAAAAGAATATTAAGATCACGGTGAAATATTGAGTGTGAATACTAAGACCCAAGTACTTCATTGCATTGATCAAGTACCAATTTATTCTCTCAATTTTAATTTCAATTTTATGATATAATAAACTATAAAGTTTCACAAAAAGCATAAATAATAAAGAATAATAATAACTCTATATAATTAAAATCTACCTCCTCGAGGAGGTGACTTATTTCAATTCGTAGAGTTAATTTTCTTATGTAAATATATTTTTGTATTTTTATTTTCTTGTAATTTTCTTTTTATATAGATGGTTTAACTGCCTATAAGTTTAGTTGATTTGTTTTAAGTTAATTTATTTTCTTTTAATTTTTGTAATTTAATTTTTATTTTATTTTTTCGTAATTTTAAATTGATCTTGTTAATCTATATGGTCGATTTAACAGCCTATTAATTTATTTTAATTTCAATTTATTTCAATTTTAGTTAATTTATTTTATTTCACATTTTTTCCTTCTTATTGTACATTCATAACACTTGAGTGTATTTTCATAATAAAGTTGTAACAAGCATGATAGGTTAGTATTATAATTTCTTTTATCTTTATTTTTAATTTTTCTTTTGTATGTATTCTTTACATGCATGGTTGAAGGTTACTATCACATAATTTTGAACCCATAAACCTCGAGCTAGAGAAAGCACGTCGCACACGTAAACACGTTACATCACAATTGGAAATTGAGGATAAAATTAAAATGGATTTGCAATAACAACCATAAGCACCGCAGGAGCGGCCATTTAAGGATTACTTTAGTCCCTTAGCTAATTTGAGCACATCATGCATAAGACACCCAAATGTTGCTACTAGGAGTTTTGAGCTAAAACCTAGTGTGTTAAATTGTCTCCCATCATTCTGTGGCCTAGAAAATAAAGATCCATACAATCATTTGAATGATTTTCATGCTGTTTGTCAAAATTTTAAATTTGAGAATTTTTCAGATGATGATGTAAAGCTTAGGTTGTTTCCATTTTCTTTAAAAGATAGAGATCGTTCTTAGTTCAATATATTGCTTGCTAATAGTATTACCTCATGGGAAAAATCATTACTAAATTTTTAAATAAATACTTCCCAGTGCATAAAACCAATGCTATTCGTAGAAAAATCTCAGAGTTTACCCAAAAAGAAAATGAGTAATTTTTCGAAGCATGCGAGCAATTCAATAGGCTACTCTTGAAGTGTCCACATCATGGGTACGAGAAATGGCACCAATGCCAATACTTTTTGGAGGGATTATTGCTACATGTGCAGGAATGGCTAATGGCAACAAGTGGAGGAGAGTTGATATCGAAACGTGCATCGAAGATTTTTAGGGACAAGCAGATAATTCCCAACAGTGAAGTAGATCATTCATAAATGTAAGAAAATTAAAGGAGTGAATGAAGTTCATGTTGGTGAGTCAAGATTAGAAATCAAAGAAGTCAAAGACATAGTTGAAGGACTTTCTCGCCAAAATAGCATCTTTGACGGCTGTAAAATCAAAGAGCCACATGCCTATAATCAACTTGATCATGAATCATATCCAGATCAAGCTAGTGCAATTGGTCTGATGGGAAAGTAGCCAAACTACAATCCTTACTGTAATACTTATACTCCTAGGTGAAGATGACATCCTAACTTTTCATGGTCTCAAGGATTTTAACAAAACAGAGCTCCAGCTCCAGCTCCATCAATGCAACCAGCTCCTCAGGCTCCTCAATTCTCTCAACATCCATTCAGACCATACAATGAGAACCAGAATTACTCTTAACCTATCCAAAATTTTAAAAATTGGACTTACTCTGTAATAGATCAACAAAATTGCACCATTGATGAACTGTGGAATGAAATGAGAGCAGGCTTCAATTCACAAGCCCAGTCGATTTTAAACTTAGAAATGATGGTAGGTCAGCTAGCTTCTTTAGTTAAAAACTTAACAATAACCGTTGAAAAAGACCAATTCCTAAACCAGGCAGTGCCAAATCCTAAAGGAGTACATAAAGTAAGTACTAACTCAACCCAGCAATATGTAGAGGTCAAAACTGTAATGACCTTACAAAAAGGCAAAGAACTTGACAACAAGGTGGAGATGCCAGTGAAAAAGACGAATCAAGTAGTGCCTGTAGATTTTAAGAATTCATCAAAGGAGAAAAAAGAAAGCTGTTCATGAGAATATGTCCCTAAAGCTCAATTTCCTTAGAGGTTAGTTAAAGCAAAGAAGGGAAATTCCACAAGTGACATTATTGAAATCTTTAAACAAGTAAGTGCTAACATTCCTTTGATTGATGCTATAAAGTAAGTACCCTTTTATGCCAAGCTTTTTAGAGACCTCTGCATTAAAAAAAGAAGCATTCATGTTTAAAGAAAGGCATTTTTAACCCAAAACATTAGTTCCATACTTCAACAAAAAATTCCTGCAAAATTTAAAGACACAGGATCCCCTACTATCTCATATAGCATTGAGAACCACACATTTGAGAATGCTTTATTGGACTTGGGAGCTAGTGTTAATCTTTTGCCTTATTCTGTATTTGTAAAACTTGGATTGGGAGAATTACACCCAACTCTAGTTGTGTTACAACTTGTAGATGGTCTATGAAAATACCTTGTGGTATTGTGGAGGACGTGCTTATCCAGGTAGACAAGTTTTATTTTCCTGTTGATTTTATTATGATTGATACTCAACCAATACATGATTAGAATAAGCACATTCCTATTATTCTAGGCTGACCTTTCTTGGCAACGGCTGATGCTCACATTCAATGCAGGATTGGAAATATGAAGTTGTCATTTGGCAATATGACTATGTAGCTTAATATCTTCAACATTGTCAAACAACCTCATGATGGAGATGATGAAATTATTAATATGAATTTTATTGAAGAATTAAATGATCATGATCTTTTTTCTAACCTTAGTGACAACCCTTTAAAAGAATGGTTAACTTATTTTGGTTTGGTTTTTGACCAGATTAATATCTCATTCGATTCATTACCATTCATGGATATTAATAACTGGAAGTTAAAAGAAGAGCAATTGGCACCATCTGGGGAAATTCTCATCCCATCAAAATCATTACCAAAGCATGAGCTTACACCGTCACCCAATATTTTTGGAGTATATATCCTTGGGAAAAGAAAACACATTGCAAGAAATCACCTCATCATCCCTTGACAGTAAACAACTAAATGAAAGTACCATTTACCCCTGCCATAGTTCAAAAATGAGGTTCCAACTGGCCGAAAATTTGAGGATATTTGCAGCAATGAAAAGGCTAAATATTACAAAAAGCAAATGAAAGCCTTTCATAACAACCATATCATGAGAAAATCTTGTACACCATCTCATAAAATACTTTTATTCAATTATCACATGCACTTATCCCCAAGTAAGTTACACTCTCGATGGTCTGGCCCCTTTATTATTCATACTGTTTTTCCACATGGGATAATTGAAATTAAGAATCCAAAGAACAGTTTCATTTTCAAAGTTAATGGTCAAAGATTAAAGCTATATCTAGAGTACCAACCACATGAATAAGACACAGATATCAATTTGAACGACCCACTAGATTTGAATTAAGACCATTCTATTTCTTTTCGGTGATTTAATTTTTTTTTATCGTTTCATTTTACTATTCTTTTATTCAAAATTATTTATTTTATGTTAAAGTGCTTTTTATTACCAGTCATATTTTTTTTCCTTACTTATCATGAATACCTCAATCAGACAGATCCTTTTTATCTAACATAAGCGACTTCTAAGTGTGAAGTGTCATCTGACAGGCTTGCTCCAAGTTTGTCAATCACATCCTGTTTGGAACCTCCGACCATTAGCATTAGTATCCCACTTTGAAGAATTAGAAAGACAACTTAAGGAAATCGAAGGTGGTATCTATGAAATCCAATTGGAACTTGAGGTAAATTCAATAAGAGGACGTTTGCAAGTAGTTGTTTGCTAAAATCATTTTTTTCTGTTGTGAGTTTTTATTTTCTTTTGTTTGCCTTCACGTGTCATTTGATTTCACAGTCTTTATCTTATTTAAGTGTATTTAGTTTGTTACCTCGGTTAAGTAGCGGATAATGATGCTCCATGATAATTAAAGTCGGTTACTTAAGTTTTCCATAATAACTGATATTATGAGGAGACGAAATGGATAAAAACACAATTTTGGCAAAGCTTCACAAATGATTTCCTTCACTTCCTCAGAATGCTCTCCTTACATTCAATAAAGCTCGGTCCGAACGCATGCGATTACTTATGAGAAATAACATCCCTTCTGACATCCAATGGTTAATTGAAGCCAAAGTACGATTGGCAGGTGAGTTACCTCTCAAATTTATTGCATAAATGCCTGGTTGTGGTAAAGGAAACTACTCAAGAAAATGAAGAGCTCGACGGCTTCCAGTTGCTTGTCATAAATGTGCCAAAATGGAATGCAAGTAAAAGACATGTAATTTAGGAATGTTGTCTGATAACAGGAAGACAGGATTCAATTCATTAGGGATGACTTGAATAAAGAGTCATTGTGTAATATCCTTTTGTCTCTTAAAATGCATACAAGTGTATATGCACAGAGGGCAATTATCCACTTATAGCCATTATTCCAGAAATAATATGCAAGGTATAGTCTCAGGAATCTGACTATAAACGACCCTGTTTGCTAGTTTATAAGAAACCTAGATGGGAAGCCTATCCTCGACCCATATAGGGTGTTTAAGCCATTTCTGGATGTAAAATCAGAGTAAGATGTGAGCCACAATCACAAATACTAGTACATATCTTTTTTCTTTACTGTTATTTTATCACTTGCATTATTGTTTTATCTTTTCCTGTTGTTTACTATTTACCTTTAACTTTAAAGCCACAAATTTCAGGTGTCATTTGAAAAATACGCCACTTTCTTTACAGCTGTATATCATTATGGTCGTTACCAAAATCTTTAAATATGAGCTTAATTTGTTAATCATTCACAAGTTGTTTGTTTTTATGATTTTTTGAATGGCAGTACCCTCAAGTAGACAATTTAAGAACATTTGTGTGGTTTCTGGATTTCACTATAGAAAGTATAAAGAGTTTGTTGAGTCAGCATTAGATCTTGGTCGAGTCCTAAGAGAGAGAAAAATACACTTAGTATATGGAGGAGGTGATCAAGGGTTATCAAAGCTTATTGCCGAAGCTGCTGACAATAGAGAAAGCCACGTGCTAGGCATCATTTCGCAAGCCTTAAAACCTCTTGTAAACATGCCTGTCCCACCAATTGGAAAAGAGTTAGTTGTCTCCACCATTCAAGAAAGACTATCTGAAATGCTACACAATGTTGAAGCCTTCATTTTCTTGCTAGGAGATCTTATAACTTTAGAGGCATTATTTACATTTGCATCTTAGGCCAATCTGAACATTCATAAAAACCCATCGATTTACTTAATGTTAATAACTTTTTGATGGCTTACTTGTATTTCTTAACCATGTAATAAAAATCGTTTTATTCTTTTCACAATAAAAAAAAACTTTTTATTTGTGTCTCTACTGCTAACGAGTTACTTGATCTTTTATAAGCTTATAGACCGGATCTAGATCCTAGGACATCTTCATTGGATTGGTTTACTAATGATGGTAGTAGCAGCAGTAAGAAGCATAAATTAGATTAAACTCTCCATCAATAAATGTTTTCTTTCATTTTGTGATTGCAACACTTAGGTGATGTCTTCTAAAACTTACTTTTTTCCTTTAAAACATTAAGGACATTGTTTCATTTTGGTTAGGGGGGGGAATAGTTGATGATTATGGAATGTCTTAATCTTGGAGAAGTTTTTTTTTAATAATTTTTATTGTAGGAACTAACTTTGACTTAATTTTTGAGTAAAAGATGGCTGAATATGTAGTGACTCTAGAAACGCATCTTCTTAGTCTTGGAGTTCAAAAAAAATAAAAAAAATAAAAAAATTAGGCATTTTATGTGATCTTTTGACATTGGATAACATGATGACTTTCAAATTCTTGTATTTGTATTATCTTTGGCCCTAAGTTATGTTACATCATATTTGCTACTCTGCATGCTGATATTGGAGACAAATGTGAATTGAGCGAGCTGACGAGTGAAATTGGTTAAGTTACTTGAAGGAATGCACATGTCCTAATAAATTCCAAGTGAGTTTTTAAGCCTATCAATTTTCTTAGGTAGTAACCCTTTTTGCCCTTTTCATACAATTTACTATACATGATCTCTATATTTTCTTTAAGTCAAACATTTAAAAAACAAATTGTGTTGCTACATCTAAAAGTCCATTAAGACAATAAAAATGGAAGACTATTTAGAGCCCTAAAAGATAATGGAAAGGCCATCTTGATCCGTTTGAGCCTTTTTCAGTCATCCCTTTTGTAAAATATCCATATTCAGCCCTTTTGAGCCTAGATAAAATTAAAAAAATTTTAATTTCTTTGTTAACTCATCACCTTATTCTACTTCAATTTAGAGTAGTACCCGACATTTTATGTGTTCCATCACCTACTCATGTTTGACAAAATTTTATATGATTGTTTTTTTAAAAAATGGTGCAATATACATACATGCATGCATACATACATACATACACACACACACACACACACACACACACATATATATATATATGAAAGAGAAAAAAGATGTGCAATTGAAAAAACAAGAAAATAATAATAATAATAAATGAATTACACGTTATAATTTCTTATTGTCACTTCTTTATTAATGATATCCTTAACCTACATTACATCATAATAAAAGTTATTCTTGATTTTAGGGATTTATAGTCTGAAATAGAAGCTAGTAATATGGAGTAAAATGATGTAGTAATACGTATATATATTTAAAAAAAAAGGTTGGTTTGAATATCATTTCATTTGATGTCATATTATATGCTAAGTTATGAGCATTATTCTTGGTGAGAGTGTAGGATATTGTCGTTAATTAATTTCTCTCAAGTTATCATTTTTAGAGTGACTTTTTTTTTTGTTTATTTTCTTCTAAGATTGTCGATCTAACATTTTGGGGTTGACGTGTCACACTCTAAAGTGGCTTAATTAATGTAGCTTTGTTAATTGATCTGTTTGCATATGTTTGCTTGACTGACTCATGTGGATGGTTGATGTGGGAGTGATATCTCTTTAGGTCAGAGATAATGCTTATACTTTTATTTGATTATTGTCATTAATCTAGTTGAAGAAGTAAACATAATTGCCTTTAAAAAAAATAGTTGAATTCTGTTATCGCTTAATTTGCTAGGGATTAGCAATAAGCTGGTTGGGAGTTGTGTTAAGTCATAGAGAGTTTATATTTATAAAGGGTAAAATCATCATTTTACACTTCAAGTCTTATTAACATCTCCACCTTTATATATTTTAAGTCCATTGATATTTAATTGTCTATGTTTATGTGTTTTTTTAAAACTTTATGTATTTTAGGAATATTTTATTCATTTTTCAATAAATGAGAAGTCAGACAGCAAAACGAACAACATTTTTAAACTCAGAACACCTGAAGACCTTAGGAAAGACATAAAGGGTAAAATCATAATTTTTAGATTTTAGTGTGCCCCGCTGACGTGGTATTCATTGCTGGCGTGGAGTTGACTGCCGACATGTCGTTGACTACTTACTTGTCATTGACCGATGATGTGGCTTTAACGGATGCTATGGCAGAAGTCTATTGGACTGAAAAATGAGCTTACAATACGTAAAATGTACTGAATCATATTTGTTGACTTTTGCATTGACCAATGACGTGACAGAATATTAGTGGACTGAAAAACACACATACCGTACATGCATATACACTGAATGACAACCCTAGTGACGTGTTCCAACCAATCAGAGAGTGCCATGTGGTGCAATCCTGGGCGTCTTAATTTTTTTCATCCAATGGACATGATTTAGTCATTGTATCTATAAATAAGGAGCTCCTCCCCTAATTTGACACCCTTGAATCCATTTTTGGGCTCTATTTTCTGTAATTCCTTCTCCATCTTGACTGATGACGTGACAGAATATTAGTGGACTGAAAAACACGCATACCGTACATGCTTATACACGGAATGATAGCCCTAGTGACGTGTTCCAACCAATCAGAGAGTGCTACGTGGTGCAACCCTAGGTGTCTTAATTGTTTTCATCCAATGGTCATGATTTACTCGTTGTATCTATAAATAGAGGGCTCCCCCCTAATTTGACACCCCTGAATCCATTTTTTGGCTGTATTTTCTGTAATTCCTTCTTTATCTTGTGTTTTCTACTTATTTTAATAAAATTTATATTTTACCCCTAGTTATAAAATGAGGAGCTAATTTATTTCCACGCTTGGGTTAAAGGTGAAGCCTCAGCATGATCTATGGGCTTAATTTGGTAAGTTTATTTTCACTTTCTCTATTTTATTTAAATTTTTTTGACTTATCATTGACAGATAGTAATAATCATGTCTAGATAATGCACTGGTATACCGACTCCCTAGCGCAAGATTGTTACTATTTGGGATGGTGAGTGTTTTACACTAGATTTATTAGAAAAAAACCTCCCTCTAATTTATGTGGTAGATCTTGACTCATTGTTGATATAAACATTATCTAGGTTAATTAGTGAAAAATCTTGCCACCTTGTCGACAGTTACATTATTATTATCTGGCACAACATGTTCTTGATACCA
This sequence comes from Murraya koenigii, assembly GCA_025617385.1. Lineage (NCBI taxonomy): Eukaryota > Viridiplantae > Streptophyta > Magnoliopsida > Sapindales > Rutaceae > Murraya > Murraya koenigii. Next base: position 13,586,744 of record CM046817.1, on the reverse strand, counting down.
CATTTAACATAAGATTATTCTTCTTAGCATAATGAGTGCTTGATGTCATATTTATTAGAGTTAGATTTATGAGAAGTGGAAATACCCCCCTCATAAATTAATTGGACCTAAAAAAGAAATATTAAGCCTATGGTGAAATATTGAGTGTGAATCCTAAGATCCAATTAATTAATCAAGTACCAATTTATTCTCTCCATTTTAATTTTTATTTTAGAATATAATAAACTAGGAAATTTCACAAAAAGCATAAATAATAAAGAATAATAATAACTCTACATAATTAAAATCCACATCCTCATGGGATCGACACTCATCACCATTAATATATCCTTTAATAGATTTGTGAGTTCAATAAAATTTGCACAACAATAATAATGTTTGTGGTGCTATAAAAGGTAAGTAGTATGCTTAGCAAATAGCAGGAAGTCATGCAAGTTTTCCCTCCAAGATCCATCTCTTCTCGAGCTTCCCATGGACGCTGAGAATGTAACATACTAGCTTTGAAATAATGTTTGTAGTAGGATTATGTCATGCCACAAGTTTTGGAAATGTTTTATTATTTTTTAATTCATTATTTCATTTTTTCTAATTTTACTCATCATCTATTAACATTAATGGTATAAGTTAATAGTTTGACACCCGTCACCTATTTTTAAAAAATCTATCTCCTTTTTTAAATGTGTCATAATTGACACCCAGTGGGTAATTAATCCTAAATACATTGAAGCCCAAATTACTATAAACCTTATTAGATTACGTTTAATTGGGCTTAACCTTATATGATAGTCTGCAATGAATAGTTATTCACCTATAAGCTCAACATTGGATTAAAGATCCAACAACGCTGAATTAGAATACCTAACATTCTCTTACTTGGGCTATATTAATTATACATATAAAAAATAATTGTATGAGCCCAACCTTACTGTCATTACTGAAGTGTATCTATAATTAATCTGATCCATCAATCATATTAATATAGGATCAAAGCGGTCTGTGTTACAACTGTCGTAACTCGATCCATTAATGACCATTAAGTCAATAAAACTGAACGTTATAGATCATGATGTGGATATATAGCATGAAAATTTCATACAATGTCATCTTAACATGCTTATTTCCAACCGGTTTACCTTAAACCTTTATGAGATCAAACTATGCTAAAATCAGAGTATGAAAAAAAACTAAAACATTTTTTCTATAGAAAATAACCTTAGATATCCATAAACTCAAATAAGTAAAAAAATATTGATATCATAAGAGCATTTAAAATCATAAACTCCTACTAAAGCTGAATATCCCTCAATAATGCAACACCTATATGAGCAGTGTGCTCATAAAACATTTTGAGTCACAATCCCTAATTACTAAGCAGATCCGTAATTATGAAGTTTGTGCCGACGTGCTCTATAAACAAATATTAACTTTAAACTCTTTCTTTAACAACTAGGAACATGATGTATATATGCTTCGACTTCGTCCAGCTTTGGTTGTTATTAGAATACAACACTGTTAACTTATTGTTACAAAATATTTTGAGTGGCCTTTCAATATCATTTACAATGCACAACTCTATGACAAAATTTTGTAGTCATATTCCATGATTGAATACCTCATAACATCCAATGAACTCTACTGTCATAATATAAGAGGGTATAGGAGACTATTTAGCAATCTTCCAAGAGATGGAACCCCCTAATTAGCATATAGATGTAGCCCATCATGGACTTCAACCTATTTTAGTTTCTAGTAAAATCAAAGTCAGTATACCCAATGATCTCAAGCTAATCCGACCTTCAATGTGTGAGTATGTAGTTTTTTTTCTCTCCTCTCTCTAAGTACTACAAAATTTTTTTGGCTGCTTTCTAATGGTCTGCTCCTAGATTAGTTAAATACCTGCCTAACATTCCATCCACTGCCACTTGTGATCTTTCTTGAGTAAATCCGTGAGAAGCCCCTGTAACAATTTTTTTATAATAGTTAGCCAAGCCAAGAAAAGATCTTAACTCAGACACTTTGGTGGGTGGAGTCTAATCCACAATGGCCTGCACTTTCCTCCCATCCATTCTAACCTAGCCTTTGCTAATCAAATGCCCAAGGCCTGTCAGGCAAAATCACACTTTTAAATCTTTATATATAAACTTGAATATACATTAGACTTTTAACTATTGATGCATAAAGAGTCTTTTGTATTTTTGTTCCTTTAAAATCATTCTTAGGCCACTAATTAAGGCTAAACTTGCCTTCTTGAGCTACAAGGGTATCATATGATTTGCAATATTGTATGTCATATCTCATGAAAATTTTTTTGATATATCTCTTTTGTGATAATCTAAGAATACACCAAGAGCGATTTTGGTGTATTGATACGCCTAGTACAGAAAAGACGTCACCAAGATTTTTCATGTTAAATTCCTAGCTAGAAATCTATTGGTTTTGAGTAATAAGTTTATATCATTACTCATAAGCAACACTTCCTCCCATAAAACTTATGGTATCTTCAGTCATTGACCAAATTCATCTTAAAACCAAATAAAATCATCATTTGATGAAACTTAAAATATCATTATCGAGGTATTTGCTTGAGCTCATAGATTGATTCCTTAAGTTTACGAATTGTATTCTTTGGGTCTCTTGACACAATATTTTTTTTGTTGTACTATATAGATCATCTTATTAATATTACTATTGAGAAATGCTTTCACATCCAACTTATAACTCGAGGTTAAAATGCACTACCAATGCTATTATAATATTGAAAGAGACTTTCTAAGAAACTATAAAGAAAGTCTCTTTATAGTTGATGCCTTTTTTCGGTGTAAGTTCCTATGCAACAAGATGTGCCTTATACATCTCCACATCACCATTCAAATCTATTTGGGTTTTAAATATCCATTTGTAGCCAATAAACTTCACACCTTCAGGCAATGAGACAAAATCTCATACGTCATTATCCTTCATGGACTTTATTTCCTCATTCATGGCAGAGTTATAACTTTTCATGGCTCAACAGAAATTTATTGGATTATCTTCCATCACTCTAATATTTACCCTATGTACTTGGAGAAATATAATATAGTCATCTGGCATTGCACTTCTTCTTTCTCTAGTGGAACTCCTTAATAGCATAGGGTCTTGAGGTGGTAGAGTTTGTTCTTCTAGAACAATTTCTAATACGAGCTTTAACATTTTCTTGATCTGTTATAACTTAAGTAGAGCCAAGAATGAGACTCTAATCAATGCTAGTAAAACCTATAGGAATATCAACATATTCTTCTTCAAAAACAAAGTCTCTAACTATATCACTCCCTACAAACTGTTATAGTAGAAGAGGGTGTAAGAGGCTATTAACACTCTTTAGAAAGATGGCATCCCCAGCTAGCATATAGATATAACCCGTCATGGACTTTAAACTATTTTGGTATCCAACAAAATTAGAGTCAGTATACCAATGATCTCAAGCTAATCCGAACTTCAATATGTGAGTATGTAGTCTTTTTTTCTCTGTAAGTACTGTAAAAATTCATTTGGCTGCTTTCTAATGGTCTACTCCTAGATTACTTAAATGCACGTTTAACATCCCAGTAATATACGTAATATCTGGTTACATTTAAACTAGAACATACATAAAACTTTCTACTATTGATGCATAAGGAACATTCTATATTTTCTTTTTCCTCAAAATCATTCTTAGGGCACTAATTGAGAATAAATTTGTCTCCTTGAGCCACAAGGCTATCATATGGTTTACAATCTTATATGTCATATCTTTTGAGAACCTTTTCGATATACCTCTTTTGTGATAATCTAAAAAAACCCCAAGAGTGATTCTGATGTATCTATATGCCTAATGCAAAAGAGACGTCATCAAGATCTTTCATCTCAAATTCTTACTTAGAAATCTCTTGATTTTGAGCAATAAGCCTATATTATTGCTCACAATCAAAATGTCATCGATATATAAAAATATAAAAATATAAAAATATATTTGCTCCCACAGAATTTATGGTATATGCAATCGTCGACTAAATTCATCTCAAAACAAAATGAGATGATCATTTGATAAAACTTGAAATGCTATTGTCGAGATGTTTGCTTAGGTACAAAGATTGATTTCTTAAGTTTGCGAATCATATTCTTTGGGTCTCCTAAGATAATGGTTTTTTTATTATACTATATAGATCATCTCATCAAGTTTGCCATTGAGAAACACTTTTACATCTAACTTGAAACACAAGGTTGAAATGCGCTAACAATGCTAACATAACCTTTAAAGAGACTTTCGAAGAAACCATTGAGAAAGCCTCTTTATAATCGATGCCTTCTTTCCATATAAAGCCCTTTGCAACAAGACGAGCCCTATACCTCTCCACACACTTTTCTAATACATTTTGGTTTTAAATATCCATTTACAACCAATAGGTTTCGTACCTTTTAGCAATAAGACAAAATCTCATACGTTGTTGCCCTCCATGAACTTTATTTCCTCATTCATAGCAAAGTTATAACTTTCCTTGCTTGACTGAAATTGATTGGATCATCTTCCATCACTCTAATGTCTACCTTATGTACTTGGAAAAATATATTATAGTTATCTAGTATTGCACTTCTTCTTTCTCTAGTGAATCTCCTTAATAGCATATGGTCTTGAGGTGGTGGAGTTTGTTCTTCTAGAACAATTTCTGGTATGAGTTTTAACATTCTCTTAATCTGTTATGACTTGAACAAAGCTAGGAATGAGACCCTAATGAATGCTAGTAACACTTGTGGGAATATCAACATATTATTCTTCAAAGAAAAAGTCTCTAACTACATCTCTCCCCGCAAACTTGACATCCCAAAAAATTGACTTAGTCGTGAGATCATAAAACTTATACTCCATAGATCTTTCAGAGTATACAATGAAATAATAACTCATTATCCTTAAGTCCAATTTATTCTCATTAGGTCTATAAGGCCTTGCCTTAGCTGGGCGTCCCCAAACATACAAGTGCTTTATACTAGGCTTCTTACTTATCCAAAGTTTGTAATGGTTTTAGCAGTTGCTTGAATTAAAACCCCGATAAGGATATATACTATAGTTTTAAGTCCTTTAACCTTAGTAATTTTAGTAAAGTAGAGACAAATCATACTTATCACTATATCCTTAAGCATCTTGGTTCAACTTTCTGCAACACCATTCATAGTGTGCGAACTTGATATAGTGTACTATAAGACAATACCCCATTCCTCTACGAACTTAGCTAAATTCTGGACGTTGTTCACTTGAACCATTATATCTATTGTAGTACTCACCACCATGGTCAGATCTGACACTTTTGATTTTTTTGCTAAATTGGTTATCAACTTTAGCCTTTAAATTTTTGAACATATTCAAAGACTGTGACTTTTCATGGAGGAGATAGATATAGCCATATCTAGAAAAATCGTCCATGAATGTCATAAAATATTATTGATCATTCCAAGCAATAGTAGGGAATGATCCACAAATATTCGTATATATGTGTTCTAAAATGTCTAAGGTCCTGTTGGCTTCAAATATTCTTTTATTGATTTATTTCCCTTTTAAATAGTTATTAAAAACTTCAAAATATGTAAAATCTAAAGGGTCAAAAATTTAGACATGATCTAATCTTTTGTGCCATTATGCAGTCAAATTCTCATTGGTTAACTTTCTCTTTATATTTCGTGTACTGAATTACAGAGATTCATTAAATAAAGTAATTGTACCAATCAAATAAAGATTATCATTGTCTGATAAAAAACTAGAACCAACCAATTTTGAATTATGAAACTAATTGAATTTTTGGTTTCCAAAGGAACAAGAATAACCAAATTTGTCCAAAGTGGAAATAGAAATCAAATTCCTTTTAAAAGACGGAACTTAAATGTTTCATCAAGATACAAATAAAATCTAAACATCTAAATTTTCTAATTGCTTCAACTTCTATTATTTTGCCATCACCTATATAGATATATCTTTTACCATCACTTGACTTTCAGCAATTTAGACAATCTTACATAGACACACTCATGTGAGTTATTGCACCTGAATCTATCCACACGTGTATATAAGTAATGAAGTTAAATTAACCTCATAACAAATCAAACTATATCCTTTAACTTCACAGAAAAAATAACTAGTGCTTTTTGGATCACTCGGTTTCTTTTGTTGTCTTATATGAGCTGCTGTATCTGTAGCTTCTTCATCCTTCTTAATCTTTTTGCCCTTGTTCTTGTCCTTATATCTCATAGAAATTAGATTTGTCAAAAACGTACCTATTTATGCATTTTGTTCTTAACAAACTTTTTTTTTTAAATTTCTGCAAGGAACTCGTTAGTAGTAATTATCTTTTTATACATAGAACATCTGAATGTTACCGAAATGGCCTTCTTCATGGTCATCATACACAAGCAATTTGATTTTTCCTACCTTTTCATATCCCTCTTTTCATCAAGGCATTGGCGGCGAGTGGAGTGCCACAATCCCATTCATCATTTTGGATCTACGTAAGCCAAAGCCCATAGCACTGGCGACATCTCCGACATAAATACAAGGAGGATGTATAGCTGATATAGGATCTTGTAGAACAGGATTTGATTCTGCAAGCGGTTCGGTATGAACTCTTATCCGTAAAAGGTGGGGAAAAATCAACCTTAACGCAAGGTCAATATCCATGACTGTGAGAAAGATTAAAAAGTTTTCTTATCATGAATTAAAGTTAGAGTCATTTAGTATAAGAATAGAATTGATATTGGCAATAATATTAGTTGGAGTCATAACTGAACAGAGAACAACAAACAAACAGAACAAGCTCTCATAAGCCTAATAACAAAAATAAATTCAAATAAGGGTAAACCTCATTTCAAGATATCGAACACTCCATTAATGTTTTATCTTCGAACAAAATATTAACTTGTAACTGATATTTTGGTACTTTAATCAAACACTGATGACAAGAACATGTCAAACAACAAATCTTCCTTTGGGACAATTTATTATTCACATGTAAAACCGAGTAATCATCATGTGTTTATTACCACAGGTGCACATGCAACTCCGTTAAATATAAACCTTCTTTAGGTCAATCGATATTTATAAAAATTACATACAGTCAACCGTTTATATTACAAAATAAATTATATTTCACAAGACATGTCATTTTGGAGATATGTTTCTTCAATTAATTCATCGTAAAATATATATAAATGTACCAATATTGGGATTTAGAATTATACCAAAATTTCCTTACAGAAGAAAAGAAAACAAAAGAAAAAAATTTTAGCCAAGTCAAAGTCAACGATCAACATTTAACTATTGATTGGTTAAACATTGACCAGATCAAGGCTGGCCAGAACCAATCTTAAATTTTGAAAAAACCCTAATTGTTTTGTGTTTTTTTTTCCTCTTAGCCGTTGCTTTTTCTTTCTTTATGGCTACCGCTTCTCCCAAATGTCGCGCCCACCTACTGTCGGTGTAAAGTTGTCTCTAAAAAAAAGGTTCTTTACTTTTATGCTCCGTCTGGCCATGGCTCTCTGTTTAGGAGCGAAAGGCTTAGTGCCGGCAATGGCAGCTGCAGCCTGTCTCGAAAAAATTTGTGAAGCCAATTTTTTTAAATGAATTCTAAATATTATTATTCTATAATCAACCACAAATTATTCTCAAATTTAATAATACCAGATTCGAGAATACCAAAACTTTATTCATTAATAAAAAATAAATTGCATTCTCAATTATTCAACATAAATAGGCTTTGATACCACTTGATAGAATAATAATTCTTGGTGAAATTTATTACCTATAATTCAAAAACATTTATATTGTATAACTAAGTATCATTAATTAAATATAGATCCATAATGCTGAATTATTTTTTAGAATCGTATAGTTAATCTTTTAGATTTTTTAAGCTTTTCTGTGCACTCTCTTTAATGATGGGATATAAGAAAAGAATGATGATAATTATGCATGTGATATGGAGACTATAACCATTTATATAGACAACATTTTCTGTTGCCTTTAGGTATTTTTATTTCAATCCATCATAAAAATAAAAATTACCCTTAAGTATCTACACATTAAAGGCTCACATCCTATTAGATATATTAAAGTCCAAATTACCAAAAACCTTATTAAATTACTTTTAATTGGATTTAACCTTGTATAACAGTTCCCAATACATAATTATTCACATATAAGTCCAACGTTACATTAAGAATCCAACAATGCCGAATTAAAAATTCAACACTCTTCCTAACAACCATTTGACAAGTCAACAATCAACTAATCATTAATTTCTACCAATTAATTGATATCATACCTATTTAAATTTTATGAGGGTAATGGATAATTTTTGGAAAACCTATATAAACCTAAATGTAATAAGTTTTATCATTTTTATCTGAGCGAATATGTGATCATTTTTAATACTCTTAAGTGTTCGTTTACATATTTACACACATCCATATTGATCTAGAACTTGATTCTTGATTGTAATAAACCATTTATTTGAGAGATTGTAACTATATGGGATACACTTGTCGTTGAAGGTGTGAGAGATACACAAAACTTGTAAAGATCCTTTGATATATTTTAGAAGTCAATTGTAAATAATTGAGCTTTGGAGATAGAAAGCTATTCTTGTGAAATCCTCAAGCTCGATTGTCTTGGAGCTTTGAGCTCAATGTTTCTCAATCATGTAAAATTGTTACTTTTACTTTCTTTAAACTCTCTACTCTTACTTTAATCACTTATTGTTTGATATATTGGTTAATTTCATTGCTATTGTGTTGGGTTGCTATGTTAATCTACTAGCGACCTTCAATTCTTAAGTTATCTCTTGAATATAAGTTAAATCAATTTTTTAATTTTATATAATTTTAATTATAGCCAAATTCAATTAATAGTTCGGCTCACATTATTTTTCCACATAACATATCTCAAATGGATTGCACGTGATTGATAAAAAGACCAGCCTGCATTTGACAAGATTGTTAAAAATATTATTCCATATTTTTTTATAAATTAAATAAAATGATCATCTGCTAAGTTAAATAATTACGTTTTGGATTCATACCATTATCATATAGTTGGGAGCTCTACTGAATAGTACGAAAATCTACCCCAAATATAAGAGAGATCAACCCATGTATAAATAAATATTTGTTGATGCTGTTTTCTGCTCGCTCCCAAGTGACGCTGTGAACTTCTGCTCGCCGGATGCTCGAGCAGGATTCCTCACTGACTCCTGCCTTTTTTGGCAAAAACCCTCCGACGCTCAAGTAAGTAATCGGGTTGATTCTTTTGGTATCCCTCTTGGTTTGAGACCGAAAAAGATAGGGCGTTTAAAGGATAAAAGTGATAGAGAAAGTCTTAGTTTTTGGTGGTTTTGTTGGGAGTTGAAAATGTTTTGGATTTGAAGAAGGGAAGTATGGTGGAGAAAAAGAAAGTCCCAAAAATTCAAAAGAAGAAAAAGAGAGAATCCCTTTACCCTGTCCCTCTGCTGGTATTTATCCTCCCATTTTCCTGCCCTTATTTGCTTGGATAGCTAACCTCCGCATTAATTGTGCCTGGGCCTTTCTGACAGCTGGGGTTGCCGCGGCACGCCTTAGGGACATGAGATTTCAGGTGGGTATGGCTTCCCGTAGCCCAATGATGGTGCTGTGCACGCGTGTATGAAATGATGACACTATGGGGCGTGCACCTGCCATTGGTAACAGTGATGAAGCCCTACGGAAGGGGGTGCCTGCCACGCATCGATCATCGTGTCAAGTTGTTGAGAGGAGGGTCATCCTGTTTAAGTCAGCTCTGCTCGAGCCTTGATTCCCTCGGTGTTTTCGACGATGTGACTGGATCCTGCTCAGAGGTTCGAGGACCTCGATCAGGAAGAGAAGGTCAGGGCTCGACCAGCCTTGGAGCACTTGACCTTGACCAGCTTTGATACCTAGCAAGGGCGTCTTCATGCCAGCGATCAGATCTTCTGCTCTGGTTGGGTTGACCTCGAGGGGGTCTGCTCAATATCACCCAAACAATATTTACAAAGAAAAATTCATTCAATGGAACTTAAACTCATTGCTTTTATGATTATTGAAAGAGTCTTTGCCACTTAATTAGTCACTCAGCTAATGACTTGGTTGATACTCTTTACCTTTTTCAGAAAAACTAAGATTGGTTCGCGTATATGTTTACAGTGGAGTTAAAATATCCAATATGAGGTATGGAAATTATTCTTGTTCTTTTTATTCATTATTTTTGCCTTGTTAAAAATAAACGTATATTTTTAAAATTTTAAACAAAATAAAAAAAAATTAAATAAGTTGTAGTTGTGAGTAAGAAATTTGATCTCTAACTAAATACTCCATTCAAAATTTCAACATTTCAACTTGTTTATCATTGCTATAACTTATAGCTTATTTTTAAATATTTTCATCTAAATGAAAAAATGAGCTATTTAAGTTGATAATCTCTTAAAGTTACCCTGTTGATGCAGTTTTCTGCGTGCTCTCGAGTAGGGTCGTAGACTTCTGCTCGTAGGATGCTCGAGCAGGAATCCCAACCAATCTCGGTTTTCCTCTATTCCCTGGAACAGCGATTTCCTTGGGCTTGTGCTCACAAAAACAGGGTCAGGGGTCGCCGAGTATTTTTCTGGCGAAAACCCTCCGACGCTCAAGTTGGTAACCGGAGAAATAAAATGATTTCCGGATAAAAATGACCAGAATGGAGAGAATCTAAAAGACCAAAAAAGAATAAAGAAGAAGAAGAAGAAGAATCTCAAAAAATCGGAGAAGACCCCACAACTTACACTTCGATTCATACTTATCCTTCTGTTTTCCAGCCATTTTTCTTCAGGGGAAGCCGTTCCCCCGTTAATGGTGTTTGGGTCCCTCTGACAGTCGGGATTACTGCGGCACATCCTAGGAATGCGGGATGTCAGGTGGGCATGGGTTCCCGTGGCCTAATGATAATTTCGGGCATGCGCGTACGAAAAGATGACACTATAGGGGCGTGTGCCGACCATCGGTAACAGTGACGACACCATACCGAATGGGGTATCAGCTAGGCATCGATCGTCGTGTTGAGTTGTTGGAAGGAAGGGTCAAACTGTTTCGAATCGGCTATGCTCGAATCTTACATTCTCTCCGTGCCGTCGCTGGTGTAACTGGGCCATGCCCGGGGCTTTAGAGACCTCGAGTAGAAAAAGGAGCTCGGGGTTCGATCAGCCTTGGGGCACTCGACCTTGACCAGCTTTGATGGGGCTTTGAAGACGCGTGGATGGATCCGGGCCGTTCATTTGAATTTTGAAGAGGCGGTTACTTAAATAGTTGCGTCTCTTGAGAGGCGTGCCATTTACTGATGAGACACGCTTTCCCCTTTAAAAACTCTCAATTTCTTCACTGTGCTTACTGTTTTCAATCTTTGCTTAAACCAGAATTAATTGTCTGCAGGTGCTTTCCATTTTCCTCCTTGCCGTCGCTGACATTCCCGTCGTCAAATCTATCTCAAGTATAAACCTCTCTCCCTTTACTTATTCTCGTTTTGTTCATTTTCTGGGTTTCCGGTTCCCATTTGGTAGATTATGTCCTTAGGAAATATGTCTGACACACAACAACCTCGTTGGATGTCGTCTGAAGAGTCAACTTCTTCGAGTGACTTCGAACCAAATATGATGGTCACAGTGAGAGACTCAAGCCCCGAGGGGGTTATGGTTGTGGGGGAGACCCATCCGCAACAAGGGGAGAGAGTTAGCCAAAGGTCAGAGGGCGGGTGGTTCCCATTGATTTTATGAGGTGTGAGACTTCACACCCAGATCTAGACCAGTTGAGGGACACGTACCACATACCGGCTAGCGTGGACCTGCATGTGCCCAGTAAAGGTGACATGCCCAGCCATCCTTCCCGAGGGTATGTCACCCTCTATTTGGAAAGTTTCAGGTGGAGGGTTAGGTTGCCTCTTCAACCTTATTTCATTTGGCTCCGGGGCAGTTGAACCCTAATGGGAGGAGGGTCTTGTCTGGTTTGTACGTGTTGTGGAGGTGGTGCAACTTGGGTGAGCTATCGGTAGAGGAGATAAAGCATCTCTACCAACTGAAAAGCAACCCCAAAGATGCTGGCTGGTACTACCTCACCTCCAGTTTAAAAGGCAAGAAACCCATTACCGATCTCCCTACCTCTGGTGGCAACTGGAAGGGCAAATTTTTCTTTGCCGGAGAAGATTGGGGGCAAGCTGCTTCTGCCTCTGAACGGGTCCCTCCGATTCCTTCTCATTTTTGCACCCCAGGTCGTCTGCTGTTCAATGTATTTTTTCTTTGATATATCTACTCGCATTTTTCCTCACCACTCTATCTTGGTTGTTGTTACAGTATTTAGGAGTGATTATTATCGAATTGGGGAGGAGCTTCAATCACGTGTCAACACTGCCCTCGACAACGCGAGCTCATGTAAGGAGCTACTTTCAATCCACAACCTTGTTGAGTTTGACCTAGTTCCTCAAGAGGAGATGAGCAGTGTTCTTTCTCGGCTGAAAAGGCCTGTGAGCGCCTCAGATCGTCCGAGCAGCTCCTCTACTCCAGCAAAGCGATCTCGAACCGACATTACCGCCTCACCGATTAGAAATACATCCTCTGCTCAGGAGACTGAGTGAGCAGCAGAGGGTGCGACCCAAAGGGGTCCGAAGACCACCGTTTCAACTCGATCTTGAGCAGGACGCGTATAGGAGCAACAGCGGCCTGACGTTGCCGACCCAGACCTCAAGGACTTTGCCAGGAAAATGGAGGAGAAGTTCTTGGAGGGGATAGAGGCTTCTAGTACTGATGACTTAGTCGGCACGCTCCACCGCCTCTCTTCCCGCGTTACGGCTTTTGCTACCGCCTTTAAGACCAAGGCTTTGAACTCCCTGAGGAAGATCAGGGTAGAAAATTAGAATTTGAGATAGAGTCTTGAGCAGAAGGATGAGGAGGCAGCGAAGCTTCGCACGGAGATCTCCACCTTCGAGGAGAAGGCGGCCCTGTCAGAGTTCAAAGCACTCCAACTCGAGAAGGAGCTATCTATGGTCCGGGATGAGCTGGTGAATGCTCGGAAGGACTTGGACGTGCAGAGGTTCTCCTTTGAGAAGACGCTGGAGGCACAGACTTCTCGTCTTCAGAGGAAGGTGGACTCCTTGGAAGGCCAGCTCGCGATAGAATACAATGATAGGATGACTTTCAGCTATGAATGCCTCGTGTCCGTTCTGGGCAAGGAATATCCCGACGTAGATATATCTAAGCTTGAGGCGGGCGTTGATGCGTACATGCTTGAGCATGATTCCCTGAACCAAGAGTAAAGAATCCCCCAACTCAGGCCCCGGCAGGGACTGAAGAGGCTGCTCCTCCTACTGCCAAGATCTCCCCTGTTGCTGCTGCTGTCACGGAAGGTGCTCCATCCTCCGAGGACCTAGCCCCCACTATTAGCCCAAATGTTCAGGCCACTTGATAAATAGTTTAGTTTAGTTTTTTTTTTTTTCTCTGTACTTTTTGATAAATAAATGAAGAACATGCATTGGCTAATTTGCCCTTATGTTTATATATATATTTTGCCTTGCACTTTTCTATGAGATTAGCTCCAGGCCTTTACTAAGTAAGCTTTAACAAATTTTAGGCCTTCGTTTTTCTTCTTCGAGTTAATTCTGCATCCTACTCGAGATTGCATTTGGCTCACGCTTGGCACCGTCTCGCCTTAAATTTGGCTTAAAGACTTCTGGCCTTTGCGTTTATTCGTGAGCTTATCCTGCTCGATCCTGCATTTGGCTCACGCTTGGCACCGTCTCGCCTTAAACTAGACTTTGAGACTTCGGGCCTTTGCGTTTATTCGCGAGCTTATCCTGCTCGAGCCTGCATTTGGCTCACGCTTGGCACCGTCTCGCCTTAAACTAGGCTTTGAGACTTCTGGCCTTTGTGTTTCTTCGCGAGCTTATCCTGCTCGAGCCTGCATTTGGCTCACGCTTGGCACCGTCTCGCCTTAAATTTGGCTTAAAAACTTTTGGCCTTTGCGTTTATTCTCGAGCTTATCTTGCTCGAGCCTGCATTTGGCTCACGCTTGGCACCGTATCGCTTTAAACTAGGCTTTGAGTCTTCTGGCCTTTGCATTTATTCGCGAGCTTATCATGCTTGAGCCTGCATTTGGCTTACGCTTGGCACCATCTCACTTTAAATTTGGCTTAAAGACTTCTGGCCTTTACGTTTCTTCGCGTTTATAAGCTTTAACTTGCTCATATTAAATTAACACTAAAAGCATTTTTCTTGCCTTTATTCATACTCAAGATTTTACACACCTCTATTTTGGGAAAAACTGGATATCAATAATTGCAATACAAGGGAACTTACTGGAAATACTTCATCAAATGCTGCTCGTTCCATGGCCTCTTGACTTCTCGTCCATCCGGGTTGGTCAATCTGTACACTCCCGGTCTGACTGTTTGAGAGACCCTATAGGGACCTTTACAGTTCGGGCCCAACACACCTTGCCTGAGGTCCCTAGTGTTCTGATTCACTCTTCTAAGTACCTAATCTCCCACCTGAAATCGGTGAATGTGTACATTCTAGTTGTAATAGCGGGCCACCCTTTACTGGTATTCCACTATCTTTGTCGCAGACTTTTCCCTCTTTTCTTCCAGCAAGTCCAATGTTCCCATCCCTATTTTAGTGGGGACAACTGCTTCATGCCCAAATGCCAAGGAGAAGGGAGTTTCCCCTGTGGCAGTTTTGTGCGTGGTCCTATAAGCCCACAAGACACCAGGCAACTCGTCAACCCAAGCTCCCTTCTACTCTCCGAGTCTAGTTTTCAGGAGGCACTTTATGGTCTTGTTTGCAGCTTCCACTTGTCCATTGGCCTATGGGTGTGATGGCGAGCAGAACTTTAGTTCTATCCCCATGTTCCTGTAGAAGTCCCTGAACTTGTGGTTGTCAAATTATCTCCCGTTGTCTGTAACCAACATGTGGGGAATCCTATACCTACAAATCACATTTTTCCAAATGAAGTCAGTGGTCTTGTTTTCTGTGATACTACTCAAGGTTTCTACCTCAACACATTTGGTGAAATAATCAATTTCCACCACGGCATGGGTTGCAGATGCTCTCCCTTTTGGTAACGGCCCGATTAAGTCGATCACTCATTGAGCAAACGGCCAAAGGGAATTCATCACTGTAAGGTTTTTGGGAGGCTGGGACATGTAGTTGGCAAAGCTTTGGCAATTCTTGCAGCTCTTGGTCTTCTCTTGTGTGTCTTGATTCATACGGGGCCAGAAGTATCCCTATCTTAAGGCCTTGAAAGCCAAAGACCTCGCGTCGGAGTGGTTCCCGCAAATTCCTTCATGTATTTTCCGGAGGACATAATCAGCTTCCTCTTGATCTAAATATCGCAGCAGCGAGAGAGTGTATCCTTGCCTGTACAGTATTCCATCAATCAGTGTGTACCGGGCTGCTTTACACTTTAGCTTCCTTGCCTGCTTCTTATCGGTAGGCAACACCCCTTCCTTGAGATAATAAACCATTGGGTCCGTCCAGGTACTGCTCGATGATAAACTCATCACCTCGTCTTTCTGCTCGATACTCGAGTAGGTTTTGGTTTCCAACGGAACAGACTTCGGCATTTTTGGGTCGGATGTAGCGGCCATTCGTGCTATCATGTCAGCTCGAAAGTTCATCCCTCTCACGATTTGTTCCACTTCGACCACTCGGAATTTCTTTATTAGCTGCTTCATTTTCCTAAGGTAGGCCTCCATCTTTTCGCCTTTTACTTGGAAGCTTTTGTTAAGGTGATTTACCACCAGCTGAGAGCCTGTTCGAAGCTTTACCTCTTCTACTTTTACTACCAGCGCGAGCTTCAATCCTGCAATCACAGCCTCGTACTCGGCCTGGTTGTTGGTGGCTTCAAATTCCATCTTTACAGCGTACTGCACCTCCACCCCTTCAGGGCTGAAGAGCACAACCCTCACTCCTACTCCTTGATCCCCACATGATCCATCCACCGTGACCACCCACGCGTTGCTCGTGGTGGAGAGGCCTATTTACTGCTCGCTGTCTGTTTCCTCATTCCTTTCTGTGCATTCAACCACGAAATCTACTAGGGATTACGCTCGTATTATCGTTCGGGTTTGGTAGCTGATGTCGAATTCACTGAGCTCTATTGGAACGCCGCCTCGCACTCCGGTGTCCATTTTTTCTTTCTCCCTTTTTTCATTTCCTGGAAAAAGACACGACAGTTATCTGTGGCTCGGGAGATGAACCTGTTGAGGGATACCAATTTTCATGTGAGGCTTTGTATCTCCTTAAGAGTATGCGAGGATCTCATCTCTATTACTGCTCTTATCTTTTCTGGATTGGCTTTAATTCCTCTATGGCTGACCATGAAGCCCAAGAATTTTCCCGAGCCAACTCCAAAGGCACATTTTTCTGAATGAATTTTCATCCGATACTTTCTTAAGAGCGCGAAGGTTTCTTCCAAATGCTTTACATGTTCCTCCGCGTCCTATGACTTAGTGATCATATCGTCCACATAAACCTCCATTGTGCGGTCGATCAGCGGCTTGAAGACCTTGTTCACCAGTCTCTGGTAGGTTGCCCCTGCGTTTTTTATGCCAAAAGGCATGACCTTGTAACAAAACAGGCCTTGGTTGGTGATGAAGGCCGTGCATTCTTCATCCGGCCGGTACATAGAAATCTGCTTGTAGCCCGAGAAGGCATCCATGAAGCTGAGCAGGCCGTGCCCCGCTGTGGAATCCACCAGCTGGTCTATCTTCGACAATGGGAAGCTATCTTTTTGGCAAGCTTTATTCACATCACTGAAATCCACGCACATTCTCCATTTCCCACTTACCTTCTTAACCAACACTACGTTTGAGATCCATTCAGGGTAGGAGACTTCCCTTATGAATCCTGCTTTTAATAGCTTCTCCACCTCACAGTTCATGGCCTCATATCTTTCATGGTTGACGCATCTCCTCTTCTGCCTTACTGGCTTAGCGTCTTTTCGTATCGTCAGCCTGTGGCACGACACCTCCGGGTCAACCCGGGCATATCCTCGTGTGTCCAAGCGAATACATCAGAGTGTGCTCGCAAACACTCGACCAGGCTCTCCTTCAACTGCCCGCTAATGCCCGAGCCGACTCGGACCTTCTTCTCTTGGTCGTCCAGTCTTATTCTGATTTCCTCCAGTTCCTCAGCGGGCTTCTGTCTTCCATTCTTCGACTCTCCCCTCTAGTCTAATGACATTATCTGCATAGTTTCCTTTGCTGCCACAGCGTAGCAGCTCCTTGCGGCCCTTTGATTGCCCTTGACAACTCTTACTGCCCCATTCACTCGATACTTCAAGGCTAAGTAATGGATGGACAATACCGACTGACTAATCCTCATGAAGGGCCTTCCCAGTATTGCTTGGTAGGGGCTGATTTCGTCTACTACCACGAAATCCAACATCATGTTATTTTCAAAAGGCCTCGAGCCCATTGTCACAACCAGTCTGATAATTCCTAGAGGGGTCAATCTTCCTCCTCCAAACCCTTTCAAGGAAGTGGTCGTCTTCTCGAGGCTTATATCCATTATTCCCAAATCATCGAGTGTGGACTTGAAGAGAATGTCCACCGAGCTTCTCGAATCTACCAGTATTCGGTCAATCTCCTTATTGGCAACTTTTGCCTTCATAACCAAGGCATCCTTGTAGGGGTACAGCACCCCTTCTTCGTCCTCATCCATCCACATGATGAGCACTTGACGCACCTTAGCCGTCTCTACAGAGGCGTATCTACAATAATTCTTTCAGGCTCTGTTCAAATTTCCTGCCATTGCGGGTCCTCCTATGATCACCCTCGTGGCTGGTGGCTCAAGATCCATGCCACAGGCTCGGCTGTCTTCTTCCAGCTGCTGCTCGATTACCGGGTGGCCCCCTTCAATAAACTCGTCTAAATACTGGTTCCTAACCAAGTCCTCTACCTGGTTCTTCAAATCTTGGCACTGTGACGTTGAGTGGCCGTGATCACCGTGGAAATGGCAGAATCTCCCTCTATCTCTTCTGCCAGCCGGTTTAGACATTGGTGTTGGGGGACTCAGCAATCCTCGTTCCTCCGCCACTTGGAATATTTCCTCGAGTGACACCTTCAATGGTGTGTACTGGATGTAGGAGGGGCTTTGTTCGACCATTTGTACCGCCCTATCTCGAGGGAAGCTTCCCGAAGGTAGGGGAAATGGGCGGTCAGCTCTGTTGTTGTTCAGCATAGGTCGGCTTGGTGGTTGATTACGGGACAGGTGGCTATCTTGTTGCCGGTATTCCCTACAGTCCTGACCGGGGGACCTGCGAAGTAAAGCGGGAGCCATTCGTGGTTGGGGAGCTCTCTGATAGGGGTTATAAGGAGAAACCCGTTCCCTTATTACTCTGGAAGTCGATGTTCCCCAAGCATGACCTTCTTTTTCTTTCCTCTTCGCTCTACTACCCTGTTCACTTCTTAGTTTCACAGCCTTTTCCTCCTCAATGATCATGTCCATCTTCACCTGTTTGTATGCATCGGAATATGAATGGATCGAAGGGCTCCACAAGTTGTACCATGGCCTCCCCATCCTAGTCCCATCCTTTAGCCCCCTCAGCGCTTGAGGGTGATTTAATGCCCCAAAATCCAGAACTGACCGGTGATACCTTTTGACAAACTCTCGGAGGGATTCTTCCTCCCTCTGCTTTATCTCCGCCAACTCCATCATGTCATCTTCGGGGGTCACTGCGCCCCGGAACTGCTCCGCAAATTCTCTACACATCTGTTCAAAGCTCAGAATGCTTCCACGTGGTAGCCTGCGGTACCATTCTCTCGCCCTTCCCTCCAGAGTAAGTGGGAAGGCCCTACACCGCTGGGATGCCGTCAGGCCTTGTACTCCAGTCATGTCGTTGAACAGTTCTATGTGCACCAACGAGTCACTCTTGCCTGAGAACCTTAAATCTGAGAAGCAGAAATCCCGGGGGATTGTGATGCCTATGATCTCCGCTGAGAGTGGGGACTCATTGTCCAGCATTATCCTCCAACTCGGGTCTTTCCCGTTTCCCCGGAGGTCCTCCACAACCTGTGCCAACCTGCACACTTCCCCCTCTAATTCCTCCGCGCGGGAGGTGGGTACCGTATCTTGCAGGTGTTGACGAGATCCCCTTTCCTCTAGGTTCGTTTCCTCCCTTCCGGTAACATTCAGTGTCTTCGGTCTCTGGGCTTCATCTCCCACATGCTCTCGGGTAGGGGTGATCCCGCGGCTAGACTCAGGGATGTCATTGCTTGCTTTCCTTTGTCCCTCCCTGAGCTCCTACAGGATGGATGTCAGTGTTTCTATTTGTTTCTCCATTCGATCCATCCTCTCCTAGATTTACCTATTTTGGGCCTCATTGGCCACCTCCCTCAAAGTTACCGACTCCTCTATTTCCCCTCATTGTTGTGTTGTGTTCCTTGATCGTGTCGGGAAGTCAGGCTTTTTGAACTGATCCCCACATACAGCGCTACAATGTTGATGTGGTTTTCTGCGTGCTCTCGAGTAGGGTCGTAGACTTCTGCTCGCAGGATGCTCGAGTAGGAATCCCCGCCAATCTCAATTTTCCTCTATTCCGCGGAACAGTGATTTCCTTGGGCCTATGCTCACAAAAACAGGGTCAAGGGTTGTCGTGTATTTTTTCGGCGAAAACCCTCCGATGCTCAAGTCAGTAATCGGGTTATTCTTTTTGTATCCCTCTTTGTTTGAGAGACCGGAGAGATAAAATGATTTCCGGATAAAACTGACTAGAATGGAGAGAATCCAAAAGACCAAAAAAAGAAGAAAGAAGAAGAAGAAGAAGAAGAATCTCAAAAAATCGGAGAAGACCCGCAACTTACACTTCGACTCATACTTATCCTTCTTTTTTCCCGCCATTTTTCTTCGGGGCAGTCGTTCCCGCGTTAATGGTGTTTGGGTCCTTTTGACAGCCGAGATTACTGCGGCACACCCTGGGAATGCGGGATGTCAGGTGGGCATGGGTTCCCGTGGCCTAATGATAGTGTCGGGCATACGCGTATGAAATGATGACACTGTGGGGGCGTGTGCCGGCCATCGGTAACAGTGAGGACACCATACCGCGTGGGGTATTAGCCAAGCATTGATCGTCGCGTTGAATTGTTGGAAGAAAGGGTCAAACTGTTTCGAACCGGCTATGCTCGAATCTTGCATTCTCTCCATGCCGTCGCTGGTGTGACTGGGTCATACCCGTGGCTTTGGAGACCTTGAGTAAAAGAAGGAGCTCAGGGTTCGACCAACCTTAGGGCACTCAACCTTGACCAGCTTTGACAGGGCTTTGAAGACCTCGAGCAGAAGAATGAGCTCGAGGTTCGACCAGACATGGGGTACTCGACCTTGACCAACTTTGACGCCTAGTAAGGCCATCTTCGTGCCAATGGTCAAATCCTCTACTCGAGAGGGCCTACTCGGCATTACCCAAACATACCCTATAAAATTTCTCTCTCAAATATTTCCAATAAATCACTAGTTCAGAAATCCCTTTTCTTAGTAAAAACAAGCAATATAACAATTAAATCTTAAAAATATAAATAACTTCGATTCATTTTGACTTCAAACACAAAGAAAATTTGTGATAAACTATCTTTTATTCTTTCAAGGAAAAAAAGTACATATATACTAGCATTTTTTTATATTAGCTTGATCAACGGACTTACAGACAAGAACATTTTGACATATGAGATGATCTTGTCATATGTTTTTTTTCATTGAAAGCATTCAAATTAAATTTTAATAACCAACCAGTTTTTGATATTCTTTAATTCATTTTCAAATGTTAATTTGGTGAAGGCCAGAGATCATAGTCCCAAGGAATAGAGCTAGCAAACTTTGACATAATCTAATTATGTGATACAAACACGACATAAATAACTAGGTATGGATTGTAAAGCTGACATGATTATTAAATGGATCAGGTCTAGTTTGACACAATTTTTTTAATGTCAGATTAGGGTTAAAGTTCTTTACATATTTATTCGATTAATAACACGATTATATTTTTTATTCTAAATTAATTTGTAAGTTGTTGTCATCAAAATTCAAATATTGGACATGATTCTCTCCTTTTATTTTTATTTTTTTTTAAAGATTAATATATACATAGTGTTTCATTTATAAAATCTTACATAAATTTTATAAATTCAATAGTATAAATGCATAGAACATTAGTATAAATATATATTTTATAATATCGATTATAATATTTTATTTACATATATATAATTAAAACTCAATAGTATAAATGTGTAATATTTTGGTAATTATACACACACACACACACACAAAGATGTTTGATATAAGTTTTGTTAAGTATATACATATTAAGTGGGTTATTAAGTGTCTCATTTATTTTTCATGTCAAATTAAAATTTTAATATTTTGACACGATTATTAAATAAGTCCCATTTGAGTTCAACTAAATTTAAGATGACATAAAATTAATATGACACAAATACCATTTAGTAATTTGTTTTGCAGGTCTACCAAAGGCAATACGACCAATGAATCTAATTGCGGATTTCAATAAAACCAGTTTCCTCTGTCTCAAAAACTCAAGTCAATAACAAATTTAAAATATTTTTTTAATTAAGACATTGCTTTTCTACTCCATTTCCTAATATTTCCTTTTTATATATTCAAATACAGGTTATGGTTGGGAAATTTGCTTTCAATGTCTTGTGCATCGAAGGTATAACGTCAATCCTATAATAAATCAATGACATTTTATCATTTTTATTCAAAACTTACCAGATAAATGAGTGGTTACGTTGAATAGCAACACACATCTGATGTTATTAATTATGAATTGGTAAAATATAGTATTATCTTCAATGTAGAAAAGAATCTCATCCAAGTCAAGAGAAATTAACATACATGTAGCTGCTTAGCTTAACCAACTCTTAATTACATGTAATTGGGTGTATAAAGAAAAGTAAATGTTATAAATGTCTAATGCCAATTGGTAATATGATTATTGTGGTCGGGTTGGTCGCAATACTCGGTTCTAAAACCGTGGCGGCCCGGGTTCGAGTCTTTGGGAGTGAGGAGGGAATTTAAATTTTTTGGGCCTACCCACCCCTCCCTTTTAAAAAGAAAAAAAAAAAAATTGGTAATATAATTATTATTGTTGCTTTCGTTATTTGTTCTGTACCGTATAGCTATCATAATATTCATGACGTAAAAAGATCACGTTTATCGAAACATTAACAAAGTACTAGTTATTGCTTGATGGAAGTTACTTGGGTTACAAATATTGTATTCCTATATTATAATCATAAAATTTTGTAAAATAAACAGAAATTATTATCTAAATACCGATAAGATAGAAACAAAGATGGAAAAAAAAATTGGGTCCGGCCCAAATCTGTAAATATCTGGACCACTAATATTTTTTAATTAAATTATTTATAAAATTAAAATTAAATTAAAAAATATAAGTTAAATGTAAAACAAAAATTAAATCCATGTCGATTTGTGGTGGTCTTTATTTGTGGTGATTTTAAATAGAATCTATGTAGATTTAGAGTGTTCTTACTTGTGGATTTATGGTGATGTTAGACTTAGATTATGTTTATTTTCTATTGTGCCTTTTTTATTTGTGAATTTATGGCGTTATGGTATATTATTTTAAGTGTTGAATTATTGAGTATTGAATTTTGATTGGTTTTTATTTGATTTTATCATGTATATTTGTTGAATTTTAATTATATTTAAATTTATTAAACAGATCCAAATATTTAAAAAATCAGCCCACAATCTAAATGGATATTACTCGCATTCAGATTCGCATATTTTGTTGTGAATTTAGATACGAATGCAAATGCAGATTTCAAAATATCAATTCGGATCTAAATCCGAATGCATCTGCATCCATATCTGAATTTGAATTTTGCCATCCCTAAATAAAAATAACAATATTATAATATGAATAATATAATTGTTTTGTAGGCTATAGTATTATTACAACATAAAGAGTACCCATATACTATCTTTCTAATATTCAAATAGGAGTGCTCAAATTAAACTCTCTTCAAAAGTGATCAGGGCTAGTCGGTTTGACCAATCACTATGACGACTCATTTCATAATTTTTTTACTGACTTTTTTAAAAAATACAATTAGTAGTTATTGAACAAAAATATATAATTAATTAAATCTTAACCTATATTACTATAGGTGTGCCAGAAAATCATCAAAAATTGAGAACAAATCAACTCATCACTGGATCCAAATCTCAACACTGTAATAATGATATTCTTCAAATACTAACCATAGAAGATGGAGGATCTTTAATGCCGGTAGAAGTTGACATCCAACAAATTGCCAGTGAATCAAACAAATGTAAATCGGACACTGAACGAGTGATCATTTGTCCAAAATTTTGTCTGAGAGAAAGCAGTACCTAACACAGTGCATGTTACTCAGGTCCACATGAAATGGTTTTGTATAATAAAGTTTTGGACCAAATCAAAACCTTATCTAGACTTGTAAAACAGGTCGATCTGATCAGTTCTGTATGCGTATATGATGAATACATGTTCAACAAAATACCGTACATTAGAATTATTGAGTCAAGTTGCCTCAAGGGTATTGAATACAGGACACAACATACCAGAGGACACAAGAAGACATTACACTTCAATGGATAAATCGGTACCTTATCATGCCAGATCACCAGGCTGGGTTGAGCTTAGTTTTATAATTTGTCACACATACAATGAAGCATGAAATGTGACGCGAACTGAAATTTAGAATGACACTATACACTCATTGTAAGGTTTTAAAATTTAGAGTTGGGGGTTTCATTACCTAGACTCCTAGAATAACATATACAGAACAGTTATTGAACAAGCCAAACCACTAGGAATAAATGGGGAAAAAAAATATCAAACAACATGGCAATTTCCATTCACTAAATTGAAGCTTTCAAGTTCTGGCTAAAACTGTGAGGATGATACAGCAAAGAACATGACTAACAACCAAAGTGATACAAAGGAGAGGTAGAAGGGAACCGCAAGAGTGATCGAGGAAGACTGGTTGTAAATATCCGAAGAATCAACGGCTAGAGGCATTCCATCGCTGCTAAGAGTACATGACTGAGGATCAGAGCTATCTCTGCTCAACATCATAGCTCGTATGACAGCAGAAACCGTGTGAATGTATGCCGTTCGATTTTTTGCAAGGAGCCATGTGAGACCCATCAACTGACAATCTTTGTTGTGCATTTTGGTGGTCCTGTCCTCTGTTTTGCTTGTATTCAAAGTCTTCTTGTTAAGCTGTGTAAAATTATTGTCAATTTGAGAAGTTAAGAGTTGGTCTTTGATTGGACTAGAAGTACTTTGTTGGTGACGCAGTTTTAAAATGGACCAGTAGGTTCAAGATTCAATCAATATCAATGGAAACCTGCACTTTTAAGCCTTCCAAGGCAGTATTCCCAACCACTTGCAATCAATTAAATTTGTTGTTAATAATTTTGAAACACTTGTTGCTTGCAACTTCAGTTCAAGACATAGCTTATCAAGATATGTACTATTGAACTCTTAAAAATAAGAATTAATGAATTTGATTTCTTATTAAAAAAAATTGTATTAATCAAGCCAGCCATTATTTTCAAAATCAAAGAATGTTAGCAAAGCCCTCCTACTACTACATTAACCATCCAAAACTCATTATACTGAATTACTAAGTATTAAAAAATCATTAAAAACATAAAATGTAGTGAAAAAGAAAAAAGGTAAAAATGAAGATAACAAGAGGCATGATTGTTACTCCTAATTTAAATAATAACATTAGCCACATTTTAAACAAATTTGAGTAATAATATAATCCAATGAGTGACCGTGATAATCTTATGGTGAGTGACCATGACCAACACTGTTACATGTGTCGTCTAGTTAATCACTGAATTGTGTCACTTGTTGAGGTACGTATATAATTTATAAAATATTGTATAATCTTAACTATTATTGTAAATCAAAGTCACGCTAAATTATATCATATGTAATTTGAAAGAAACTAAAAGTAGTTACCCATGACCTTTTATTTGTTTTACACGCTATCATTTTTTTATATTAACTTGACTACTTTTGAGTTACTGTAACTTACCAGCTGACTGCAAATCATTATAAGGAGAATGAATCCCACTCGCCATGGCGCGTGGGGAGCAAGTAACAATGACGACAAAACTTTCCCAATTTACCAAAGAGAACCCAATGCATTAATGTCATATGAAGAAGAAGAACAGAAACAAACCCTAATCAAAGAAATTACCTGATAGAGAGTGTTCAAGCATTTGTTACAGCCGCCAAGACCTGGGAATCCATTCACATTGTTGCTGCTACTCAAGCAGTGCCTCTCCAGCCTCCTCACGTTCACATTCCCAACAAGCTTCCCTCTCGGATTCAAAGAGAAAGCTTCTGGGCAAGTCAGAGGATGCAATCTAATGCCACAGTAACAGTACACAACATCGCAAGTCTCGTTGGGCCTCGGCAGCTCAATGCCTCTCTGTTTCATGGCTTTTCCCAAATCATCAACGCAGGTCTCAGAATCGTCGGGGAGCAACGGCAGGTCCACAGACCTAGTGGCGGGGGTCGTTGCTGTTTCTGTTGCTTCTCTGCCGAGGGCGGTGGCGGAGTAGGCGGCGTAGAGCCACGTGGCGAGGACGGGGCAGCAGCGGCTACGTGTCAGCTGGGACGAGGCTTGGATGGCTGTAGCGAGGTGTCCTCCGGTGCAAGCGGACTTGACAGAGTGGAAGAGGTCTTCGGGGAGGTCGAGAGGGCAGCCCGCGACATTGGACTGTTCGGGGAAAGCGGGGATTGTTGCGGGAGGAGACGGGCTGGTGGTGCTGACAACAAGGGGCTGGATTGTTTCCGGGTCCGGGTCGGGTAAGGAGGAGATTATTATGGGGAAGTTAATAATGAAGAAGAAGAAATAGTAGAGAAAGAAGGGAGAGTTAGTAGTGTTGTTATTCATTGGGTTTGATTTGTTTTGTGTTTTGAGAAAATGAAATGAATTGAGTAAATGGGAGAAAAAGGAAAAGTGAAGGGGATAAAGTAGCGAGTGATTACTTGTTTGTTTGTTACCTCGGTTAGATCCAAGTTTAGTAAATTGGAGGGGACTGGGGAGTGGGGAGTAGTAATAAATAAATATCATCATCAAATCATTCTGTATGGTTCTACCAACTTTTAGTTTATGTCTAATAAGTGGATTCATTTTTGCTTGTCTAACAAGTGGGATTCATTTTTATTTTTGTTGTTAAGAAATTCTTAGTGAATACAGTCAGTTTTTATATGTTATTGTCTTCGATAACAGACATTATCCTAACGAGCCTTGGGCCTTAGGACTTGTTTATTATACGTATGGAATTTAAAAATTGTATTAATTTTATATATTTTTTAAAATTTATTTATTTATTTTTTAAATTATGTCTGATTTTTAAATATTTATATATAAGTATAAAAATTTAATTTTTTGTATTTATATCTGAATTTAAAAATATATAAATAAAAAGTAAGCATTATATTTTAAAAAAATCTCTATAAAAAATATTTATTTTTAAATTATAAAATTTAATCTTTTTTTTTATTTATAATGACATAAGTGTCAGATAATTATATTTAAATTTCGTTTATTTATAAAAATAAATAAAATATTATTTGTATTCAAATAATAAGAAAAAATAAATATATTATTCAAATATTCGTATTTAAATTCATTTAAACTTCAAAAAAAATTAATTTTATTTTAATTTTAATAAAAAAATTAAACATTACCTTAATTTCTCTTATACACTTGGTAAGACACTTGTTTTATTCTTTGTCAATGATAAAATAATATTTATGTTATAAATTACACAATTAGTTATATGAATTGATTATTTCTACCAATCACTAATGACATATAAAATTACCATCATCCGTACTTAGAAAAGATTTAAAAAAGAAACGAGCCTCATCATTTTGACTTTACTTAATTTGTAACACAATAATTAGCCGCTGTCAATTTAGAAAGACCAACAGTGGTCAATGGACTAGTGTATAATAATAACTTGATGGCCGTTGGTAGATGAAGACCTTCAGCTACTAATGGCAATAATTGAAAATAAAATTGATAAAAATCGAGACATAAACATAAACAAATATTGCCCCTTGGGTTTGGTGGTCAAATGTTTTTCTTGCAACCATATTTGATTGCTTATTTAAATTCAAATTCTATAGGAAATAAATTCATTTGAATTTTATACACTCTCTAATTTTTTTTAAAACATATAAATATAATAATTATTTTTTTTAAATTGACCAAATATAATATATCCCGGTACGGCTTTCATCTAATATTTCACCATGGCAGCAGCATAATTTCTGACAACTTTAATTTTTTGACTGATAACAATTGAACCATACAAAACAAATTATTTATGGGTTGATGAGTTGACATATGTTTCATCGTAATTATCTTTCAAAATATTTAACACAGAATATGATAACAAACGAGTTTCGCTAATTTTTTTCATTAATTATAATATTTTAGCATTTTGTGACAATGCCTAGAGGAAGATAAACGCCAATAGTTATCACATGAAAGGACAAATAACTCGGATTTGGAGATCTATCTTGGATATTGCACAGGCGCAATTAATTAAGAAAATTAGTTATCTATAAATAAAGATGATCAATTAATTAATGTAATTAAATAAACTCAAACTTTCATAATATTCTTAATGGCTTTGTTTAATACAAACAATGAACAAACAAGCAAGAAATATTTAAAAATCATATTATAGCATCACCAAAAAAATTATTTTAATAAAATTTTATTAGTTATTTGAAGAGTTGCTTCAATAAGAAGAGTTTAAAAAAAAAATCTTTGAATAAACTTTTTTGAAATAAGATTGTCTAGGAAAAAAAAAACTCATTTGAAGAATTGTTTGGAGCCTTTAATTTATTATTATATTATTTTCTATCTCATTATTCTTAAAATAATATAAGTGTTGTAATTGTTATTATTTTAGTAGATAAAAAATTAATTAAAATAATATAAACTTAATTTTATTTAAAGAGATTTTTAAAAAATAATTTATTTTTTCACTCTTCTATTTATTATATATATATAAATAAATAAATAAATAAATTAAAAGGATCTTTTAATAATGCTTTGAATTAAATTAAAAAAATATTTTAATAATGCTCGTAGCTGTTAAGGCATATGCATGAAAGACTGCAATTGAATAGCCTTTTGTTGTGGATTTTATTTTATACATGAAGATGTACATAAGCAAGTTTCCCATAAGTTTATGCTAGAAAATACTTTCAGCAACACTTTTCAGATTCTCTTAATCTTCTTTTTGCTCCCCCCACTAACAACAACAGTAACTAGTTTTGAAAAGCTAAAAGAAATAAGTACTTAGTAATTAAGGACTATTTGACTCTCTAGTCTAGTAGTTGATAAATCCACTCTCCAGGCTGAAACCCACTCACTTTAGCATTCTATGAAATGACAACTATCAATATATTGCAAAACGATGGGCCTTCTTCGCCTTCTAAAGTGACAAAAGGAGATGCCAGCTATTGCCGCAGGTGAATCTTTATTCACCGATATTGATGACCTTTTAGTTTGGCCTATATGCCAACATTTAGTTGTGGCGGAATAGGATCCTTTCCAATCGGAACTTTATTGAGTTTTTAAATTTTTTTATTATTTGTATTTTAATAATAATGTATAAATAAAATTTAATTTTTTATTTTTTAATTACTAATCAATTATTAGATTATTTGCTCAACACATTATCAAATCAAGAGAAAATCTTAATTTAGTTAAGACATACCTCACCTCATATTATTCTTGCAGTTGAGAGAAAGAAATTATTTATGAATGTGAAAATTTATTTATTTTTAAATTTTTGTATAATACTTCGAATTTTAATAAATCAAGACAGGTCCAGTAAATATTAGATTAAGTGTTAAGTCTTAACAGAGTTATTAATTTTTATTTATTAATATTTAAATAGTACTCTCTAATGTAATATTAAAAAAATTGTCGGTGGCTAAATGGGTTCATAATGTTAAATGAATTAGGTGAAATATTGATGGTTTCTTATTCAATCCATTTATTAAATAAATTGTAATATAAGGATTCAGATTCGACATTTCATTTATTAAACAGATATACAATATAATTTGTTTTAAACAAAGTTAATGAACAATTGAACGAATTTGGCATGGACCAATTTTTATAAATTCATCTATAATTATAAATTAATAATAATTAATAAATAAAAATATAAAGCAAATTATCCTAAGAATATTCAAAGATATTTATCACGATAACCTTTACAATTTAAGAATATTCAAAGATATTTATCATGATAACCTTTGCAACTTATAGTTTTTGGAAATCAAATTGTAAAATTATAAATGTAAATAAATAGTTGAGTAAAACGATTCTTCAAGAATTTTGACCCACATTCAACATGAATATTAGCTGCTACTTTCACAAATTAGTGAGTTAAACCTGTATTCAAATTGTTTATTGAATAGGTTGACACGAATTTGACCCATTTATTAATAGAATAAAAAATTTCAAACTTAAACCCATTTAATTCTAATTAAATTAATGAATCCTCGTCCAAATTACTTCTTCTTTCCTCCACGTATATTATCCACAAAATACGCAATATGTTTTGCAATTAAGTAATTCATGCGTACAATATCTAATGAATTGGTTAGATATTTATATGTTCAGATGTTCTGCTCAAATTATTGTAAATATTTATGTAGTATTGTTTATTAAAAATTCTTGTAACAAAATAACAAATTGGGAACTTATCGAAGTTTGAGCAATTGGTGGATTTGCACGCTTCCAGGCTAAAGCTGCTGCTGCTACTACTTGTAAAGAGCTTTAATTCCTCCCAAAGGCAAAAAGAAAAGCCTGCCCTGCATATTCTGCCTTCTCTATTCGATGGCTTTGTTTCATAAATCACAATGATTTTTTTTTCTTTTTGAAATTAAGTCACAATGTTTATATCATGTGAAATATTTTACTTTCACAATAAGACAGTATTGCCATTCCACATGAGAAGAGCCAAAGGCTAACTCTTGTTTTCAAGAAACGTGAAAGCCATTAATGTTTAAAGGTAGTAGTTGGTCGTATAAAATATATAAATATAGGTCCTCCACTACCACCATTTTATTTAATTTATATATATATATATATACATGTATCATTACAAAATCGGCCCACCAAAATGATCATTCACATCAAGCATGATAAAAGCATTGATGCAAAGCTTTAGTTGATTCCTTAAAAGAAATTTTTATTACTTTAAAAAAATATTGACTTATAGAACCCAAGCGGTATCCGATATTATATATACTTGTGCAAAAGGAAAAGGTTGGAACCGAAGAGAGGTGAAAAAAAATTAAATGTTGCGGTGAACTGGAGATTCATTTATTTTTGTTATGATATCGTATTTATCAGTTATACACACTAAAAATTTTATATTGATGTTCAATATTAAAATAATTTTTATTTTGTTATAAAAAAATTAATTTTAATTTGAATCAATTATAAATAATAATAAACTTAATAATGTAATAAATTCTAATTTTCTAAAGCTCATTTTAAGAAACTTTTCCTCACATTAAAATTATATATTAGTTAGCATTAAAAAGATATGTTCAGTCTATCGTGCAGTGTTGAGAGTAAATCCAAGAACTCAAGTGCTTTATTCGCATTAGTTTGACTTTAAATTATTTATGTTATTTTATTTTAAATTTTAGGATAAAATAAATCACTCTCACCTAAATTCAAATAACTCAATTAGAAAATTAATCCTTCGTACAATTAAAATCCACTTACTCGTAAAATCGGTATTTTTTTACCATTACTCTATATTACAATAAATTCATTTGCTTGTGAGTTTAATAAAATTCGTGCAACAAGTTTTTGGCTCTGTTGTAGAGAACATTATTTACCCATGAGAATAATGTCCACATGATTTTACCTCCATTTTTTCTAATTCAACGAGATACTTTTAAAGTGTCCACATTATGAGTATAAGAAATGACACAAATGTCAATACTTATTGAATGGGCTATTGTCACATGTGCAAGAATAACTAATGGCAACAAGTGAAGGTGAGCTAAGTCTAAAAGTGCATCAAAAATTTAGGATTTCTCTTCAGCGACAAGTGAATAATCTCAACAGTAAAGTCGTTCACTCAGAAATGTGAAGAAAAATCAAGGGAATAAATTAGGTCTACGTTGCCGAATCAAGATCGAAAATCAAAGTGGTCAAAGAAATAGTTGAAGGATTTTCTCACCAAATAGTACTATTGCGACTGCCAAATCAACAATCCCACATGACTCAATTAACTTGACCTTGATTCATGCTCAGATCAAGTCAAATCCACAAAAGTGATGAGAAAGCAGTCGACCTATAACTCATATTCCAATACTTATAATCTTAGATGGAGAGACCATTCTAACTTTTCATCTTCTTAAGGATTCCAATAAAATAGAACAGCAGCTCAAGCTCTACCAATACAACCAATTCATCAAGTTCCTTAAATCTCTTAGCCACCTTTAGGTTGTACAATAAGAATCAGAACTACTCACATTATAGACCATGGGAGGAAGTGCTCTAAAATTTTAAAATTTTAATTCACTCCGCAATGAAACAACAAAATCGTACCATTGACTAGCTGCAAAATGATGTTAAACCTTGAAAAATTAATAGGTCAACTTGCTTCTTCGGTTCAAACTTTGGCAATAATTATTGGGAAAGACAAATTTCCATGCTAGCCAATACCCAATCTTAAGGGAGTACATGAAGTTAATACCAGTTTACCCCAACAATATGAAGAAATCAAAGCCATCATAACATTATGAAAAGGTAGATCAACAACAAAATAGATATGTCATTGAAAAAGACAACTCAAATTGTACCTTTAACTTTGAGGACCGATCGCTAAAGGAGAAAGAAGGAAAGCAATTGATGAGAATATGTCCATAAAGCTTCATTCCCTTGTTAGCTAAAGCCAAAAAAAAAAAAAAATTCCTAGGTAAGATTATGAAGATTTTTAAACAGATAAGTGTTAACATCCCTTTATTTGACATTAAAATAAGTGCCCTCTTACGCCAAGTTTCTTAAAGACCTTTGCAGTAAAAGAGAAGTATCATGTTCGAAAGAAGGTCTTTATAATTGAAAATATTAGTTTCATACTTTAACAAAAAATTCCTCTAAAATATCAAGACTCAGACTCCATGTAGTATAGGGAATAACATATTTAAGAATACTTTATTGAACATCAATCCACCTCTACTCTTTGCCTGACACATATTCTCCCATTTAAGCCAATGAGTGGCCGTCTTATCTGAACTTGAACTCCACCAGAACCTTGGGTAATCTAAACACACTCATGGCATAAGTAGGAACTGCCTATGCTACTACTTTAATGAGTACTTCTTCTCCCCCTCTTGAGAACATCTTCGATTGCCAATTGGATATCTTACTTAGAACTCTAAGTTTGATATCATTGAATAAGCTCAGCCTTTTCCTTTCTACCATTGAAGGTAGTCCCAAGTATTTCTCATGCTTTGACACCACTTGAAGCTGAAAAAGATCTTTGATTAAGGCAATTTGTGCTGGCTGTGTATTTCCACTGAAGAACATAGAAGATTTTTCATAGTTGAATATTTTGCCTGAAAGAGCAGCATAGCAATCAAATATCCTCTTTAAATTTTAGCAATCTTCAACAGTAGCTCTAGTAAAGATCAAGCTATCATCTGCGAAAATGAGATGATTGATTAATATCTCCTCACTGAATCTTAATCCTCTGATCCTGTTTTGTCTCTTGGCTTGAGTCAGTAGGTTTGAAAATACCTCTGCACACATAATAAATAAGTATGGAGATAGGGGCAGCCTTGCCTTAGTTCTTTTTTAGGTTGAATTAGTCTCTTAGCTACTCCATTAATCAAAACAGAGAATGAGAGAGTGGTAATACATCTCATTATTAGGTCTACCTATTTTGGCGAGAAACCTAACACTTCCATTGTACTTTGCAAGAAACTCCACTCTACCTTATCATAAGCCTTACTAATATCTAATCTTAAAGCTACCAGCCCACCCTATTCCCTTTACTATGCCTTATTTTATGCAGACACTCATACCAAATGATTATGTTGTCAGTAATAAGTCTACTTGGAATGAATGCACTTTGAGTTTGAGAAATTACAAGATGCAGTGTTTTTTTCAGCCTATTTGCTATAGCCTTAGCAATTATTTTGTAGATAACATTACATAAGCTAATAGGTCTAAAATCTGCCACTCTCTTAGGCTTTGTAATCTTAGGATTAAAGCAATATAAGTGTGGTTTAAAGGGGCAATATTACCTCTATTATTTAAAATGTGCATACATGTTAATATGTCTCCTTCACTGACTGCATTCCAGTGTTTTTGAAAGAAAACAGCAGGTAATCCATCAGGGCCAGGAGCTTTTGTCGGATGCATCTAATTCAGGGCTACAACAATCTCATCCTCTGAAAATGGCTGATTCAGTTGCTCATTCATGTCTTCCATTACCGTATTCGGCATGTCCCTTAGTGCATTTTCTAGCTGACAATAGCTGGGGTGAGTTGAGGTGAAAAGCTTACCAAAATATTCACAAAAAAGGCTCTTTACCTCCTCTTCTTCTATTATACACTTGCTGTTTACATTAAGAAGACCCTTGATTGTATTATTTTTCTTTCTATTTGAAGCTTTTGAATGGAAGAACCTTGTGTTTTTATCTCTTTCTTGTAGCCATACTGCTTTGGACCTTTGCCTTCAGTATATTTCTTCTTCCAGTAGGATTTCGTCAATCTGTCCTTCAATCAACTTGATTTTCGTTTTGCATACACATTGCTCTTGACTCTCTCTAATATTTTGTAATCTATTGAACAGATTCTCAAGTCTCTTCTTTCTTCCATTAAATTCCTTCATACTCCATTGCCTTGATTCAGCCATCAAATCCTTGGCTTTTTTCTTGAACAATAGCACAGGATTTCCACCATTCTATTCACCCCTATTCGACCACTCTTACTTTACAATCTCTTTGCATCTCTGATGTGAGCTCCACATATCTTCGTAATGGATTCTAATGAAATATCTTTTATTGTGCTTGCTTGCTCTAACTTTCTCCACAACTTTCATTAATACTGGGTTATGGTCAGAGGTCTATGTTACTAGGTTTGTTGCTGAATTTTCCTGAAACACCTTCCCCCAGTTCCTGCAACATAAAAATCTATCTAATCTTTCCTCCACTAATTGAGGCCCAAATCGCCTATTCAACCAGGTGAATGGATATCCTTTGTAGCCTAAATCACTTAGGCCACATAACCTAATGGCTTCTCTAAAATCATTTACTGCAACGACACTTCTGTCAATTCCCATCTTTTTATTTAGTTGTAATATCTCACTGAATTCTCTAAAGCAGAGCCAAGGCAGAGATGAGAGTCCTACCAACCTTCTCAACAGAGTCCATGTGTGATATTTTTGGGTAGCTTCAGGGTGACCATAAAATACTAGTACACCTCTAATAACAACCATTTTCCACATGTACAATGGCATCAATATGATGCTTACTGTATGATTGTACTTCAACAATAATTTCAGCCTTCCATAACAAAGCTAAACCACCACCAGTACCATTTCTATCAATAGTAAAATAATTGTCAAAGTTTAATTTCTTACCTTTGTCCACCATTTGCTTAGACATCAGCTTCGTTTCGCATAAAAACATTAGCTAAGGCCTATGTGTGCGGAGAATTTTTTGTGCTTCACGGAACGCTCGGTCATTCCCCAGGCCCCTAACATTCCAGCTTATAATTTTCATTACTGTCAGCGCGGTTGGTAACCAGCCTCCGCCATTGTTTCTTCCATAAGCATTGGTTCAATTTCCTTTCCTCCCATGCTTTACACCTTCAGCTTCATTCTGCATTTTTCATTTTGAGAGGAAACTACTTTTTGCTGATTCGGGCCTCCCATTTTCTTCTTTTTAGCTTTTGGACTCTCCCAAACAATTTCTCCACTCAAATTTTTCTTTTTCATTAGCCCATTTTGTTGCCTAGTAGTCTTTTCAATGTTTCTAGCCTGCAACTTCCATCTGCATCTCTAGGCCTTTGTTTTGGTTTCCTTCGATCCATTAATTCCTTCCTCGTTTAGTTGGTTTGGTTCTACCAGTAACCTCTCTATTTATTTTTTACTTTGTTTGGGCTGGAGCCTATGACCCCGCTTTCTTTTACTATTGACTTCTACTCTCCCTCTTTACTTTCATTTTCCCTCTCAATAGTTTTTTTATTTCCCGCCTCTTTTTGGTTCCCTCCCAAAATTGAGTCACATCTTACTGTCTCTGACCTCCTCCTGTTCTGTTCTGTTCTGAC
Source organism: Murraya koenigii (assembly GCA_025617385.1). NCBI lineage: Eukaryota > Viridiplantae > Streptophyta > Magnoliopsida > Sapindales > Rutaceae > Murraya > Murraya koenigii. The sequence continues at coordinate 13,551,287 of CM046817.1, read as the reverse complement.
ATCTCTGAGTAATCCCCACCCGGTGATAGATCTTAGCCTATACCCGGTTTTCCTGACTGTCGGGTTGCTTCTTCTTATGTTTCCGAATTGCCCTGTTTGCTTTGGACCACCATTATTGTGTGCATATGCCTTCTTTTGTCATTATTTGCTTTTTCATATTCCTTCCCTTTGTTTTGCTTCAACTGTTCTGTTATCGTGGGGGCTTTTGTTTGGGTAAAATATCGGACAGGCCCCTCGAAGATCTTCCAGCTCGAGCAAAACACCCCGAGGACTGACTAGCCCGAGCATACCTTCTGGTCAAAGCCAGTCAAGATCCAGGAAATTCAGATATGCTCGAGCCCGAGCACTCCATCACTAGCTCGAGGTCGTCTCGGGTCAAAGATGGTCAAGGTCGAGAGCTAAGCACTCCTTCCTTGCTCAAGCTCGTCCCGGGTCAAAGATGGTCAAGGTCGAGAGCCGAGCACATCTCTCCTGCTCGAAGGGATCCTCGAGCACATCTGGGCAAGACCCGACCCAAGGCAAGCCGACCCGTTTTTTCAGAATCCTGGCACACCTTTAATGTCTGACCAGGGTCCCACATGGTGCTATGGAGATACTGTTGCTAGTGGCTGGCACATGCTTCCAAGGTGTCATAATTCCTAACGCACTTGCCCGACATGATGATCTGGCCACGTGAATTGGGTAAAGGGGACAGCCGCTCATCCCTAGGGAATATTCCGCCAATTCCGGCTGTCAGAGGGACCCAAATACCACTAGCGTGGGAGTGGACAGCCTGGAAAGGGAAAGTGCGGGAAAAATGGAGTATAAAAGGAAACGAAGGAGAACGTTACAGAGGTGGGAAGAATTGAACCCGAAAAAGAGGTTGGCATTTCTAATTCACAGAGGTTGGATTCTCTAATTCACAGGTTCTTCCTTTTCTAATTTCTCTCACCTGATTTTCTGTGAAAAAACACCATACTTATCCAAAAAAGGGGGGGGGCGAAATAATACCCCTTTCATTTTTCCGGCCTCCCTCACTAAGTGGAGATACCAAAAGATAAACCCGACATCGACTCGAGCGTCGGAGGTTTTCGCCGGACACGCCCGGCGACCCCTGACCCGGTCTTCTGTGAGTACAGTCCGGAGACCACCGCTCAAGAAGACAATGGAACAGACGAGGGGTAATCCCGCTCGAGCTTATCGCGAGCGTAAGGATCGAGGCACTATTTGAATCCGCGAGCGTAAGTTTCGTGCATTCCCGCCGAGCTCTTGCGGTCACCGCTTGAAGGTTCAAGCACTCGCTGAGGCACGCGGAAAATCTGCATCAACATTTTGGCGCCGCCTCGCGGATCGAGACAAAAGCCCGATTTCCTAATACATTCAAGACACACAACACAACGATGAGGGAAACAACCAAGAGGAGTAAGTCCTAAGAATCCAGAACTTTGAGAGAAGTGGCCAACGAGGCCTGTAATGCGGAGATCCAGGAAAGAATGGATCTGGATGGAAAACAGATCGAAACTACGACCTCCCTGCTACAAGAATTCGTGAAGGACAGAGAAAAGCATGTAACGATGTCCCTGAGTCCAACCGAGGAATGCTCATGTTCGGAAAATGCGGAGATGAAGCCCAAAGACCCTGGGCACCGAATGTTGCAGATGAGAGAAGAAACAAACATGGAGGAAAGGGGTCTCGCCAACATTTGCAGGAGATGCACCCCAACCTCTCGTATGGAGGAGTCGGAGGGAGAGGCACGCAGTTGGCACAAGTCGTGGAAGATCTTCTGGGAACCGAAAGAGTCCAAGTCGGCGAATAACGCCGGACAACGAATCTCCACTCTCCTGGAGATCATGGGTGTCACGATCCCACGTGATTTTCGCTTCCTGATCTGAAATATTCGGGAAAAGTGATCCATTAGTACACATAGAACGGTTCAACGACATGACAGGGTGCAAGGTCCGTCGACAAGACAGAGGTGCAGGCCTTCCCGCTCACTCTCGAGGGAAGGGCGAGAGAATGGTACCGCAGACTCTCACCGGGAAGCATCTCGAGCTTTGAACAGATGTGCGGGAGTTCGCAGAACAATTCCGGGCGCAGTGACCCTCGAGGATGACATGATGGAGCCGCCGAGTGAGGCAGAAGAAGGAGAGTCCTCCTGGAGTTTATCAAAAGATACCATAGATCGGCCCTAGATCTCGGTGCGCTCAACCATCCCCAAGCTCCGAGAGGATTAAAGGATGGGATCCGGATGGGAGACCATGGTATAACTCAGTGAGTCCTTCGATCCGCTCATATTCGGATGCGTATGAGCAGTGGAAACCGGATATGGAAATCAAGAGGAAAAGGCTGCAAAACCGAGGAATTAACAGTGACCGTGAGCGCACTCGGCTGGCTCATCCAGATCGAACGAGGAGTCAAGAGGCCGTGAACGCACAAGTCCCGAGGAAGTATTTCCTAGAAGTCCCCTTGTATTATAAAATGCTAATATAAGATTTCGTCCCAAGATGGGATATGTAAAAGTACAAATGTATGTAAGAATGAGAAAAACATTCATAATGTAAGCTCAGGATGAAGAGTAAAATATATGTTTAGTCTATCGTGCAGTGTTGAGAGTAAATCCAAGAACTAAAGTGCTTTATACGCATTAGTTTGTCTTTAAATTATTCTTGCTATTTTATTTTAAATTTTAGGATAAAATAAATTACTCTCACCCAAATCCAAATAACTCAATTAGAAAATTAATCCTTCGCACAATTAAAATCCACTTACTTGTAAAATCGGCATTTTTTACCATTACTCTATATTATAGTAAATTCATGTGCTTGTGAGTTTAATAAAATTCGTGTAATAAGTTTTTGGCTCTGTTGTAGAGAGCATTATTTATCCACGAGAATAATGTCTACATTATTGCACCTCCATTTTTTCTAATTCAACAAGATACTTTTAAAGTGTCCTCATCATGAGTACAAAAATGACACAAATGTCCATAGTTCTTGGATAGGCTATTGCCACATGTGCAAGAATGACTAATGGCAACGAGTGAAGGTGAGCTAAGTCTAAAAGTGCATCAGAAATTTAGGATTTCTTTCAACGACAAGCGAATAATCTCAACAGTGAAGCCACTCAAAATGTGAAGAAAAATAAAGGGAATAAATTAGGTCTACATTGCCGAATCAAGATAAAAAATCAAAGTGGTCAAAGAAATAGTTGAAGGATTTTCTCACCAAATAGTATTGTTGCGATTGCCAAATCGACAATGCCACATGATCTAATTAACTTGACCTTGATTCATGCCCAGATCAAGTCAAATCTACAAAATTGATGAGAAAGTAGTCGAACTACAACTCATATTCCAATACTTATAATCTTAGATGGAGAGACCATTCTAACATTTCATGGTCTTAAGGATTCTAATAAAATAAAGCAACAGCTCAAGCTGTACCAATACAACCAATTCATCAAGTTCCTTAAATCTCTTAGCCACCTTTAAGTTGTACAATAAGAATCAGAACTACTCACATTATAGACCATGGGAGGAAGTGCTTTAAAATTTTAAAAATTTAATTCACTCTGCAATGAAACAACAAAATTGCACCATTGACGACCTGCAAAATGATTTCAAACCTTGAAAAATTAGTAGGTCAACTTGCTTCTTCGTTTTAAACTTTCACAATAATTATTGGGAAAGGCAAATTTCCAAGCTAACTAATACCCAATCTTAAGGGAGTACATGAAGTTAATACTAGTTTACCTCAACAATCTGAAGAGGTCAAAGCCATCATAACATTATGAAAAGGTAAAGAAATCAACAAAAAAATAGATATGTCATTAAAAAAGACAACTCAAGTCGTACTTTTAAACTATGAGGACAGATCGCTAAAGGAGAAAGAAAAAAAAAGAAATCGATGAGAATATGCCCATAAAGCTTCATTCCCTTGCTAGCTAAAACCAAAAGAAAAAAAAAATCCCTAGGTAAGATTATGAAGATCTTTAAACATATAAGTGTTAACATCCCTTTATTTGACATTAAAATAAGTGCCCTCTTACACCAAGTTTCTTAAAGACCTTTGCACTAAAAAGAGAAGTATCACGTTCGAAAGAAGATCTTTCTAATAGAAAACATTAGTTTCATACTTTAACACAAAATTCCTCTAAAATACAAAGACTCAGACTTCATGTAGTATAGGGAATCACATGCTTAAAAATACTTTATTGGACTTAGGAGCTAGTGTAAGTCTATTACCTTCGTACTTGTAAAACTTTGATTGAGAGAATTACATTGAGCTCTAATAGTATTGGAGCTTGCAAATGGATCCATGAAAATACCTCGAGGTATTATGGAGAACTTGCTTATCTAGGTAGATAAGTTTTATTTTTCTATTGATTTTATTGTGGATGACAATGAATTAGCACAGGATTTGAAAAAGCACATCCCTGTTATTCTAAACCAATCTTTCATGGCAATTACCGATGCTCACATTCAATGCAGGACTAGAAATATGTAGTTATTCTTTGGCAAGATGACTATAAAGTTAAATATCTTTAATATTACCAAACAACCTTATGATAGAAACAATGGAATCATTGATATGGATTTAATTAAGCATTAGTCAATTATACTTTTCCTTTTAACCCTAGTGATGACCATTTATGAACATATTTAATTTACTTTGGTTTAGATTTTGATATTGACTGATCAGTAGACGAGGTCAATGCCTTATTTGATCATCACTACTCATGGATACTAATAAATGGAAGTCAAGATTAGAGTAACTGGCACCATTGAGAAAGAATCTCAACTTATCATTGGAATTACCATTAAAGCTCAAGCTCAAATAATTACCCGACACTTTGACATGTGCATTCTTGGGCGAGAAAACAATCTTCTAGTAATCATTATATCCTCATTTAATAACAAATGAATGAGTAAGTTGTTGGGTATTTCAAGAGAGCACAAAAAGACATTAGGATGGGCTATAGTCGACATAAAAGGTATAAACTCAATAGATTGCATGTATTACATTCATCTTCATGAAAATGTTAAACCTATTAGAGAAATTTAACGTCGATTGAAACCTAATATGAAAAAAGTTATAAGAGCAAAAGTTCTTAAATTGTTAGTATAGGTATCATTTTCTTATCTCTGATAGTTCATGGGTCAATCGTGGCAAGTTATCCCCTAAAATTCAGGAGTCACAATAGTTATCAACGCTGATAATGAATTAATACCCATTAGAGTAACTATAGAGTGGCGTGTATATATTGATTATAAGAAGTTTAATTATGTCACATGGAAGACCATTTTCTTTTACCATTCATTAATCAAATGTTTGATAGATTAGCTGATTATAAATTCTATTATTTTCTAGATAGTTACCGGATTCTCATAGTACCAAAGGACTAAGAGAAAATCACTTTCACTTGCCTTTTTGGTACTTTTACATATAAGAGATTGTCTTTTAGATTATACAACACATGTGTCATATTTCAATAATGCATGTTGAGCATATTTTTTTATATAGTTGGATATTTTCTTAAAGTTTTTATAGATGAATTTTTATTTTCAGTGATTTATTTTATCAATGTTTACATCATCTAACACTAGTTCTAAAGAAATGTATAAAGAAGAATTTGGTCTTAAGCAAGGAGAAATGCAATTTTATGGTGAGATAATGTATTATTCTAGGTTACATCATTTCAAACAAAGGTATTGAGGTTAACAAAGCAAAGGTAGATCTCAATTGTAATATTACTCCACTCAAAACAGTCAGAGAAGTAAGACTTTTCCTTGGGCATATTGGTTTTTATAAGTGTGTCATTAAAGATTTTAGTAGAATTTATAGACATGTAATTTAATTGCTAAGGATGTACCTTTCATCTTTTGTTGATTTGTGTCTTGAGGCATTTGAAAAACTAAAGTAGTTGTTGACTTTATCATCCATCATTTAACCTCCAAACTGGAACTTACATTTTGAGCTTCTGTATGATGCATCCGATTATGCAATAGGAGTAATATTATGATAAAGAGTTGAGCGTATTCCTCATGTCATCTACTATGCTAATTTGACATTGAATGATGCACAATTTAATTACTCAACTACTAAAAAAGAAATAATAGCAATAGTGTTTGAATTATAAACATTTCGATCTTATCTTTATTATGTAAAATAATTGTATTTACATATCATACTACTCTTAAATATCTTTATACAAAGGCTAGACTAATTTAATGGTGCCACTTTTATGGGAATTCAATCTTGAGTCCAAGAATAAGAAAAGCATAGAAAATATGGTGGCAAATTATCTATCTCTCCTTAATTTTAACACTGTTTCAGAATTATTACCATTGAATAACTCGTTTCTAGATGAATAACTTATGAGTGTAGAAGTATGGCCATAGTATGCTAATATAGTAAGCTATCTTGTTACAAGATAACTTCCAAAGCATTGGACTAAGTAGAACAAGGCAATTCTTTTGTGGAAATAAAATTTTTTTTTTAAGATGATCCTTATCTATTCAAGTTTTGGGCAAATCAAATTGTTGAACAATTTGTCCCACATAGTGAATTTAAAAAAATCATCTCGTTATATCATGAACAAGCTTATGGAGCCCATTTTAGTGCCAAAAAGATAGTTGTTAAAGTTTTACAATGTGGTTTTTATTAGTTAAATTTATTTCGAGAAGCTTACAATTTTATTTTCATATGCGAGGTGCCAGCTTATAGAAAGCATGACAAGAAGGAATGTAATGCCATTAAACCTTATTTTGGAGGTTGATATTTTTTATTTGTGGAGTATTAATTTCATATGACTCTTTCCTCCTTCTTTTGGCCATCAATATATATTAATTATTGTTGATTATGTATCAAAATGGGTAGAAGTAATTCCATACAGAACTAATGATCATAATGTGGTAATAGGACTTTTGATAAGCAACATTGTTTTGTGCTTTGGATTCCATCGGGTGAGAAGCAACATTGTTTGGTGCTTTGGATTCCATCGAGTGATAATCAGTGATAGTGGTCTTCACTTTTGCAACAAACCATTTAAAACTCTTTTGGCAACATAATCCATCACACATAAAGTGGTAATACTACACCATCCAGAAACTAATGGCCAAATTGAGATTTCTAATTGGCAAGTAAAGCACATATTAGAAAAGACGATGAGAGAGGCAGAAAGGCTAATCATTGAGACTTAATGATGCACTATAGACATATTGAATAGGTTTCAAGATACTTATTGGGATGTATCCCTATAAGCTAGTGTATGAGAAAGCCTGTCACCTATCGATGGAACTCAAGCATTATGCATTCTAGGCCATCAAGAAATTCAACTTTAACATGTAACAGGTTGGTTAGGAAAGAAGATTATAATTGACAGAACTAGAGGAGATTCACAATGATGCGTATGAAAAGGCTAAGAATTAAAAGCAATAGATAAAAGTGTTTTATGATAAGCAAATTATCGAGAAAAGTTTTTACATTAGGTCAGAATATGTTTTTATTCAATTCTCACCTACATTTATTCCTAGAAAAATTATGCTCTCAATGGTATGGTCCATATGGGGCCATTGAAATTAAGGATCTCAAGAATGGTGTCACGTTTAAAGTTAATAGCCAAATAATAAAACCATATCTAGAATACCAACCACAAGAAAAAGACACCAAAATCAATCTGAGTGACTCACTAAATCTTCATGAAGGTTTTTCTTTTTAATTTATTAAATGACTTAACTTTTTGTCATTTTATCTTACTGTTACTTTACATTTTGAAATTGTTTGATTGTTTATTTTTACGTCTTGAATGATGTTCACTGCACTGCTTTTGAGTATTATGACTTATGTCACTTTAGTATGTTTGTTTAACAAGTATTTTTTTAACCATCTTGGAAAACTTCTACTTGTAAGATCATACCCAAAAGGTTTTATACAAATTTATAAATCATATATTGTTTGGGATCTATGACCACCAATGATAGTGTCTCATATTAAAGATCTAGAAAGATAACTAATAGAGGGAGGTATATATGACATCCAATTAGAATGTGAGGTTAATTCAATATGAGGATGAGGATGTGTTAAGCATTTAATTTTTTTTTTTTATATTGTGTGTTTTCATTTTGTTTTGTTCGCATTCGCATTTGACTTGATTTTATAGAATTACTTTAGTGTGCTATAGTTTGTTACCTCGGTTAAGTGGCGGATAACGGTATTTTGTGACTACTAAAGTCGGTTACTTCAATTTCCCATAATAACTGATATTCCCAACCTAAGATATGGATAGAAATGTAATTCTTGCAAAGCTTCACAAGCAATTTCCTTCACAGCCTCAGAATGCTCTTCTCACCATTTATAAAGCTCGATCTGAACACTTGCGACTGCTTATAAAGAATAACATTCATGTTGACATCTGTTAGTTAATCGAAGCCAAAGTATGACTGACATGTGAGTTATCTCCCAAATTTTCTACCTATATGCCTAGTTGTGAGAAATGAAACTATTCAAGAAAACGAAGAGCAAGATGACTTCAAGTTTTTTGTCATAAATTTGATCGAACAAACTGCAACAGACGTCTATGTATATCTTTGGGAATGGTATCTAATAATAAGAAAGATAATATTCAATTCATTAGGGATGACTTGAATAAAGAGTCATTGGACGATGTTCTTTCATCTCTTAAAATGCATCCCAGTGGATAAGTACAGAAAGTAATTGCCTAATTATGGACATTATTCACACGATACAATCTCAAAAGTCTAACTATAAACGACCCTTTTTGCAAGTTTATAAGAAAACTGGATGGGAAGCCTATCCTCAACCTATAGAGGGTATTTCTGTATATAAAACTAGATAAAGATGTAAGCCATAATTACTACCAATAAATATTCTTTTGTTATTTGCATTATTACTGTGTTTGTATATATCCATTGTTTGTTTTTCTTTTTTCTATTTACTTTTGAATCCTGAGCCATAAGCTTTACGTGTCATTTGATAAACATATCACCCAATTTACATATGTGTACTATTGTTCAATTACCAAAATCATTAAATACGAGCCCTTTTTTCAAACTCCTACAAATTATATTTGAGAATTGTCTCAATGGCAATAACTTCAAGTAGACAATTCAATAACATTTGTGTTCTATTTGGATTTAACTATGTAAAACACAAAGATTTTTTTTAGGCAATTATAGATCTTAGTCGATCCTAGTAAAGAGAAAAATACATTTGGTAAACGGAGGAGTTGACTGAGAGTTATCGTAGCTTGTTCCAGAAACTGCTTATACTAGAGGAGTTGGCCGAGTGTCATCCCAAAAGTCCTAAAACCTTTAGGATGTCTGTCTGGCCCACTAATTAGAGAGGATTTAGTCACCTCAGGTATGCAAGAGAGAATACCCAAAATGTAAAATTATGCTGATGCATTCATTTTCTTACTAAGAGATCTTGCAACTCTATAGACACTAATTATATTAGTATTTCGGGCCCATTTGGACATCCATAAAAAACTCATCGATTTGTTGAATGTTAATAACTTTTATGATAACTTGATCGTATTTCTTAACCATGCAATAAAGAATCATTTAATTTATTTCACAGCAAAAAAATCTTTATTAGTGCTCCTACTGCTAATGAGTTTCTTGATCTTTTACAAACTTATAAACTGGAGCCAAATCCCAAAATCTTCGAATTGGAGTGATCGACTAATGATAGTAGCAGTAGCTATAATAAGAAGCACAAATTAGATTTAACTCTCCGTTTGTAAATATTTTCCTATGTTCAATATTGCAATATTCATGTAATATCTTTTAAACCCTACTTCAATCTCTTAAGACATTGAGGATAATATCTCATTCTAGTTAGGGGGAATATTTGATAGTTGTGAGATAACTGATAGTTGTGATGTTGTACTTTCACTAATCTTTTCTAAGTTTTTGAGTCCATGATAGTCGAATACGAAGTATAGTTAACATAAATAGAAAAAAAATTATGTTCTAATGTTTTCTTATTTTTGTCATATTCTTTTAAACTTTTGCAACCAATTCAAGTATGATTTCTCCAACTTATTCTTTTATTTATGTTCCCTTTATCCTTTTTGCCTTTTTGGATGCATACTTTAGATTTTGAAATGTTCTGAATAATGTTTAGAATATGTTGGGGCTGAGGTGTCTTAATTTTGTTTAAAAAAAAATTAAAACTTTTGAATGATCTTTTGAAATTGGATGGCATTATGACTTCTAAATTTTAATATTTGTATTACTTTTAGCTTTAAGTTATGTCACACCATGTTTATCACTTAGCATGTAGATGTTGGTATGAATTGAGAGATTTAACGAGTAAAATTGATTGAGTTATTTGAATGAATGTACATATTATAATAAATTCTAAGTGAGCTTTTAAGCTTATTATTTTTTTTGGAGAGCAACTTTTTTACATAGCTTAGCAATTTATTATTTTATTCATGATCTTTATATTTTTATTTAGAATTGACTTATTAGTGTTAAAAATTGTATGTTTAATAAAGGATAAAAATGTTATTTTATGTTTATATTATAATTTACATTTGTAATCATGTTACATATTATGAATTTATAATTATGCTTCTAAATATTTGGTTTTGTATATTTTTGTATGGTTATTAAGTAAAAATAATAATTTCATGCAATTTAAGGCTCCAAACAGATAAACAAATGTCAAATTTAGATTCTAAAGGTTCGAAAAGTTAGGACATTATCGAAGAGAATCTGCGACTTTTGTTGTAAAATTATAAGTTTTATCATGTTAAGTGTGATAATTATGAAATTATAAATTTTAACCATGCTAGGTGTTGTAATTGTTAGTGGAATAAGTTAGCTGTGTGTTTTAGTGGATTGGGTTAGATTTATGTCTACTTAGCAGAACAAATATATGGCTATGTTCATGTGTATGGTTCGAATTAATCATGAGCTTGTATAAATGGAGGGAGGAGGGGCGAACACACATCTCTGTACCTTTCTTCACTTGTTTCTCTCTAAATTCTTCTTCTCATCTTTCTTTATAATTTTTTGGAAATTAATTTTATAATTAAAATTTATTTTATTTTCAATTTTAGTTGTCTTTATTTCTTTAATTATGTATAATTTAATATTAATAATTATTTTTTATTTCAATTATGTTTAGCTAAATTATAATAGTTAGGGTAAGGTGAAACTTTTAGTAGAAAAATATGATTTAATCAAATTATATTTTTAATTATATAAATTAAATTATTTTTTATTTGATATTATCTATATTTTATATTTTGAAATTTAGAATTTATAATGTCCAATTCTCTTGTTTATCTACAATAAACGCTTATGCAGTTCTTCTATGTTTTATTTTTGGATTTCAGTTATTGTGGGAAACTGAAGATAACGACTTAAGAAGTCATAGAGTGTCGTTATCCATCATTTATACGAGAAAGTGAATCAAAACAATAGAATAAAGAGAATCAAATCTATAAAATCAAATCAAACGTGAAAGTGAATAAAACAATTAAATGGAAACACAAAATGTAAAAAAGAAAAAAGAAAAAAAGGGACTTACCATCATCCTTTTATTACATTAACCTCAAGTTACAACTGAAAGTCACATATAGTACTGTCTATTTCCTTGAATTGTCTTTCTAGATTCTCAACATAGGACACTCATTGTTTGGAATGCATCACTGAAAAATTTTATTAGGGCAATATTTTGAACAAGTAAAGATCATCCCAATCAAATTTCTTTACTTACTTCAATAAAAAAAACTTCTTCTCATCTTGAGTTGCTCTAATGCAAAAATATTTTAATTGTAACAAGAAAATTAACAATAGTAGCATACCATAGTATTGAAGCAAAAGAAAATAAAAATTCACTCGAAAAATAATCATTAATTGGAGTTATGTCAGTGTAGAATTAATATATGTCTTGATAAATGATCAACAACGACATTTTCAGTACCCTTTTTGTCTTTGGTAATGAGGTGAAATTCTTAGAGCAATAAAATTCAACAAATTAGTCTTGATTTAAATCTTGTTTAATCATCAAATATCTTATAGTGACATGGTCAATGAAAACAACAGATTTAGAACCATGCAAATATGAATGAAATTTATCTAATACAAATATGTTGAGTCCTAAAGAAAATATACTTATAAAGGGTAAAATCATCATTTTATACTCTAAGTCTCACTAACATCTCTACTTTTATATATTTTAAGTTCCTTGATATTTAATTGCATATGTTTATGTGTATTTTTAATACTTTATGTATTTCAAGGGTATTTTAGTTATTTCTCCATAAACAATAAGTCAGACAGCAAAACAGACAGTATTTTTGAACTCAGAACAACTGAAAACCTTAAGAAAGATAAAAAGGGCAAAATCATAATTTTAAAATTTTGGTGGGCCTAGCTGACGTGGCTTTGACTACTGATGTATCGCTGACCGATGATATGGCATTGACAGATGATCTGACAGAAGTCAATTGGACCGAAAATGAGCTTACAATATATGCAATGCACTGAATCATACTTATTGACTTTTGTGTTGACCGATGACGTGGCAGAATATTAGTGGACTAAAAAATGTGCATACCGTACATGCATATACATGGAATGACAACTTTGGTGATGTGTTCCAATCAATTAGAGAGTGTCACGTGGCGAAATCCTAGGCGTCCGAATTGTTTTCATCCGATGGTCATAATTTACTCATTGAATCTGTAAATAGGGGGTTCTCCTTCCTAATTTGACACATCTGAATCTATTTTTGGGCTTTATTTTCTGTAATTCCTTCTGTATCTTGTATTTTCTATGTATTTCAATAAAATTTTCATTTTACCCCTAGTTATAAAATGAGTAGCTAATTTATTTTCAAGCTTGGGTTAAAGGTGAAGTCTCAATATAATCTATGGGCTTAATTTGGTAAGTTTATTTTACTTTCTTTAATTTATTTAAATTATTTTAACTTATCGTAGATAGATAGTAATAATCCTGTCTAGATATTGCACAGGTATATTGGCTCCCTAGTGTAAGATTATTACTATTTGGCATGGTGAGTACTTTACACTAGATTTATTACAGAAAAACCTCCCTCTAATTTATGTGGTAGGTCTTGACTCATTCTTGACATAAAATTTATATAGGTTAATTAGTGGATAGTCTTACCACTTTGCCGACGGTTACATTATTATTACCTAGCACAACGTGTTCTTGATACCACATTTAACATAAGATTATTCTTTATGGCATAATGAACACTTGATGTCATTTTTATTATAGTTAGGTTTATGAGGAGTGGAAATACCATCCTCATAAATTAATTGGAACTAAAAAATGAATATTAAGCCCATAGTGAAATGTTGAGTGTGAATCCTAAAACTTAAGCACTTTATTGCATTGATCAAGTCCCAATTTATTCTCTCTATTTTAATTTCAATCTTAGGATAAAATAAACTAGGAAATTTCACAACAAGCACATTAAATAATAAATAATAATAATAACTCTACATAATTAAAAATCCACCTCCTTGTGGGATCAACACTCGTCACCATTAATCTATACTTCAATAAATTCGTGCACTTACAAGTTCAATAAAATTTGTACAACAATTTTTTAGCGTCGCTGCCAAGGAGGTAAGTCATTTCAATTTTCTTGTGTAAATATCTTTTTGTATTTTTATTTTCTTGTAATTTTCTTTTTGTATGGTCGGTTTAACCACCTATAAGTTATCTTAATTTTAGTTAAATTATTTTAAGTTAATTTATTTTCTTTTAATTTTTATAATTTTATTTTTATTTTATTTTTTTATAATTTTACATTGATCTTGTTAATCTATATGGCCGGTTTAACCACCTAATTTATTTTAATTTTAGTTTATTTATTTTATTTCACATTTTTTTCTTATTACACATCTATAGCACTTGAGTGTATTGTTATAACAAAGTTGTAATAAGCGTGATAAGATTAGTGTCATAATTTCTCTTCTCTTTATTTTCAATTTTGCTTGTACGTGTTCTTTGCATACATGGTCGAAGGTCACTATCACATAATTTATTATCTATAAACCTCGAACTAGAGAAAACACGTCGCACACGTAAACACATTGCATCACAAGTGGAAATTATGGATAAAATTGAAATGGATTTACAACAACAACCACAAGCACCGCAGAAGAGGCCATTTAAAGACTACTTTAGTTCCTTAGCTAATTTGAGCACATCATGTATAAGATATCCAAATGTAGCTGCTAGGAGTTTTGAAGTAAAATCTAGTGTGCTAAATTGTCTCCCATCATTCTATGGCCTAAAATATGAACATCCATACAATCATTTGAAAGTGAAGGAGAGTTGATGTCGAAAAGTGCATCAGAGATTTGGGATTTCTTATAGCGACAAGTAGATAATTCTCAACAGTGAAGCAGATCATTCAGAAATGTGAGAAAAATCAAAGAAGTGAATGAAGTTCATGTTGGTGAGTTAAGATCAATAATCAAGAAAGTCAAAGAAATAGTTGAAGGACTTTCTCGCCAAATAGCATCTTTGACGGCTGCAAAATGAAAAGAGCCATATGCCTATAATCAACTTGATTATGGCTCATATCCAGATCAAGCCAATGTAATTGGTGTCATGAGAAAATAGCCAAAATACAATCCTTACACCAATAAAGTTGTCCATGAGAGTATATCCCTAGTTAGCTAAAGCAAAAAAAGGAAATTCCACAGGTCAGATTATAGAGATCTTTAAACAGGTAAGTGTTAACATTCCTTTGCTTGATACTATAAAGTAAGTACCATCTTATTCTATTTTTCTTAAAGATCTATGCACTAAAAAAAGAAGCATTCGTGTTTAAAAGAAGGCATTTTTAACCGAAGACATTAGTTCCATACTTCAACAAAAAATTTCTCCAAAATTTGAAGACCCAGGATCCTCTACTATCTCATGTGGCATTGGCAACTATATATTTGAGAATATTTTGTTGGATTTAGGAGCTAGTGTAAATCTTTTGTCCTACTCAGTATTTTTGAAACTTGGATTGGGAGAATTACACCCAATTGCAGTTGTGTTACAATTTACAGATCTGTCTGTGAAAATACCTCATGGTATTATGGAGGATGTACTTATCCAGGTAGATAAGTTTTATTTTCTTGTTGATTTCATTGTGATTGAAACTCAACCAGTGCAAGATTTAAAAAAGCATATCCCCATTATCCTAGGAAGACCTTTCTCTGCAATTGCTGATACTCGTATTCAATGCAGGATCAAAAATATGAAGTTGTCTTTTAGTAACATGACTATAGAGTTGAATATCTTTAACATTGCTATACAACCTCAAAATGCAGATGATGGAATTGTTGATGTAGATTTAATAGAAGAATTAATTGATTAAACTTTTCCTTTTAACCTTAGTAATGACCCTTTACAAATATGTTTAACTCACTTTAGTTTGAATTTTGATATTGACAGATTAGTCGATGAGTTCAATGCCCTTACTTGATTCAGTGCCATTCATCAACACCAAAAAATGGAAGTTGAGAATTGAATAAGTAGCACCATCGGGGAAGATACTCAGCCTATCATTAGAATCACCACCAAAACTTGAGCTCAAACTGCTACCCAACACTTTGGAATATGCATTCTTGAGAGAAGAAAGCACTCTGCCATTAATCATTTCATCTTCCCTAAATGACAAACAAAAAAATAAATTGTTAGAAGTTTTAAGAAAACACAAGGAAGCATTAGGATGGACTATAGCCGATATAAAAGGTATAAACCAAGTGGACTGCATGCATTATATTTATATTGATGAAAATGCTAAATCTACTAGAGAAATGCAATGTCGGTTAAACCCTAATATGAAAGAAGTTATTAGAACAAATGTCCTTAAACTATTAAATGTCGGTATCATGACCCTATTTATGATAATTCATGGGTCAATCCTGTGTAAGTTGTTCCAAAAAAGTCAGAAATCACAGTAGTTACCAACGTTGGTAATGCATAGATACCCACTAGAGTAACTACAGGGTGGCATGCATGTATTGATTACAAAAAGTTAAATTCTGTTACACGTAAAGACCATTTTCCTTTACCACTTATTGATCAAATGCTTGATAGATTAGCAGGTCATGAATTTTATTACTTTTTAGATGGATACTCCAGATATAAGCAGATTCCCAAAGTACTAAAAGATAAAGAGAAGACTTCTTTCACTTGCCCTTTAGCACTTTTGTATATAGGAGAATGCTATTTGGATTATGTAATGCACCTGCACATTTTAACGATGTATGTTAAGCATTTTTTCTGATATGGTTGAACGCTTCCTTGAAGTCTTTATGGTTGACTTTTTTATTTTTGGTAATTTATTTTATCAAT
This sequence comes from Murraya koenigii, assembly GCA_025617385.1. Taxonomy (NCBI): domain Eukaryota; kingdom Viridiplantae; phylum Streptophyta; class Magnoliopsida; order Sapindales; family Rutaceae; genus Murraya; species Murraya koenigii. The sequence goes on along the minus strand of CM046817.1, from coordinate 13,534,936 downwards.
GTTTAGATCATATAACACTAGTTTTTTTAGAGATATATAGAAAGAATTTGGTCTTGAATTAGAATAAGTGTTATTTTATGGTAAAAAAAGGTATTATCCTCGGTCACATCATTTCAAACAAAGATATTGAGGTTAACAAAGCCAAGTGGATCTCATTTCTAATCTTCCTCCACCTAAAACAGTCAGAGAAATAAGATCTTTGCTTGGGTATGCTGGCTTTTATAGACGTTTCATTAAATATTCTAACAAAGTCTCCAGACCTATGCAATATACTTGCTAAGGATGTAACTTTTGTCTTTGATGATTTATGTCTTGAGGCATTTAAAAAACTAAAGCAATTGTTGACATCATTACCCATCATTCAACCCCCAAATTGAAACTTACCTTTTGAGCTCATGTTTGATGCATACGATTATGTAGTAGGAGCAGTATTAGGGCAAAGAGTTGATCGAATTCCCCATGTCATTTACTACGCTAGTATGACATTGAATGATGAATAGTTGAACTACTCAACCATTGAAAAAGAAATGCTAGTAGTAGTGTTTGCCTTAGAAAAATTTCGATCTTATTTTATTAGATGTAAAATAATTGTGTTCACAGATCACGCTGCTCTTAAATATCTTATTTCAAAGAAAGATGCAAAAGCTAGACTAATTCGCTGTTACTTTTGCAGTAATTTGACCTTGAGTTCAAAGATAAGAAAGACACAGAAAATGTAGTAGCAGATTATCTCTCTTGCCTCAATTTTAATATAATTACAGATCCATTATCATTAAATGAATCATTTCCAGATGAACAATTAATGAGTATTGAAGTATTACTATGGTATGCTGATATAATTAATTATTTTGCTACAGGTCAACTTCCAGAGTATTGGACCAAGCAAGACAAAGTCAAATTTTTTATGAAAATTTCATTTGGGATGACCATTATCTGTTCAAGTATTGTGCTGATCAAATTATCAGATGATGTGTGCCAGAAAATGAATTTCAAAGCATCCTTTCATTTTACCATGAAAAAACGTGTGGAGGCCATTTTAGAGCTGAGAAAACAGTTAGTAAAATTTTACAGTGTGGTTTCTATTGGCCAATTTTATTTTAAGATGCTTACATTTTTTGCTCTTCATGTGACAGATGTCAGCATATGGGAAGCATTGTACAAAGCAATATAATGCCCTTAAATCCTATTCTAGTAGCATCAATGTCATGAATAGACTTAAAAGTCCTAAAAACCTAAGGAACAACAGAAATAGGGGTTAAAACGGACTTCTAGCATCGATGTCATGACCAGACTTAAAAGTCCTAAAAACCTAAGGAACAATAGAAATAGGGGGTCAAAACGGACTTTGATTGTATGAAACAAGATTTAGCTGAGTTTGCATTGACTGATGACATGGCAACATCTTATTCGACCATCCACTCTGAATCAATATCTATTGAATTTTATGTTGACCAATACTATAGAGGCATATTATTGTACCAAAAAATGCATTTACGATACATGCACATACACTGAATGATAAAGGGCTACATCTTTTAAATTGGACAACTTAAATTCAAATTTCGCCTCCATTTTGTATAATTCTCTCTCAATCCTATATTCCTAGTATTTTAATAAAATTACTATTTTACCTTTTGTTGAATACAAGTTGCTAATTTAATATCAAGTTTAATTTGAAGGTGAAACCTCAACATATTATATGGGCTTAATTTAATAAGTTTACTTTCTCTCACTCTCTTATTCATGTGGTTGTTTTTACTTATCATTGATAGATAGTGTATCTTGTCTAGTGTATGCACTAGTTAAACCATTTCCTAGTGAAAGATCATTACTGTATGGAACAATAAGCATTTTACACCATATTTATTAGAAAGAAACTCCCTACTAATATTTGTAGGTAGTTTTGATTTAGTATTTATAGAGAGTGAATCTAAGTTATTTATTGAACGGTCTAGTTAAATTGTTGATAGAAGGATCATTATCGTCTAGCACAACATGTACTTGACACCACATTTAATATAGGAATGTTCTTTCTAGAACAATGAGTGCTTAATATCATATTTATTAAAGTGGGGTTTATAAGAAGTGGAAATCATCTCCCCCAACTTAATTGGCACTAAAAAGGAACGTTAAGCCTATAGTGCAGTATTTAGCATGAATCTAGAAACTCAAGTGCTTCATTTGCATTAGTTTGTCTTTAAATTATTCCCACAATTTTATTTTAAATTTTAAGATAAAATAAATCAAATTCACCACAAATCTAAATACTTAATTATAAAAAATTAACCTTACACACAATTGAAATCTACCTCTTTATAGGATTAACACTTATCACTATTAATCTATATTACAATATATTCATGCAATTACGAGTTCAATAAAATTTACACTACACCCATTCCAGTGCACACACCCATGGTATCATCAATTTGCTTTGTTCGTTGGCTCCACTACAACTTTCTCGATTTACTTCTTTCACTGCCTTTGTTGCAGCTTTTAATCGTTCTCGACTTGCTACGTTCTTTGCCTTCGACTCCATTTTCCTTCCAAGTTCATTCATCGTCTTTGGCTGTATAATGTAAGAACTGTAACTCCATCTTCTTTTGGGGATTGGTGTTTGTAAAATTGAAAAGAAAAAATGTATATCAAGAAGATAAATGATAAAAACCGTGTATATCATCCTGAATGCTTTAGCCAAAGTAAGTAACTATCAATTGGTTAATAATCGATTTAAGAGAAGAGGCCACTTTAACAGAAGAGGAAAACAGTTCTTATAAAAGTTTAAGATTTTGAAGAATGAAATTAAAATAACCTTTTTAGTGTCAATAATTTATTATGGAGGTATTTGACTTTTTACATTTAAAACAAACAATTACCTTATTCTTCCATTTCTTTACTTTAAGGTTTTCACTCATGAGATCCTTAAAATTCCTTCTCTTAATTTGTTTTTTGAACATCATTCTAAACTTTCTAACAATCATTTTAATACCTTCATTTTCAAAGTCACTCCCATTATCATCACTTTCAACTATAGAAGATTCAAATGCAAATCTCTTATTCTTTTTATCTTTATTAATTCTTTCACTAGCTCTATCTTTTTCATATGAGATAAGTAAACCAATAAGATCATCAAGAGATAAAATGTTAAGATCTTTTGCTTTTTCTATGGCTGTTTTCTTTGGTTTCTACTCTTTTGGCAATGATCTAATAATCTTTTTTACCTTTTCACTAATTTTAAAGGTCTTTTCTAGTGCTTCAAGTGAATTCATAATATTGGTGAATAGAGCGTACATATCATGGACACTATCATATGACTCATTTGAAACATCCATAAAGTCTAGTTAATCTACTAATTTTATACTCCTTGACTTAATTTGTTCCCTCATATACAACTTCAAGTTTTCTCCATATTGCATATGTATTTGTACAACCCAAAACTTTGTAAAATTATTTCTTATCTAAGGCACAAAATAAAGCATTCACAGCTTTAGAATTTCAAGACATCTTTCTCTTATTTGACTCACTTGAAGGTTTTGGAATTTCTTCTCTATTTTTATTATTCTTTATAAGAATAAATGGACCATCACAAACCATTTCCCATACTTCATAGTCTAAGGCTTATAAATATATCCTCATCCTAATTTTCAAATAAGGGTATTAATTACTATAAAAAAAATAGAGGTTTAGTGGTGGATTGACTTTTTATGAAGGTGAGTTATTTTTTGTTGTTATGGATCTTTTACTCTAGACAGTTAGGTCCTAACAAGAGAACATCGCTTTGATACCAAATGAAACTCCACCTAAGTAATCCAAGAAGGGGGGTGAGGAAATTTTAAAAATTCTTTAATAACAACACAACAATTCAATACCAACAACTACTACAACCAATAATAATAATAGTTTCAACAACAAATAAATTTAAAGAGACAAGGGTAGAGAAAATAAACACAATATTTTATGTGATTCGCCAACCCACATACGTCCATGCCTCCAAGCAAACCAAGCTTGAAGACTCCACTATCCAAGCCTTGTAACTCAGGGGTTCAAGATGTTTATAATTGACTTCCAAGATGTCAATAAGCTTTTAAAATTCGAGATGATCCCACAGATTTTTTTTCCAAGTATTTTTCAAACTTACAATCGCTTAGTTTTTATGTTGAAAAATTACAAAGATCACACTCCTTACAAGAGTATATAAGTAAATAATAGCCCAAATATGAACAAATGTATGTGAATAATAAATGAAAGCTCAAGATGAAGTTTATGAACAATTTTAAGCTTGATAAAGATTGTGAAACTTATTTCAATTGAGTTTGATTTGATTTTTTATATTTTGAACAAAAAAACTAGCCATTTTTTACTTTCTAGAGAGTTGTCGGATTACCACTAAAATGAGGCAAATTGTCACTAGGGTGACCTGGCAAATTATCGTTATAAAACTAATTTGACATTTTTGCCCAAGTGGATCATTGCTCAATTTTTCCGACTAGTCTCTATGATTCTAGACTTTTACCGATTAGCCACTATAATGAAGGCTGCTATTGTTCTAAAATTTTAGTTTGGCCCCAAAACTTTCTAAATTATACAACGATCCAAAATTTTATAAAACCTTACAGAAAATTTCCAAAATTTCAAACAATGCTCATTGATTTTAAAGTTCTCAAAACTTTTTTAATTTAATCAATAAATTTGAAACAAATAATTTCCTAAAATCATTTTTGCTATAAGTATAAAACCTTTATATAATAAAAATAATGTTTTATTTAAATTGTCATGAATAATAATAACTTAAGCTTTAAAATACTTAATCAAACTAGTTTTATGAGAAATATGCCAAAAAAAATCATCTAAGCTAGTACCCTTAATGTTCGTTCTTGTCTTGATGAGCTTTACGGGCTTGTTTCTCTTGAGCTTATTCTCACATGAATAATTTTTATCCTTCAAGAGTTGGTGAGATTGTGAAACATATATTTACCATTTTACCCTTGACACGTGATTTGTTATCATCAAAATCAAAGTTCGTATAACCATTTAGGTTAACACACACACACGCGCGCGCACGCACATATATATATTTCAACTAATAGATTAACGTTTAAAATATATGTCAATTAAAGGTAAAATGTATAGTCTACATATATATCTATAAAGCCCATAGAGCTAGAATGCGAGTGCACTAGTAGTCCTATATGTAGCTCAATGACATGAACTAGTAGTCCTATATATAGTGGATTATTAATGTATTATATATGTTTGTCGTTAAACTATAAGAGTAATAATATAATTTCTAATATTTTATTTCAATATTGGCTGTAGACGGATTGAATCTATTTTATTTTCTAAAACTATAATTGTCGAGTCCAACATATTTTGTGTTGACCTACTCATGGCTTCTAGTATTCTTTATAACAGAGGTTTTGTATCCACATTCATATTTGCATTAAGGTGGTTAGTGTTGTTCATAAGTTAGCTTCGTCTTCAAACATTACTATATAAGTTGAGTAAAAAGTAGTAACTGATGTAATAATGTAAATCAACACCCGTTGAAATGTTGAATTTAATAGCATGGTTTTCAAAATATTCAATTTTTGCATGTATATTCAAAAGAGAGAATCGATTATGAGGAAACATTTTCTCCGGTTACTATACTTAAATCCATCAGAATTCTGCTCTCCATTGCTGCAGTGCTAGATTACGAAATTTGCCAAATGGATGTCAAGACTGCCTTTTTCAATGGGCATCTTGAAAAAGACATCTTTATGTAGCAACCAGATGGATTCATACAAAAAGGCCAAGAACACTTGGTATGCAAGTTGCAAAGATTCATCTATGGGTTGAAGCAAGCATCTCGGTCATGGAACATCAAATTAGATCAAGCGATAAAATCGTTTGGATTCATTCAAAATATTGATGAACCATGTGTGCACAAGAAAATTCAGAAAAAATCTGTAACCTTCCTAATTCTTTATGTAGATGATATTCTCCTTATCGAAAATGATGTAGGAGTATTGACTACTATAAAGAGTTGGCTAGCGAAATAATTTGATATGAAAGATTTGGGAGAAGCTAATTATATTCTTGGTATCAAGTTATTGCGAGACCGGAAGAGTAAAATGATAGCTTTATCTCAAGTGATCTATATCGATAAGACATTGTCTAGATTTAGCATGGTAAATTTCAAGACTGGTTTGTTATCATTCAGACATGGAAGTTTATTCTCTATCAATCATCTAAAACATCTGAGGAGATAGAGAACATGAGATGAGTTCCCTACACGGAAGCTGTGGGAAGTTTCATGTATGTCATGGTTTGCACTAGACCAGACATATGTTTTGTGGTTGGGATGGTTAGCATATATCAATCTAATCTTGGACTTGAACACTGGACTACTGTCAAGCACATAATGAAGCATTTGAAAAGAACTAAGGATTATATGCTTGTGTATTCTGGTGATGAACTTACTCCAGTGGGTTATACTGATTCTGACTTTATGTCAGATAAGGATTCTAGAAAGTCTACTTCTGGCTATGTGTTTACATTAGGAAGTAGAGTTATTAGTTGGAGGAGTGTGAAACAATCCTGTATCGCAAACTCCACAACAGAAGCTAAATATGTGGCTGCATCTGAGGCTGCAAAATAAGCGGTATGGGTCCGTAAGTTCCTTCAAGATCTTGAGGTGGCATCTACTGCAAATGCACCACTTAAATTATTTTGTGATACTAGTGGTGCAGTGGCTCAATCAAAAGAACTAAGGAACCACAAGAAACAAAAACACATTGAAAGGAAGTATCATCTCATAAAGGATATAGTGCAGAGAGGTGATGTAGAAGTTACTCAGATTGCGTCATAGAAAAACTTGGCAAATCCTTTTACTAAGGCCATCCCTGGGAAACTTTTTGACTTGCACTTAGAGTCCATAGGCATGCGCGTGATGCCAAATATATTTTGAGAGCTAATGGAAGATTGTTGGAAAAATATTCTCTTTAAAGCATATTTATATATTTATTGTAATAAATATATTTATGATTAATAAAATAAATGAGGTATTTTATTCATGTATCTTTATTGCATTAATATTTTGAGCAAAGTCCATTTAATCATATTATATGTATTTATGTGATTACCATGTGGATTTGCAGAAGACATAAATACAAGTTATCTTATGATTATTGCATTAATATTTTGAGTAAAGTCCATTTAATCATATTATATGTATTTATGCGATTACCATGTGGATTTGCAGAAGACATAAATACAAGTTATCTTATTATTAAATAAATTAAGTTCGTAAGTTGGGCACTTTATTTAGGTATAGACTGTAATAAATTCATTGAGTAATTTGTCTTAATCATGTATGAATTTATTGATGTAGTATGACTACATTGAACTGGATCACATATGAGATTTAATTAACCTAGTAATAACTGTCAGACTTATTAAATCTCATAGGCATTGATTTATTGTAATCTTAATCTTGAGTTAGTTATAATTTCATGATTGTTGTTGTTATTTCATTTGAATTACCAATGGGTACGACATACACATATAGTCAAGATTACATGGTATCTTGGTGGGAGCAATTACAAGTATTGAAATTATAAATTAACAATACATAATTTGTACGACCCATTTCTTGATGGATTTTCAGTACTTTATCATAGAATTCTCTGGCCAGAGTGTGTCAACATAAATAAATATGTTGAAAATGATCATTAGAGGAAACCAATAAGTATCAAGGAACAAGATGTAATTAAATTAATTAGACAGTTGAGATATCAATTTAAATTAACGATGTGGTACAAATGATTGTGCAGTGAAGAAATCAATGTGGTTTGGGCGAATTATTATTCGTGCATACAATTATGGAGGTTAGTTCCAATCTTATAGTGGAGTAGAATTGAAATTAAATAATTATATTTGTTTAATTACAAATTTAATTATTGTAACCACTATTGTATGTTCCCAAATTATCCCCGAGTTAGCTCATTTAATTGACAACACCATCACTGGACCCAAAAGCAAGAAAACTGGCGTATTAGGTGAAAATCATAATTATAATATTTATTAAGGCCTAGTATGTTATATTCGAGTGTAAAAGAGGGCTTATGATATTTTACAAGGTGGTCCCCTAGTTAGTTAAACATTCTCTCCACTTTTTACATAAGTAGAAAGATAGTATTTAATTCAAATATTTAAATTAAAAGAGTAATTATAATCCTAACATACTAAGATTTTTCATAAAAATATTATAAAAAAAATATTTTTATCTTAAAACAAGATAGAATAGAATTCCAGTGTTTTTGAGAAAAATACAGAAGACATCTAAGAGACGCCGGTTGCAATTGGGAGTGGTGAAACAGACGCCCACACGTACAGTGTTGATCGATCTTGACTCATAACTTGGAAGATCGTTTGGAGACGGATCTACAACTCTCAATTGTTTGTCTTCTCAGATCATCAAAGGTACAAATTTTTAAATTACTTAATTCTTATATATTGTATAAAATCGATCCTAAAAAATTTTAATTAAAAAAAAAAAAATGATTTTATCCCTGCATTATCCCACCATGTATGAGTGGAGATTGAATCCACATTAGCTAACTAAACTGCCTGCTAGTTCCAGGATTGTCTTTCTGATAGATGAGTGCAATGGACATACATGACACAAATAATTTTCAAACAATCTAACCATTGAATCTCCAATACTATCAATTACTAACTTAAAATAAATCAAGCAGTAAAATAAAATATATAAAATCAATAATAATATAATATTTTACTATTACTATATAATTAGAATACATACTTTATATTTCAACCACCTGTCTATTAATGAAACATCAAATTATTAGAATCGCATCACTAAAACTTATTTGTCTACGGGATGATATGATAGGTAGTAGATGATAAAATATTATTCAATGTTTCACTTGCAATAGCCTAGTTAAGAATGCAGAATACCAGTGGCTGCTCAATAAAGTTGTCTAACTTTTTTGGACGAAATAAGATAAGTGTGTGGAAGAAATGAAATTATAAAAATTTTGTTGTCATAGTGGTGGTTATCCACCAAACCTTTTAGTGATTGGTTTGAATGACATGAAGAGTGATAATAAAGGACTCGTTTTTCAAAACAGATTTGATGTTGTTGTTTAATTACTATAATATTAAAAAAACGTGATGGTTCAGAACAATATATGTGATATCCTATGTAAAATCCACGTGAGATTAGTTTTATTTAGGGCCTGTCAATTTTGGATTCAGAAGAATTCGATCAGATTTCAAATGATTCGGATTAAAAAAAAAAGATTATCTAATTTCAATCCAAACCTCAGACGATTTAATTTTATCCAAAATAAATCGGATGGAAACCGGATCTGATGAATATTTTGAATGAATTCAAATTCAGATAGGTTTGGATGAGTCTTAGATCTTTTTACACAATATGGTATTTTATGTGATTTGATCCATTGCCAAACAAAGTAGCCAAAATCAAAGAAATAGAAACAGATCAAATCCTCAACCGCGCATAAGAAATTAGCAATAAATTTATACAAGGAAAAATATAAGAGATTAAAAATCAACAAAATTAATATTCCATTCCATGAGCCCAAAAGAATTAAATAAATAAATAAATAATTATTTTTCCTCAACTCGGCTTCTATGTCGCGAAAATCGTAGAATCAAATGCTTAATCATTTGCCTTTCTACTCTTCTTCACCCACGTTATAATCTACCCACTCAAACTGAAGTTAGGTTACTAGTAACAAGTCGCGAGGTTGTTGTCAATGTCGGCTACTTATATGGAATGTCGGCGGCGTGCAACTCGCCAACTGGACGTCGATGTCAGTGAAGATACGGTGAGGATCGTGGGGTTGTGTCGTCGGCGTTCTGGATGATGGATGGAGCTTCAAGCCTTAAAATTTTAGAGGCTGATTTTTTGGGAATTAAATTTTCATTTTTCAATTTGGGATTTTGACATTTTTTAATTGATCCGCTCCTTAAACATAGTGGCTGATATTTTGGTGACTAGGTTTTCATTGTTTTGGTTTGGGTTTTTGACTTTTGTTAATTGATTTGTTTTATATTTAGTTATTCATATTCAATATTTTTTTTTTTAGGTAAGCAGCACAATCCGATTAGATTGTTTGGATCAACTTAGATCCAATTTGATCCAAATCAAGTTTGATCAAATGGCACAAATTATACTTGATCAAATATTAGACTTAATCTGAATATTAGGGGGTGTTCATGGATCGAATTTTATAGATCAGACATCCACAATTTTGTAGATTATAAATTTTTAATCCAATCCAATCTACTGATTATGAAATTCAATCCAAATCCAATTCATACATATGCGGATTGGATGTGAATTTAATTCAATCCATAACCAATCCATTATCTTGCGAATTAAAATTTTTAGTTCTATCCAATCCATGAATTAATTAAATAAAAAATATAATAGTAAATTAATTTTACTACCGATTAAATTTAAAATTGAATAAGATTTAAATAAATTTGAATAAGATTTAAAATTAATCGGTAGTAAAATTGAATAAGATTTGATTCTATGATTTTCGTGATTGAATAAGATTTGATGCCCTTCGTTTTTTGAATAAGATTTAATTTTAAATTGAATATGGATTGAAAATTGAATAAGATTTAAAATTAATCAGTAGTAAATCCATATTCAATTCATCGACTGTGGATTTTCAAATTTTCAATCCAATCCAATTCACGGATCGGATTTTTATGGATCAGAAAAATTGAGTGGATCGGATTGGATTCTAAACACCTCTACTGAATACTATCTGAATTTGTTTATATTCGTAGGATCAAATTGGATCCGAATTCGATCAAATTGTTTATATTGTTTATATTGTTGAATTTCTTAAGATCCTATTTCTCGATGCATTTTCATATATACATAAATAGATTAAGATTCTAAGAATCTCTGGAAACAAAATGCTACTAACGTTCTAATAAAATGTTACACTTCAATAATTGTTATAGTAGTTTTTTTTTCTTTTAATAAGAAAGTATAATTTTCATTCATTGAGGAAAGTGAATACAATTTCAAAATGATATAAAGCTAACTTAGTAGTGTTTTTTATTTAATAAAAAAGTATAATTTTCATTCATCGTAGAAAAGTGAATACAATTTCAAAATGATCTAAAGCTAACTTAACTAAAGAGTAGGCCAATTGCATTTCAAAATGATCTTGAAGTATGTTGAACTTTAACGTAATGAAGATCCTTAATCTTATCTTAAATTTCTAAAATGACCAATAAATCTCATTCTTGTTGTCCTTCCTGTTAATTAAACCAGCCACTATTTGTGAACTAATTTCAGTAATCAATGAAGGCAGACCTCTACTTTTGGCAACCTTTAAAGGAGCTTGCTATTCAACTTCTTTATATGCTACGTCCTGATAGAGAACCACGTAAGAGCTACAGAACACTTAAGCCAAATCCTAAGTATTTGATATGAAGTCTTGAGACGCTGTCAAAGATTGAGCAGGGATCGTGGAAGAGTTCAAATCCTAAGTAGTAGTAGTCTTTTGTTATCTTTCCATTATTAGCAAGATTTCAGCCGTGATTATTGGTGAGATCAAAGATTTAGTTGTATCCAGTAACTATAAATAAGTTCCAGCAGGATAATAAAGGGGAAGGCAAATAACAGAAAACTTGGTTATTTTCTCGCCATAAGCAGAAACACTACCACATAATCACATTGTTTCGCTAATTCTGACTGGGACCCTTAACAGTGGTATCAGAGCTAGCCTACAATGACAACGAATAAGGAAAGAATTGAACGAATTGAGGCTGACCTTGGTAACTTGTAGACTAAGATGGAGTGGATGGAGATCGGCATCAACGACAAGCTACAACGCTTAGAAGACACAATGAGTAAACTAGCTGAATCATTTAGTGCAACCAAGGCTTCCACCAGTCACGATTCCAATGACAACATGGGCTCAACTCGACAAGTTCCGGAGAGTGATGGAGGGCGCGCGCAGCTAACAACAAGGATTGTTAAATTGGAATTTCCTCGATTTGCTGGGAATGATCCGACAGAGTGGTGCAATCGGGTGTCACAATACTTTGAATATCAAGACACCGATGATGAACAAAGAGTAGTATTAGTCGCTTACCATTTGGAGGGCGAGGCGAATCGGTGGTGGCGATGGATGCGACAGGCGTATCAAGAAGAGGGCCGAACAGTCACTTGGCGAATATTCATTGAAGAACTTTGGGCTCGCTTCGGACCATCGGACTATGAAGATTTTGATGAAGCATTATCAAGAGTCAAACAAATGGGGACGCTGCGAGAATATCAAAAGGAGTTCGAGAGGCTTGGAAATCGAGTGCATGGGTGGTCACAAAAGGCTCTCGTGGGGACGTTTATGAGGGGCTTAAAGCCGGAGATTGCTGAAGAAATTCGAATGTTCAGACCCCATACACTTAAAGAAGCCATCAGTCTCGCTCGAATGAAGGACGAACAAATCATGCGGCAAAGAAAATTGATCGGAACACCTGTTTCCGTTCGTTCACCAACCATACGCACTACACCAACAACACCTTTCAAAAGGTTGTCGTGGGAAGAAATGCGGAGAAGAGCGAGCACGGGGTTGTGCTTCAATTGCAATGACAAGTTCACTGCAGGCCATAAATGTACGAAGGCATAGCTGTTGATTCTTGAGGAGAGATTACACGGAGGAAATTTCGTTTGAGGAGGCAACGGTCGAAGAGCAAGTCAATGAACCTGCTGATACTGGTAAATCCTAAAATTACCTTTTATGCTTTGACGGGTGGATCGCACCACAAACCATGCGTGTCATGGCAAAAGTTGGTCCGTATGCCATTGTGGTTCTCATTGATAGCGGATCCACACATAATTTTATCAGCTCACGATCGCCAACACGCTGCAATTACCTATCAAACCAACAACATCCTTTTCTCGTACAAGTTGCCAACGGGAAAGATTATTATGCCAAGGGATGTTTGAAAAGGTACAGATATTAATTCAAGAAATTCCTTTTACTCGACGAGTGTATTCTTTGCCAATAACGAGGATTGATATGGTTTTGGGCATTCAATGGCTTGAAACACTAGAGGCGATTGTGTGTAATTGGAAAGCACTCACTATGGAGTTTGAGTGGGCAAACAAGAAACAGATGTTTGAAAGGGATCAATCCTCAAATGGTCCAACCAGGCATCGATCACGGAGATAACAAAAGAAATTAAACATGGCCATGGAATCTACGCTTATTTGCTTCCACATGCAAAGTGATGTGTCTTTAGTCACGACTCCGGATGGCATGAGACAAATCTTAACACAATTTTTAGATTTGTTTGAAGAGCCCACGAAGCTGCCACCTTCTCGCGATATCAACCACAATATTATTTTGAAAGAAGGAACCGAACTCATTAATGTGAAGCCGCATCAGTACGCCTATTTCCAAAAATATGAAATTGATAAGCAAGTGCGAGAAATGTTAAATTCGGATTAATAAGGCCAAGCACCAACCCATTCTCTTCACTGTATTCATCGGTCAAGAAAAAGACAGCGGTTGGCGTTTTGCACCGACTACGCGCCCTCAACCAAGTCACAATAAAGATCGCTTTCAATACCGACAGTTGATGACATGCTAGACGAGCTACATGGTGCCATGTATTTCACAAAATTGGATTTAAGAGCTGGGTACCACCAGGTGCGAGTGAATCCTAGAGACATCCACAAAACAGATGTTCGAACGCACAATGGCCACTATGAATACCTAGTGATGCCGTTTGGGTTGTGCAACGCTCCTCCACTTTTCAAAGCAGTAATGAACTCGATTTTTCGTCATTGTCTCGAGAAAATTTATTTTAGTTTTCTTTGACGATATATTAATTTATAGCCCTTCGTGGAGTGCACATCTTAACCATGTTCGGCAGGCTTTGGAAATTCTAAGAAAACAACAATTTTTTGTCAAAGCTAGCAAATGTAGTTTCGGCCAGCAAGAGATTGAATACTTGGGTCACATAATTACCAGCGATGGTGTAAAGGTGGACCACAAAAAATAGAGGCAATAATTTCTTGGCCTCAACCACGGAACATAACCGAATTACGAGGATTTCTCGGACTTACAGAGCTACTATAGAAAGTTTATGCAGGGATATGGATTAATTGCATGACCACTGACCAACTTGCTTAGGAAGGGGCAATTTGGGTGGAACAGTGAAGCAGCGACGGCATTCGAGGATCTTAAAAAGCCATGTCTAGCACTCCAACACTAGCTATGCCGAACTTTAATGAGACTTTTATTGTGGAAACAGACGTATCGGGAGATGGCATAGGAGCGGTTTTACAACAGTAGGGCCGACCGATTGCTTACATGAGTCGTGCTTTGGGTGTTACAAAAAGGCGTGGTCCATATACAACAAGGAAATGCTCGGCAATAGTGGAGGCTATCAGATTGTGGAGGCCGTATTTGCTTGGTCACAGATTTACAATAAAGACCGATCAAAAAGCATAAAGTATCTTTTGGAACAAGAAGTAGCAACGCTGAACAACGTAAATGGATGAGCAAATTGATGGGGTATGATTATGAGATTGTGTACAGGCCGGGCGTGAAAACGCAGCGGTGATGCCTTGTCAAGGAAGGCCGACAGTCCAATTCTTTACTTTTTATTTGTTCCACAGTCGCCATTTGGGAGCAGCTCAAAGAAGCCGCTAAAGAAGATGAGTATGTGCAAAATTGATGACAACTGCTCGTAATCAAATCATCTGGGCCGTACGTTATTCATGATGGATTTTTATTTTTCAAAGACAAGATGGTTGTCCCAAGAGCAACTGCGCGACTCCCTTTTATTTGAAGCGCATGATACAAAAATCGGTGGTCACTCAGGGGTTCTAAGAACTTACAAACGACTCTCTCAACAATTCTATTGGCCCAAGATGTTGCAAACAGTACGTGATTATGTTAGTAAATGTGAAGTTTGTCAACGTGTGAAGTCTGAGACACTCAAACCAGCTGGACTCCTCCAGCCGCTTCCCATACCGTGCCGAGTTTGGGATGATATAACATTAGACTTTGTTGAAGGGCTGCCGTTATCACAAGGTAGAAATTCAATTCTAGTGGTTGTGGATCGCCTCAGTAAGTATGCTCACTTTGTTTCTCTCACTCATCCTTTTTCTGCAAAGACTGTGGCTGAAAAATTCATAGAGTCTATAGTAAAATTGCACGGCATGCCTATGAGTATCATCAGTGACCGCGATCCAGTTTTTATCAGCAAATTTTGGCACGAGTTTTTTCAGTTATCTAGCACCAAACTTCAGATGAGTTCTGCCTATCATCCTCAAACGGATGGTCAGACTGAAGTCATAAATCGTTGCCTAGAACAATACCTCCGTTGTTTTGTTTATCAGTGGCCAAAGAAGTGGCATTCATTCTTACCGTGGGCCGAATTCTGGTACAACACCACATTCCATGTTTCTACTGGCATGACGCCGTTCCAGGCGTTGTACGGCAGAGTTCCTCCTGTCATTCCTCTATACAATATTGGCACTTCAGCCGTTAACGAAGTCGACAAAGCTTTATTAACTCGTGATGAGTTATTACGGCAACTGAAACAAAATTTGGCCATGGCAGCGAATCGGATGAAACAGATAGCTGACAAAGGGCGACGGGATGTGGAATTTGAAATTGGTGACTTGGTATTCTTGAAGTTACAGCCCTATCGTCAGTCTTCAGTGTTTCGACGTGCGCACCAAAAATTAGCTTGCAAGTATTTCGGACCCTACAAAGTCGTGCGCAAGGTTGGAGCGATGGCGTATCAATTACAATCGCCGGAGAATTCACGCATCCATCCCATATTCCATGTTTCGTTATCGAAGAAAGCCATTGGCAATTTTCAAGATAACAATATTAACTTGCCCTCAATTGATGATGAAGGATTAATTGTTATGGAGCCTGATGAACTTGTTGATGTCCGTTGGGTGAAGCGCGGTGGAAAGTTTATAGAGCAACGACTAGTCCAGTGGAAAAAACTGCCACTCGAAGACGCAACTTGGGAAGATACAGTTATGGCCATGAAAGGAATGGCAAAAACTGCTAAAAAATACATGTTTCGTTGCCATCCCTACTCGAAATTTGATTTATTATTACATTTAGCTAATGACAGGATCCGACCCAAATCTAGCTGTAAATATAGTAGGTCATGTATCTAATAAATTTTGAGGACAATTTATTTTGAAATAATTACTTAAATCAAATGTAAAATATTTTCTAAAATTTACTTATTACATGTAATGAAAATTTTATTGAAAGTAAGTTTAACAACCTTAAAATCTCCAAATTGGTAATTATAAATATTTAAAACAATCATACTATAAATAATAATTTTATACCATCATGTAGCCAACGTACAAGATTACCAATGCAACTTATTTGAACTCAAAACTACTTGGGGAAGAAAAATAGTTTAAGAGGGGTGAGTTTTAACTCAATGAGTTGGAGTTTTTTTATTATAAAATACTTAATATACATACAATACTAATTAAACATATAAGGAGCTAGTAATTTTTTAAATAGATATTCTAATTACATATACTAATTATATATGTTGTAAATTTAGAACTAATATTGTAAAATTATATTCACTAATTTATTATTTTCTATTGCAAGCTACTATATTGTTAGATTAATTAAATACTATTAATTTGAAATTAATTAAATACTAATAGTTTGAAATTAAATAAATACTAATAAACTGGAATTAATTAAATTATTAATAATTTGAAAATAATTACCAAAACAACAAACCCAAGGGGATAAGTTAGTTATACTCGTGATACTAAATCTACATGAGCAGAGCAGGGAAAAATCTAGTTGGTCATACACTGGCTTATCTAACGCACATGCAGAACAATAAATCTATACACTAACATATCTAATGCACAAGTTAAGCAATAAATCTATTTGGTCATACGCATGTATAGAGCTGTCCCCAAAAGGCTAAGCGTCCAAATACATAGCTCAAAATTTATGTGTGTGTTCAAACGGGTCTCAAAAACCTTTACTTGTACCTTTAAATATATTTGAATGAGGAATGGTACATGCTAGGTAATTTAAAATTATTCATTTATCTGAATTATAATTATCGATAATTATACCTAGACTAATACTGCATTTTCTCAATCTTAACCAAATTAGACGACTAATAATTATAAATTATTAATCCTAAATAAAATAAATGAACATTAAATTATTATCAATATAATTCTAATAAATATAAAATTATTGCAACGCAGACATCACTATTATTTAAAAAAAAATGCACTACATTATTAATTTAAAAATTACAATCCCAAACACATTTTCTAGAAATATTATAAAATCTAAATTATTTTTTTATTAATTCTTTTAATCTATAATTCTCAATCAATTTCTAAAATAAATATAAATGAACAATTATCTGTTCTATTCAGCTCTTATTCTTTTAAACTATACTAAATGGAAATTTCATTATACATATAAAAAAAATTATAAAAACATGAAATAACACACACACACACACACACATAAAATAACCCACTCACAAATAATTCTTGATTAATCTTGAATTGTTGCAGGTTGCTTCAGACTAATCAGCAACCGATGTTCCTCCTATAATTTGTAGAAAAATATATATAAGGAACAAATGAAAAATCTTAGGAGGAAGAAATTAAATTCAATACTTAACCTCAAAATCAGTACTGACTTATAAATATGAAACTGTAGGATTCATAACACAATCTCCAAATCAAGATTTAATCCATTTCCCTTTGGTAATTCAACTTTTTTTTCCCTTCTTCTCCTTTCTCTTCCGTTCTCTCTTCTCACATTTCTTTCTTTCATTTTTCCTTTCTCCCTTTTCTCTCTATTTTTTTTTCTTTCTTGTTTCTTCTTACATTTCTCTTTATCATTCTTCTTTTCTTTATATAAACAAAAAAATAACACAAAAATAATAACAAAACTTAATGTGTACCCGTGAACAATACCTGGCAATACTTGTCCCCACTTTCTCTTATTTTCTTTTTTTTTGGGGGGGGGGGTGTTACACCATTACCCCTTATTAGAATTTCATTCTCGAAATTCAAATTACCTGATGAAAATAGATGTGTGTATTATGCCCACATAAAATCTTTTGGTTCCCATATTGCTTATTCTACTACATGATTACGCTATAACACTTTAACCAAATGAATGGATTTGGCGCAGAGTTCTTGCTCATTACAATCAAGAATCTTAACCGCTTCTTCCTCATAAGATAAATCCCCTCTTAAATGAAATGGTCGCTATCTCAAAAAATGCTTGGATCATTAATGCACTTACGCAACATAGGAACATGGAATACATCATAAATCCTTGATAGTTCAGGAGGCAAGGCTAAATACTAAGCAATTGTACCAATATGCTAGATGATTTTATATGGCCCTATGTAACGTGACTTAACTTTGCTTGTCAACCAAATAATAGAACACCCTTCTATAGTGAAATTTTCAAAAGGACTTTATCGTTCACTTTAAATTCTAGTTCCTTTATGTGGTTATCTACATAGCTTTTCTGTTTATCTTATGTAGCCTTTAGCCTTCTTCTAATTAAAAATATCTTTTTGTTAGTATCTTATATGATTTCTTGGCCAATTAACCACCCCTTACCTACTTTATCCCAACAAACTGGCATTCTACACTTTCTTCCATACCAAGCCCTGTATGGAGCCATTTTAATACTCGCTTGATAGCTATCGCTATAGGCAAACTCCATTAGCAGTAAATAAGTATCACAGCTGCCTTTAAATTCCATTACACAGGATCGAAGCAAATCCTTCAATATCTGAATAGTTTATTCTGACTGACAATCTATTTGATGGTAAAAAGCTATACTAAAGTTCAATTGTGTGCCCATGGCTTCTTGTAAATTGACTTAGAATCTGTAAGCAAAATCGATATTCTCTATTCGATGCTATAGATATTGGCATGCCATGAAGCTATACTATCTTATCCACATAAATCCTTACAAGCTTATCAAATGAAAAATTATTTTTGGTATGCAAAAAATGTGCAGATTTGGTAAGTCGATCAACAATTACCCTATATTCTATCATGATCACTCAGCGTACAAGGTAGTCCCACAACAAATTCTATGGTAATATGCTCCCACTTCCATATGCTCCTAATGGTCTTTGGTGTTCAGCTTTAGCTTGCCGACAAACTAAACACCAAGACACATATTCTGCAATCTCTCTCTTCATGCCTTGCCACCAATAATGGTCTCTTAATACACAATATATTTTTGTGCCTCTTGGATGTAAAGCATAAACTAAACAATGTGCTTCATGTAAAATCTTCTTATTCATCTCTACATCATTTGGTACACACAACCTTCTACCCATAAACAACTCCATCTTTTCTTAATGAGAATTCAACTCACAAGCCATTACTCACTTCTTTTGATATTTTGGCAAGTTGGGAGTCTTGCATTTGCAATACACAAATTTGGTCAGCCAAGGTAGGCCTCACCTGAAAATTTGCGAGTAGTGCTCCTGAATCGCTAACTGACAATTCAACCCTCATAGATCTCAGCTCAACTAATAGAGATAGATAAATCACCTTTATACAAGCCAAAGAGCTCTAAGACTTTCTACTTAATGCATCTACAACTATATTAGCCTTCATTAGATAGTAATCGATTGTGCAATCATAATCTTTGATTAATTCCATTCATATCCTCTCATAAGATTCAGCTCTTTCTGTGTAAATAAACACTTTAAATTTTTATGATCTATAAAAATATGATATGTTTCTCCATGTAAGTAATGTATCCAAGTTTGAAGTGCAAGTACCATCGCAACAAGCTCTAATCATGAGTTGGATAATTTAGCCCTTGCTTCTTAAGTTGTCATGAACCATAAGTTATTACCTTGCTATGTTGTATTAATACAGAACCTAACCCTTGTCTAGATGCATTTCTGTATATTATAAATCTCTCACTACTATATGGAAGTGTAAGTATAGGAGCTGACATTAGGCATAACTTGAGCTCTCTAAAGCTCTTCTCACATTTATCCATCCACTTGAATTTTACATTCGTCTGGGTCAACTACGTCAATGGAGCAACTATTGATTTATATGTTCCTTCTTGCTTTGAGAATACATTAGTATATCATCAATGAAAAAGGATCACAAATCGATCCAAAAAGGAACAAAAATCTCTATTCATCAAATCCATAAAGGC
This sequence comes from Murraya koenigii, assembly GCA_025617385.1. Lineage (NCBI taxonomy): Eukaryota > Viridiplantae > Streptophyta > Magnoliopsida > Sapindales > Rutaceae > Murraya > Murraya koenigii. The sequence goes on along the minus strand of CM046817.1, from coordinate 13,514,672 downwards.
TGCTGGAGCATTAGTTAACCCAGAAGACATTACCAAAACCTCATAATGCCCATATCGAGTCGTAAAAGTAGTCTTTGGAACGTCTACCTCTTTAATCTTGAGTTGATGGTATCCGGAGCACATATTTATTTTAAAGAATAATTTAGCACCTTGCAATTGGTCAAACAAGTCATCAACATAAGGAAGTGGATACTTGTTATGTATTGTGACTTTGTTTAACAGTTAATAATCAATACATAATCTCACAGTTCCATCATTTTTCTTAACAAATAGTACTGATGCCTCTATAGAAATACATTAGGTTTGATATAGTCTTTATCCAATAATTCTTGTAATTGAACTTTCAACTCTTTTAATTCTAGAGGAGCCATTCTATAAGATGCCATAGAAATAGGAGTTGTTCCTGAACACTCTTTTCTAAGTAGAAGTCGAGAAGACATGATTAAGTTAATGCAAGAAGAAAAAATCTATCTCTCTTTACAGAATAAAAACTAAGGTTCTCTCGACTTCTTAAACACTATTTTTCGAAAATAATCAACAGAGGCATGATAGATGGAAAACTAATCCATCCCTAGTATAACATCAAAACCCTGAATACTAAGAGGAATTAGGTCTGCCCTTAATTCATATCCACTAATAGTGATTTTACTTACTTGAAAAATATTTTCATCTAATAATGACTATCCAATAAGGGTGACTACTACAAGGTTACAATCTAATGGGCTTAACTCCATATATGCATGTTTAGCAAAATTTTTAGAGTTTAAAGAATGGGAAGAACCAGGATTAATCAAAATATGAGCCTATCGGCTAAAGATAGTCAATGTACCCGAGACAACATCTAGTGTAACCTCTACTTGTTGGTGAATCAAAGAAAATACTCCTCCCTGAGATCAAGATCTGCCTGGCTAAACCCCTTGTCGGCTGCTACTAGTGCCTGGCACATGAGTTGGTCCTTTGTTCGCAGAGATAGAAGCTCTACTCTAAACTACCTTTAGTCAAAAAGCACTCTGCTTCTCTTGGTAAAACCCATTAAGAGTTAGCTTTCAATCTTTACCTTGGCTAAAATTACTAATTCAGTTGAGATAGGGTATTTTTTTCTTGATATGATCTTCTTGTCCACGGTGATAATAGCCTATTATACCCTTCTGACATTATCCATTATGATGCTTGCCACATATCCCATATAACGGATACAGAACTCTACTCAAACTATCACACTAATAACTCTACTATCTAAAGTTGTGGCACTTTTGATTCCATAATTTTTTATTCATAAATTGCTGCACAAATCCCTGACTTTGCCTGTGTTGTCCAGATCCTTGGGAAAAATTTGAGTTATTAAAAGAATTATTGCCTTTCTTAGATAGTCCATCCATGGTACTGCTAACTAACTAACTCTGGTTACCATGCTTGTCGAAAGATCTATGCTGATGTCACCACTGTCCAAATCTCTTCTTGAAGTCCATTTTCAAATCTCTAGTATTTTTCTCTTTCATCAGTAATGACAAATATGGCAAACTGTGACAACTCTATAAATTTCTTCTTCTAATATTCTACAATCATATATCCTTAGACTAACCTCAAGAATTCGCTTCGCTTTATATCTTGATAAACTGTAAAGAAAAATTGATCGTAAAACTCATTTCTAAAATCAGCCCAATAATTCCTACAGGATTCTTATAACGTCGTTGCACTGACATCCACCAATGAAAAGCTCTATCCTCGAATAAAAAGTCACTAAAGTATTGATCATTACAACCCATCACCTCAAAAGTATTGATCATTAACCAAGTTACGCAATTAATAATTATAAATTATTAATCCTAATTAAAATCACATGAACATTAAATTATTATCAATTTAATTATAATAAATATAAAACTATTGCAACACATACATCACCGTTATTTATAAAATAATGTCCACTATATTATTCATTTAATAATTACAATCCCATACACATTTTCTAGAAATATTATAAAACCTAAATCATTTTTAATTAATTTTTTAATCTATAATTCTAAATTAATTTCTAAAATAAATATATAAGCACAATTATCTATTCTATTCAGCTCTTGTTCTTTAAACTAAACTAAATAACAATTTCAATATACAAATAAAGTAAAATAAATTATAAAAATATTAGATAACACACAGATACACACACATGTATTTATTTAGAAAATAATTCACTCACAAATAATTCCTGATCAATCCTAAATTTTATGCAGGCTTTTTAGACTGATCAGCAGCTGATGCTCCTCCTATAATTTGTAGAAAAACATATATATAAGGAATAAATAAAAAATCTTATGAAGAATAAATTAAATTAACTACTTAACTTCAAAATCAGTACTAACTTATAAATTTGAAAATGCAGGATTCACAACACAATCTTCAAATCAAGATTTAATTTCTTATATGTCTATATATATATATATATATCCTTTCTTCTTCTTTTCTTTTCTTTCTTTCTTTCTTTCTTCCTTTCTCCTATTTCTCTCTTTTTTTTTTTTTTCTTGATTCTTCTTTCCTTTCTCCTTATCCTTCTTCTTTTCTTTTCTTTATATAAACAAAACAAAAACACCAAAACGATAACAAAACTTACTATGCACCCATGAGCAATTTGCTCACGGGTGAACAATACTATACAATACTTGTCTCCTACTTTCTCTTTTTTATTTTTTTATTTTTTTGGGTGCTACATTTAACCATGGGTATTAGAGTATTTATCAAAGCAAAAAAGTGTTTACACTAATTGGCAATTTGCAAGTTAGGGGTTTCTAATTAAATATACCCTAAAATTAAGGTATTTATGTAGATGTACCTCATAATTAATAATTATGTAGATTTGCCATTTTTGTATCTATATTGGCTAAAATGCCTTTAAGAGAAAAGGATAAAATACAATAAAAAATTACCCTCCAGCACACCCACACCAATTCACTCTCGCATCATTTCATTCCACACAACAATAAATCACTACACACTTTTGAAATCACTAATTAACAGCTAATGTGTTGAGATTTTGGTTTGCAAGTAGGTGCATTATTCATCTAATCAATAAGATATTTTAAACTTACAATTATTTTGTGTTTTTTATGCATTTTCTTAATATTATATTATTTTTTGAGTTTGTTTGAATTGAGATAAACAACAAAACGACTCATATCTTCATTACATTTGCATCATATTAATGTTATGTGATGGATTTTTTAATTACATTTATTGAAATCTTATTTTATTCTCAAAATTTTGAACTTTGCACCTGTTTTACACGACTGCAGTCGTGTATATATGGATTTACACAACCACAGTTGTGTAAGTATGCAAAATATTCTAATTGTTATAATGAACTGTAGTATTGTGTTTTTGTACTTTGCACGATTATTATTGTGTATTTATGAACTTACGCAACTATAGTCGTGCAAGTATGAAAAATATTCTAACTGTTATAAGATCATATTGTTCTATTAGTGTAAAAAATATATTTTTTAAGAAGAAATATGTTCTTTGAATATTTACTGGACCGTAGTCATGTATTTTTGGAAGTTACACGACTTTTATCGTGCATGTATGAATTTGCACAACAGTAGTTGTGTAAGTGTGAAAAAGTTGTAGCTATTATGACACTAGTATTCTATTAGTACAAAACATATATTTGTTCAACAAATATGTGCTCTAACTATTTACCAAACTATTGTCGTGTGAGTGGGTAGACAGCTCTACACATTGTTTTATGCATTGTTTGATTTTATTTTTATATTTGTTGTATAATTATGTGTTGTATTATTACAGGAAATGATTTAATAGGTGTCCTTATTATGTTGTATTATTAAATGTTTTGTGGTGATTTAATAGTTTATGTAAATATTAGACTATAATCGTGTATTTATGAAGATACTCGACTGTAATCATGTATTAATAAAGATACTTAATTGTAGTCATGTATTTAAGGTACTCGAATATGATTTCGAAGAATTAGATTTTAAACTAGGCTAATTGGGTAATTGCACATTAAAAAAGGTATATATGAGGAATTTTGAAGTATGAAGGTGTATTTAGATAAATACCTGACTTTTGGGGCATAACAGGTAGGGATAGCAAAAAAGTCCGGCCCTGATTTTGGTTCGATTAGTCCGGCCCTTATTTTTAGGGCTTGGGCCCGAATTTAAGGGCTCGGGCTCGGGCTCGGGCTTATACATATCAAGCCCTTTAAATTTGGGCCAGGGCTCAGGCTTTATATAGCCCGGCCCTGCCTTTTAAAAAAACAAAATTAAACGTATGTCCATAAGTATTGGAGTAATTTTTTTTTCTTCATGTTGGATTGTGAATTATCATTTTTAAACTAAAGAACTTATTGTTTAAATTGTGTAATCGAATTATGCGTTTTTATTTATTTGTTAAATTAATGAACTCTTTAGTTGGATTATTGAATTAAATTGTGTTTTTATTTGAATTTGATCTAATTTTTGTTTGTGTTTAATTATTTATATAATTTATGGTAAAGATGTTGATTAGAATAATTTTTATATTTATGTTATTTTAATAAGGTTTTAAAGTTTTTAAATATTAATATATTATGATATTTTAAATTAGAATTGTTTAAATATTAAAAAAAATTGATCGGGCCTGGACAAAGCCCGAGCCCAGCCCTGACCCTATTAGGCCCGGCCCTAATTTTGAACATTCAGGCTTTTATAGGGCTCGGGCTTATGTTTGTAATGTCGGGCTCGGGCTCGGGCTCGGGCAAGCCCTGTCCTGGCCCGGCCCATTGCCATCCCTAATAGCAGGGATAAATTCGTGTAATTATTATTATTACATAGGAAACAAAGTCCGTTCTTAAATTCTCTCATCACTTTGTCTTGGTGGTGGTTTATAATATACTCTGATTTTTTTATCCATAAGTGGTGGGTTTTTAATTAAAAATACCCCAAAAATAGAAAAAAACAAGAACACTTGAAAATTCTTTTCTGCTTCTCATAGAGTTTTCTTTTGGTGTCCTCAACTACATCTGGTGAAGATCAGTTTGAAATCTTCGCTTTAAAATAACCTGATCCTTGATCTTCGATTCCATTTACATAAACACAAAAATATTTGAATTATAATATAAATACAACAAAAAATTTGTATAATAATATATTCTAAACCAATCGAAAAAATTACACAACTACAGTGAAGTAAAGTATGCAACACACAGTTGTAGTCGAGTAAAATTATTATTATACGACTGCAGTCGAGTAAAGTATTCATTATACGATTGCAATCGAGTAAAATATTCATTACATGACAGCAGCTAATAAATAAAACGCAAATGATTCAACTTATGTACAATGATCACAAGAAAAAAAATCTCTATAACCTCTGCTTGGTTGCATAGTATAAAGAAAGAAAATGCAACTTTTAATCTATGATTAAATTGAAAAGTGACATCAAACATGTAAGAAAGTTTTATATTATTTAGATAAAGTTGAAGTTTTGTATCCTGCCGTAGTCAAAATTTCATATGACAAATAAATTCATTCTTGCTCTTTTCCTTTTAGTTTTGCACAACCATATCAATAAAAGAGAACAAAGAAATGATCTTAAAAAGCAAAAGAAATTTTGAATAGCCCATAGAAATATAATTCCAAAACCAAACATGAAACAAATTCATTCCATGAATCACATAAAAATTGATTTGTGTTAACTCTATCAAATCAGAAAAAGAACAAAATTAGTAATCTATTGAAGTTTCCAATCAAAAACAAGATAAACATAACTTTATATCCTCAACAAGCAACGATTTTATATTCTTAGCGAACAGTAACACAAGCAAAATAAACATAACTTTATATATTGTAAGTGAGAAAATTAGAAGAATTTTCATTGTATAATTATGTATCCATTTACAGCAACATTGACACAAAACCTAGTTGTCAGAATCTATAATAATATTCAAGAAACAAACTTAGATGATCATATTTATTAAATAGATGATTGATAAAAAAAAAAATACTTAGATGATCATGAGTATTAATAAAACATCAAATGAGGGTAAAATTACCGCTTAACAATTCATCAAGGGCTTCGTTTCCAACTGTGATTTTAATCACTACCTTTCTCTACTTTCAGCTCAAACTTTGTTCTCCAATTAAGACGTTCTTTAACAAGCCTCATACAACCTGCATGAATTAAATATACATACTAGGAAAGGATGAAGATGTCAACAAAAAAGTATCACCATGATCCAAAAGGTATAGTTAATTTGAAACTACTACCATGCAATTTACTACACACAATATAAAATATGAATCTATTGATGGACCTTGGTTTTGAAGTCAGTGAGCAAGTTCATGCTGTCTTTAACGACTATCAAGGCCTGGAGGGTTTCTTGTGCTTTAGCACAATCGTCTCCAACTTTGCAAGTTCTTTTTCTAGTTACTAGAGACCGGCAAAGACTATAATTTCTTCGACAATCTCTAAGACAGCTTTTATATCCTTTCTTAAAGTATACAAAATTGCCATCAATAAAAGAAAATAAGAAATTTATAGTGGTTTAACATTGTATTGAGCAAGTTTCATTAGATTCAAAGCCTATCTTTCATATCTTCTACCTTAATACAAGTATTAGGAAGGCGGCAGCACAAAGGTCATGCAACAGCTTGTTTCTTTTGAGGTGATTATATATCTTAGATAGTTAATAGAATGTTAATAGAATGATTATTTGAATCAAGAAATACATCACCAACAAAATTGTTGAATTATGACTGAACTAAACCAGACAAGACTAAGTTAGAAGCCTAAATAATCAAGTAACCATACATTTCATCCCAAATCGGGAAATCTCAACATTGGGTTCATGACAAGCAACTTTTGTACCATGATACAACTCGTATTTCATTAGAAGTTGATATTTAATATTACAAGGGCAATTTTAATGTTACAATTCTCCCATATTCAATAGTTTTGCCCAAGTAAATCCTGTAGTAAAATCTTTAACTAAAAACAAAAAATATGAATAGATTAAAATTAGTCTAAGTTGTGGTTTCTACCTTCAATATCTTGCCTACAGAAGCATCTAAAGAAGTCTGGTAAAGATCAAAGTCATAGGGTATGCCCCTAAAAAAAATAATCATCAATCTCAATAAACTAATTTGCATGATAAAATGACATGAAAAATTTGTTCACCGTTGGGCAATTTCAAATATATTCGAGTAAACAACTGAAGCTCATGGCTATGCACCTACAAAAAAATAATCTTCAATCTTTTTTCTTGTTTCGACCAGATTCAATCTTGAGGCATGTTTAAATTAAGGGAAATTAGGCATTGTTTCTTGCTTCGACCGAATTTAACCTTCAGGCAGCTTTGAATTAGGGGAAATTAGGCATTCTCTGCACTAGTCATGAATGATGAATTAGATGTTGTGTACATGACTTGATCATGAATGATTTTGGAGATTTAGGTTTTTAATGAGGGTAATTCAATAATTGCACATATAGAAAATTTTGAAGTGTGAGGGCGTTTTCAGATAAATATCCATGTTTGGGGTGCGCAGGAACAAATTCCTGTGAAGGTTAATTAGTGTATTTTGCTTACTTCAAACTACTCGCAAAACTTTGAATACAGGTAATGAGCGGGAGAAAATGAAACTCTGATACCAAAGAAAAGTAATGCGCGGGAATAATCGTTTACGACAATTATACAGCAGCTGCATACTCCATCAACAGACCCAATCCATCAACAGGCTTCAATCTTCAACAATCACAAATCCACATCCATCAAAGAAAACTCTGAAAAGCTTTTTGAATAGTAAAACCAGAAACAAGCCGAAACCCGCCGGAGACTGGGACATAAGACAATGGAACGTGACCATTACAACCCATATGCGCAACGGCTGTTGCGATTCCGCTCTCCATGTCTTCAACTCTATGCCTCGTCGAAGTTCTGTCTCCTACAACGCCATGATCTCTGGGTACTTGTCAAATGGCCAACTTGATCTCGCAAGACAGATGTTTGATCAAATGCCTGAAAGAGACTTGGTTTCGTGGAACGTCATGATTAGCGGCTATGTGAGGAATAAGAATCTCTCTGCAGCACGGAATTTGTTTGAAATGATGCCGAAAAGGGATGTTGTTTCTTGGAACACCATGCTGTCCGGTTATGCACAGAATGGGTATGCTGATGCTGCCAGAAGGATTTTTGATAGAATGTCGGAAAAGAATGAGATTTCGTGGAATGGGTTGCTTGCGGCGTATGTGCAGAATGGGCGGATAGAAGAGGCATGTATGTTGTTATGAGTCGAAGGCAAATTGGGAGGTAGTTTCTTGGAATAGTTTGATGGGGGGTTTTGTTAAGCAAAAGAGGTTGGGTGATGCAAGGCTGCTTTTTGATCGGATGACAGTGAGAGATGAAGTTTCATGGAATACTATGATTACAGGTTATGCCCAAAATAATTATCTGGCAGAAGCACAAAGATTGTTTGAGGAGGCTCCAGTTAGGGATGTCTTTACATGGACAGCTATGGTCTCAGGTTATGTGCAGAATGGAAAGGTTGATGAGGCAAGGATAGTTTTTGATGCAATGCCTGAAAAGAATACAGTTTCATGGAATGCAATGATTGCGGGATATGTGCAGACTAAGAGAATGGACATGGCTAGGGAGTTATTTGAGGCAATGACTTGTAAGAATGTGGCTTCTTGGAATACATTGATTACAGGTTATGCTCAAAGTGGTGAGATAACTAATGCTAGGAATTTGTTTGATAGGATGCCTGAGCGTGATTGCATCTCATGGGCAGCTATAATTGCCGGTTATGCTCAAAGTGGCTATAGTGAAGATTCTTTGTACCTTTTTATAGAGATGAAAAGATATGGGGAAAGACTGAACAGATCCCCATTTACTAGTGTTTTGAGCACATGTGCCAATTTAGCTTCTTTGGAATTGGGGAAGCAGTTGCATGGCCAACTGGTTAAGGTTGGTTTTGAAGCTGGGTGCTTTGTCGGGAATGCACTTCTTGTAATGTATTGCAAATGTGGAAGTGTAGAAGAAGCGTACCATGCATTTGAAGAAATAGCAGATAAGGATGTCATTTCATGGAACACTATGATTGCTGGTTATGCTAGACATGGATTTGGAAAAGATGCGATAATGCTTTTTGAGTCAATGAAAACAGTGGGTATCAAACCAGATGATATCACTATGGTAAGTTCTGACACTTTAATTCTATCAAATCAAACCACATAATATGTTAATTCTGTTGCACTGTTGATACTTGATCCAATATTTCTGATCTAATGTTAATGCATCCTATTGTAAAATTGAAACCCACTATTTTCCTGCTTTCAATTTGATGACTTCACTGCCGTGGAGTAAACAGAGGATATTTCTATGTAAACAAAAATGGGGCAAATAACTTGATGTAGCAAGTCCCATGTGGTTGGCATTGGGAGTTATTTAGGTTAAGAAGATATAGTATTTCAAACTGTTAATTGGGAAATCTTTGTTGTCAGAAGAATTCTGAGTGACTTGAGAGTGAACTTTTTGTGGCTCCGGCTTTCATCTCTGGTAGAAAATTATTTACCCTTTACAATTAAGAACTAACCAGCATAGGCACTAAAAAGGAAGTGTTTGGTTTGGTGCAGGATTGAAACCGCCCTCTGGTTTTTCGTTCTGTGTTCTTAATGACCAAAATATAACTAATGAGAACTGAAAGGAAAACTCTTGAAATTTGAGGGAATTGCAGTTTCAGCTTTTGCTTATGATAGAGCAATTAGAAGCATCACACAAAATTAGTACAATATCAATAGCTATCTGATTTTGTTTTGTGATGATGCTTTTTTTGTCATGGAATAATGTTTATCTCTTGTTATGTGTGAATCTTCTCTCTTTCAAATATGGTTCTTCGTTTTTCAGTTCTATTATCTGTGTTGCAGGTTGGTGTATTGTCTGTGTGTAGTCACACTGGCTTGGTGGAGAAGGGCAGAGAGTATTTTTATTCAATGAATCGAGATTATGGTGTAATACCAAATTCTAAACATTACACATGCATGGTGGACCTTCTCGGTCGAGCCGGCTGCCTGAACGAGGCACAGAATTTGATGAAAAACATGCCTTTCAAACCAGATGCTGCAGCTTGGGGTGCTTTACTTGGTGCCTGCAGACTTCATGGTAAAACTGACTTAGCGGAAAAAGCTGCAGAGGTGATTTTTGAAATGGAGCCTGAGAATGCTGGAATGTATGTTCTCCTATCCAATTTATATGCAGCTTCAGGTAGATGGGATGATGTTAGTAAGATGAGATTGAAAATGCGAGACAGGGGTGTGAAGAAAGTAACTGGCTATAGTTGGCTTGAAGTTCAAAATAAAGTGCATACATTTTCAGTTGGTGATACTTTCCACCCTGAGAAGGATAGAATATATGCTTATTTAGAAGAGTTGGAATATAAACTGAAGCACGACGGGTTTGTATACTCAACAAAATTGGTTCTACATGATGTGGGTGAGGAAGAAAAGGAGCATATGCTCAGGTATCATAGTGAAAAGTTAGCTGTGGCATATGGGATACTTTCTACACCAGCAGGTAGACCGATACGTGTGATGAAAAACTTGCGTGTGTGTGAAGACTGTCACAATGCCATCAAACGCATATCCACGATTGTAGGAAGATTGATAATCTTAAGGGATAACAATCGCTTTCACCACTTCAGTGGTGGTTCATGTTCTTGTGGAGATTACTGGTGAGGATAAAGAGAACTGTTTCAGTAGATAACCCTGAAAGAAGTGGACATTTCAGCTGCAAGAGTAAAAGAAAACTTTCATGAAGCCTCCTCGAGGATGAACTCGATCACTCGGCTGTTGGTTACTGATTGATGATGGCTGCTAATTTACATAAGGATTGCAGCCGAACAAGTATGTCCTGTGCGACTTAATGCATGCTATTTTTTTATGACAGCTAATTTACATAAAATAATAGTAGCAGCATTTTCTTGATTTATTCACAACTTAATATTTTTCTTTTCCCTTGCAATTGTCTCAAACTAATAAAATCTTTCATCTACTTTAGTATTAAAATATAAAATCATCTTTCTTATGCTACTATTATTATTATTTTTTTAATTGAAAAAATATGCGTCCAATTAAGTAAATGATGTCCCTGACAACTTTTTCTTTTAAAATAATGAAACTCTTTAACAATGCACAATTAAAAAAAATATTATGAATTTATAATGAACGAGCCCAATGAAAAAAAAAAGAACTAATTAATAACACCCATATGAATCTTATGATGTCTTATTATTTTTATCTTTCACTCTTTATATTATATGACAGTATAAACATATCAATTGCTTTGTCAATCTTCCAAAAAATACACCTGGTAATCAATAAATGATAGTATTTATTTCATTAATGCATGGTTTATCTTAATCATGAGATTATGTATGCACGATCTTCAATGAATGAACACCACTTGATACGTTACGGGAAGGCAATAACTAATTTAATGAGAGCATATTAAGTCATCTCTATAAATATATACTAGTAGTCATCTCATCTCATTATCTCATCGGTTTATCCATTCACAATTTCTTCTCGATCCACACAAATTACCAACTCAAACACCCAGTATTTTTTTCCTTCAAATTTATTTAAAAAAAAAATGAAATTCAGTTGTTATATTATTCATTTTCTTTCCTTATTAGTCTCTTAAGTGCATGTCACACACACACACGCAATAATGGCTAGTCATTCACAAAATGCATGCCTGGTCCAAGTTTGAACTTAATACTCTGGCAGACGAAGAGGACCCATTTGCCTCTCTATCTGAACTGGATTTCAGGTAGAATCTAACTCTTATCATCAAGTTTAATTTCCTTTTTTATATTTCCCGAACGAATTTAGATCTAGTACTGTTTCAATTTAATTTGTACTAATCTTTATCGATCTTGCTCTATGTGTGTATGTAAACAAAGTAAGAGTTTGAGGTCATGATTTAATTACATATAGATTCTTATCGAACAAGCACCATTTACAACCGTATCCAGATATCAACATTGAATTCAAATCTAAAACTAATTAATGCTTGCTTAGTTACTTATTTAAAGTGTTTTTAAGTAGTTTAGTTAGGGTATATTTAGGAATGATATTAGACAGCTGTAGTTTAACTACGGCACTAAAATATTTAGTAAACATTAGCTTCAGTGTTAATATGATTTTTCACTTATATGATGAAAAATTTATTATATTATTCATAATTTTGTCAAAATTATTATTTAAAAATTATATTATTACATATTATTAATTTTTATTTTATAATTACAGTTTTTTTTCTACAACATCTCAATCTCGAACATACCCTCAATATGTTTTGGCTTTTGAAATTTGATTTAAGTAGAACGGGGCTTTGTATAATAGATGGGCTAAATGGATTGTCACTTCAAGAGAGCTGTTTGATTGCTACTACTCCGCTGGTAGAGAGCTTAAGGGAAAAAATTAGGTTTTTCAATTTTTCAATTAAAACCTTTTAAGGACCGATCTTATACAATATATAAGAATTAAATAATCTAGAAATTCATACCTTAATGTTTTGAGAAGATGAACAATTGAGTGTTGTAGATCTGCCTCCAAACGATCTTCCAGGCTATAACTCAAGATTGATCAACACTGGACGTGTGGGCGTCTGTTTCACCACTCCTCAATTGCAACTGGCTTCTCTTAAATGTCTTATGTATTTTTCTCAAGAGCCTGGATTCTCTTCTCTCTTTTTTCCTTCTTTTTAATCTTAAGAAAATAATGCCGCTAATATCTTATGAAAAACCCTAATATATTAGGATTAGGATTCCTATTAAAAATAAAACTCATCTTTTAATTTAAATATTTAAATTAAATATTATCTCTCCACTTACGTAAAAGTGGAGAGAATGTGTAACTAACTAGGGGACCATCTTGTAAAATATTACAAGCCCCCTTTTACACTTAAATATAACATACTATGCCTGAACAAATATTATAATTATGATTTTCATCTAATATGTCAGTTTTCTTACTTTTGGGTCAAATGATGGTGTTGTCAATTAAATGAACTAACTTAGGAGATCATTTGGAAGTAAACATACATAATTATGTAATTCTAATTTACTAATAATTAAATTGACCTCGTAATTAAACAAATATAATTATTTAATTCTAATTTTACTCCACTATAAGATTGGAACTGACCTCCATAATTGTATGCTCGAATAATAATTCGCCCAAGCCACATTGATTTCTTTACTGCACAATCCATTGTACCACATAGTTAATTTAAATTGATATCTCAACTGTCCAATCAATTTAATTACATCTTGTTCCTTGATACTTACTGGTTTTCTCTAATAATCATTTTCAACATACTTATTTATGTTGAGACACTCTGGCCAGAGAATTCTATGATCAAGTACTGAAAACCCATCAATAGATGTGTCGTACAAATTCTATATTGTTAATCTATAATTTCAATACTTGTAATTGCTCCCACCAAGATACCGGGTAATCTTGACTACATGTGTATGTCATGCCCATTGGTAACTTAAATGAAATAATAATTACAATCAAGAAATTATAACTAACTCAAGATTAAGATTACAGTAAATCAATGCTTATGAGATTTAATAAGTCTGACAGTTATTACTAGGTTAATTAAATCTCATATGTGATCCAGTTCAATGTAGTCATACTACATCAATAAATTCATACAAGATTAAGATAAATCATTCAATGAATTCATTACAATCTATACCTAAATAAAGTGCCCAACTTTATTTATCAACTGCGAATTTAATTTATTTAATCATAAGATAACATGTATTTATGTCTTTTGCGAATCCACATGATAATCGCAAAAGTACATATAATATGATTAAATAGACTTTACTCAAAATATTAATGTAATTTAAGATATCTGAATAAATACATTAAATATTTTATTAATAAAAAATTAATATGCTTTGAAGAGCATGTAATCCTAATAATCTCCCACTAGCTCTCAAAGCATATCTGATAAATTGCACATGCTTGTAGGACTTTAAGTGTAGGTGATAACCTTTCTACACTATTTCCATATAAGATGATACTTTCTCTCAATGTGTTTTTGTTTCTTGTGGTTTCTTGGTTCTTTTGATTAAGCCACTGCACCACTATTATCACAAAATAATTTAAGTGGTGCACTTGCAGCAGATACCACCTCAAGATCTAGAAGGAATTTGCGGAGGCATATCGCTTCTTTTACAGCCTTAGATGCAGCCATATATTAAGCTTTTGTTGTAGAGTCTGCGATACAGTATTGTTTCACACTCCTCCAACTAATAGCTCTACTTTCTAATGTAAACATATAGACAGAAGTAGGCTTTCTAGAATTCTTATCTGACATAAAGTCAAAATCAGTATAACCCACTGGAGTAAATTCATCACCTAAATACACAAGCATATAATCCTTAGTTCTTTTCAGATACTTCATTATGTGCTTGACAGCAGCCCAGTGTTCAGGTCAAAGATTAGATTGATCTCTACTAACCATCCCAACCGCAAAACATATGTCTGGTCTAGTGCAAAGTATGGCATACATGAGACTTCCCACAGCTTCTACATAGGGAACTCGTCTCATTTTCTCTATCTCCTCAGATGTTTTAGGTGATTGATCCTTAGAGAATGAAATTCCATGTATGAATGGTAACAAACCAGTCTTGGAATTTACCATGCTAAATCTAGCCAATATCTTATCGATATAGACCACTTGAGACAAAGCTATCATTTTATTCTTCCGGTCTCGTAGTAACTTGATACCAAGAATATAACTAGCTTCTCCTAGATCTTTCATATCAAATTATTTTGCTAGCCAATCTCTTTATAGTAGTCAATACTCCTACACCGTTTATAATAAGGAGAATATCATCTACATAAAGAATTAGGAAGGCTACAGATTTTTCCTGAATTTTCTTGTACATACATGGTTCATCAATATTCTGAATGAATCCAAACAATTTTATCTTTTGATCAAATCTGATGTTCCATAACCGGGATGCTTGCTTCAATCCATAGATGGATCTCTGCAACTTGCATACCAAGTGTTCTTGGCCTTTTTGTATGAATCCATCTGGTTGCTGCATAAAGATGTCTTCTTCAAGATGCCCATTGAGAAAGGTAGTCTTGACATCCATTTGCCAAATTTCATAATCTTGCCAAATTCAGAATCCATAGAGAGCAGAATTCTGATGGATTTAAACATAGCAACCAAAGAAAATGTTTCCTCATAATCGATTCTCTCTTTTTGAGTGAACCATTTGGCTATTAATCTTGCTTTAAATGTTTTCATCCTTCTGTTTACTCCTCTTTTACTCTTATAGATCCACTTGCATCTAATGGGTTTTACCCCATTTGGTGTCTCTATAAGTTCCCAGATTTTATTGGAATACATGGATTCGATTTCTTGATTCATAGACCTTTTCCAATGTTCAACATCACTATCTATTAGAGCTTCATTATATCTAATGAGATTTTATACATGTTCATCAGAGATAGTCGTATAGGTTTCTCTCAATAATATGTATCTTGTTTGGTAATCTAGTTACCCTCCCACTACAATGAGGTTCTTAAAGTGATGATTTGTTCAGGGATAATCATTTGTTAATCATTATTGCTCTTTTCTATGTTTATTATAGAAAACTAAGCATCAATATGATCTCTTTATGATTTCTCTAGTTTTACCTTATTCTTAGGTTATAAGTCATTTACATAGTCTTCCTTAAAGAAAGTATAGTGTATGTTTACAAATACATTCCTATCTTGAGGTCTATAAATTAGACTTTCTTTTATTCCTTTAGAATACCTAAAACATGTAAATTTTTGAACATGAATCCATCTTTTCTACCTATAATTTTAGTATAAAAACTAGTGAATCTCCAACTATAAATGTGTTACAAATTAAGTTTGTGACATTTCCATAATTCCATGGAGTATTAGGCACCGATATAGATAAAAATAGGTTCAATAGTCTATACAGTTTCAAATACTGGTATCTAGAATAAAAAAAAAAAGGGTAAATGATAAATCATTAAGCATATATCTTGTTTTATCCAAAAGAATCTTGTTTCTCCATATAATGACACTATTATGTCACAATGTATATTAAAATGAGAGTTTATCCTATTTTACAACCAAGTGGACTTTGAATTCTCTAGAGAGATATTCTTTACTTCGATCAGATCGAAGCTCTTTTATGTTCTTGTCTAATTGCTTCTTTGTCTTATCCATGTACTCTTTTGAATTTCAAAAAGCCACGGAATCATGACGCATTTAGACAAACATAAATGCGATAAATATTCATAACCTCGTCTAACATGTAAACTAATTAGTCCGCATACATTTGTATGCACTAATTCCATACAATATAATATTACACTTTCTTTTAGCTCAAAAGGAGTTACCTTGTCATATCTTCTAAATAAGATTTCTAGAGTATCAATGATCAATCTCAATAGGTCAGGAAAGACCTATTATTAATCATTCTCATGAAATCTTACTATAGTTTATATGATTTAAGCATAAATATTAGAGGTGCCATTGATTTAGGAAAAATATTTCTTTTCTTAGATAAATGCATATACTTTTTATCATTATATCTTGCTTTGAACAGATCAATAGACTTATATGATATTAATGTCTTTGTAAAGTACCAAAATGAGTTATTAATAGAGGATAAAAAAATAACAGTGTACTTCTGTTTATTAAAACAAGCTACCAAAATTAAATTCCTCTAATGTTTAGAATACAAAGACAAATATCAAAACTTAAAGTCTCATAAAATTGATCTAATCTTCTCAGCTGATATAAACTAGTATCATTCTTTACTGCAGTTTAAAGTTTTCTTCACTTAATCTATTGGTTTCCTGAAAACCAAATAAATGAATTTACAAATAAAATTAGTTATCTCAAAATTCTCTATTGCATTAATCAATAAAAACTGAACTAATTATGAAGTTTTAATAGATTTCCTATACCTGATACCTGATTTTAATAATCTTGGGACAATCTTTCTTCCGATGACCATTCTATCCACACTTGAAGCACTTGTCTTTCGACTTGCCATCTTTTCTGGTATACAGGTTCCTTGTGTCAATTCTCTTTTGCCTACTCTTTCGACTTAGGCCTTAAAGAGAATTCTTGTTTAGGAAGTTCTTTGCTATGATAATATTCTTCTATAGCATGTAGTTCGTACATCAATTGAACTAAGGTCATATCTCTATTGCTTAAGATATAACTAACCTTAAACTCTTTGAATGTATTAGGTAAAGATTCAATCACCATATTGATCTTTGTTTTATCATCGATCTCAACACCATGAATCTCAACTTCATTCAAATAGTCCATCATTTTTAGGACATGATCATGAACTCTTGTACCCTCTTCCATCTTGGTGTCAGTGACACGTTTTAACACTGCTTCTCTAGCAGAATCAGTATTCTTCCCAAACATCTGATGGAGACTAGCCAATATTTCAGTGGCTGTTTCCATGCTCCGAAGTTTGTTTTGCAGTTCCATAGAAATCGAAGCTAATAAATAGTGTTTAGCCATTTTGTTAGCTTCACACCATTTCTCATAAGACTCCCTCTAATTTCTATAATCGTATAACGTTGGTACTGGAGGGCATTTTTGAGTCAGAACATATTTGCAGTCTTTAACAGTGAGAATATTCAATAGATTGCCAAGTAATTTTCACCAATGAGTTCATTTTTAACCAGGATAATTAATAGTGGGTTGATGGAAGATATTTTCTAAAAAATAAAACACTCATGCATAAATACATTGATATAACATTCACAATAAAAATCTAAAATGAAAAAAACCATAAATGCATTTTATTTTATTGTAACGATAATCTAATACCGCTTTAGCAAGCTATCCGTTGGGGAAGTCATGCCGCCACTTACCAAACCCAATTAACCATTAGATTATTTACTTTCATGTCGTAACATGATAAATAACTATCGTTACCTTTTAGGGTCAAAATTTTGTTAACAGAGCTTCGTTGAGAAGGTTAATAACAAATTTTATTGAGTGTATAATCATTGTTTTAATCTACGTATTTCTCATATCATGTAGCCACCGTTAGGGTGATCAACAGATTGAAAAAATATTTTGATATTATCTTTAAAGAAGTTCATCAAATAAAATGTCTAATATATATCCGCTCCGTAGGGAGCATCACCGTATCATGAAGTCGAGGTATATATATAATTTTATTATTGAACTAACAATGGAGCCCGTGAGAAAATTATCTTGAATCTTCCCTCTCCTACTCAATATTTTAAAGTTGGTTTTTCTTTTTAAAACATACATATATTGTTAATTGCATGTTTCCTATAATATTATCTAAGTGATATCTTATATTATCAAGCATTTGTAAATTTCAAACAATATACATGAATTCATGTTATATGAATGACATATATTATTATGCATAAAGTGGCACTACCTATTCTATATGACATGTTATCATGGCATGTTCACATCCAAAACACAACATATAGAAAATTTAAATAATCTCAATTCATGGTTTTCCTAAAAAAAAAAAAATTTTAACCCTAAGCCTAATCTTTATTGGGCTTCATGTCAATATCTTCTTCCATTGGATTTTCTTTGTTGATGGACTTGGCTAATATGGGCTTTAAATTTATTATTGGTCCAAATTTTTAATTTTAAAAAAAATAAAATAAACTTTTAAGTAAAACTTTTGGATCAAAAATAAATTTAATTTGTTAAACTATATCCATGTATTTTAATCCATTAAGCCCAAATTTTATTGGACTTAAAATTAGGATTTACCAAGCCCCAAAACCGTTTCTGAACTTAAATGCATAATAGTATACTAATTTTACCCAAGAAAAAATATACAGAACTATAGGGACCTCAGTGATTTTATCACTCAAAACCCTAATACTATTCTTTTCTTCTCCGCTGCCATCAACAAAAAACCCAACAGCCTCCGTTGTGTTCTCCGATTAAAATCCGCTATGCGTCGCTGGAGAGGGAGCTGCTTGCCGCGGGGTTGCTTCTGCTTGCGTTGCTGCCGCGGGACTGCTGCTGCGAGCGCTACCTGTAGCATGAGCTACTATTGCGCGCGCTGCTTGCAGCGTGCGTTGCTGCTACTACTGACTTCCGCTTGTGTCCCGCGCGCGCTGCTGCTGCTTTCCGCTAACGAATCGCGCGCCCTGCTGCTACTTCTGATCGAGCCTCGCGCGCATGCTGCATGCTGCGCAAGTCCCGTGCGCGGGCGCTGCGTGCTGCGTGAGTCCCCCGCGCACGGGCTGCGTGCTGCTCGAGTCCTGTGCGCGCGATGTTGCTCGGGAATTTTTTTTAATTTTAATTTTAATTCTTACAAATTTTATTAAGATTACAATACTCAATGACTTACAAAATTTCTAAAACCATAAAATTAAATCAAAAGGGAAACATGATGATAATAGACCATCCCTTTTATTACAAATCCAAAATGAAAATACAAACAAATTTCTAATCATGAATTGAGACAATCCAAGCATGCTTTATTCATATATTAACAAATAATATATATCTAGATAAATTGTGACACTCTAATACATAATAAACAAGATAGATTTCTTACGAAATTCTTATATATTATTATGAAATGTCTCTGATACTAATTGAAGAAAAAAAATTAGGTTTTTCAATTTTTCAATTGAAACCTTTTAAGGACCGATCTCATACAACATATAAGAATTAAGTAATCTAGAAATTCATACCTTGATGTTTTGAGAAGATGAACAATCGAGTGTTGTAGATCCGTCTCCAAACGATCTTCCATGCTATGGCTCAAGATTGATCAACACTGGACGTGTGGGTGTCTGTTTCACCACTCCCCAATTGCAACTGGCTTCTCTTAGTTGTCTTCTGTATTTTTTCTCAAGAGCCCTAGGATTCTCTTCTCTCTTTATTCCTTCTTTTTAATCTTAAGAGAATAATGCTCATTTTATAATATCTTATAAAAAACCCTAATATGTTAGGATTAGGATTCCTATTAAAAATAAAATTCCTCTTTTAATTTAAATATTTAAATTAAATACTATCTCTCCACTTACGTAAAAGTTGAGAGAATGTGTAACTAAATAGGGGACCACCTTGTAAAATATTACAAGCCCCATTTTATACTTAAATATAATATACTAGGCCTTAACAAATATTATAATTATGATTTTCATCTAATATGCCAGATTTTCTTACTTTTGGGTCCAGTGATGGTGTTGTCAATTAAATGAGCTAACCCAAAGATCATTTTGGAACATACAATAGTAGCTACAATAATTAAATTTGTAATTAAACAAATATAATTATTTAATTCAAATTCTACTCCACTATAAGATTGGAACTGACCTCCATAATTGTATGCTTGAATAATAATTCGCCCAAGCCACATTGATTTCTTTACTGCACAATCCTTTGTACCACATCGTTAATTTAAATTGATATCTCAACTGTCCAATCAATTTAATTACATCTTGTTTCTTGATACTTACTGGTTTTCTCTAATAATTATTTTCAACATACTTATTTATGTTGAGACACTCTGGCCAGAGAATTCTATAATCAAGTACTGAAAACCCATCAAGAGATGTGTCGTACAAATTCTATATTGTTAATCTATAATTTCAATACTTGTAATTGCTCCCACCAAGATACCGGGTAATCTTGACTACATGTGTATGTCGTGCCCATTGGTAACTTAAATGAAATAACAATTACAATCAAGAAATTATAACTAACTCAAGATTAAGATTATAGTAAATCAATGCCTATGAGATTTAATAAATCTGACAATTATTACTAGGTTAATTAAATCTCATATGTGATCCAGTTCAATGTAGTCATACTACATCAATAAATTCATACAAGATTAAGATAAATCATTCAATGAATTCATTACAATCTATACCTAAATAAAGTGCCCAACTTTATTTATCAACTGCGAACTTAATTTATTTAATAATAAGATAACTTGTATTTATGTTTTCTGCGAATACACATGATGATCACAAAAATACATATAATATGATTAAATGGACTTTACTCAAAATATTAATGTAATTTAAGATATCTGAATAAATATATTAAATATTTTATTAATAAAAAATTAATATACTTTAAAGAGTATATAATCCCAACAAGAGCCACAGACACTTTCACGCGATATCCTTTATAATCATTGTGTGAATGAATTGGGTACCTTAAGCTTGGAGTTGCAAATTATAATAATATGAATGAGGAATATTCGAGGGTAAAGCGAAGTGCAGAAGAGAAAAGAAAAGTGACAAATCCAACATGCTTTCATAGACAACTATTTCGCGTTACTTTAACTTGCCCATAAAACAAGCAGCAAAGGAACTCAACGTTGGTTTGACTGCCTTGAAGAAAAAGTGTAGATTGCTTGGAATCAATAGGCGCTTGGAATCAATAGGTGGCCACACAGAATGTTGACAAACCTCCAAACCCTAATCATGAAGTTGCATCCATGTTATCTCTCTCTCTCTCTCTATACATATATTTCAAATCCTGAATTAAAATTTAGGAGGAATTTACAACATTATAAATTGCTGTTTTCACAGTTTTACAATGTTGTAAACTCCTTTTAGATTTTAATCTTTAATTAAAAATACAAAATGTATATTTTATAAATATTTAAATTATCATTTTATTACTTATAGTGTTGATTAATGCACTCATAATTTACAAGTTATCTTAATGCTCTTCTAATATAATTTTATGTTAAATTAAATTTTATCCATATTTTATATTTTGAAATTTTGGTTTATTGTAAACAAGTAAGAGAATTTAGCAAAACAAATTCTTAATATCTTAGTATAAAGTATGGTAAAATGATATTTTAACTTTTTGTAGACAAATTAAATTATAGTACACTAAGTACTTAGTCCATAATAAAATTAATGGAAAAATAATACTAATTTATTAATTAATCTTTTACGAAATAAATTAAAATAAAAAAATTATTAAATTATATCTACTACTAAGAGTGGATTCATAACTCCAACTAATTTATTTTCATAGTTTCACTTAAATTAAATAGTTTATTTTTAAATTATTTTTTAATTTTAGATAAATTTAAAAAATTAACAAATTAAATCTTTTCTCTGTAGATCGACCTTGGATTCACCAAACTATATTATAACAAGATACTCTTATACTTAGAAATAATTAACACTTTTGAGTCATGTCACTCCTAAACTTTAATTATCGATTGAAAATTTTCATATATATATATATATATATATATATATAACCATGCTCAGTTACCAAGTTCTGAAATTTGTAAAATATATGTGTGTGTGTGCGTGTATGGTCATGCTCAACTCCTGAGTTCTGAAATTTGTAAAATTTAGATTTGAATTAGTGTACAGCAATGTACATATCTTGTAATTAGACTTTGTTCGGTAAAAGATTGTGGAACATTGATTCTAGTTCAAATCGACATTTTATAAAATCCAGACGTTTGTATATTCATTAATTTATGTGTAAAAACATGTATATCAAAAAACTCATTTTCTATTAGTTTATGATTAATTGATGTTGCTGCATGAAGAGGAGGAACAGAAGCTGAAGGATAATTAAATAGAGATTTTGGAGATGGAGAGGAAGTTGATGGAGGAGAATCCAGATAACGAAACAAAGGATAACACTAAAAGGCTCAGACAAGGGATTTTTAAGACTAATTATTAAAAAAGGAGAAAGATAGATGCTCACTATCATAATTTTCACAATCTTCTTCTTGTGCTTAATTAATTATCATCAGAATAGGAATTATGAAGATTAATAGGAAATGAAATATCAATCTCTTTTTTTTTTCTTTATTACTATTATTATCTTTTTCTCTTTTGATTGGGTCACACTCGTAATGATGTAACTGTTGATGCTGTTTTCTGCTCGATCCCTAGTAAAGCTATGAACTTCTGCTCGCTAGATGCTCAAGCAGGATTTCTCGCTGGCTCTTGACCTTCTCCGTTTACTGGGATGGTGGTTTTCTTTGGCCTGTGTCCACAAAAAAGAATGTCAGGGGTCGCCGGGTGTTTTTCCTGTGAAAACCCTCCAACGCTCAAATTAGTAATCGGGTGATTCTTTTTGTATCCCTCCTTGTTTTGGGGAGACCAGAGAAATAAGGTTATTCTCAGATAAAAAATAGAGAGAATATAGAAGACTTGTTCTCAGATCCAGGGAGAAAAAGAGAGAAAAAAGAAGAAGAATACATTTAACTTACCCTTCAGCTGATATTTATCCTTCTGTTTTTCCGTCCTTTTTCTTCTGGGACAACCATCCCCGTATTAATGGCGTCTGGGCCCCATTGACAGCTGAGGTTACTGCGGCACACCCTGGGGATATGGGATGTCAGGCGGGTATGGGTTCCAGCGGCCCAATGACGATGCCGTGCATGCATGTATGAAGTGATGACACTGTGGGGGCTTAGGCCGGCCATCGGTAACAGTGACGATACCCTATAGCGTGGGGTGTCTGCCAGTCATCGATCGTTATGTTAAATTGTCTGGAGGGAGGGGCCGTCATGCATGGGCCTGTTCTACTCGAGCTCTGGCTTCCCTATACCCAGGGTGTTTTCCGTAACATAACCGGGCCCTGCTCGGTGGTCGAGGATATCTTTTACCCAAGCAGGATGAGGGGATCAAGATTCGACCAGCCTTAGAACACTTGACCTCGACCAGCTTTGACACCGAGCAAGGTGTCTTCGTACTAGCGAACAGGTCTTCTGCTCGGGCTGGGTTGACCTCGAGAAGCATGCTTGGCATTACCCAAACACCAGTCCCCCAGTTTCTAGTCTTTTAGAGTGAAGCGAGACTAGACTGGAAACTTCTTGTTTGAGCCGACTCCCCGCCTTCTTATCTTCACGTGTTGAGCTGTCCACCCTTTTCGTCACCTCACATTTAATGTAGGACACGTGGGCAAATCTGGGTCCTTCGTTTGAATTTTGAAGAGGCGGTTACTTGAACAATCGCGCCCCTTGAGTAGCATGCCGTCTGTTGACAAGACGTGCTTTCCCCTTTAAAAACCCTCAATTTCTTCACCGTGCCTTCTGTTTTCAATATTTGCTTAAACTAGAGTCAATTGCCTGTAAGTATTTCTCATTTCCCTCCTTGCCGTTGCTGCCATCTCCCTTCGTCGTATCTATCTCAAGTATAAACTTCCCTCCATCTTCTTGTTCCTGTATTTTCCATTTTCTGGCTTTCGGTTCCCATTTGGTAGATTGTGTCCATAGGAAATATGTCAGACACACAACAACCCCGTCGGATGTCGTCTGAAGAGTCATCTTCTTCTAGCAACTCCAAGTCGGATAGGATGTTCATGGTGAGAGACCCAAGTCCTGAAGGGGTCGTGGTTGTTGGGGAGACCCGGCCGCAACAAGGGGAGAGGATTAGTCAAAGGTCGGAGGCTGGGTGGTTCCCCATTGATTTTATGAGGTGTGAGACTTCAAACCAAGATCTAGATCGGCTTAGGGACATGTACCACATACCAGCTAGCGTGGACCTGCATGTGCTCAGTAAGGGTGATATGCCCAACTGTCCTCCCCGAGGGTATGTCACCCTATATTTGGAATGTTTCAAGTGGGGGGGTTAGGTTGCCTCTTCAACCCTACTTCGTTCGGGTTCTGTCCAAACTTCGTTTGGCTCCGGGGCAGTTGAACCCCAATGGGTGGAGGGTCTTGTCTGGTTTATATGTGTTATGGAGGTGGTGTAACTTGGGTGAGCCATCGGTAGAGGAAATAAAGCATCTCTACCAATTGAAGAGCAGCCTCAAAGATGCAGGTTGGTATTACCTTGTCTCCAGTTTGAAAGGCAAGAAACCCATTACTGATCTCCCCACCTCTGGTGGCAACTGGAAGGGCAAGTTTTTCTTTGCCGGGGGGGATTGGGGGCAAGCTGCTTCTGCTTCAGAAGGGGTCCCTCCAATTCCCTCTCATTTTTGCACCTAACCACCTTCGAGGATAAGGCAGACCTTTCTGAGTCCAAAGTACTCCAGCTCGAGAAGGAGATTTCTGCGGTCCGGGACGAGCTGGTGAATGCTCAAAAGGACTTGGACGTGCAGAGGTTTTCCTTTGAGAGGACCTTGGAGGTAGAGACTTCTCGTCGTCAGAGGAAGGTGGACTCCTTGGAAGGCCGGCTCGCAACAAAATAAAACGAAGGAGTGACCTTCAGCTACGAATACCTCGTGTCTGTCCTGGGTAAGGAATATCCCGATTGCCGAGATCTCCTCCACTACTGCTGCCGTCATGGAAGACGCTCCATCCTCCGAGCACCCAGCCCCCACAGCTAGCCCAGATGCCCAAGACACTTGACAATCATTTTTTTTTTTGTACTTGTACTTAGTGACAAATAAATGAAGAACACGCCTTTGCTAATTTGCCCTTGTTTTTATAAGGACCTTCCCAGTTCGGGCCCAACACTCCTTGTCTAGGGTCTTTGGTACTTTGGTTCACTTTTCTAGGTACCCAATCCCTCACCTGGAATCGGCGGGTGTGTACATTCTGGTTGTACTAGCAGGCCACCCTCTGCTGGTACTCTGTCATCTTTACTGCGAACCTTTCCCTTTTCTCTTTCAACAGGTCTAAATTTGCACACATCTGCTCATTGTTTTGGTCCTCGCTGAAGTGCTTCATCCGGTGTGTGCCCATCCCTATTTCTGCAGGGATCATTGCTTCGTGTCCGAATGTCAAGGAAAAAGGTGTTTCCCCCGTGACAGTTTTGTATGTGGTCCTCTAAGCCCACAAGACACCAGGCAGCTCGTCAACCCAAGCTCCCTTCTGCTCGCCGAGTCTGGTCATCAGAAGGCGTTTTATAGTCTTGTTCGCAGCCTCTACTTGCCCGTTTGCCTGTGGGTGTGATGGCGAGTTGATGTTTAGCTCTATCCCAATGTTCCTGCAGAAGTCTCTGAACTTGTTGTTGTCAAACTACCTCAGTTGTCTATGACCAGTGCGTGGGGAATCCCGTACCTGCAAATCACATTTCTCCAAATAAAGTCAGTGGTCTTGCTTTCTCTAATACTGTTTAAAGCTTCCACTTCAACCCATTTGGTGAAATAATCAATTGCCACTACAGCGTGTATTGCAGACGCTCTTCCTTTTGGCAGCGGCCCGATTAGGTCGATCCCCCATTGAGCAAATGGCCATAGTGAATTCATTATTGTGAGGTTCTCGGGTGGCTGAGCCATGTAGTTGGCGAACCTTTGATAATTATTACAGCTCTTGGTCTTTTCTTGTGCATCCTGGTGCATCCGGGGCCAGAAGTACCCCTACCTTAAGGCTTTAAAAGCCAGAGACCTCGCGCCAGAATAGTTCTTGCAAATCCCTTCGTGTATCTCTCTAAGGACATAGTCAGCTTCCTCCTTATCTAAACATCGTAACAGCGGCAGGGTGTATCCCCGCCTGTACAATACCCATCGATCACTGTGTACCTTACCGCTTGACACTTTAGCTTCCTTACCTACTTCTTGTCGGCAGGCAACGTCCCTTCCTTGACATAAGAGACAATTGGATCCATCCAGGTGTTGTTCGATGTTAAGCTCATTACCTCGTCCTCCTGCTCGATACTCGAGCAGGTCCTGATCTCCAATGGGATAGACTTAAGCATTTTGGGGTTCGAAACAGTGGCCATTTATACTATCATATCCGTTCAAAAGTTCTCTCCTCTTGCGATCTGTTCCACCTCTACCACTCGAAATTTCCCTATCAACTGCCTCACTTTCCGAAGGTAAGCTTCCATCTTCTCGCCTTTTGCTTGGAAGCTTTCATTGAGGTGGTTTGCCACCAGTTGAGAGTCTGTCTGGAGTTTTACCTCTTCCGCCTTTACTGCCAAAACGAGCTTCAGTTCTGTAATTACGGCCTCGTACTCAGCCTGGTTATTGGTAGCCTTAAACTTGAGCTTCACGGCGTATTGTACTTCTACCCCTTCATGACTAAGAAATACCACTCCTGCTCCTACTCCTTGGTCCCCGCATAACCCATCCACTGTAACAGTCCACGCTTTACCCGGGGCAGGGGAGCCTGCTAAGTGTCCGTTGTCCGCTTCTTCATTCACCTCCGTACATTCGACCACAAAGTCTGCTAGAGCTCGTGCCCAGATTGTTGTTCGGGATTAATAGCTGATGTCAAACTCACTGAGCTCTATCGATCATTTCACAAGCCTGCCAGAACTCTCTGGCTTGTGCAGGATCTGCCTAAGCGGCTGGTTCGTCAAGACTGCTACCGAGTGTGCTTGGAAATAAGGTCTCAGCTTTCGGGCTAATGTTACCAGGGCTAGTGCCCACCTCTCCATTGGCGGATACTGAATTTTTGCTCCCAACAAAGCTCTGCTTGTGTAATATACGGGATATTGCACCCCCGACTCCTCCCTTACCAAGCTGAGCTCGTTGCCCATCGCGACATCGCTAAGTACAAGTACAGAACTTCTCCTGCTCGTGGTGTTGACAGTAGTGGGGCTTTCAGCAAGTATTCCTTCAACTGTTGGAATGCCGCTTCACATTCCGGTGTCCACTTTGTCTTTCTCCCTTTCATTTTTTCCTGGAAGAAGACGTGGCACTTGTCTATTGCTCGGGAGATGAATCTGTTGAGGGATGCCAGCTTTCCAATGAGGCTTTGTATTTTCTTGAGAGTGCGCGGGGACTTCATGTCTATCACTGCTCTTATCTTCTGCGAGTTGGCCTCGATTCCCCTGTTATTAACCATGAAGCCCAAGAATTTTCCCGAGCTAACTCCAAAGGCACACTTCTCAGGATTAAGCTTCATCCGTTATTTCCTTAAGAGCGCGAAAGTCTCTTCCAAATGCTTCACATGCTCCTCTGCGTCCTAGGACTTAGTGATCATATCATCCTCATAAACTTTCATCGTGTGGCCGATCAGCGGCTTGAAAATCTTGTTCACCAGTCTCTGGTAGGTTGCCCCCGTGTTTTTCAGGCCGAAGGGCATGACCTTGTAATAGAATAGGCCCTAGTTGGTGATGAAGGCAGTGCATTCCTCATCCGACCTGTGTAGCCCGATAAGGCATCCATGAAGCTCAACAGGCCGTGCCCTGCTTTGGAGTCCACCAGTTGTTCTATCTTTGGCAATGGGAAGTTGTCTTTCGGACAAGTTTTGTTCAAATCTGTGAAGTCCACGCACATTCTCCATTTCCCACTCGCCTTCTTTACCAACACCACATTCGAGATCCATTCAGGGTAGGTGACTTCCCTTATGAATCCTGCCTTCAGCAGCTTTTCTACCTCGCTATTCATGCCCACATACTCTCATGGTTGACGCACCTCCTCTTTTTCCTTACCGGCTTCGCGTCCTTCCTTATCGCCAGCCTGTGGCATGCCACTTCCGGGTCGATCCCGAGCATATCCTCATGTGTCCAGGCGAACACATCAGAGTGTGCTCGCAAACACTCGACCAAAGTTTCCCTCAATGGATCGCTAATGCCCGAGCCAATCCTGACCTTCTTCTCATGGTCGTCTGGTTTTATCCCAATTTCCTCTAGCTCTTCAATGGGCTCCTGCCTTCCCTTTTTAGACTCTCCTCTCGAGTCCAACGATGTCACTTACATTGCTTCCTTTGCCGCCATGGCGTAGCAGCTCCTCGCGACCCTTTGATCGCCTTTGACAACTCCCACGGCCACATTCAAGCGATACTTCAAGGCCAAGTAATGGGTGGACAACACCGACTGGCTAATTCTCATGAAGGGCCTTCATAATATCGCTTGTTAGGGGCTAACCTCATCCACTACCACGAAATCCAACATCATATTCTTCTCAAAAGGCTTCGAGCCCATAGTTACCGCCAATTTGATGATCCCTAAAGGGATTAACCTTCCCCCACCGAACCCCTTCAGAGAGGTGCTCGTCTGCTTGAACCTTATACCCGCTATTCCCAAATCATCGAGTGTGGACCTGAAGAGAATGTACTCTGAACTTCCTGAATCCAGCAGTATTTGGTTGATCTCCTTATTGACAACATTTGCTTTCACAACCAAGGCATCCTCGTGGGGGTATAGTACACCCTCCTCGTCCTCCTCTGTCCACATGATGGGCACTTGTCGCACCTTAGTTCTCTTTGCAGTAGGCACGGCGAGCAAGACTTCCCGGCCAGCGGAGGTGTATCTGCTGTAGTTCTTTCGAACTATATTTGAATTTCCTGCCATTGTGGGCCCCCCGACTATCACCCTCATAGTAAGTGGTTCACGGTCCATGTCACAGGCTCAATCATCTTCCGCTCGCTGCTGCTGCTCGACTACCACGTGTCCTCCTTCAATAAATTCATCAAAGTACCGGTTTCTAACCAAGACTTCCACCTGGTTCTTCAAATCACGGCACTGCAACGTCGAGTGGCCGTGGTGGCCGTGGAATCGGCAGAATCGGCCCCTATCCCTCCTACTGGCTGGCTTAGACATTGGTGTCGGGGAACACAACAGCCCTCATTCCTCTACAATTTGGAATATTTCCTCAAGCGACACCCTCAGCGGGGTGTATTGTCTGTATGCGGGGCTCTGATCAACCATCTGCACCACCCTATCCCAGGGGAAGCTTCTCGAGTGTGGGGGTAATGGACGATCGGCTTTGCTGTTGCTCTGCATGGGCCGAGTTGTGGGCGGATTGCGAGGCGGGTTGCCACCGTACTGTCGATACTCCCTGTGGTCCAAACTTGGGGACTCGCAGGGTGGAGCGGGAGCCACTTGCAGCTGAGGAGCCCTCTGGTAGGGGTTATAGGGGGCAACCCGATCCCTTATTGCCCTAGAAGTAGACGCGCCACAAGCAGGTCCTCCTTTCTCTTTCCGCTTCGTTCCACTGCTCTGCTCGCTTCTCAATTTCGCCGCTTTTTCTTCCTCAATAACCATGTCCATCTTCACCTGTTCATATGCATCGGAGTACGAACGGATCGAGGGGCTCCACAAGTTATACCATGGTCTTCCCATCTTAATCCCATCCTTCAGTCCCCTCAGCGCCTTGGGGTGATTGAATGCTCCAAGATCCAGGACAGACCGGTGGTATCTTTTGACGAACTCTCGGAGGTACGCCCCCTCCCTCTGTTTTATCTCCGCTAATTCTATCATATCATCTTCGGGGGGCCACCGCCCCCCAGAACTGCTCCGCGAATTCCTTGTACATTTGTTTGAAGTTCAGAATACTTCCCGGCGGTAGTTTACGGTACTATTCTCTCGCCCTCCCTTCCAAAGTAAGCGGAAAGGCCCTACATCTTTGGGCAGCTGTCATGCCCTGTACTTCGTTTATTCGTTGAAACATTCTATGTGCACCAGTGGGTCACTCTTCCCTGGGAACTTCAAGTCGGAAGCGGAAATCCCGGGGTATTGTGACGCCCATGATTTCTGCTGCGAGTGGGGATTCACTGTCCAACATTATCCTCCAACTCGGGCTTTCCCGTTTCCCCGGAGGTCCTCCCTTCTGGTAACATTTTGTGCTTTTAACCTCTGGGCTTCATCTCCTACATTCCCCCCGACGGGGGCGTTTCTGCGACTGGATTCAGGGACGTCATTGCTTGCTTTCCTCTGTCCATCCCTGAGCTCCTGCAAGATGGACGTCAGCGTCTCCATTTGTCTTTCCATCCAGTCCATTCTTTCTTGGATTTCTCTATCTCGGGCCTTATTGGCCACCTCCCTTAGAGTCACCGATTCCTCCGTGCTTACTCCTCTCCTGCTATTTCCTCTCATCGTTATGTTGTTTTTCAAATGTATTGGGAAGTCAAGCTTTTTGAATTGATCCTCACAGATGACGCCAAAATGTTGATGCGGTTTTCTGCACGTTCTCGGATGATGCTGTAGACTTCTGCTCGCTTGTTGCTCGAGCAGGACTCCCTTGCCGGCTCTTGCCTTTTTTCCCCTACCGGAACGGTGTCTTTCTTTCGACCTGCGTTCACAAAGGAATGTTAGGGGTCGCCGGGTGTTTTTCAGGCGAAAACTCTCTGATGCTCAAGTCAGTAATCGGGTTGATTCTTTTGGTATCCCTCTTGGTTTGAGAGAGCAGAAAGATAGGGCGTTTGAAGGGGGAAAAGTGGTAGAGAAAGTCTTAAGTTTTTTGGTGGTTTTTGTTGGAGTTGAAATGTGCTTTTTTTTTTTTAGATTTGGAGAAGGAAAAAATGATAAGGAAGAAGAAAGTCCCAAAAATCAAAAAGTCTCTTTACCTTATTCTTCGTTTGGAATTTATCCTCCTGTTTTCCCGCCCCTTTTTGCTTGGACGCCCACCTCCGCATTAATTGCGTCTGTGCCTTCCTGATAACTAGGGGTTGCTACGGCATAACTTGAGGGCGTGGGATGTCAGGCGGGTATGGGTTCCTGTGATCCAATAATGGTGCCGTGTAGGTCTATGTTTAATGATGACACTGTGGGGACGTGTGCCAGTCATCGGTTACAATGACGAAATCCTACGGCGTGGGGTGCCTTCCAGGCATCGATTGTCGTGTCAAGTTGTCGGGAGGAGGGGTGTCGTCATGTTTAAGTCTGCTCTACTCGAGCTTTGATTCTCTCTGCCCACGGTGTTTTCGGTGACATGAGTGGATCCTGCTCGGTAGTTCGAGGATCTCGAACAAGATGAGAAGGTCAGGACTCGACCAGTCTTGGAGCACTTGACCTCGACCAGCTTTGATGCCTAGCAATGGCATCTTCGTGCTGGCAATTAAGTCTTCTACTCGGACTAGGTTGACCTCGAGGGGTCTATTCAGTATTACCCAAACAATTCCACAAAATATCAAAAAAATAAAATAAGTTCAAAACTTACTCAGAAATGGAAATTTAATAATAATCAATTCTCTAATTTTAAAGGTACAAAAAAAATTATTATTTATAATAACCTCAAATTATGACATAGGCTCAGCTAGTATGGACCGAACTTAGGTGGGTGGATATCCTAAGTGCAATGGAGGCCACCAACCTAGGCATGGGTCTCCGTCTTCATGATCGTCCATTGACCCAGTCCAGGTAAATATTTATATTTATAATAACTTAAACCAAACAATTGTCTAAAATTTAATTACAACTTAAATAACAAATAAAATTCTAAACAAGTAACCAAATTGAAATATAAAATACAAATCAAATAAAATAATCATAAAACTCTAATCATTAATCTTTTTAGTTCCATCGCATTTGAATTGTTATCCAACGAATTTAAATCTAAATTAATTGCGTTATCAAACAATTGAATTACTCATGGGTACTTTGTACAACCACTGTATGATATTCCAATCACAAGTTTTTTTAATTATCGGTTATAAATTTTTTATTACATTTCTCAAAATTATAGTTACATTTATCAATTTGTGCCTTGTATGTTGTAATAAAAAAAAAAATTGGAAATGTCAAAAAGATCTTATAACTGAACTCGCAACTGTTGTGCTATAAAACATTAGGATCCCATTTAAAGCTAATATATATGGTATAATTGCCATAGAATTTCAAGTCAGAGAAATGATCCATGCAGGATGTACATATTCAGAGTACAGTGTTATGCAATATGAAACATGGCTAATTAATTAATATGTTCAAAGGCTAATTTGGTGTAAGACACCTATCAATTTTTTCTCTAGCTAGTTAATGGTTAATATCGTATGATCAGAGATAGAGGCCATTGTCAGAGAAGATTCAAGTGCCCAAGCAAGCCAAATTACTCCATTTTCTTTTTTTCTTGCGATTGCAGAAGAAGACAACACAACACCCCCTCCAGAGCAACTTCAAAACCTGCAACATCAAAATAGCATAATTAAATTCATCTGAATATTTTCATCATTGGATTTAATACTGTTACGAACCCCCCATAGGATAAAACTCACTCTTGAAAAGATGCTTATAAGAGGAGGATGCCTTAGGGGTTAATAAACCGCCAACAAGCACCATCTAGTCGATGTAAGATCGTTGTCGACGCACCCCAAGGTCACGAAACCAAGACCACTGTGGCCAAGTCCAGCTATTTTTATACCTAATCGATGTGGGATCCTAACAAAAATAATGAAATATTTGTATTCATCGATTAATGTATGGGATATATTTGCCTACAGAAACTTCGTCATGCTGAAACAAACAGAGCGCGAAAATATTGTCTCATCTAATTGTGGGATTTCGTATGCAAAATGTTATTCGATTGCTACTCTTGGTAGTTTCTATTAGTCCTTTGAAGTTCACTGTAAACAGCTCATACATAGTTTTCTCTTGGGGCCATTGTAGCTATCAAGAATTTCAATACAAGGCTTGCTTGTAGCAAGAACAGAAAATCAAATGTTACTTGATATTTGTGCTTCTGTGAATGCAAATTACTTATCAATTTATATCCCATAACAATATCAAATGAAAATCAATTTGTATTTTTGGTGAACTTCAACAGCAGAAGAAAAACTCACTGCTTACGAACTTGATTTTTCTGTTGTGAAGAGTTTTCAATCAAATGTTTTCGCTTATTCTCCTTGCTTGAATTTGCACGTGGACACGCAAATTTCATATCAGAAGTCGAAGGCTACATGGGAGATAAGAATATTAGTTATTAGATTGTCATATAGGAAATATACGAAGACATATTTGTATTTGTTAAAAGGTTTTGTGCTACAGCATCATAAGCTTGAGAGTAATCCGAAGCTAGTGTCCCATGTAATCTTGGTTTGAATCCTAATTTTTTAAGAGAGTCAGGAAACTTACAGTAGCAGCCAGTGTCTTCTTGGAAGTCTCCGTAGGAACATCTGGATGTTGATGGGTGATCAGTTTCTAGAGCCAGTTTAACTTAATTAATGTCTCTAACTGATCATATAAAAATACAACAGTGTTACCTGACTCTACAACAATTTGTAAATTGCTTCTATCAGACCCCAAGTCCTTGAACCCAAATGCCGGCTTATGAATCTTAAACTTGGAACTGATTATTTGACAAATGACTTCTGAACCTGATTCTGTAAAAGTAATAAGAAGTAAGAGATCATGTTTCTTCAAATCATATATTTAAACTCAAGATCTGATTAGATAATAAAGCCCCACAAAGTACCTAAAAGTGACTGAATGGCAGCACGTGCAGCCAGCTGTTCTGCCATTTTCTTGCTTCCAGCTACCTCACCTGTGTAAGCTTCACCATTGAAAACCATAGAAGAGATAAAAACTGGATGTTTTTCATTGCCAAAAGTGGTAGCATATTCAGGTTTCTTCAAGTTTATATTGGCACAATATTCGTTCAGGATTGACTTGCAGTAGATTGGATCCTAGAAAACACAAAGTGAAATCTACCAGTTAGCCTTGAATTCTTGGGTAGAACAATCATTCAATTGAACATAAGTTACAATCATAAGCAAGGATAAAAAACTCAAAATTAAAATAAAGAGCAAGTAAGATGCAATCTAATGGTAGAGACCTTTCCTGCTCAATGTGATAGAATTATGTCATAACAGGAATTTCATTTAAAATAAATAAATAAATAAAATGAGATAAAAAATGAAAGTAGCATGGTAACAAAGACGGGAAATTGTGTTCACCCTTGTTTGTATCTAGCACAACCCATTTTGAGTGACAGGGAACAAGCAATCAGTTTTAAACAAAAGTAAGCACCAACTTATATGTCAGGTTTTGACATCTCTGGCATTAAGGCCTTAGTGATAAAGAACAAGGAATCCGGTGATATGAATCAATTTCAAGCACCTAAAACTTAAATTTAATTGGTTCTCCAGTACCGTAAAGTGCAGAAACAATTGTAATTACAACTACAGTCAATAATTTAGAACGTGAAAACAGGTCAAAATTTAAACATCAAGCAGTGTGATTTGTCTAACTATAAGCAGAAGTTTGTACAGTTCAGTTATCGCGACATTCTTTCCCACAGCACTATTCCTTGTGTTTCCCACATTATCAAAATAACCTTAACAATTAGCATTCCTGCTTATAGAAGTGACAAGCACTATCAAATTTCGATGTGAAACCATCAGAGCTTTTGAAAATAAAAGAAGCAACACAACAATCAAAGTCACTGAGCCAAAGGAAGAAGTTAATAATTGGTAGCCTTTGAACTTATATACTAGGATGATTTAAAAGTTAAAATTAAAATTAAAATTTGATATAAGAGTAAACCAAACCCTTCTATGACATTGATGTGAGCAAGGTTCAAAACCAGCTCAAACTTCTTATACCAAGAAACCTTACTAGTTAAGCCAACTAGTATTTGACAATCACGCAATACAATAGCAATTTGTATATATTATGTATATATATTATAAAAAACTTTTAATTTGACTCTACTTTGTTAGCCAAACTTAAATAAATAAACCTGAAATTGAATCATAGACCACCTGAATGGTAGGGACTCCTGCATTCTTCACAATTTGAGTTATGTGCTCAAGAGCAGTTCTAGCTGCATCCTGCTCAGCCTCTTTTACATGAGTAAATGTTCCTGCAGATGCATATGCTTTTCCATTAACCTCAACTTGTGCCCAAAATTTTGGTGCATGAGGGAATCCTTCGTTTCTACTCATATAAGTTGGTAATGGTAAGCCAGATTTCTGGGTATACTCTTGCAAACGATTCTTGTACAGATGTTTTTCTGGTAAGCCTAAAGGAAAGTTGATAAAGTTAGTTTCCCAACAAGAAATCATGCATTTCAAAACCAAAAAGTAATTAATGCCATAACAGAAACTAATATATGTCACAGAAAATTCGCTGCCTAAACTATCACTAATAATTACATTTTCACAAAACAATTATATTAGTGAAATGAACACTGAGTTACTTCAATGTCAAAGAACACAATAATAGGATTTGCTCTCACGCCTTAGCATCTAGATTCAGTACCCACTATTATCATTATGCTCAATTTTATCACAATTATTAATGATTTAAAGGCCCAAAGTTTTAATATTTTTTTTAAGAAAAACACTAATTATAAAATTGAAATTAGGCCTTGTTGCAAATGTTATACAGCCAATGATCAAAATATTGCTATGTAGAAGTTATCACAAATGGGCATTGCATTTTGCAAAATAGATGAAGTGTAACAACAAAAATATACAGATCAAACTACAGAAGAAAGTCTTTATGTTCTATCAACTGGCCACAAACAAAAAGTGTTCTACCTACCAATTATTTAAAGCTTTTTTAGTGCAACAAAATTTTTATATATTAAAAATCATTTTCCTATCAAGACAAAAAATTTTTTTTTTAAAGTTACAATGTTCTTTCTGTCTTGGCACTCCAAAAAAATTGCCCAAATGGTGGGCCTCTTGCTCTAGTAACTGAACAAATATATATATTTTCGTACTTATTCCTATATATACTCTTTTTTACCATTTGGGTTGTGAACAACAAATATTAAAAACATGAGTATATTAAAAACAACATTTCTCCGTTGCATAAATTTTTTTTGCAATTTAAACTGATAACGGACTGTTCATTACATAAGCCGGGAAGTTGCTGACTTAGATTTAGCTTCATTATGAACAATGAAATGAAGAAGAAGAAAATGGCAAAAAGATCAAACCTTTTGTCATTTTGGGTTTCCTTCGGCTTCTCCTTTTAGTGTTGATGGTCACACACTACATCAATACAATTCACTTACTTTCTTACTCAGAACTCTGAGAGAAGAATATTTTATGGCGGGTCCCATTTGTACTAGGATGCTTTTTCATCCAGAATGGATGTAAATCTACGGTCTTGATTGGTTCGTTTGCTTCATTGTGTGTGTATCATTTGCTGCATATGGTGAATGTTAATGCATCGAAACACCAATAGGATAGGGACAAGTCCTGTCCTCTCAGACGAAGAATGCGACGAAGGATTGTACTCTCTTATATTTGCTCTCCCCTTTTCTGTTTTTCACGTTGAGCTATATTTCTATTTTTTTTTTCTTTTTATCTGAATTGTGTCCATACCAAACGTATTAGTAAATTTTATTTTTATTTTCTTAAAATAAAGCTAAATATATCATTTCTACAACGATGTCCTAATGGTCTCGTATCACACAACCTAAACACGGTGAGATAATTAGATTTCATTGATTCTTTTAACTATTTAAAACTTTCTAAATAGTGGAAACCGTTATTGGACCCCATTTCTACACAATTATAAATGAAGTAATTATTTACTTTACAAAATGTGGATTTTAGAGATAAATATATTAAATTTGGTGCCATATAACATTATTCGGGTGTAGTGAATGTAGCAATGAATTTTTCATAAACACTCGAACTTATTCTTGTCTTTACCACCCAACTTAAACTCATTTAAAATATGTTAGGTGTATCCTACTGTAATAAATTGTTAGTATGTATTAGATTAAATTATATTAAATTTATTACAACATATTTAGTGTGATATGAGCTACATTATGTATTTAAATATTTTATATTATTATTTTCATATAAATTAATTAATACTAATTATTATTTAATACCGTTGAAATGCTCATCACTGGATCTTCACACCAGACATAAACTACTCCATTCACCAGAAAAAGGCTTGAGAACCGCCGGCTTTAATTGTTCGCCAGCATTTAACGGCTATGGTTTGGGAGGCATCGCCACGATCAGCTTAATTACCGTCCACTGATGTTGATGGTGTCTCGACTTGCCGCCATTAATCGCGCGTTATGGAAGCCGGTTATTTTCAACCCTTTTCTAGTGATTGGAATCTCCTTCGCCAGTGATTCTTGAACGGTTACATAGTATTGGCATTGAGGAATCTAACGATGTCAAATTTGTTTGGAAAGACTCCTGTGACCGTGCTCATCGACGGGGTAGGCGACGAATGACTGCCAGTGGTGGCTTCTATTTATTAGTTTTTCAATCATTTATCATAAATTGAAAATAAATTAAATATTACTAAAAACAATTTAATTAATAAACGATAAAAGAAGTGTGCAGACGCGCACAAACCCGCGGTGAGTGTGCTGGACTCGATGATCCAGATTTTTCTGGGTGAAATGGTCATTTTACACAAGGCAACCCAGCTTAATTTCACTTCCAAACACTGGTTTGTCACATTTGTGCTTTTATTACAGTTCATTGCTCCTTCAGTGCAGGGAACCAAACATACCCTAAAAGACTTGTTCCCTAGGCCTTGATTTAGACTAGTTTTTTACAACATAAATATAATTAACAAATACCCAGTACATATATAAATATTTACATCACTTCTTGATGACAGATCAAGAAGCAATAAGTCCAGTCAAACAGAAACTCATCAAAATACAGAACTCGCAAAACTTGACATATTCTGGAAAGGTACTTTAATTCTCACCACAAAATCCGTGATGGAAACTTGTCGAGAAACTTGAATGTGGATGTTATGTTGAAGTGTGCTTACTGCATTGGCCAAATGCAATGCCAAATTGTGCAGGCAAGGAATTCTTGTAGGCTTCTGAGACTGTTAAAGCAGTTTCTGAGATGCCTTTATTCATCTTTGAAATTTTGGACTCCATGCGTTCTTTGTACTTTGAGACTGAATCAACCAACGCAAAGAGATCTAGAGCACGTATCTGAATTTCTTCATCACTTTGTCTGATGGCTTCCTGCAACTTCGATTCAGAGGCCTTCACAGAAACATATTAGAGGTTCATTATAATGCATACATTCTTTTATTCCTTCCCATTCAATTAAGGTGAATGTTCAGAAAATAATGACAGGAAAAATGACTTGAGATTAGTGGATATCTTAATCCTTCAAACATAGAATTTACTTTCATAACCAATTAGGGTCATGATGAAGTCATACCTTCAGAACCTCCACTGCCTCTCTTTCCACTGTATCCAAGTTATGAGCTTCTACTTGAACGTCCTCCTCCATCTTTTTAGCTTCTTCTGCACATCTTTTAGCGAGCTCTTCTGTCTCCTTCCTGAGGAAGTTCAAGTGAGCCTCCGTCTGTTGGAAGACATTGATGAAGGATCACAGAAAGCTCATACTATATTCCTAATAAAAGAACATTGCAAGGTCCACGTTTGTACAAGATTCCACCACCAAAAAGTGGAATCTCAATGTCCTGAGGAAGCCCATCTGGGCATAGAAAATGCCAAAACTCATTGTATGGCCAAGTTTATTACAGAGAAAATGACTTTTTGGGGCCTTGTTGTGTGGAATATTAAAAACGGTATCAACAGGCCTTAAAACCCACGTAAATGGCCTTGAAAATCATTTATACCTTTTTAAACTAAGAATCCGTAGCCCCCACTTACCAAAAGGGGCAAGGGCTGGTCTCACTCTGATTCACCATGGGTGGGAGATTCTTGAGGGGGTTTTTAAGGGGGAGAATCCTTGCCTAAACACCCAATAGAAGAGACAAAACACCGTAAGGGGGACGGGGGGATGTGCACCCTGGGAGCATTACGTTTAAAAGAAAATGTCCATAGTCAATTATTATCCAAGTTCCATTTACATTCATAGGCTAATTATACTAATTTGTCTTCTCCCATTTGCATATTTTCAAGTAGATTACAATCATTTCCTATCTGGAAGCTAGGTCACCTTGCAAAGAAAGCCTGTATGTCTCCATAGCTTCAAAATCATAAGCACACAAGAGATTACAGTTTTGCTTAAAATAATTTCTTAAAAGAAAGAAAAAGCTAACTTTCCATTAAATCATTCAAAAAGATATCGTGTGCAGGACAAAGGATATTTGCATGTCTTCAATTACATAGGCAAAACTAATTTACACATTCAAAACAAAAGCAAACATTTCATGCAACCTAAACACCTTATCTAGACATGACTTAACATCAACTTGACCCTACCAACACTGCTATGACATGCCTAAGAAATAAAAAGTCAAGATAGATAGATACTGCCCATTAAGTTACATAACAGGTACAAAGTTAAAAGATAGATACCTTAAATAGGCATATTCATTAACGTCAGAGTAAAACTATCACAAGTCTGGGCCAAACAACGAATTACAAATAGACAGAAAATGATAGACAGGGGACGAGGCGGTGAAGATCCTCATGTAAAGACCAGGGGACATGTCTGATTATGAATTTCAGTTTCTTTCTGGACTTCCTTAGAATAACCAAGTTAATGAACTTCGTATTTTCACTTTCAGGCCTTCCCATGGCATTGCTAAGGTAACATTTCTCAGTACCACCAACCAATGTAAGTGTTGCTGGATAAATTTTACATACTTGTTGAAAAGGAAACCAGGAATGTTTTAAATAACCAAATCCACCCTACGAAGCTTCATATCCTTTTTAAAAAAAAAAAAAAATTTGCCCATTATCAGTTCTCAATCAGTGCGAATATTGTTCCTAATACCTTCTAAATATGTGTAGATGTAGATGTTAAGTACCATCCCAGTGTTACTCCAAACTTCCAAGCACTCTACACCATCCTAGTCTAACTCCAAATTCTAGGTACCTAAAGACAAAGTTTAAAACTATAATGAAGGTATGTGGCTACCATAGCTTCACTATGTAAAGACCCCCAAGTAAAAATTTAGACAGTAAATAGTCACCCACACCTGACTCATTAAGTTACATCACCAAGGGAAGCAATAAACATACATTGTGCTAAGGAAAAAGAGCCATCAACTTGTAAAAATAATGGAAGAATGCTTCCAAGCTCTTATTGTCAACAGTCTCATAGTGTGCTTATCTTATAAAACGAACCAAAAAGTATCAATACTCATATAATATTCACAACAGTTTTAGTTCTGCAGCATGAAATTTCTTTTCACAACCCACTTTATTTTGGAACGAAATTTACTTCAAAACCCAAATCTTTTAATTTTCTTTAATATCTGAATGCATCTGTCATTATCACATCAAGTAGGGACTATATTTATTCTAACCCCATATTCTCATTGATTCATATATTTGTACCAAGGTTTTACAGAAAAGAAGGATGAAAAGCGAGCACCCAGCCTCACAATCCTCAAAACATAGTATATAAATGGAAGACCATTGAAAATTAAATGCTGTAAAGCATGATATATATATGCATTAGTGTGGTTGTAAAAAGAGAAAATTTTTTTGCGCTTACTTCATTTATATGAAATTGAAGTGCATCAATACGTTTTCTTTTTCCTTCAATCTTGGCAACCATTTCTGATGACTGTTGCTGAAGGGAAATCAACTCTTCAAATTTTGCCACAGAGCTTCTCTTTACATCATCAGCAAAGGATTCAAGGGCAGGCTTAAGTGTGGATTTGTATTCAATACCCATAACCTCAGCAGGTGTAGACCCTTTATCGTT
The DNA here is from genome assembly GCA_025617385.1 of Murraya koenigii. Lineage (NCBI taxonomy): Eukaryota > Viridiplantae > Streptophyta > Magnoliopsida > Sapindales > Rutaceae > Murraya > Murraya koenigii. The sequence continues at coordinate 13,473,448 of CM046817.1, read as the reverse complement.
CAACGAATACTGGATGTCAGTAGCAAGTTTCAATCTAGTACCAAGAAGAAAAGCAGTTGCATCAGAGATAGTTTGTTAAGAAGCATATTAATACACAAACGCACATATGAAAGACAATCAATACCATAGCAAAATAGATTGGGATATTACAGGCGATACATCATGAATATCAGCCAAAAAAAAAAGGAAAAATACTGAATCAATTCACCTTCTCACAAATGAGAATTTGCATTTACTTTTTTCAAAGCAACAATACATGAGAAAAATCAACATTCCGTAATTGCATCAAAGATGTTAAGTCAAAACCTTAATTCCACCGATTCCTTGAAATTGCATGCTATGTTGGACAACAGACAAAATTTTGAAACCTTAACCAATGGTATCCAAACATTATAATTTAAAGTTTTCTGAGGATGATTAATTGTCACCACAACTGAAATGAATGTAATTAGCTAATTCGTTCCTCAAACAGTAGGATACATAAAATTGCAACTGGTCATTGGTATTATATTTATATTCATCTCCAGTCTGGCTTTGTAAAAAGATAATTCAACAATAACCAAGGCCCAAACTGCACTAAATTGTCCTAGGCTTACAAGGAAATTGGTGCATTTCTCTGCATTATTCATAAACGTCCTTCTCATGACATCTAAACAAAGGTAATTAAGGTTAACCATAACAATACTCTGGAAAGTTTCTGGAAAAGATTAAAAAAAATTTTACAATCGGACTGAAGAAATCACGCAGAATAGCGTGCTTTTAATAGATAATGCCAATACCAAAAATGACATTGTCAATCATCCATATTCAGCACACAAATTAATTTCTGAACTGACAAGATAATAAAGCTAGTGTGTTGAATGTATAAAAAAAACTACGGCAATTAGTATAGTATAGACAAGTTTATAACATATAACAAATACAGAGAATAAAGATACAAAACCTCTTCATGGCTTGATTGCATTCCATAGAAAGTGCCTCGAGCTCCTTAAACTTACGTCCCAATGTAGAATCAAGATCCCAACTCTTACCTTCCCACTCATTCCTTGCATTCTCAGCATCCGCAATATCTCTCTCCACCGCCTGTAACTCCCTTCTCATCCTCTCCACATCACGCGCATTAATAGTCTGCTGCTTCACTCTTTTCTGGAACTCCTCATTCTCCTCGCAAATCCTTTTATGCTCCTCCACTTTCTTCCCAATTTCCCTCTCTTTTTCCTCCACCAGCTTCTCCATCTTCTCTTTCCGCGCATTTAACTCGCCAATTATCGCATTGAACTTGTTCAAGTCCTCCTCCAAAACACACTTTTCTTTCTCTAATCTCTCTCTTTCAGTGGGACCTGTCATCGCCCCCTCCATTTCACTCACCTTCTTCTTTAATTCTTCCACATATTCCTTCACACTCTCTTTTTCTTTCTCTAATTTTTCTAGAAAACCTTTATCAATGTTGTCAACATCCTCATCCTTTCCCTCGATATAATTCAAATAACTGTCCGAAGCATACATATACATACTGTTATTCTCCACAAAAGCTTTCGAATTTGTCGTCAAATGGTAGTTGTAAGAAGCGATTTGTACCAGCCAGTGAATCAGAGCAAGGTAAGCCGGCCAGTTGTGAGGCGAATTTGGAGAACGGAGCGTCGATTTGTTGATCTTGAAAGGGCAGTTTAGAGATTTCAAGATGACGAACAGATCCTCTTCGAATTTAGTGGTTGAAGGATAATCGAGCTGAGAAATGAGGAACTTGATAACATCCGTTATGTCTTTAACGGAGGGGACTTGTTTGAGCGGGAAAGCAATGTGGAAAGAGTGCGATGAGAGATGGGCGTTGATTGCGCGAATCGCGGAGCTCTGGTGCGACCGGTCAGTGTAAAGATCGACGGTCGAGGCGCGACCCATGCCAATTGAAGAAGGTCGGCTGCTGGCGAAGCTGGCATCGGAGTCCCGTGAACCGACGAAACGACTACCGCCGTAGAGGTCCGGCGTGGGTTGAAGCGCCGATTCTGTTGGACGGCGTCGGTTTTTGCCTCTCATCTTTTGGTGACCTTCGTTTAGGGTTTTGAAAATTTTTATTTTTGTTCAATCGAATTTGGATGCTCTCGATTTTGACTTTGGTGTTTGATTTCCCGCTTATGGGATTTTTGATTTGGGGATACGGCCATTTTAAATAGGGTTTGTAGTCCCTCTTATTTGATGCAATATCATAAAAAACCAATATGTTTAAAATTGTCACAGATATATCATTCTTGTTTCAATTTTTTTTTCCAAATAGCAACACTGATTGCAGCAAAGAAAATCCCTCTCTGAGATATTAGGACAAGAGAGGGGGTTGGGGGGGTTGAGGTAGAATCTAAATGTTTTTGCTCAAAATTTTTAAAAAATATTGATAAAATAAGCTTAACACAAAAGTTCTTTTAAATCACATAAGCATGGATTGATTATCATTTTGTACACAAAAATTTATAAACAGACACAAACAGGTTGATTATCATTTTTTTATCGTAAATAGACATATATTAGTATATTTATGTATTAGGAAAAAAAAGGATAGTAACAAAATTTTGATTTTTGTTCAATCGAATTTGGATGCTCTTGATTTTAACTTTGGTGTTTGATTTCCCGCTTATGGAATTTTTGATTTGGAGATACGGCTCTTTAGATTTTAAATAGGGTTTGTAGTCCCTCTTATTTGATGCAATATCATTTTTTTTATCATTTTTTTTTTCGTAAATAGACGTATATTAATATATTTATGTATTAAGAAAAGTAAGGATAGTAACATTTTAAATGAGAAAAAAATATTATTACTGTTATGTACCTCCTTTTAAAGTTGATAGAATTCATTAAATTTCGATCGAGGGACTTATTTAAGATGGGATTCAGGATCCCAGTCTATTAAAAAGAGATTCAGACAAAATTTTATTCAAATTTACTATTAGGGTTAGAATTTGAGACATTTGTTAATTCTTATTATGTCTCCAAATGTTTTGAAATCTAAATTTAAAAAAATTTATAACAATTCAACTTAATGAATTATATATATTTGACATATCAGTCATATGCATATGATAAATCATTTTAATAAATAATATATATTATATATTATCATTGTATGATACATCGGTCATAATCGTATGACATGTCATTTATGATAAAATCTACAGTATATGACAAAATTTATGCCATTGGAGATAATTTGAGATTCGAATGAGAATAGGATAGGACATATTTTCATCTTGATTTACTATTTAAAACAAGATCAAGATTGAAAAATCCTAAACCGTGTTGCCAACTCCACCTCGTTTCTGTTACTGATATTTTAGGTCTAAAGCCCGGTACTTAGTCTATGGCCTTATATTGCCGAAAGGGATGCTTGACATAGTAGACCTAAGTCATTATTCGGAATAACTATTTGAGGGTTATGGTTTCAAAGGCTTCAATGTATCCAAGTGAGACTCAAAACAAAACATTGAACATTTGGCTAAGCATATTTAGGAGGTCATTGCTCACAAGTGAATTGTCTTATATGATATGATATTGGTTATTGAAAAACAGCGACATCATTCAGACCGTAAATCCCCGGAGGCAATATAAGCCTATAACTTGATCTAGTAAGGTAATTTAATAGAAGCATTCCTTCCTACAAACTTCATGTATACAGAAGAGGCAGCCATAGATTTGTATCAGTAAATGAAAACAACTAGAGAATGATTTTTGTTCTACGCAAACAATTAACATAAAAACTTTCCTTGTCAATAAATGATATCATATTTCCAAGAAAGCTACCACAATAGAAATTTAAAAAATTAAATATTAAAAAAAAACTAGAAATCGAACACGTGTGCACTCATAATCTCATTTCTTCAAATCAAAACTTTTCTCACTGTTGTATTGTTAAGATTATTTAACGAGGGCATTTCCTCTGCAGTCACACAATATAGGGTAACTATAAGAATGGAGTCCTACAGTTAGTTTCCACCTAAGATAAGTAAAGATTTTTTATGCAGGTTTCTACAAGCACCCCATATCCTTATAATAGGTAAAATATGGGCATAGTTGAAGCCATCTGATTCTTTCAGAAAAGAGATCAGGTCAGTGCCAAAACTAGGCATGAAGGGCTGCAACCTTTTGAGATAACCCGTCAACGGCCTCATCATTGACCTCGGCAATTGCCTCCCCAGGCTGTGGCAAAAGCAAGCATGACACAAGCAACATATTAAATCATACCGCCTCATTAGCACAAATTATTTTCCACAAATAAAAGCAGCAGCATCAGTGAACGCCTTTAGAAAATTTGTTGAAAAAAAATCAGAAAGTTTGTTGCATCAAGATTACAACTTTACAAAGTTATGCTTTGTGCATAAACTAAGTTGTGTCCGTAGTTTATACATTTGAAACCATTTTGTCTCTAGTAGCTTTTGACATCAAAGACCAAGAGTTCAGAAATAACTATAAAAGCTTACTAAACCCAAGGCCAGATAATTGCAGCATTGCTTATAAGAAAGCTACAATTGAAAAATAAAACATCCTAATTTTTATGTCCAGTAATAAATCTAAATTAGAATAAGAGGAAACTTCTAAGCAATATGATATTGTTGCAAACCCTAAATTTTTCTATTTTCAGTTTCTGAGTAATAGAAGTTGAAAAGACAAGCAAAATTACCATTTTATTTAATTTCCATTAGCCATTTTAGTCCAGGAAATTACCCTCATCTTCTTGTCATGCGACAACAAGATTAAGGAGGATAAAAAACAAAGGTAACCTCAACGGCTACAGCATACTATTCCATCTATCTAATCTTAGTTAAGTCTACAAAATTCACAGGAATATGTCAGCATGGACACAATAACAATAGTGTAAAATGACAGCAATTACCTCTCTATCTGTTCTGTCTTTCACACCAACACACTTAGAAGCACTAATGCTAGCACTCTTCAATAGACTACGAGCACTGCAATTTGGCCTGTTGATTCCATTTTGTCCCTCGGTGTTTGCATTTTCAGTTGGAGGACTCTGAAGAAGAGTTGTAGCAACAGAATCTGCAGTTCTTCCATAATCATTGTTTTGCCCAGCATTCTCATCCTTGGGAGCAGGAACCCGCTCTCTAAACAAAGATAACACAAAGGTAACAGGTCTTGCATAATTAAATATAAAAACTGGGAAAAAAATAGTAATAAAAACATGACTGGCCAAACTTTTCGACTGACTTGTTCTGCCATCCAAAATCCAGGACTCATTATGACTCATAACAAATTGAATACGTATAGGTATTTGAAGAAGGAAAAACAAACAAAATAAATGCACACATATGCCCACTTATGGATGGAAGCTCACACACAGAAGAGGCAGATTATGGATGATTGCTGAAGCAGCTCTCCTCATTGTGGCTTAAAAACAGCAAAAAACTAGGAGAAGCACACATACCTAGGCAACGATGCATGCTGCCTCTGGAGTGGGGTACTCCTTTCACCTTTGCCATAATGTTCCTCGAGATGCGCAAATTGTCTCTTGAAACGATCCACTCCACTGTACAGAAACAAAGGTATAACACATCGGTACTACAAATTCTGTACTATATATAAACATTTGTGATGATAATGACAATGGAACTCAAGTGTTAAAGATGTGCAAATTTCAAATATTCAAGATTTAAACATAGTGCAAAAAAATTGAAGACAAATAAAAAAATGCAGCAGCAGCTAAAATCAATAATGAGGAATGGCTAATGAACAACAACTGGCATAATCAACACAAAACAAATTGCAAAGGCGGCGAAGAGGAAAATTTCTCAAGCGTTAAACAATCTCCACTTTTAAAGTATCAGGAAAGTTTAGTAGACAGCTCTAGGACCAGAAATGCTCTAGGGTACATGATTGCAATGGGATGCAATTAATGTAAGATACTGACTAGAAAATATCTCTTATCCTACAACGACAGAATAAATGCAGTTAAAGATTTCAGATTGCCTAACCTTGGGTACATGAAGCTAGTCTGTTCTCCACCACGAAGATACTCCTGCAGCATTTGAGGATGATACTCTAATATCTGTTTACTCAAAAAAACAAAAAACAAAATAAGTATCAAAACAAACCCATTATAATCATAATTCTAACAATATTTCAAATTGAAAAAAATCAATCAAGATTATACCTCTCTATATATCAACTCTCTAACATCATCTTTTGCCAGTTTCCTCCTCTCAAACTCAAACTCCAGCTTCGAAATTGGTTGAGTGTATGGTTCACGATCCACATTTGCCAAACCGTGGAAGTAAGGATCAGCCAGTGCCTGCAGGCATAAATATCAGGGACATCAGCAAGCATCCTGGGGTTCATTCAATTATTTGGCATATCTCTCTTCCCTTTATTTTAATTGTGTAAACAAATTGAAAGTGGAACAAGTGATCACTTTTAAAAATACTTGGCATAGCAAGGAAGCTGTAAAATTTCATCTCCAGAATTATCTTGAATAGCTTGATACAGCATCTGGCTGTATGATTGAAGTTGCAGCTGACTGCACTAGAATCTTGGAGCTTCTGCATGTGTCATTCAGTAAATCTAACGAACTGCAAATTAAAGATCTAGGAAAGATGCAGGTGGTTGGAGAATGATTCCCAGAAGAAACCACATTTTAAAAAAAAGAAGATTTGTTGGATTATTTTATCTGAAGAAGACAGGTGTTAATCTCCATGGGAGAAATTTTGATATACTAGTGCTCCATCAGAGTTGGCTTTAAACAGAGGATACTGTGTACTGCAGAATTCACACAGCAGAGAATTTAATGAGAGCTGACTGCACTAGAATCTTGGAGCTTCTGCATGTGTCATTCAGTAAATCTAACGAACTGCAAATTAAAGATCTAGGAAAGATGCAGGTGGTTGGAGAATGATTCCCAGAAGAAACCACATTTTAAAAAAAAGAAGATTTGTTGGATTATTTTATCTGAAGAAGACAGGTGTTAATCTCCATGGGAGAAATTTTGATATACTAGTGCTCCATCAGAGTTGGCTTTAAACAGAGGATACTGTGTACTGCAGAATTCACACAGCAGAGAATTTAATGAGGAGAGTCAAATGTTAGCTAGTTGGCAGCATCTGTAAGTGGATGGAAGACTGTGAATGACTTTGGTAAATAAAAAGTCCTTTTGTTATGCAATTTGCAGTACCTCATATGGTGCTCTAAATGTCAAACGCTACATAATGGAGACTTCAGAGGTGCATCATCCATTTAGATTGAATGATTGCTTCCTATACTTCATCAGTGTCATATGTTGGATAGAAATAATCATATAATTCAAGAAGTTGAGCAGCCGCTGCTTCATATACCAAAGGAATTTAGAGATATAAAAATTAATTCCGTATTAAACAAATATCTTAAGAACTTCTGGATTTATTCCACATTATTCTTTCAGAATTTGTTTGGGAGGTCTCTCTTGTATAGTATGCATGGAATTGGCTTGTGCTCCCATTTAGTTTTTGAAACTATCCAAGTAAAATTTTCATTACCAATCAAACAAAACTATTTCTTTATCCTAAATTTTACATACCTCTTCAGCTGTTGGACGATCTTTTGGATCAAATGCAAGAAGACGTTCCAATAGGCGTAGAGCTAATGGATCTGCATTAGGGAACTTGTGAGAGAATGGAACTGGTTGTTTTTTCCGCATGCTACTAAGATACCTCCTAGCCTTTTCATTTCGAATCTGCCGATGTCATAAGAAATTAACTATTTGTAATTTGAACTAATATAAGGTTAAACAGAAGATTAAAAAAGGAGCAAGACAATTTACAGTCAAAGTTGAATGCTGGGTCATCAACAGAGAAAAAATATAGCAGAAAATTTATAGCAAGCTCAAAAAGAAATACAATAAAGAAATGTAGAAGCTAGAGTAGATAACAAACCCTTGAAATGGATTCAGTAGAAGGAGTGCCAAGTAAATCAGTCATGAGATCCAATTGGTGCACCACATTTTTTCCCGGAAAAAGTGGTTTTCCTGTAAGCATTTCTGCAAATATGCATCCTATGCTCCATATGTCAATGGCTGGAGTGTACTGAAAAAAAAAAAAAAGAAATTAAAAAATCTCAGAAACTCCAGATACAATCTGCAAAATACTACAAACAGACTACGTAATTCATACTGCAAACTGTTCAAAAATATATATATCTGAGAATAGAACAACACAATAGCAACACCACAAAATTTGTCCACATGCCAATAACAAGAGAAAGCAAGAACAACAGTCAGGAACAAGAAACACTCCACAATCCTTTAGAAAAAAAAAACTCTTATCTTCTGGATCAAGAATCACTGGATGAAGCGAAATTGTAAATATTTTAACAGTTCTTCAAAGTAAAAATACAAGGACACAGAATAGATCAGTTGACAAGTCCCAGCAGTAGTTAGGCCCAAAATTATTAAAGCATCTTGTCAAATTCAGTGCACATCAAAGCAAGGAGAATTCCTATACAACTAATAAACCTCGATTGGTGATATACCATTTTATATTTTGCTTCAAATGAACCAACTTTCAGACTTTTTTAAGTTCAAAACTAGAGAAAAAAACTAATAACCATTGATACAATGAAGCCCTATTGACAACAATCAGGTAGGACATCCACTATGAATCTATGATACATCAATTCCAATCCTGCCATACAGAGTCTCAACTGCCAAGGTAGCAAGGACTTGACATTTTTTAGTATATGTTACAGGAATTAAACTACAGGTCTCGAAAAGGAGATAGAAATATGGCTGAAATGAGGAAAATTCCTTGTACAAGTGAGAATACAATGTACTTAGCATTGACAGGTAGCAATATGTCATTCGTTTGAAAAATTACAAACTATCAAAAAAATTACTAAGGATATTGTCCGTATGTGATTGAATAAGGCAGAGAAGAAAAGGAAACAGATCAATAAAGGTGCTTTATCTAGAACGAGGAAATAGCCCTTGTATAAAAGATGCATAATTTATCAAAATAAACCATCTTTTATTTATTAATCTTAGCATTTAATAACCCTAACAATTCTAAAACGGCATAGAAAAAATTGCTTCCAAAAACACACTGAAAATGTGAGGCTGATAGAGTCAAAAAGTGCATAAGATTAGAGTTTAAGTAGAAGCTACAGCCAATGACAAACAAGTTAGGTTAGGTGCAAAGTACATCCATAAAAATCACAATTTTACTGGAGCAACATGTACATACAAACTGTTCGGCACCACATTTAGCAGATTATCACTCAAGATTTGGAAAGGGTAAAACTATACTTTTGTCGGGTAAGTTGATGCAACTCTAAGAGCATGTTGTATAGAAAATATCTCACTTTTCAAAACAGGGAAGAACCAATAAGATGCGGAGATTGGTAATGAAAATTCAAGGAATACAGAGAAACAATGACACAACAGTGGAAACAAATGCAAGGAAACATTGACAATGATGACCCAGCCATAACAAAAGTAATATCATGTAATTATTTACAAGCCTAAGGCCATCTCAGCAACTTGAAATGGGATAGGAAAACAAAATAAAAGGAAATCAAAGATAGAGAGGAGCTTACTTTGGAGAAAAAAGATCCACATAGTTCAGGAGCACGATACCATCGAGTTGCCACATAGTCCTTCGCAAAATTTAAAAATTTTATTAAGCACACTGCAGTTTAGAGGCATGAATTTTGTGACTCAAAATTACAAAATTAAGCAATTTGCGTAAATTTAAGAATTAGATGAAAGTTCACAATTTATGTCACAGAGCACCATACAGTCCAGAATATAGCAGATGGAGCATCATTAAAGGAAACTCGAGCAAGCCCAAAATCACATATCTTCAATTTGCAATCAGCATTGGCAAGGATATTTTTTGGCTTTAAATCTCGATGAAACACATTTGCTGCATGAAACACAGAGAAATCAGTCATTGCGAAGAAACACAAATGCCAAAACATACTGCATTGGACCAACCTGTATGTATATATTTCAGACCACGTAGAAGCTGGTACAAGAAAAACTGATAATGCTCAGGAGTAAGATCATCATTTGCCTTAATCACTTGATGAAGGTCAGATTCCATCAACTCGAAAACAACATAAATATCCTTAAATTCCCGTCGTGAAGGAGGAAGCATAATATGTTTTATTTCTACAATATCAGGATGACGAAGCAACCTAAGGAGTTTAATTTCTCTCAGAATCCGCGTGGCATCAGAAACATTCTCAAAAACATCATTGATTTTCTTTATTGCAACCCTTTCTCCAGTGTGGGTGTCAACTGCTGAACCGACAACACCATAACTTCCTTTCCCAATGACTTCTTGAATTTGGTATCGGCTTGCCTCTCCATACTCTGTGAAAAATTCTGTTTCTAGTGCGCTCTGCATAACACGTAGCAACCAGTGATTACAGAACTCAAAATGAACAAATATGGTACATATCACATAAGGATATAATAGAAGTTATATTAGTCTATCATGGCTGTGGAAGTATAAAACTGAAGATTTAATGCAATGGATACAAGCACAATCGAAAGCAAAATTGCTCAGCTAGTTATAAGTAACATAAGATCCAGCAAATTGATTTAGAAAACTCAAACAACCACAATAGAACACAAACTTCATTTTGAGTTTAAAATATCACAAGCTCATAAACCCATCTCAAGAATCAATTAAATGTGGTTTTGTACAATGCTAAATAAAGAGCAGAAAGTGGGTTCTTTTACCCCGCAACGACACTTGCTTTTGCTCAAACATAAACAAGCATCACAATCATAATGAAAGTCTAGATGCTTCCTTTTCCAAACTTTAAACTACATTTGCCACAAAGTAATAAACATGTTCTTGTTCCAAAACCACAAACTCTCTTTTTCTTTTTCTTTTCACACTAGATGAACATTTGAACACCACAGAATCCATCATCAAGCACAACAAAAATGAGTAAGAATATGATAATCATTGGAAAAGGGCAATGGGGTTATTATCAAACCAAGCAAATCAATGATCCCTTGAAGGCATCTTCAATAGTTTTAGAACAAACCCAAAAATTATTATACAAAGAACCTTAAAAAGCAAACAAGACATAATCGAAGAAAACAACAAAACCATAAAACAAAACGGATCCGAAAGAGAGAGAGAGAGAGAGAGACCTTCTTGTGAGGATCCATAGTGGCAGGAGTAGGGGCAATTGGGAATTGGATTCTTTTGGGTACCCTGATGAGCTTTAAGCCAGAAAAATCGAAGTCTTCAACAATTGTAAGCTGTTGTTGATGCTGGCCTTCATGGCTACTGCTGCTGCTTCTAATATTGATATTGTTGCTCTTCTTGTTGTTAGAATTAAAATTATTGTTGTTGTTATTATTATTATTACTACTATTATTAGTAAAAGAATGGCGTTGGAACCAGCGACGCACACCGTCCACGAGTGTACCACTTCCCCCCATATAACTCTCTCTCTCTCTCTCTCACTCACTCACTTCTCAGCCTTTTGGTCTTCTTTTGATTCACAGCCAATCAATTCCAGCATTCCTCGCTTTCTCTCTCCTATTTTCTCTCCATATTTGCCACCTAATTTGCTTATAGGTATTTTTTCTTTTTTCTCTCTTCTCTCTTCTGTATTAATTTTATTTTCTTTCTTTCTCCGATGCCTGCGGAGGTGACAGATGATGAGAGGAGAGATTTGAGACTGAGACACAAGACGGAGAGTGTCGTGTTGAGAGATTTTTGCGTTTTGTTTTTGTTTTGTGTTGCGTCGACGTTATTATATTATGCTGTGTGTATGTAATTATTAATTTATTATATGTAACTCGGTTTGACCGCCGTTATCTTTTTTAAGGCTCTTGTTACCTTTAACGTAACAACGATAATACATTTATTAGATATTTTTATCTTCCCACAAATTTTATTACTTCTACTTTATATTTTCGGTCATTAAATTTTTATTAAATAATTATTATAAGATAAAAAAATCTGTTTTTTAATATTACTTAAACACTTACCCTATTATTTTTATAAAATTCAAAAACTTCAAGAAAATTTGAAGAAAAGGAAATGATAAATAAGTCCTTTCTTTAGAATATTAAATAATAGTTATTATAAGAAAAAAATTTAAAATATAACAAAAAGTATAAGAAAAATATCCTATTATTAATTTTTTATTCACACTAAAATTTATATTTCTTATTTTTAGTATTTAAATCTTTTTATTATAATAAGTATAAATAAAAGCATAATTGAAAAATAGTAATAATACTGTAAAATTATGGTGTCAGAAATTTATTATCAAGTATTATGAAAACAATATGAGATAAGTGGCATATATTAATTTCAATAAAAGAAATTAGCAATCTCTCTTTAATTTTTAACAATATCTTTTATAGTTACAATAGCTTTAGGTTAGATAAGCTTAGATCGTTAGAATAATAAATAATGCACTCTTAAACTAAAATGAAGTTATTAATATCGTAATTAAACATAAATTATATAAATAAAACATAAGACTTATAAATCAACATTAAATGTAAAATAAAACATAAATCTTATAAATGAAACATAAAACTTGTAATTACAACATAAAACTAATAAATTGATGAAAAACTAATAAACAAAATAAAAACTTACAAATATAATATAAAATTAATAAACCGACATTAAGTATAAAATAAAATATAAATTTTAAAAATTGAAAACAAGTATAATTAAGACTCGAAATTATAAGAATGTATTTTTAATTTTGTTTTGGCTCAATCCACATTAAGATAAATAATTGCTTAATTAACTCATGTAGTAAACAAATACTATTATGGAAAATAAGAAATATTTATAAATTTCTTAAAATGAATATAGAATTTGTGGTCAAATCAATTTAATAAAACTTATTATACTTGTTTGGACTATCAATATTTTTGTTTTTAAATTCAATTGATGAGTTTTTTTTTTCTAATTAAAGTAAATGAATAAACTATTTTTTCACTAAAATTATGTAGAAACCATGTTGGTTGTTTTAATAATTAATAGTCGTATATTTATTTATTTTATCTTTTATTAATCTTATTTTTAATTTACAAAATTTATTTTTATCACAGTATTGATACCATAATTTAAATCACAAAATTATAGAATTTGCCTTGAAGTTAAATAAAATTAAAGAAAAAGCAAAAACAATATGATATGGATTAAATTTAGGGTGGAGCTATTTGAATCTATTAAAATACTCACTAAACATATCGAATCATCAAAATTTAAAATATAAAATTTTACTTCATAAAGCCATTTTAATACCTAAAATGCCCTTATTAAGCTTTATTATAATTATTACTTTTCTTTCCAAAGCTTTTTTCATTATTTACTCCATCTCTTAATCATTTATTCTTATTTATAGACTATTATTCAGCAGAGTTTCATGCTCAAATCCTTCAGTTTTATGTTTTATTTTTAGTTACTTTTTTTCCTTAATCTTCATGTGTTTGGAACAATACCTTTAAATTTTGAAGAAATAATTGATAATAAATTGCATTTACATTCACACTTGATTAAAAAAAAGAAACAGATTTTTTTTTTTCATATATCGGTTGCAGCTTGCTAACTAGGGAGAGAGTTCATTGTTTAATTCAAAGTTGAAAAGAAAGAAACTATCGGTGGAAATTTTACCAACCATAAATTTTTAGCCAAATTTTCTTAATAAAAATTCGGTGAATCTTCGTTCCATTAACAAAATTGTAGATGAGGAAAAATAAATTCAATGAAAAAAAAGTGTCATTGAATAATGAAGACGAGAGTAATTTGTATATATATAATTATGTAGTCTTGTCTATAATAGTAATCTTTAATATGGGCATTTCAAAAGTAAAATTTTTTTATTAAAAAATAAGTTTAGTGAGTATTTTACTGTATTCTAATAATTTCACTCTTAAATTTAACGAGTAATATTATAACTACAAATACTTTGCATAAATTAATGTGATATAATATTATTGATTGAATAATAAAATAAAAAAATAATAAAAATAAATTCAGTGGGACATATGACGTCCTCGATCAATTTATTAAAAATAATTTTTACCTTCCCAATATTGGGAACAAGAAGTGGAGAACTTCTTGCACTAGCCGATATTGGGCGTAACGGAGTGTACATGCGAAAGATATTCCAACCTCAGTAAGCTTTTTATCTAGTAAATGGACATCAGCAACGCCGGGTGTATCTGAGGCATTTGTACTGAAAATGCACATCAGCATCACTACTTACGTCTATTTTCTTTACTATATTCAAAGGATATAATAGTAAAAAAACAATTTAATATGATTATTTTTAAAATTTTATAGGTCAAAAATGATAATATATAAGTAAATTATGGAAGTGTAATAGTACGCGTCCTTTTATGGTTTTTTGTTACTCATTTATCAGCTGATCTTGGCCAATCAAGGCGTGGGGCTGCAAGTTTTTTTATTTTGCTCATTAAAAATGCATAAATAATTATAAACAAAAAAGAAACAGATAGAAGTTTGATTTTGATAGTTATATTTTTTGGAATATTATATTTTTATTTCCTTGGATATGATTAAAATATAAAAATGAACAAAGGTGATGCTTCTCAGATGCAATAATGTTGAAACGGAGAAGTTTTTTTTGGGGTTAAGTTTGAGATTGTATGATTTCATCATACATATATATATTTTTATTATCATGGTCAATACATGAATTGACCCACATAATAATATAATACTGATAATTTCATTGTTCATGCATTAAGGTGAAGATAGTAATAAAAGAATTTCATCAATTATTGGAGAACAAAGCTATTAAATGATTGAAAAAATATTTAGCCGAATACTTGCATAGCAAATCAATTAAATGAAAAAAAAATGATAATTGATCTTTTAATAAGTTGTTATAATTAACTTAGATATGAACCTAAATTGATAGAATTCTGAGTTCTGATTCTTAATGTCTATACCTGCCAAAAAAAAAAAAAAAAAAGCGAAGTTGAAGCCAGTTGTAAGTTAACCAAATTGACAATAGTACAATACATCTCTTTCTGTACATGTAGCTGTCTGTTTGAACATTCAGCTGAGGCATGAACCGATAAAACCGGGGTCTAATTTGTGTTGCCAAGCAGCCAGCAAAAAGCAGGCTGTACTTTGAGGACGCGGCTGCTTAAGTACGCGTCTCCATCGTGGAGATTGATAAGGACATGAATATGTTAGAAAATGTTTGGGTAATATCGGACAGCCCTCGCTCTTCCAACTCGAAGAAAATATCCAGAGGACAGCCTAGCTCGAAGCATCCCTTCCGGTCAAAGTCTGGTCAAGGCCGAGGATTCAGAATCGCCGAGCCACGAGCATACCATTCGCTCGCTCGAGGTCGCCTGTGTCAAAGCTGGTCAAGGTCGAGAACCGAAGCACTCCTTTCCTCGCCGCAAAAGGGTCCCCGAGCACACCTTTCCCCGTCACGAGATTACGCCCACGAGCATAGCTGGACAGACCCGACCCGCTTTCTCGTAATCCCAAGACACTTTTTAATGTCTCGACTGTGGTCCCACATGGCGTGGTGGTGACATCATGCTGCGGCCGACGACATGCCTCCAAAGTGTCATAATTCCTAGCGCACTTGCCCGACATGGTGATCCGCCACGTGAATCGAGTTAGGGACGACCGCCATCCCTAGGAATATTCCGCCAATCCCACCGCCGAGGACTCAAGATACTACTAACGTGGAGTTGACAAACTTGAAATGGAAAGAGCTGGAAAATGGAGTATAAAAGGAAACGAGGTGAACGTTATAAGGGTTGGCAATTTTCATTCACAAAGGATCCGTAGAACTCAAACAGTGTTCTTCCTATTCTAATCTTTCTCATTTGATTTTCTCGAACACCATACTTATCCAAAAAGAGGGGCGAATAATACCTTTTCATCTTTCCTGGCCTCCTCATTAGGGAGATACCAAAAGACAAACCCGACATCGACTTGAGCGTCGGAGGGTTTCACGGAACACGCCTGACGACCCCGACCCGTGTCACGGAGTACAGTGTTCGGAGATCTCCGCTCAAGAAGGCAATGAACAGACGGTGGGTAATCCCGCCGAGCTTATCGCGAGCGTAAGGATCGAGGCATCGTTGAGCCGCGAGCGTAAGGTTTAAACAGCCCCGCCGAGCCGCTGGAGACACTGTTCGAAGGTTCGAAGCACTGTTGAGGCACGCGGGAAAAACTGCATCAACAGAAAACATGCAATAGTATGAATTCAACAAACTGAAAATTTCAACCAAAAGCAATATAGTTGAATAATAAAGCTAAATTACAGTAAATACAGTAACTAATAATAACTTTAAACAAAAGAAAATTATTAAACAAGAAACTTGAGGGCTGAACAAATAATTTTCTTCAAACAAATTTACTATCTACTATTAGGCGCTTTAAATTTGAACGGCAATTGTTTTCCAGAGTACAATGGGGTATGAAACAATTTCAATGCACTGCTAAATTGTTTCTGGCGAACTTTCAAAGTACTTGAACTCTCTGACGCATAAAACGTCAAAGGAGGATAAATCGTTTAGTGTTTATGTGTGGTTGTGTTTTTGAAATGAAGAGAAGTCACCAATTTATAGGCATTCGTGTTAGAATAATACCATTCATAATTAATTGCAGTCAAATTTGTAATGGTCACTTTGAGTTAAAAGCTCTTGAACTTAAGTTCAAATTTAAATTCATAATTTAATCAACTAACTCAATCACAACATTTGTAACTATTGTATTTATTTAAAAAATTATTAGCCAATTTATACCACAAGATTTGTAACTTATGCTTTTAATTCTTGCAATTGATCATCAAAAAAATTAAAGAAAATAGTAAAACAAAGCTAAGACAGGCCTGGCAAGATTTGGGCAGACATTCGTTTATGCAAGAAGCAAGTGCACACAAGTCGAGCTAATTGAGCTAGGATTTGCAGTCTCTGCATGGGCGCGCACAAGAGAGAACCTCTACGCTTGTATTATTACCAATATACACATGCCTTTGTTTTCTTTCTTAAGTGGAATAAGTGTATTTTTCTTTAATTTTTCCAACTCCATTGGTGTATTTGAGTAATAATTTCTTATTTATTCAAGCATTATTTTTAGCATATAATTTTATCATTTGAAAGTACTTACGGAGTAATATATGAATCACCCTAAATCTTTCACTCACACTAAGTGCTTGTGCTCTATTTTTCCAACAACTGCCACCATGAATGAATATTGGCAGAAAATAGAAAACTAAATGTTTTTATAAAAAATAATTTGACCTTGATAGAGTTCAGGGGATCAAAACCTACGCAAGATATAGGTAGGGCGCAAACTTTGAACCTCCCCCGTGGAAAGATATTGACTTTACTAGCTGACCAACAGACGTGATATCTTTAACTCGTTCTGTCGTTCATGTAAATGATGGTATGTTCAACACAAGAATCTTTGTTATCACAGTTAAAATCTAAATGGGTATGATAATTTTGGCCGTGAACATCTACTTGGTTCAAAAGATTTTTTTAAGAATTGTGACCTAACAGTTCCCTTTGAAGCAGCTCAACTTCTCTATCACATAGATGATTTCTTAATTAAGAATAACTTATATTGCTCTACTCAAATTTTTTTATGCATAAGAATTATTAAGAGTATAGCTCATTTTTTTCTCCCAACATCACCACTATTTTATCATAAGAATTGACACGAGGTTAACCCCCACAAGAGGATAACCCCTACAATGATCTAGCTAGGTATTATACAATTAAGTTATTCCTTTAAACCTAGATCTTGGGATCTTTAATCAGATAGGTTGAATTTCCCTTTATAAGCTCCTTATTTTTTTTTTAAATAAACCCTATAAATATTTTTATAGGGGTTCGAACCCTTACTTCCAACATTGTAAGTGTAATGGTTCTCCCACTAAACTATAAATCCATTGGTCCCTTTATAAGCTCCTTTAATTTATGGGCTTTTAGTCTCATTCCCTTCGATAACTTATCTATTGTCTCTTTATTTAACCCTTAGGTTCGTAGATCTGCAACATTTCTTTGACTTTCAAAGTCAACAGACATAAATTGGTAATTGACAATAGCATAACCTTATTCAATCTGGAATATCCTCAAATTATTTTGTTGCTACTTTGTCTTTTCATCCAAAGAACTCTGATTTCATTATATAGAATTTCCACTAGTTAGTGTAAACACTTTAACCACTAAAAAATCTTAAGCTTTAACATCAAATATCTAATTCTCATTTTCTTTACCTTTCTAATACAGTTTGATATCAAGTGTAGAGTAGCTTATAATTATGTGTAATGCCTAATCACATAAGTACAGTTACTAATTCTCTAGACTATTCTACTTGAGATATACGCTCTCTTTTCCTTAGATTCTTGTCTTATCAAAGCCTTCTTGTTGAAATTGACATATTCTGGACTAAAGTCATATTTCGACATATTCTAATAGACTTAACCAATTGATTTACTCTCTATAAAGCTTATAATAAGATTTCTTCAATCAAAACTTCATTCAGAAAGGCCAGGTAAATAAAACTACAATTGCTAGTATCATCATAAATGATTTTATTTTCTTCACAAAGAGAAAATGTATCAATTTTTTGCTGCTTGTGATCTACAATTACAAGCCTATATCTCTACTAGTCTATTAATCCTTCAGTTTTCATATTCTTCTTAAAAATCACCATGTGTAGATTTAATTTCATCTTTAAGGGCATTTTTAATAAAATTCCTTTTTGATGAACCAATATCTTCTTCTAAAGCTTTGAAGAGGTCTAATATCTAGTAGAGTCTAAAGCACTTTTATATTCTAGTGCTTTTATCTTATTCAGATTTAATCTTAACCTCTTCTTTGTTCTTTCCTCTTCAACAATAGTTTCATGGACTCCTATAAACGTATTCAAACCCATTTTTGGATTTAATTAAATAAATGCATATTTGAAAACACGAACTTCTTAATTCTATTATCATGTTTTGTGTTCTTATACACAAGAAACTATATACACTTAGAAAGCTATATCCCACAACAATCAAAGAGCAAAGTAAGAAATAAATAATCCCTAAATTATGCAAACTAAACCTATAATATCTCTCTAATTTATGCTTTCCTATTCTGACTCAATCAAATAATAAAGGAAAAAGATACAAAAAAATATTTACAATTAAATGACTAAATCTCCAAGGCTCCCTTTTAAGCGTAGAAATATATATTTCGAATTCCAAGCTGGCTAAGAAGCCTTTCATGACTTGGTTTGGGTAGACTTTTGGTCAGGATATCTGCTTCTTGTGCATGAGTGGAGATGTAGCACAAATCGATACCTCATTCTTCAATTTCGTTCTTGATAAAACTTCGATTAATTCTGATTTGTTTCATTTGATCGTGTTGGAATAAATTGTTCACGATGTTGATAATAGATTTGTTGTCACTATAAGCTATAGTGGGAGAGCAAACTATGATTTGCAAGTCTTACATCAACCTTTCCATCCACATAACCTCACAAATTCCTTGTGCAATAGACCAAAATTCTGCTTCTGCACTACTCCTTGCCACAATTGTTTCTTACTCCTTGATGTAACCAAGTTACCCCATAGGTTAGTGCAATATCTTTGAAGTTGACTTACAATCTTCACTTTTAGCCTAGTCTGCATCAACATATCCTGCAATACTCCAACTCTTAGTTTTCAAAATCATTAGTCCTCTTCCTATAGCTCCTTTGATATAACTTAAAATATGATTTACAACCTCTAAATGTCTCTGAGTAGCTGAATGCATGTACTGGTGGCTCATCACACTTACAACATATGCAATGTCAGGCTATGTGAGAGATAAGTAAATTAATCTACCAACCATGAGTTGGTATCTTCTTATATCCATTGATAGCTTATCATTTTAATATTCTTCCAATTCTTCTTGAGTGGAGTTCCTATTAATTTGTACCTTAATTTTTCGGTTTCTTCTAGTAAGTCATGAGTGTATTTCCTTCGAGAAATAAAAAATACCCTCTTTACTTCTAGCAATTTCCACATCAAAGAAATATTTCAGGGATCCCATATATTTAACTTCAAATTTAAGGTTGGCAAAGCCCAAGGTCTAGGTCGGTTTTGGACTTGCCCAGGACTAGCCTAGATTGGTAAAACAGTTGCCCTAACTCGGGTTTATGCCCATATTTTCTACATGCAGTCTGGGTCAAGCCTGGCGCCTCCCAGGCATGTATTTTTAATTTTCCCTTGCCCAGATATAAACTAAATTAAAAAAATTTAACAGTGCAAATTTTTCATAAATAAAAAATAAAAATTATTTCAATATAGTTTTTACTACCTAAATTCATTTAATCTAAAACCTAAATTCATTCAATCTCTATCAAAATTTAAATTCAACAGCACAATAATCATTGATGGTAATGATAGGGAAGGAAGAAAAAAAGAGCAAAAATAGAATCCTTTGCCCATAATTAAGCAAAAGTATAGTGCCAATATCTATAGGTCACGAAATAAAATAGCTCTAAATTATAATATTTCATACAGTGGGAGCAATAATGAATGTGAATATATAGTGATGGATAAATACTTTAATAAAAGACAAGATATTAAAGTAGAGAAATAATTATTATAATGAAAATAATGGGGCATGATGACAAAGAAATGAAAAAAAAAAGTATGAAGAAAAAGAGACAGCTTTAGGGTAAGTTATAGCCATAGCTAGGATTTCATGCAATTTGATTGTAACTAGTAAACAAAGCAAAATTCTTTGTATATTGCAAACCTATTTCTCCTCTGGTTGGAGAATGGAGCGAAGCTGCATGCCAAGGCCAGCAACTGAGAAATGAGAAGAGATGACGTCAATGCATGGAGGTGCAGTGCAGCGGTGGGTGGTGGCTGCTGGCTTTAAGTGTTGGAGATTGGAGGTGCGGCAGCGACAATCCGATTTGTGCTTGTTAGAGTATTAAGGATTTACAATTTAGGGTCATTTGGGCAATGTTTGTTTGTATTTATACATATTTTTTAAATTTACTTATTAAAATAAGTGGGCACTGATTCTGTTTCAAGGCTTTTAGTGCCATGCTTGCTTGGACCCGCTCCTGAAAATATCCGATATTGAAAATATATAATTAAAACCACTTTTTTAGTATAAAAAAGTTGGGTTTTACTCACACTACATTGGTCGAGTCTGGTCCAGATCCAGTGCAAGTGGATATTATTGCCACATCTATTTAAATTCTTCCTTCAATTGATTCTTAAGGCCGTGAATCTTAACATTATCATCACCTGTAAGTATGATATTGTCTATGTACACAATAAAAATAGCCTTTTTCTCATTTTCTTTCTCCGTTCTTAACGAAAATAGTGTGATTAACCTTCTCATGAGTATACTTCAATCAAGAAAGAGTTTAGTTGAATTTGGTAAACTGCACACGTGGGGATTGTTTCAAAACATATAATGATTTTTTGAGTTTATAAACTTTAACTTATTCTTTTTTTGACTGATATCCAAAAAGAATCTTCATATATACTTCTTCATTAAGATTGCCATTCAAAAAGGCAATATTCACATCGAGTTGGTGTAGTTCTTAATCTGAATTGGCTGCCAGAGATAAGAGGACCTAGATAAAGTTGAGTTTGGCTACTTAAGCAAATGTTTCTTCATAATCAATCCCATATATTTGTGTGAAGTCATGTGCCACTAGTCGAGCCTTATACCTCTCTACCTCTCTATCTGCCTTATATTTCATTGTGAAAACCCATATATTTCCAACCACTTTCTTATCATTTGGTAGCTCAATTAGTTCCTAATTCCATTATCATGCAATGCTCTCATTTCCTCCTGTATAGCTTTCTTCCACTTTGGATCTTTTAAAGCCTTATGGATATTTTTTGGAACTACCACACTATCAATCTTTGCTATAAAGACTCTTAAACACTAAAGATAACTTTGTATAGATTGAAAAATTAGAAATATAATGTTTTATACATGTATAATGAAAGGTAAGGATTTAAACATCTTATCTACTGATGATTTAATTAGTTATCTTATTTCTTATAATAAAGATTTGGCAATAGAAAACGAAAATGAAGAAAAGAAGAAGAAAATCATTACACTCAAAGCCTCAAAACATGAAAGTGATGAGGAAAGAGAGCTGGATGATGAAGATATAGCTATAACGGCCAGGAGATTTAACAATTCTTCAAGAAAACAAGTGAACGGAGAATATTCAAAAACTATAAAAACCAAAAGGAAAAGAAGAAGCCAATCACTTGTTATGAAGAATAAGGCCATAGTGGTAACGTGAGATGACAATGATGAGGAAACAAGTGAAGACGAAAATCAACAAGAAATGTTGATTGACGAACTTGATGAGGTAAGTGATTCTACTTATGATGCTTTTAAGGAATTGCATAATGATTGGATGAAAATTAGTAAAAAGAATGCATATCTTAAAACAAAAATGATAAAACTCACAAATAAAATGAATCTCTATGTGTAAAGATTATATGCCTAAAACTAGAAAATAGGACATTGCATGATAGAGCTGCATTATTAAATAAAAAACCTAGTACTTCATATAAACATGTAGAATTGTATATAGATTATTTGAAAAAGAAAAATGAGATGCTCAAGAAAAGGAATATTGAACTTAATAATGTTGTCTTAAAGTTCATAAATGGGCAAAAGATTTGAATAACTTACTTGGTTCACAAAAAAATGTGTATTTGATAAAAGAGGTATTGGCTATAAGCTAAATTTGAAATAAAACTACTACAAGAATTACTTTGTAAAGAGTACCTCCATTAATAATTAAGTTGTATATCATTATTGTAATCTAGATAGTCACATGAAGTATAAGTGTCCAGTAAAAAGAAATGCATACGGTAGAATAAAACAAAAAGAACCATTGCTAATACTAAAAAACCCAAAAAAGTTTGGGTGCTTAAAACTTGCAATTTTCTTTGCAAGGTTTGAAAAAAAATAATAATAAATAGTACCTGGACAACGGTTGCTCAAGACACATGATAGAGAATTATTCTCGGTTCTCAAGCTTTATCAAGATCGAAAACAATAGAGATGTTTTCTTTAGAGACAATTTAAAAAGGAAAATTTTTGGAATTAATGATGTCGGTAAAGTTTCCTTAACTCTCATTGAAAATGTATGTTTGGTTGAGAATTTAAAATACAACTTGATTAGTATTAGTCAATTGTGTGATAAAGGTTATAGAATTATTTTTTATAAAATTAAATGTATCATTGGGAATGCATGTGATAGAAAAGTTTTGTTTTTTGGAAATAGACGTGGTAATGTTTATACTATTGACATAGAATGCACATATACTCATAATAAATGTTTTCCACTTTGCATGATGATAGTTGACTATGGCATAGAAGATTAGGATATGCAAGCATGAATTTAATTTTAAAGATTTCAAAAAATGAATTTGTTAAAAGGTCTTTTAAAATTTAGTTTTTTTTTTAAATAAGATTTATGAAGCATGCCAATTTGGAAAATAAATCAAACTTTTTTAAAAAATAAAACTCATATTTCTACTTCAAAACTATTTCAACTTCTTTATATAGACTTATTTAGACCTTCTAGATATGCCAACTTGAGTGGCAAGTATTATGTATTTGTGATGGTTGATGATTTCTCTAGATTCATATAGGTATTATTCTTAGCAAATAAGGATGAAGCCTTTGATGCTTTTAAAGTGATTTGTAAAAAGGTTTAAAATGAAAAATGGTATTGCATGCATTAGGAATGATCATGGAGGAAATTTTAAAAATTATGCATTTAAATATTTTTGTAATGAATTTGGCATTGAACATCAATTTTCTTCATCTAGAACATTACAACAAATTGGTGTTATTGAGAAAAAGAATAGGTCTATTCAAGAAAAGGCTAGGATCATATTAAATGAAAATGTTTTACCTAAATATTTTTGGACCGACGCTGTCAAAACCACATACTATATTTTAAATCATGTGCTGATAAAACCTACTCTCAATAAAAATCCATATGAGATTTGGAAAGACAAAAAAACACAACATCGGATATTTCGAAGTTTTTAGATGCAAATATTTAATTTTAAACACAAAAGATAATCTCGATAAATTTGATCTAAAATATGATATTGGCATCTTTCTTAGGTATTCAAACTAAAGTAAAGCTTATAGAGTTTATAATAAAAGAAATTTAGTTGTGGAGGAGTTGATGCATTTTATGTTTGATGAGTTTAACCTATCCTCTGCAGAGAAAGCTGCTGTTGATGTTGATGCAGATGAAGAATTACAAGAAGATTCATCAAAGAACAAACAAAAGGTTACTTCATCTGAAAATCGAAAGGAGCAACAAGATGAAACAAATACATAGCAAAATGAAAGTACTTCTTAAACACTTTTCAAGGAGTAGTGGAATTTTCATCTTATATATGCAAAAAATTTGAAATGAGCATAATGGGAGAGATGAAGTACTTCTTTGGATTGCAAATAAAACAAAATGTGGAAGGAATTTCCATAAATTAAGCCAACTATGTGAAAGAACTACTCAAGATATTTGGCTATGAAAATGGAACTGCAAAAAACATTCTGATGAGTACAATTATTAAGCCAGACAAGAATGAGAAGAGTAATGAAGTTGACATCAAGACATATCAAGATATGATCAGATCCTTACTTTATTTGATTGTTAGTAAGCTTGATATTAAGTTTAATATGTGCTAAATTTCAATATTGTTCTAAAGAGTCACACTTGCTTACAGTTAAACATATTTTTTAATGTTTAATTAGCATTATCGACCTTAGCCTTTGACATCCTAGGGGAACACACATAGACTTAACATGTTACTCGGATGCTGACTTTATCGATTACAAAGTTGATAGGAAAAGCACTAGTGAAACATGCCACATTCTAGAACACTCTCTAGTCTCGTGGTTTAGTAAGAAACAAAATTCAGTTGCACTTTATATTACTAAAGCAGAATATATTATAACTGAAAGTTGTTATGTACAAGCATTATGAATGAAACAAACACTTAGAGAGACTTTGATCTATCTTAATAGATCACATTCCTGTCAAATGTTACAACACAAGTGCTATAAATTTGTCAAAGAATCTAATTCAGCATTCTAGGATTAAACATATAAAGATTAAACATAATTTTCTAAGAGATAATGTTAAAAAAAGGGATATTGTGATTGAATTTGTTTATACTAAAAATCAAATTACAGATATATTTACAAAGCTTTTTGGTGAAGATCAATTCATTAAGATTAGGCATGAACTTAGAATGATAAATACTACATCTTGATTTGTTATTTTTGTTTGTGTAACTTCATTGATTGATTTATTGAATGTGTTTGATATGTTTACTTGTCTATGCATTCATGAATCATACATCAAATGGTCTTTGAAATACTTTGGGGGTCAAGAAATGACCTTGGAGTAACTCACATTTTGGTAAAAAATTAAAACAAATATGCGAAATCATCTCTCAAGGAAAATGAATAGTCATTTATTCAATAAATGAATATCCGTTTTAGATAGAAACTTTGAGCTTGCATTCTGGATGATAACGGCTAGCTAATAAAGGGTAACAGGTTGCCGATAACTTTGAAAATTTTAGTTTGCATTCTGCCTGCTATCAGCTCACTGATACCACATAAATGGCTCACCGATATCATGTTGACAGGGTTAAACTATTGAACATTCACAGCTCACCGATAACTAAGTAAACGGCTCGTTGTTTTCGCATTATATATGCATAGTAACCGTTATTCTTTCCCATTTCCTTCTTGGTCCTGAACCGTTTATCTCTTCAAACATCAGTTAAGCTTTATCTCTCTCATTTTCATCATTTTCTTTCATTTGTCTTGCAAAATTAAGTCTCTCATAGCATTTTTATCTCCCTAAACACTTGTGTTTCGCAATCAAAACTCTTTTTTAAAGTCCAAATCACAAAAATCCCAAATTAAAACCTTAGGTTTTTCGTTGGTTTTTCACTCAAATTTGATCTCAATTTATTCCATCTTTGATCAAATTACCTCCATACACACCTTTCTCTACCCCCATACTTCATTTCTACCAATTCATTTTCCCACAAACATACCAAATTTGAAAAATCTCAAAATCACCTAAAATGGCTAGTGGTTCTTCCTTTAGAAAAGATAACAAGGTCAAGCATGCTCCTGCGAGAGGTCTTGGTTCATCCAAGCCGATTACAAAAGACTTTACTCAACTATACTTTCCACATACTAATATAACTCGAAGGTTCAACATGAGTTTTATGGGCAAAATGGTAACTCCCTCTTACTTCATTGATATTTATAAATTTGGAAATATTATTATATGTAGAAGGCTAATCGTTAGTGGGTAAATAGCTAAGTGACAACTTGTACAAATTGCGCTTACTCTCTGGAAGCTAGTGGCGAACCGACAATATGAAATTAGGAATGTTCCAACAGTAACTTTCTCTAGTGAAAACAGCGATCCGACAAGTAGTTAATGGTAAATCGATTATTTGCAGAAAGTCAATAATGCCTAATTTTCAGCTCCAACTATAAAAATACTCAATTAGATTCAAACAAGACAAATAATTAATATTTTCATTGAGTTAGCTACTGAGTATACAATCTTTCTTTGAGGTTTAGACTTATAATTACTTAGTTAAACCACGTTTCGGGCATTCATTTGTAATCAAACACATTGTATGAGGGAAATCAATTGTAAACGTTATTGTAAAATTAAATTGAGAGGTTTTAAGTGGTGTGATATATTTAGGTTAAGAGATTGGTGATAATTTATTTTTATAAATTTCATTGATACCTTTAGAAGTCTATTGTAAGCATTGTTGAAGCCTTAGATATTTTCATAGTAGAATCTTCAAGCCTGGTGAGCTTGGAGATGTGGACATAGGCACAGTTGGCTGAACCAGATAAAATCTTGTGTTTACATTTTTCTATCCTTTAATTCCTTTTATTTTTACTGCACTTTAATTTGATTATTTCGAATTTTCTTGCCTTGCTCAAATTGTTTTAATTTGGTTATTTCGAATTTGCTTGCCTAGCTTAAATTATATTTAGCTTTAATTTAGTAATTTTTTTAGAAACTCATTTCACCCCCTCTTGGGTTGTATAGTTAGTATTTCACATTCTTTCTATATAAAGCCTTTGGCAAAAAGCCTGGCTTTGTTTTTTTTTTTTTTCAACTCTAAGAATACCCTCTCTGATTTTCTTCCTCATATTTTTTTAAAAGCTCACAATTTAGTTTTTGTATTAAGATTGCATTTTCTCTTCTATTGTTTATTTTGATTTATCTAAATCTTTAAAATGAATAACTTATTTATAAGTTCTTGGTTCTTCTGAATCAATATCACGTGTTGCTGTCAATGTAAATGCCATTAAATCAATAAATTAATATATCTTTTGTATTGTGCAATGTAGTTTTAAACTAAGTTCTTGAAGATTTGCCTAGGGTACACTCTTTAAAGAACCCTACGATATTTATTTTATCATTCTTAAAGACTCCTTGTTTTTTTAGTTTTTTTGAGCCTTTCTAACTCATGTGACCTAACCTCGAATGCCATAATAAAGTTTTATCAAATTCTATTTTTGAACACTAACATCACCTGTAGCAGTAATACCTCTGAGCACATATAAACAATTATTAATGGCATCTTTCATCAATACCATAAAGCTCTTGATCATTTTTAGGACACTAGACTTCTAGTTTGATCTAATAAACCAATTGAAATAATGTTTCTTTTCAAGTCAGAAACATGCCTAACACCCCTTAGTTCTTTAATTGAGCCATTAAACATCTAAAGTCTAATTGTGCTTCTCCTAACGACCCTATAGATAACTTTATCTCTTCATATTACTTTACCATTATTACCAAGCTTATAATTGACAAATAGATGCTTATTATGGCATATATGGAGTGAAAAACAAAGCTAAAAATCTATTTACCCTCAATTTTATCACCAAAAGCTATCATAATTCTAGCTGAATCATAACCATTATCTTTTTTGTCTTCTAATACAACAACGGTATCATTACTATCTTTCTCTTTGGTTTATTCTTCCTTTAAGGTAATTTTTCTCGAAGTGGCCTTCCTTGTGGTACTAGAAGCACTTCAAGTCTTTTGGTTTATATTTGGATCTCTTATTCTCAGATTTTATCCTTGCTATAAGACCTTCTCAATCAATATTCTTAGTAATTTCTCTTGAACTCAATACTTTCTTGACATCATTTATTGATAACTCTTGTCTTCCATATAATAAGATATCAACAAAGTGTTCATAAGATTCTAATAAGGAGCTTAAGAGCCTTGTTTTCATTAATAATCTTAACATTAAAGTCTTTAAGATCAATGATAATCTTATTAAAGGCATTAATATGTTTTGAGATTGAACCATCCTTTTGCATCTCTAAGGTATAGAATGTCTTCTTTATACATAGTCTCTTTGCCGATGACTTTTTAGTGTACAAGTCTTCAATATTTCTCCATTGATAAGTTGGTTGTTTTCTCCTCATCAATTTCTCTAAGAACTCCATCACCAAGCCTGAGAATTATGGCACCGTATGCTTTGTCTAAGATTGTTTCCTTGTCTTCATATTTGATTTTACTTGTTATTTTGGTGTCTCTAAAAGCTTCTTCATGTCTCTAATGGACTAACAGAGCCTTCAGTTTTATCCTTTATTGATAGAATTCATTATCTTTTGTAAATTTCTCCACATTAACCTTTGGTCCAAATATGTTTTAATCTTTGAACTAGAAGCAAGCTCTATAATCAATTTGTTGAGACTAATTTAATGTACATATAACAGTCACCCCAAGACTTAATCCTAGTTAAAGAGTAATTAATGAACTTAAGAATGAATGTTTAATCACATACAAACACCAAGAAATCAAAATAAACAAAGCAGTAAAGATCAGACACAAGGATTTATAGTGGTTTAACTGATTACTTAGTCTACATCTACCTAAAGACCAAAGCAAATATTTTATTAATTATCAAAAAACAAGTTAAAGATGGAGATTCTTTATTGTGCTTTGTTAAACAAACGGGAACATTAGGGGCTTTATATGGAGGCTCAAAGGCTATGTGAGCACTAATCCTACAAAGACAAGGTTTCTTTGTTTAAAGAAAAAAAAATCATTCTTTTAATATTTTTAACATCCTTTAACACGTATGACATGTGTCTTAATTAATCATCTTCCAATATGGTATACATCTATCTCATTTGAGCTTTTAAGTTTAAGAAAGATCATGGGTAACAAAACCTATTATTTCACTTAATTGAACATACAACATTTGTTAATTATCATACTTTTTTAATTTTGTCTTAACCGATATGATGTACTCCTACAATCGACTTGTCAAATTTCTTTGCTTCACAAAAATAACTTGTCATACGCTTTCTGAGATCTAAATTTGAGCATCGCATTTCAACAATCACAATTTAGAGAATTAAAACAGGAGCAAATGTGGTTGCATGGGACACAAGTTGTTTGTTATTAGAAGCAATTGATTTCAAGAAATTGGTTAATGAGGGGAAAATGATGATAAAGAGGGGAAATGATTATGTATAGTAGTGTGTGATTAAGAAACAAAATAAAAGGGAAACAATTGTAAAGGTAATTGAGGGTAGTGGGAGGCTTTGTTAAATTGTTGAACTTTTGAATATACATGTATAATTGATTTAATGAGTACTAGCTAGTTGACACAATTTAAAAGTATTTGATTACTCTCGAGTAGAATGTTTAGTTATAATATAAGTCTATGAGTAAGCATTCAAACCATAGGGAATTTAAAAAATCTAGTAATCAAGTTTTAAATTAAAAAAATTACATAAAATATACTAGCAAGTAATAGTCTAAAAAAAATGTTAAGATTATAGAATCTACTTTTGGTATTCGAATCATAGTCATAATACTCACTCGCTAATATTTTGCATTTCTTTTATCACTTTAAATATTATCTGACTTAGATCTTAACTAACCACTCCATGCATAAATATGAGGATTAAATATATATGTGTTGCAATCGTATTGAATAGTTATCACTACCATATCAATATGTCGACATTATGTCTAAACATCCACATAGATCCGAAGAGTATTTAGATCTACAATTAAATATGTAATGAAAACAACCAATAGAAAATACAAATTATGAGCATGTAATTAAAAACAATAAACTTAAAACTCATTTAAGAGAGTAATTAAATCCATGATTTGAATCATTGAGCATCACCTTTTACCTTAGGTTTAAAAATTAATCATTCATATTGACAAACAAAACACTCATTTTATTTAACAAACTTGTGAAGTACAATACAAAAAAGTTAAAAACAAAAGAGAAAGATAAGAAATTTTTTTTTTCTTTAAATTCACTATATATTTGCACCAATTTCCCTTCAAAACTCACTTTTAAGATCTACTACACAACTCTCTCTCGTTCTTCCTTTCTCTCCATTTTTGTTCTTCCAAATTTGTGAGAGCTCTTACCTTTATATAGGAAATTTTTTAGTTGATCAAATGTGGGCATCTACATGATAGTTTTTGTGAGCTTACAACCACAACTTTTAGATGAGATTTAGTAGTATAATCTAAGGATCTAAAATTGCAGCCATTATGGATCATTGGATTTAATATAATCAATGGCTACAAATGAAGTCAAAGTAGGACCCTCCATTGGCTCATTTGTCAAGGTGGTTGATCTACCAAATTGATGTGTTAAATCTAGTGCAACAAGGTGCACGTGCTCAGACACATGGCACGATCTTAGTTCAAAATTAATGTTAGATCGAATGGCTAGCCATTCTTCCATCATATTCTGAGTCTCGGGTATCTAAATTTCACGTCCGTCTTTTCGATCCAAGCATCATGAATTTAGGGATTTATCTACAAAACACAAAATTATTACTTAAAAGTAGATAATTCATAAAATGGGTTAGGGATTTGTAAATGTGATGAAATTATTTATCAACATGGAAGTAAAAAATGATAATTTTAACATTTATTAAATGTACATTTTCTAATATTAATCACTAATACTTCAGTAGATTGACACAAAAAATAGGTAATGAAGATAAATCTATAATAATTTGGTAGAGGAAGGCCATTAGCTAGTTATATAATGAAGGAAATAATAAAGATTTGGATATAATGTTTAGTTGACTTGTGCTCAACTCTTCATAATCTTCTGCCACACATGCATGTGGTTAAGTTTTAATTAATTGGAAAATTATTATTTATATATCCTTAAGATACACTTTTATCAAACTTATCACAATGTTTTCAATGTGTGTCAGTCGTCTACCATAAGTTGACAAAACGTGTTTACCGCCCACTAAATTGTTAGCTATCATTTGAAAGTTAACGAAATTACAACAAATTGACAATATTTCCCTTTAAATTCAAATTAAGGTAAAGGAAAATTATCTCTTATATAACCTTAAATTATCACTTGCATCCTTTATTTCTATATAAAAAAACTAGATTACCCTCTAACATCACACATGTAAATGGAAACTAACGATTTAGTGGATAGTAGATATATTTTTTCAACTTAAGGTAGATGATTGGTACGCCCAGTAAGTGTTATGGTATAATTAATAACCGAGAAAATTACGGGTACAAAAATAATAATTTCCTTAATTAATTTTATATTCTTGTCAAATAACTGCTAATTATATCTTTATAAAAGAATAACAAAAAAAGGTCAATACAACACTAAATGTAAATCTAATTAATAAGCCAATACTAATTTGCAATTTCTACGTTAGAGAGTATTATGGGCAATCAAGCAGGTGGAGGTGTAATTTCAAATAAAAAAGAAAAAAAATAAAGCAAGTGGAAGTGTGAATGATACGATGGCTTTGTCCATTAGATCATAATTCCACCAATGTCCATCCGCTTTGCCCAACTCTCCGATTTATAAGGGTGTTCCAGATGAAATTTTATGGATTGAACATCAATCCATATCCGATCTAAGATTTTATGGATTAAATATTTTTAAGTCAATTTAATTCAATTTATGGATTGTTGAAACTCAATTCAAATCTAATCCATATGTCTCCAAATTAGATGCAGATTGACCCAATCATATTCAATCCACACTATGCAGTTTGTAGATTAAAATTTTTTAATTTTGTCCAATCTACGAACTATTTAAATAAAAAAAATCTAATAAAAAATAATTTTACGATCAAATTCAAAATGGAATAAGATTCAAATAAATCAATTATTTAAATTAAGCTCGAATAATACATTCAAAGTTTTAAAATATAACACACCAAAAAGAAATATTATTTGTTTAGATCAATACGTGAAAGTTAACTAAAATTATGAATTTAAATCTATACAAAAGTTGAAATTTGAGAGTTTAGATGTAACATAAAGAAATTAAGAAACTTGAAGAGCTTGAAAAGAAAATAAGAAATTAAGCTTAATTACCTCAAATGGTGAGGTAAAGAGTGATGGCTAGTGCGTGCATCGGGGTAGAGGTTTGGTGTTATGTGCTAAAGTGTTTTGTTTGGTTTAGGAATTTCTGTTTTGCTTTAGAAATTTTTTTTATTTAGGAAGTTATATTTGTTTATTTAATTATTTAAATACTTAATTTATTTTTTATTTTATAATATTATCGAATAAAATATATCATGGCTAATGTAATTATATTTTAATTTATTTATTCATTTATAAGTAGTAATGTCACATTTATAAGTTTTTTTTTAATTAAATAATATTTTTTTTGCAAATTTATGGATTTTTATGGATTTATAGAAATAAATTCATATCTAATTCATTCATTATAAATTTTTAAATTTGTACTCTAATTTAGTCTACATATTAAATTTTTACGGATCAAATTTTTTAAGACAAATTGAGACTCCACCCCAAATGGAATGAATTTTAAATAATTTTTTAGAAATAAGGTGAGAAATGTGGGAAAAATAATCCCTAAATTCTTAATGAGGTGGGGTTTAATTTTATATTGCCCACTTCACCCTAATCCTAATCTCCATTATATATTAATATTTTTTAATTTTTATTTAATAAATTTTTTTATTAATTACAATGCTAGTTAATAATTTTTTAAAATTTTCACCTAATATAAATAGATTATAAATAAAAAAATCTTATAACATAATTTTTATTCAACTTTAAAACATTATTATATTTTTTTCTCTTAAGGTGTTATGCTCTTATTGTTATTTTTTTTTCAAATATTATTTGAAGATATTATTTCAAATTTTTAAAATTTTTTAATAATTTAAATATTTTACAATATAATAGTGATTATTAAATTTATTAAAAATAAAATTTTTAATAATAAAAAAAAAAGGATAGTCATCTCCACCCTCAACCCCCAACCCTCGTTGCTGCATCAATGAAAGCGAAAAATGGTCTCTTTTCTGACCTTTTTAGGTTGGCATTAAGTTGGAACGCACATCACTCAATTATTGACAGTAGGTAAAGAACCTGTTATTCTCATACTGAGCACCAAACCCCCCAATGGTCCAATTTGTAAGATGGGGACAGTTTTCCATTTGCTTTTATTTTTATTTCAACAATTATTGACACAGTAGTTAGTATAGGGCAATTTTGAGATTATATAATATGTAATGATAAGTATTTTCATATTCAGATTTTAATTTAATTTTTAATTAATATAATATTTATTTATTAAAAAATAATTAAATTATTTTTAAATTTATAAAATTTATTATATAATAAATAAGTAATATATAATATTAAAATTTAAATTGAAACTTTCTAACGTTAAGATCTAATATATCAATCAATTCAAGCCAAGGCTCATGATTTCCACAGCACATGTTTCGCCACGTAACAAGACACAAGAACTCAAGCTTAATTGGTCAAGTAATTTAAATTGTGCTTGGCACATGCACGAATTACTTTATCATACTCACTCCTCAAGTAGCGTTGGCTAAATATCATCCTCTACATTTGTTTCTCCTAGAGAATTCGGCCAGATTGGTGATGATGAGTTGATCACTCCAAGATTTATCTTACGGTAGCTTTTAAAATTATAATATATTTAGAATTCAGGTGGTGTAATTTTAAGTACAATTTTTTATCTATCAAACCTCTTTTCTCTTTAGTTTACAAAATGTAGGATTTGTGCTA
Organism: Murraya koenigii; assembly: GCA_025617385.1. Lineage (NCBI taxonomy): Eukaryota > Viridiplantae > Streptophyta > Magnoliopsida > Sapindales > Rutaceae > Murraya > Murraya koenigii. The sequence continues at coordinate 13,439,312 of CM046817.1, read as the reverse complement.
ATAAAATTAAAAGACAATTTTGCTGTTGATGGACTCTCAGGAAAAATCATGGATTCAAAGCAAAATATCGTTGACCTAGAGTTCTAGACCTTCAGATGATAATGAAAAACGATTATGATGGTGGGTGTTAGAATCCCATTAAAATTAAAATTTTATTATTATTTTTTAATGTTATTGAGTTTTTTATTTAATTTTATGAATTATAAATAAGTATAAGGTTGGCAAACTGTGGGCTTCAGCCAGATTTTTTTAAGTTCATGATCAAGTTCATTGTAGAAGAAACATATGGGTTGGGTTTATATTGGGCTTACTACAGACCTAGAGCGGACTTGAGTTGAGCTTGAACTTTTACTATTTTTTTAATTTTTTTTAAATTATTATAATTTAAAATAAGTTAATAATTAATAAGTTATTATAATTAACAATGATTAAAATAAAATAAATATTTTAAAATAAAATAATAAATAAATCAAATAAAAGTTTAAAGATTTTTTTTAATATTGAAAACTCTGGTACTAAAAATCTCTTAATTAATTAACGGTTAAAAGAGAGTTTAATAGTATAATTTTAAGTTTTTTAAATCATTATTGATTTATGAATTAAAAATTTAAATTTTTTTATTTTTCTATTTTTTTAAATATTAATTTATTATTCTAATTTATAAATATATCTTTAAAAAAAAGAGAGAGAAAGAGAGCCTAAGTTTTTTTTTTTGTTAAACTCTTGTTCAAACCCTCATGTAAAAGGGTATAAAGCCTAAGACCCACCCTAGGTGGGCATTGGATTCGACTTTACTTGAACTGAAAAAAAAAAAAAAGTTTGTTTGGTTTGATTTGGTTAGTAAGAAATGAATGGTTCAAAATTTGTGAACTGATTAATTTTTCAATGTGAACTAAATCGGACCTGAAATCTATTGGTTTATTATGTTAAAATAAAAAATTTAATATTAGGTTTATTATATAAATAAAAAATTATTATTATTATTTTACATTAGTATTTTTGTATAAAAACATAAATTATTAGTTATTAGAATTGAATTGGACTAAACAAAATGATTAAATTTAGGTGAAAAGTCAAAATTTTGGCTAAGACAAAAGAAAGAATATTAAATTTCTTAAACCAAAAAATATATAACCTAATCAAAGTAAACTGAATTTTGGTTCTAATTTTTAATTTGTAGACGTGATTAATTTCGGTTCGTTCAATTCTTAGATAAAACCAAACTGAACCGGTTTATACCCACCCTTAATTATACTATGAATTTGTTTCCTTCCAGTTTTGTATTTCTTTTAGACTATAAGCAGTTGATAACATTTCTAAAAAAAAAAAATTACATGAACAATAAAATATAAAACGGCAATCTCTCTGGAGTATTCCAGTTCAACACAAACTTGTCCATGCAAATTAATGTAGCATAAATCGATGAAAAAAATGTAAAATTAATTCTCTATGTTATTATTACACGTCGATTTCTATTTTATTGTTACAGGCGTATACCTCATCATATAAACAAAAGAGTAAAAATAATAAAGTATGCGATCAATCGGTTGCGCATTGATAGATTTCAAACCGGTCTGGTCAAATTTTTAACATGTAGGCCCAAACAAATGATCCAAAAATATGATTATTTTGGACTAGATTTGTAACTTTATTATTGGATTCTTAACAGGACTTTTTGGCAGAGCAAAAAAATGGACTGCGCATGGGAGTGGGGAGTTTACAATTAAAAGAGTTAGTTAATTATAAAAAATTAAGTGTGTATTTGTCACGTTGTTGCATTGTATTATATTATATTATATTATTTTAATATATATATATATATATATATATTATTATATAATATTTAGTACTATATTATATTGTATTAATTTTTATATTTTTATTTTCATATATTCTTTATTTATTTATTATTAACTATATTAAATAGCTTAAATAATAATCAATTTTTACATATTAATTATGTAATATGATTAAATAATATAATATTTTTATTTTAGTATATTATTTAAGTGTTTATTATTAGTTATATTAAATTATTAAATAATAATCAATTTTTATATATTAACTACTATAATATAATTAAATAATGTAATATTATGTTATATTTTTATTTTAATATATTATTTAAGTGCTTATTATTATTTATATTAACTTATTAAATAATAATCAATTTTATATATTAATTATCATAATATAATTAAATAATACATTATTTAGTTATATTTTTAATATGATATAATTTTATTGAATAATAAATTATATTTATTAATTTGTGTTAATAATTATAATATAAATATAGAAAATAAAATAAAAATTAATTTTATATTATATTATAAAATTATATTTATTTATTATTAAAAAAAAGAAGCTAATGCAATGCAATCTCATTTTATGCGGGTACCAAACACCTCCTAATAGAATTACAATCGCTTAGTATACCCTTACCTAAATTTAGAGTAATACTATGTAGTTGGGATAATTAATGTGTCCCAAATAATATGGAATTTGAAATATTACCTATATTTCGTAGCTATATAAGATTATTGAATCTTGTGATGATACTTTAATAAGTGTACAATTTTATTCATGTTTTGTTTAATTTATGTTCTTATTATATTTTCATTTCTTAACAATCAGTTTTAGGGATCATTTTGAGTATTATTTTTCTTCTATTTTCAAAAACTCGTGATAAATTTAGAGTGGGCCTCCATAAAATCTCAAAACCTGTGGAAAATTTTAATTTTGCCACCACTAACTTTAAATTCTATGTTATGCATGGTAGCTTAAGAACTTAAAATTAAAATTTATTAATGTAATCTTTATGGTAAAGAAATTGACAATTGACTTGATATTTTTTTCAATTGATAAGTGCTTTAGAGTGTGTTTGGCACACACGACGTTAAATGGGATTACGTTAGCTAATATAATGCAATCCCATGTTTAGTAAATATTCTTGTTCACATTATGGTGTATAATTTATACATCATAATGTGAACAGTGTGACATTAAACAAACTTGAAGAAGAGTCGGGGTTGTGTAATATTGTACTGTTCACATTAGTTTTTTTTCTTAATTATTTAATTAAATTAATGAAAATTAAATAAAAATATGTAATATTAAATAAAATTAAAAACTGAAATATGTTGCTACCGGTGTTGATGAACTGCCGACAACAGCGTGGCAGCGGTCCGCGGCTGCATAACATTATGTTTTGTACTTAAATTTTATACCATTAGAATCCTTATTGTCATACTATTTGTTGATGCAGCTTTTCCCGCGTCCTCAGCGAGTGCTTCGAACCTTCAAACAGATTTCCAAGCGACTCTAGCAGGACTGTTCAAGCCTTCTGCTCGCGGCTTCAAATAGTACCTCGATCCTTCTGCTCGCTATAAGCTCGAGCAGGATTGCCTCCTTTGTCCCGTTCGCTGTCTTCTTCAGAACAGTGATTTCCCGGACCTACACTCACGTGAAACCGGGTCAAGGGTCGTCGGCGTGTCCGCGAAACCCTCCGACGCTCAAGTCGATGTCGGGTTTCTCTTTTTGGTATCTCCCTAGTGAGGAGACCGGAAGATGAAAGGGTATTATTTCGCCCCTTTTGGATAAGTATGGTGTTTTTTCCGAGAATCAAATGAGAGAGATTTGAAAAGGAAGAACCTGTGAATTCGAAAATCCAACCCTTGTACCGTTCTCCTTCGTTTCCTTTTATACTCCATTTTTCCCGCTCTTTCCTTTCCAGTCGTCCACTCCCACGCAAGTGGTATCCGAGTCCTTCCGACAGTATGGTTTGGCTGAATATTCCCTGGGATGAGCGGTCGTCCCCTTAACCCGATTCACGTGGCCAGATCACCATGTCGGGCAAGTGCGCAGGGAATGATGACGCCTTGGAGGCACGTGCCGGCCACCGACAACAGTATCACCACTCCACCATGTGGAACCCTTGTCAGACATCAAAAGGTGTGCCAGGATTCTGAGAAAACGGGTCGGTTGCCCTGGGTCAGGTTTTGCCAGCTGCGCTCGTCGATCCCTGCGAGCGGGAGAGATGTGCTCGCCTCGACCTTGACCGGCTTTGACCGAGGGACGACCTCGAGCATGCTAAGGAGTGCCTAGCTCTCGACCTTGACCAGCTTTGACCTGAGGGACGACCTCGAGCATGCTAAGGAGTGCCTAGCTCTCGACCTTGACCAGCTTTGACCTGAGGGATTACCTCGAGCTGGTAATAGAGTGCTCGGGGCTCGAGCATCTCTGATTTTCTCGACCTTGATCAGCTTTGACCTGAGGGACGACCTCGAGCTTGTGATGGAGTGCTCGAGTCTCGGGTCGCTCTGAGTTCCCCGAGCTTGACTAACTTTGACCTTCCTCGATGATCTCGAGCAAATTGTAGAGCTCGGAGCTCGACCTTGACTGCTTTGACGTCCTGACTTCTGCTCGAACTAGGCTGTCTTCGAGGTCTCTTACTCGAGCTGGAAGGGCTTCGAGGGGCCTGTCTGATATTTACCCAAACACTATTCTTTCAATATTTCACAATCACAGGCATTCAAAAGTCATTTAGAAAGGATAATGGCTAATCATGCATTATTGAAGAAACAGATTTGTTTTTATATTATTTCTTTATGATAAGTTTACATATTATTATCGAATATCACTAACATTAACTATTGATTATGTCGCCAATTGCGTAAGTATACGTCACTTCATGCAAAATCTTAAACCCTGCAAATTAAAACGATTAAAATATAACAATCAATTAGTTGCTCTGCAATTATTAATACCAAAACATTTTCTTCAATGAGTTTGGACCCAGCATTGAGATGGGCTGTGCTAACCTTTTTATAATCTTCTGTCATGTTTAAGATTTTTAATTATTAATACCTAAACACATTTATATATAGCGGTGTACAATTAAGATATTTATATGTTATTTCTTATCCAGTAACTACCTATCACATTATCACAAAATTTTCTAATTAAAATTCAACTCAGCACTAAATTCCGATACTTACTGGCGGTAATCGATGTTGACAATTCCTGCCACGGGATTAGCAATCTGAGTGAAGGCTTCTCTGGAGAGATCAATGGTGGATGGGCAGCCTGGACAATGATCAACAATCTTCACGGTTACTCTTTTACCCGTGCATGGATGTGGCACTGCATTTCTTTCTCCTGTGCACTTAACACTGAACAATTTTCCGCACACGGCACCATTATTCCATAAAGCATCACCTGCTGCCGCTATCATCACATCTTGGCCCTTATTACCAAAGCATGCGGAAGCTGAAAAACATGAATCACAAAAGCATAATAAATTACATAATCAATGGAAGGACATATACATCATTTATAAACATTAATCATTCTCTGTTGCTAACATCCACCCTTAATTTATTGCGACTATATGCTAGCTGTAAATGTTTTTATAATGTTGTAAAGAGTCTTTACAGATGTGTATAAAGCGAGAACATTCACACCTGAGATAAAATCATATAATTTATTGGAGGATAAATCACATAAAAGTTAGATGTAAAAATCAAAATTGTAAGAGTTTATGGAGGTTATTTTAATAGATTTAGTAGGCCTAAATTAAATAATAGTAAAATTGCCCATATGGATTACCATGGATTTTTTTTTTTAATTAAAGTGTAGGTTTTTATAATTTTTAAAGTTAAAATATTTTATGAGTTTGTGGAGACTATTTTTATAGATTTAACGGAGGCTATTTTAATATACTTAATAAGGACTAATTAGGAATAAATTTAGCTTTTCTTTAAATTTTAGAATTTATTTTCTCCGGCTTGATTCCACTAGGGATGAGCTGGATCCACCCCTACTTATAAACATAAAACTATGTTTTGCCAAAAGGCTTTTTCTTAGGCTGAATCATAAGCTCAAAAAAAAAAAAAAAAAAGGTAAAAGTAGTTGTTTAGTTTTTATATTTTAACTTAAATTAAAAATTACTACTTTTTTTTTGCTTTTACAGTAATGTCCTTGACATTGATTAACTTATTTATAAAAAAAACTAATTAGCAAATTAATCAATAGATATCAATATGAAAGAGCTAGTATTTTTTGTATCCTTTGAGATAATCTTGCTGATAATTATTTATAAATAAATTAATATCAACCTACTTAAAGTAATGTTTAATATTCTTGCTACAATATTCTAATAATTATTTATAAAAAATTAATTTACCAAATTAATCCTAGAAGTAAAATAATAACATACAAAATTTCATTGATTTTTTTTTATTTTTAAGGCTAATTTGATAAACTATTTTTTTTCTTTACATTAGTATCTCCAAGAATTGTTGCAAGGGTATTATTATAAAAGTAACAAAAAAATAATGATAGAAATTTCATGAGGTATTTTTTAAAATATAAGAACTAAACATACTCTTACGATAAAATATATGGACTAAACGAGTATTTACTAAAAAAAAAATAAAATATAAAGATAGACTCTCTAATATTATTAAGAGTAAATTTTTGTTCTAGGCTCGGTAGATTCTTGGGATGTACTATAGATATATATTCTTAGAGTCGTAATAAAACATAGATTGCAATACAAATTGTAAACGTTTAGAAAAAAAAAAAAAAAAAACAAGAATATATATCATATTGAGTATGGTACTCACAATTATCAAGTGAAGAATTCTGTAAAAATTAATTCGCATTGTGACAATAATAGAAAATGTTAATTTCTAAAACATTTTAATTAATATACTCACGAATATAGGTTGTATAGAAAGTAGCAATTCCCGGTGTAGCATAAGCAACAGAGCTCAGGGTTGCTACGATGGCCACCATAATAATCAAAATACTCTTTTGTATCATGCTTTCAGATGTTGTTTGATTGTTTATTTCTGAACTGTGACTGTACGACAATTGGGTTGTTTCATGTCTGAAATATATAGGCTAAAACAAAACCCTAGTCACAGCGCATGCAAATTCCATATATGGTATGAGATCAATTCAAGTTTTTGTTTAACTTCTCTTGCGATTTTATTATCTTTTATCGGTTGATATATTATGTGATGCTTTTTCCTTTCGTTATTTCTTTCTTTTTGCAACAACTTAAGGTTGAACTTTTGATTCCAAGTTCCATGACGTTTTGATTTCTTACCATTTTTATATTTTATGTATGGTAGCTTTTGTCTTTTTAAGATTTCTTTTACCAATTAAAACATATTATGGCCAATTATGTTCATATATTGTTTTGCATGACCTACCATGTTTGTTAGAAGGGTGGTATTATTTTTCACCCATAATTTTTGTAAACCCACCTCACTTTCAAGAAATAATTACTATAGGTTTACATGTAAAGTTCAAATAAAGCAATAGTTCGGAGATTTAATAAAATAAAATTAAATACCTAAACTATTATATACAAGTGTTCATGTTCCTTGTGGTAATTTGGTTATTTTATGTTATAAAAGTAAATTAGTCAAATAAAACTTATCTTAAAGAAAGTTTACTAGTTAAAATTGGTCAAAGAAGCCTAAGTAAAAGAAATTAAAAGAAAATTTAATTAATTAATTGTCTAAACTTTTTGATGATTTGTATTTTTTAAAGATAATGTAAACATTTTATAATTATTTTCTAAATGTTGGCTGAATTTACAAAAGTAATGGGGTGAAAATATCTCCACTTTTGTTAGGCCTCGTTTGTGATTAGGGTTAAAACTCAATGAGCGGCTTTATAATTTTCAACGAAAATAGTGTTTTGATAAATGCATATTTTTTATATATTTTACTATTAATTTCTTTATCTTTTTCTTGTTTTGGTCTTAAATATTGTAGTTATTTTAGTTAATTTTTAATTTTGTTATTTTATTATCTTAATTTTTGTCTTAATTTTTATATTTGATTATTTTAAGTATATTTTGAGATTAAAGAAAAATTAAATTAAAAAATTCGAGAAGAAATCTGAATGAAAGAATCAAAAAAAGAAAATAATAAAGAAATTTAATTTAAACAAATCAAAGAAGATTTAATTAAATTAACCATGATGCGTGCGATCAATTAGGATGGGTAATTTGCAGGCTTGAGCTGGTCTTTTGCAAGTCCAGGCCTAAGTCCTGAAAAGTCCTTCCATATTGAGTGGGCCTAAGTTAGCTAGGCCCAAGCAAGCTCAGGCCGGGCTTAGACTTTTATCAAATTTTTAAAATAATTTTTTAATAAAGCCATAAACTTAAAAAAATAAAAATTATATATGACTATTCAATATACAAAATATTAACAACAAAACACAATAACCCACAAATGCTAATATCGAAAATAAACTAATCTAATAATATTAAATTATTAATTGATTCATCACAATATTGTTTTATATTTTTTATTAAATTCAATAATTAGTAATATAATTTAAAAATAATTGAACTATTTAAATAATTATTTTTAATTCATTAAATTAAATTTAATGTTATCATATTTAATATTACGTCAAATAAAAGATAATATGAAATATAGTTCAATCTAATTTAATATAATTTAATTCGATTTATTCTTTAAAATTAATCCAAGTAGCGTTAAAGTATTTTGATATATTAAAATATATATGTATATATATATTTTTTAATTTATAAATTAAAATCTTTATTCAGACCCGTTCGTAATGGACTTTAAATTTTTGAGTCTATGTACAATATTTTTCATATGTGAATTAAGTTTAAAGTCATGGGGCTTGGGCCGACCCAAACTTTTTTACCAACCCTATTATCAATTGAGCTGACAAGCAAGCAAGCAATATGTGGAGATGCATTAGAAAATAAAGAATTGAATTTGGCAATTTACGTGCATGGCTATTAAGGAAAGCAAATTAATTGCTTGAAATTGGAATTAAAATCCTATAAAGATTCGGCCAATATGCAAGCATCACTTAGCATCATTCATGCCTTGTGGATTGAGGACAATTAATTGCATGCTTGAATTAAAAGGATTTGTTCAAGTCGGCCGCGTGACCACTATATAAACGCATGAGTTTGACCTTTGTGAAGGAGACCGAATTCAACAGACTGTGCAGCCGCAGGAAGAGAAGAAGCATTAGTGCTGAATATAGACGGAAGCAAAGCCAGATGCTTGGATTGATCTTAATGACTCATTTTATTAACTTTTTTATTCTCAATTCAATTATGTTAGGTTAGATTTTTTATTTGGTTGATGGTGAGTTCAAAACACCATCTAAACATAATATATAATTAATATTGAATTTTTATCATTCAATTTATTTAATTGAAATTGTTATATTTTTCTATAATTAATTTTTATGATTTTACTCTTGTCATATTTGAGTGGTCAATTAGATAGCACTTGAATAAATTCTATTACTATATTAAAATACTTTATCCGTAATTGTCTTGATATTTTAATCATTAGTAGCAAATTGAAATAAGTGATTTCAATTAGAGAACATAACATCGACAAAATAATCCGAGCTCGTGTGTTTACTGTCCAGATTAACCTAATATTTTTTTTTACTTAAGCCTTTTCATTATCTTAAATTTAAAGAGCTTATTTTAAATTATTTAAATATTAGAGATTATGTGAAGAACTTGTTTTGCATAATGACATAATAAGGAAAGATAGAAATTACCGAAACTTATTGTTGTATACGGTTAATAATTTTAATGAAATTGATGATATAATTGATATATTGATTATGTTCATGTTTGGTGGCCGCAAATGATTATTTAACTAAAGTTTTTATTATTATTATTTCATTCTTATTTAATTAGAGTTTTTATTAAATTGTTATTTTCACAATCCTAATTTCTTTATTGCTTATCATTTAATTAAAAATTCATAAACCCATTTTCTTTATATAGTTGGTATTTTCTTCAATGAGATTAATTTGTTATTATTAATATTATTATTAGTATTATTATTTTAAGTCTATATTTTAGAGTTGTAATAAATAAAACTAATGTAGTTTTCGAGGGATCGATCCTTACATTATACTTGTTATTTATAGAATTTGTAAGATTTTAAATTTGATGTACCTTAACGACACTAGCATATTTGGTAAATTTTGTAAAAGCTGTTTATTTTATAATTTTCTCTATTTTGACAATAACCTTAATATTTTCTCCTATAATAACCTTAATATTTTGACCAAAAGATAATTATGTCTTATTTTGCACAAATTATAGTATACAAACCATTAAATATCTTATTGCTGTCACAATCGAATTACGCTAACAACAATTATGTTATTGCAACAATGACATTGCACAATCATATAAGGAGACATGCACAACATGATCTCATTTTAACAACATTAGAAATAATCCTAATTCAATCTTTGATAAATGAATGGAAAGCACAATGACACTCAAGAGCTATATTAAAATAGTAATGGTTATGGATCACAAGAATGAAAAATTTGAAGATTATTATTGTGATAAGTTTATCATGAATTTAATGCATACTCCTTTTTATTTATTTGGATTATGTATCAGTATGAATTTTTATTATATTTGATGTAACAAACTATGAAGTTCATTATATTATATTTAATTAAATTTTTTTCACTCGTTTAATTTTATGTGTTTTAAAAAGGAAAAAAGGCACGTCGACACAATTTATTAAACATATTCTAAAAAATAAAAGGCAATTTAAACTTATATATATCTTGGTTATGATATAATAAAACAATATTTTCGTAATAAAAATTACTAAATACATAACTCACAGTAACGACAACAACACAATTTATCAAATACTAAGTTATTTTTTTAATCAGCTGCTTATTTCATCTATATAGCATAATCAACTTATTTCATCAACCACCAATCCCAAACTAGCCCTTAGAAATGTGAGATAAATACCAAACACTTTGTTTTGAAAAAATAATCAAACTTTCTTCATATTTTAAAACTCATCAAAACTTCTTGCACATTTTGACGTTTGTATTAAATGTTAATTTTATTGATCATTTATTTATTTTTTCCTTGGTTGCTCTATTAAGCTTGTATATTAAAGGAATATGAATAAAATATAATAAATAAATGATCTTAATGATTGATTTAATTTAATAATAAAACATAAATAATTGCCCATGTATACTTGTGAGTTATCATGTATCTAATAATCTGAACCTAGTGAGTTATCATGTATTAATAGTCTAAACCTACCAAACAAGTAGATATTATTTATTTTAAGCACTTAGTTCATCATGATTTTATTATTGGGTTTTTTAATTCCAAAATACATCTACTCACTTAGGAGAACTTATAACTTATTAATCAGTCCAAAAAAACTTATTCGTTAATGATGTAATATATTTATATTTCGTCCCCACTCTCCATCTCATTTCCCAATAAATTTAATGGGGTAAAGTGAAGAATCCCCATATATGGAATGGTTTCCTAATCCCTACATTATTCTTCATTTATTTATTTTACAGTAGGTATAAATACAAGTAAATAATTTCAGTAAATTAAATATTAGAGATTTAAATAAATTCATTACTATGTTATAAAATATTTAAATTATTAACAAAATCTCCAAAAGTTTGAAACATTATCTTGAATTGATATAAAAATTATAAAATATTTAAAGAGAGAGGCGCCTTAAGAGAGAAAAGAAAACATAACAATGTTTATAGGTTGGATAAGAATTGTATTGTAGGTTTTTTTTTTTTAGTTATAGCCTATTTATATTAAGTAAAAATAAACAGAAAATTTATTAACTAACATTGTAATTGATAAAACAAAAATTATTAAATAAAAATTAACAAAATATTTACATATAATGGGATTTAGATTGGGGGTGGGGTGGAGATGAAGAAACTAAACCCCACCCCATAAAGCATTTGGGAATTATTTTCCTCATTCTTAAAAAATTATTCAAAATTTACTCCAATAAATTTTTTTTTTAAATTCTTCACATACCTCATTTCACAATTTATATTTATATTTTAATTTTTAATTAAAAACTTTTGGAAAAAATTATGAGATTTTAGATTTATGGAGATATAAAAACTATATAATGAAAATAAAATAATTTAAGAATTTAGATTTGTAATGTATTTTATAAATAAAAAAAATTTAAAAATAATATTTAGAGTAAATTTTTTTGAGAAAATATCTAATTTTAATATATGAATTTATGCTTTAACATAAAACTGAATATTTTAGTAAATAAAACTCAAAAGAAGTGTGATAAAGAATTTTATGTTGTATTTTCTTGTTGGAATGGATGTGAGGAGTGTGGATTCATTCTATTCTTGCATTTATTTGCTCATTCAATAAGAAAAGTTGAAGTTTCACTCTATGGGTCCTACTTATTTTTGGAGTGTGGTGTGGGATTCCCACTATAGGAGTGAGAATCCACTCACCACTTTTTTTCTTTTTACCCTTCTTATTATTTTATTATTTAATAATATTACATTTATTAAAAATAATAATATTAAAATTATTTAAATATAATAATATTATATTTAGTTAAAAATAATAATTTTCATTGATTTTAAGTTAAAATTAATAAAAAATAATAATATTATATTCATAGAGAATTAATAATATTATTGTATACTATCTTTATTTAAAAATATAATATTATTATATTTATTTGAAAATAATAGTATTATATTTATTTAATATTAATAATTAATAATAATAAAATTTATTATAAGAAAATATTAATTTTGTACTATATTATCAATATAATAATGTTTCATTTGTATTGCTTTTATCAACAATTTTTAATTTACATAATTAAAATTAATTAAAAATATAATTTACATAACTAAGAATATTAATAAATTATATAATTAAAATAAATAATAAATAAATAATTTATTTTATAAATATATTTTTTATTCTCTTTGTAATTAAAAACTATAATTCTTTAAATAAAGATAAAATTATAATTTAAAATAATTACTCTCAATCACAGATAAAGTAAACATATAAATAAAATTATAATTCTTATTTTACATTTTTATTCTAGTGTAAGTAAACAACGAATTCTCACTCTCATTTTACACTCTCAATTATTAGATTCTTATTTCTTAAAATTTCCACTCTAATATAAGAAATAAACATTATTCTGTCATAGAGTCGTAAAGAAGGCTAGCTCTATGCTATCGCTAGTGGGCCGGCCTTTCACCAAACTATGCTTCTTGCCATTCCGCTAGATAAGTACCCGTTTCAAAACAAACTAATAGTGGACTACTACGCCGAAAATTAGAGCCACCAAATGGATATAAGTATATCTTATCTGTTTGTTATCGTTATCATGTAAATTACATCGACACAAAAGTCGCGGTGCTTAATAACTTAAGTGTAGTTGTAAAATTTTTTAGGTTATTAGGTATCTATGTTGATGTAAGTTACATAAGTCCGTAAATTAAGAACACCCTTCGATTTGTTTTCTAGATAAGGTACATGCAGCCCTTGCCATGAATGAAGAGAATATGACACGTGTCAATCAAAAGTAAAGTAACTTGCGGCAGTAACATGCATTTGGACATGTTACATATTATAAATTCTTTTAAAAATTGAATGTCATTTTATTTAACATTTAAATTGAAACTTACATATTAAAATTCTTAGCGTTACTCAATTATATAAATAAATAATATTTTTAAAATTTAGTAAACAAGTACCTTGATGTAATTATTTACTCGAAAAAAGTAAACTAATATCTATGTCGGAATAAAATCAGGTTTTTCAATTTTTTCAATTAAAACTTTTTAGAACCGATCTCATACAACATATAAGAATTAAGTAATCTATAAATTCGTACATTAATGTTTTGAGAAAATGAACAATTGAGAATTGTAGATTCTTCTCCAAACGATCTTCCAGGCTATGACTCAAGATTGATCAATACTGGACGTGTGGGCGTCTATTTCACCACTCCCAATTACAATTGACTTCTCTTATATGTCTTCTGTATTTTTACTCAAAAATCTGGAATTCTCTTCACTTTGTTTTAAGAGAAAAGTATCTCTATTATAATATCTTATGAAAAACCCTAATATGTTAGGATTATGATTCCTATAAAAAATAGAATTCATCTTTTAATTTAAATATTTAAATTAAATATTATCACTCCACTTCCGTAAAAGTTGAGAGAATGTGTAACTAAATAGGGGACCACTTGTAAAATATCACAAGCCCCCTTTTACACTTGAATATAACATACTATGACTTAACAAATATTATAATTATGATTTTCATCTAATATGCCAGATTTTCTTACTTTTGGGTCTAGTGATGGTGTCGTCAATTAAATGAGCTAACCTGAAGATCATCCAATAGTGGCTACAATAATTAAATTTGTAATTAAACAAATATAATTATTTAATTCCAATTCTACTCCACTATAAGATTGGAACTGACCTCCATTATTATATGTTCGAATAATAATTCACCCAAGTCACATTGATTTCTTTACTGCACAATCCTTTATACTACGTCATTAATTTAAATTGATATCTCAACTGTCCAATCAATTTAATTACATCTTATTACTTGATATTTACTGGTTTTCTCTAATGATCATTTTCAACATATTTATTTATGTTGACACACTCTGACTAGAGAATTCTATGATTAAGTACTGAAAACCCATCAAAAGATGCGTTGTACAAATTCTGTATTGTCAATATATAATTTCAATACTTGTAAATGCTCCCACCAAGATACCGAGTAATCTTGACTACATGTGTATGTCGTGCCAATTGGTAGCTCAAATGAAATAACAATTACAATCATGAAATTATAACTAACTCAAGATTAAGATTACAGTAAATCAATGCCCATGAGATTTAATAAGTCTGACAGTTATTACTAGATTAATTAAATCTCATATGTGATCCGTTCAATGTAGTCATACTACATCAATAAATTCATACATGATTAAGACAAATCACTCAATGAATTTATTACAGTCTATACCTAAATAAAGTGCTCAACTTTATTTATTAACTGCGAACTTAATTTATTTAATTATAAGATAACTTGTATTTATATCTTCTGCAAATCCACATGGTGATTGCATAAATACATATAATATGATTAAATGGACTTTACTCAAAATATTAATACAATTTAAGATATCTGAATAAAATACCTCATTTTATTTTATTAACCAGAAATATATTTATTACAATAAATATAAATATGCTTTAAAGAGCATATTTTTCCAACAATCTCAACCCTTATTTAAATTAAAAATAATTTGAATAAATATACCATTTTACACATATACATTGACATCTTTTAGTTCTTAAAGCCAAATTAATATCCAGATGGACTTTGGACAGAAAAAAATAAAAGCAAACATTAGCTAATTTTAATTTATAAGTTAAAGTAAATTACTATGACAATGTGAATATACTAATCAAATTACCTGTTTGGGTGTGCAGGATTTGGGTTAGGTATTTTCATTAATTCAAATCAAATAGGAATTTTTTTTAGTACAATGGTTTAGTAATATTTCAAATGGTTTTGCTTCAGGCCATTGATCAAATGGTTTTCAAACAATTTTATTTAGTTATTCATTTTAGTTCGAATCTTAAAGAGCCGGAGAACTAACAAATTGATTTGGACTTTTACCTATCATACCATTTAAAAATATAAACATAAACTATTAAATGGTTTTGTTATAAATATGAATTGTTGTATGAAAGCTATTTTAATTTTTGTTTTTATTTACTAACGTTTAATTATATTTATTTATTGAGATTCCCGGATTAATTTTATTTGATGTAGTCAGGATAATGGTTATAGAAATTAAAATCAGTCTACAATCAATTGGGTGAAATAAACTCTCATTTGAGGGAAGTGACCATTAAGGATTGAACACCAAACCTCTGCCTAATTCTAAAATTTTCATCTAACATACTTCGGAATACCAATGCATCATTAATATGATAATTGTCATCATCACATATATCATCAGATGACACATCATATGACTCATTATTCTTACACTAAACACACTTCATGTGCAGCCTTAGTTTTCGCTTGTTACATAACAGAGCTACTAATTGGAAATCATTGAGTCATGAAATTGAAATAAGATGATACAAGAATTTTGTGATATTGAGTTATTAGGTGTTTAATTTTACCGTTTAAATGTTTTTCTGTTTTTCATACTGTTTAAATATAAGATAATGGTTTACATATTTTACTGTTTCATTTCAGCAGATCACTATCACGCTTCAAACTTCACATACAAACATCATGAAAGAGAGAGAGAAATTAATTCAAATAAAAGAAGAAATGAAAGGACGAACGCATAGGTCTTGTGTTTATGTGCATACACTTAACTAATTTGTTTCGATGGCCGTCCTCTTCTCTTCTTTGGTCCGTACACCATGAGTTTCTTCTCCTTCTTTGATGGTCTCCCTCTACGCTTCTTCACTTCCTTCAACTTTCCTTCTTCATCATTAGAGTTAGGGATTGAAATTAAAGATACAGCAAGCTTGTAGCAACCATTAGAGTCCATTATGACAATATTACCTTTAGCACTAAGCTGGCCAAGATGGTGAGAAAGTAAACTCTCATGCCCCATTGGTAGATCATCATGATGATAATGAGACTTTATGTATTTTGATATAGATGCTTCATCACTTGAACCACCTTCTTTATTTAAAGCTTCTATTGCCTCGCATATAATCTGCATTTACACATGAATTTCAAGAAGACAAGTAGGTAACTACCAAGACAAATTGATTAAATAATTAAGCTAAATTAACAATTAATAATTAATTACCTCTTCATATGGTGGGTGATCTGGGGTATTATTTACTGAGAAGATTTCACAAAGTAGGGCATTCATGCGCAGTGTTGTCTCTTTTGTTGGTGGATATGTTATTCTTGAACTTGCAAGTCCTAAAATGGAATCTTGAAGCCTTTTCATTGAGTTAATATTAGTTTGCTGGCAATCAAATTTATTAGGATTATTACTGTTACCATTTTTGCCATCTCTAGCAAATGACTCACAATTCCAATGGCTGCAACCCTCTCCTTGTCTGCTCATATTCTCAGGTCATTGGAGCTTCAGATTTTTTAGATAGGAAGTGATATTATTGGAGCTGATACCCACTCAATATCTATTCATACAAAATAACATAATTAATTTATTGTCATGCATAATCCAGGCAACGTTCACATGCTAAATGTGAAATTTCTCATGAAAAACCTCTCTAATTCAGAACAAATTGGGCTCACGGAAAAGAATGAGTACTTCGGGCAGTTTTCCTACCCTGATAAATAAAAGCACAGTTATTTCACATATGCCTTCAAATATTTGCCATATTTTAGCAAATAAACATGCTTTATATGTACAAGTATCAATAGGGTTAAGACTCAAAAGAATGAAAGATAGGACCTTTGTTTTAGACTAAACATAACAATAATTTACAGACTAAATGCACATTTAGCACTAAGATTTGAGCTAATTATTTAGTTAATCTCAATATTTTAAAAAAATTATCAAAACATCTTTATTGTGTATTTGTTTCATTATGTTCTACTTAGTTGTACTCTATTGATCTCCTGTTGAATGTCAGATTTATTTAAATTTTTAATTTATATTCAGACAAATAATTTTTACCCTCCAAAAACTAGTGTAACAACTATAGATGTAACAACAGAAATATTTTGAGTAACATTTGAAATGTAAAAATTTAAGTGGATGATTTGCCAAAATCCCAATAATTGAAGAAGAGTTTATCCTTAGTTTATTACATACTAACTAGGATCCTCTCCTTGAAGTACTTAAGCTCAAAAGAGTTATTTTTGATATAATATTTATGTATACATTGATCATCTACGGTAAAGATTTATTCTTGTTGTAGGTGCCATATTTCAAAAGCACCATATTACACAACCTCACAAACTATTCTAGGGAATTAACACATGAAATAGAATTCCTTATAAACTTAAAAGAAAAAGATAAGATGAAGAATTAGATTCACGCTACTCCCGTAATCTATGGTCTAAAGAAACTATATCCAAAGTCATAAGAATTAAGAAATAAACACATACTAAAGAAATATGTATGTTTTTTTATAATCAATTTTATATCTACATGTATAATAATGCCGAAAGACATATATCCTTAGGAATATAGTTTAAGATATAATCATTTATCTCTCATCATCTATAAATAGAGGCTCATCTCTTAAATAAAGATATCTTTGCTTTTTGAGAAGATTGTTCACCTTTACGAAAAAAAATATTTTCTTCTTCTTTTTCTTATCTCAACCTTAAACAAAAACTACCTTCGGTGTAGGAATGTCTTTTTTTAATACTCGCTCTCTCTGTAGATTTAAGGTCAATTAATTGTGACAAGTTCCCCGTATGCTACAATTTCATGTGAAAGTAAAAATCCAACTCCTTCACTTGTAAACATTTCTGTTTTATTGACTGTAGCTAATAAACTATATGTATTTGTTAAGGTAAAAGCACGCATCAGGATGTAATCCAAGTCCATAATTAAGAAAACATATATTAAATATTTTTAAAAGTGATTAATGCTGAAGGATTGGAAAAAAATGAAATTTAAAACCATCTTTTATTTTTTAATTTCATAAAACTTATATTATCAATTTAGATCCAACTTATAATTGATTCGTTTAAATTAAAAATTCTTCAGTTTATTTCTCTTTCATCGGATCAAAACGGTGATGTAAATATGTGAAGATCATGAACAACTACATAATATATAAATATTACACTTGAATAAGAGTTTCAACAATTAATTAATTAAGGCTAAAAAATGTACCTTAGAGGGCTTTATTCCTCAATAATTTCAATGGATTGATTCAGCCTGTTGATGGAGCTCTCTTGCTTCCCTTTCTCTCCCTTTTTTTTTAAAAAAAAAAAATCTTCAAACAATTCTTCTCCCTTGTGTAAAATTGTGAGATATTGTAAAACTGTAATTCTGGGTGTTGAATAGCTAACACTAGTTTTCGGCAGATAGTTCAACAGAAATCGACAACGTAGAAGAAAATTTCTTGTCTTATTAAAAACAAATTTTGTTTGGCAGTACGTAATATATTTTGGCCAAAAGCCCATATTTATTATAATAGCTAAAACGAGTACACACATTATTTGGAATGTATTTTCCTGCTAATTAAACTTTGAGCATAATTCATGGTATTATATTGCCAATGGTTTTTGTTTGGAAATTATTGGATTATGCTTCAATCCAGACTTAATTCACGAAGTACTTTTACAGAACGTGATTGTCATCTAATGGGATGATAAAATTAAGAAAAGATTTATGATTTGAATCGCGCTCAAATAGGTGAGATTGGTATTGATAATAACAATAATAAAATAATCTACAAAATGGCTAATATTCATTTTTAATAAGTGTTGGTTTCATTGGTCGGGCACAATCTTGATCCCTTGAATCTGTTAGTCTGGAGGGTGTTAGGGCTTAGACTTGCCCGGCTTGTTGTCCCTCTGCTGATCTGCTGCATGTGAGTTCGCGAGTAAAGCCCATAGGATTTTTTTTAGGGTAGGTTTGGCCCAATGATTCATGTTCCGATCTTGATAGATTGATAGGCTGTTGCGAAGCTTCTTGTTCGGATGAAGGGTATGGCCATGAGAAACATTGTGGCAACACCCAGGGTGCGTTTGGTTTAGCGGATTAAAACGAAGGATTGGAGTATTTCATCTAAATTTGATCCTAATCTGATGCTTGAAACTCTCCATAATATTGGGATTACCTTATCCTAGACCTATAAGATAATCTCAATTTTATGAAGAAAGTTATTCCATAGGGGATCATGTAATTTGTTGGGATTAATGTCAGAATACAATCATTCTGTAACTTGTGACAATTATAGAAAATGAGTGAAACTAGCTTATTGTGTAATTTGAGGTAGCGAGCTAATATCAACCTAGGTCGGCTCTAAGGAAATTTGGGGCCTTAGGTGAGTTTTTTTTTTTTTTTTTTCAATAATATCCATTCTCAAAGGAATAAAATATAGTTCTAAATTTAACTTTTTTCTAGATTGTACAAACAACATATCAATATAAAAAATAAAAATAAATTAAATTTGTGAAGAAGAAGAACAATAATAATTTAAAATAGTAAAATTAAAATGATAACACCTAGATAGTTGACTAATTGAGATGGATATGATGATCAAACGTATTTGTTCATATAAACATTGTAATATGGTTAAAGATTATATTTTTCTTAAAGGATGACAAAATCTTCTACGAGTATGGAGTCCCATGAGACCCCACTTTAAATAAGGTAAATTTTGAATAATTTTTAAAAAATGGGATGAGATTTAGTTTTGTACTCCTCACTCCATCCCTACCTCAATCCTCATTATATGTAAATATTTTTTAATTTTTATTTAATAATTTTATTTATTAATTACAATGTTGGTTAATAATAATTTTTATTTATTTTCACCTAATATAATATAAGCTTTAAAATATTGTCATATTTTATTTTCTCTCTTAAAGCATCGTGCTCTTGTTTTCTTTTCTCTTTTAAGGTATCGTAATCTTTAAACATCTTACAGTTTTAATATTATTGGAAGATATTGTTTCAACATTTTAGAATTTTTTAATAATTTAAATACTTTATAATATGGTGATGATTTTATTTAAGTTTTTAATTTTTAATTTACTAAAATTATGTACCTATACCTACTATAAAATATATAAATGAAAAATATGGTGGAGATGAAAAATTATTCCCTATATAAAGATCCTTTATTCCCACCTAACTAAATTTATTGGAGAATGGGGTGGAGAATAAGGACGAAATTTTGAATAGAGTGGAAAATGAGTTAGGCCTTCCCACCCTCACCTCTACCCCCACTCCCACCCCATTGTCATCCCTCATTACTCAACAAGATAACATCATTCTATCATACGAGAATAAGGGTGGACATAGGTCGAGTTAGCACTGAACATATCAAACTTGCAAATAGAGTGGATTGGGAGAAAAAAACACAACACAACCTAATTTAAAAGCTTAATCCAAAGTAATTGAACTTGTGTAACTACAGGTAAGATCGGATTGTCTTGTGAGGGTTAGATTAATCCTGATGCCCACCAAACTTTAAATTTTTCCAAATGGACCTTTCTAATATTCTCAAAATTAAAACAATTAAAAAGTGGTAGCGACAGTACACCACCTTCGCAAATGCAGAGCAAGCTCAGATGTAAGGCAGCCCAAAGATGCAGCCACCGACGTAGCCCGCAGCCACTACCACGCCGAGCAGGTCTACTGCTCTATGCCTCCACAATCACCAAGTTCCTCCAAGCTCCAGTCATTTCTAATGTAAATTTTATTTTTAGTGGCTATTTAGGCTTTTTCTTACCCATCTCCAAAACAATTATAAAACAATTAATTGTGTTTATATGGATGCTAGCATGTTGTTTCTTCTTTGTACGGAATGCTTGGCCTTAGCTTTGTTGTTAAGTCTCATTTTTTTTAAATGGGAATGTTTCTTCATATATATATATATATATATATATATATATATATATATATATTAATTTTTTCCAAAGGCAATGGGTCATGAATTTTTTATTTTCTTTCGTTTAATTAACTTATACTGTATGTATGTCTTGTTGCTTGATTATAATTAGCTTTCTACGCCAATGTCTTGCTTGCTTGATCATAGTTAGATTTCTATAGCCAATTTAATTTGGTTTCACCCGACCTAATTTGACCCAAATTAATCTGAACCATATATACTTTGTATCTAATTCAATCCAAATTCAACCTATTTTTATGATTTGATTTGATATGTTCAAATCATATCTAATCGGATTACATGTTCAGGTTGAGTTTTGATGAATTTTTTCTCAACTTGATCAATCCAAAATCTAATCGAGTTAATCCAAACCTTATCCAAACCCGATTTTGTCTAGCCCTACATTGTATAAGGTATTGTTCTCATTACCTGCTACTATTATTTTCATCAAACTTTTAGTATTTGATTTTATTTGAAAATTGTGAGATTGATATACGAACAATTATATATTCAGTTTATTTAAAATTAGTATGCATAATTTTATACTTCGGCTATGATTAACATATTAATGATTTAATTCAGCTTATTTATCTTTGAGTATTTTATATGAAAGTTTAGGTCATTGTTATAAATTTATATATTGATTTATATAATTAAAATTTTTAGGTTTTATTAGAATATCTTTTGACATTTATGATTTTGTCTAGCCCTACATTGTGGAAGGTATTGTTCTCATTACCTGATGCTATTATTTTCATCAAAATTTTAGTATTTGATTTTATTTGAAAATTGTGAGATTGATATACGAACGGTTATAGATTCAGTTTGTTTTAAATCAGTAAGCATAATTTTATACTTTCGGCTATGATTAACATATCAATTTGATCCGATTTAATTTAGCTTGTTTATCTTTGAGTATTTTATATGAAAGTTTAGGTTATTGTTATAAATTTATATATTGATTTATTTAATTAAAATTTTTAGGTTTTATTAAAGTATCTTTTGACATTTATGAGTTTAAACGTGAGAACCTACAAAAAAATCTATCAATTACTATTGTGGGTTTGGTAATTCTCAAAACTTATAACAAATGGGTTTTTTAAAAAAAATAAAACCCGCAATAAGTTATCAGTGTTGATAATTTAAATTTTGAGTTGGTGTGAATTTGGTAGTTGCAAATATTAATGGATGATCAATGAATGAAAACTATATATATTCTAAAAAACTCTATTATTTATTAAATTCGAGCAAATACAAGTGTAAAACATATTTACAGCTAGCTAAGCTACACTTAAGAAATGAATGATAGCTTAGTTGTATAGATATAAAAAGAGTATTCAATAATATTGATAATGAAACTATTACAAAAAATTTTCAAAATGTAAAAATATGTCGAGTACAATTATAAGAATATTTTAATAAATATAAGTGACAACAAACTTAAAATACCTATTTTCATTAAATTTTATGTTTTATAATAATGTTGCAGCTATAATTTCCCTCTTGAAATTTTTCCATCACTCTTATCCATTGATCTTCTATCAATGTTATTAGTAAAAGTCTATTTTACCTCTAAACTGTGTAAGTGTAATTTAATTCTCTAAACTAAACAAAATACAAAATTACTTATATACAAAGAAATAATATTTTTATCAATTGATTGTTTTATATATATGGAATATTTGATTCCTAAAATAGTAAAATTTTAAATACATAAATAGTATATATAAATATTATATATTGTACAATTTTAAAATAATAAAATTCCTAAAATACATAAATACTAACTTCAGTCATTTATTAATGGTATTAACAGTTTTGTGGTAAAATGATAAAATTTGAAACATTAAGTGGAAAAAAACAATTATCATATCAACTTTTGTGGTAAAGTTATATGTTAGAAAATATTAGATGATAAAATGATAATATCATTTATTTAAGAGTCATATTTACAACACACATTATCAATTTTTATTTCATACCGACAACATTTTTTTTTCATAGCATCTATGATTTAAAAGATAGAATATCTCAATATAAAATATGACACTAAAATCATGCATATGTTAAAAACATTCATACATAAGTACACATATACATATACAATTTATATATAATAAATTTCGCCTTAAAAAAAAATTCACAATGCTACACTTTTTATTTAAAATATGGTTATTCTATAATGTTGTGATTAAAATCACAACATCAATACCATATTTAAGCATGAATTATGTAAATGAAACATCAAACATATAAATTTAATACAAAATTTTTAAAATCAAAATTAAGTTTAAAATAAAATATAAATTATGTAAATGGAAAATAAGAATTATAAATAAAAGATAAAATAAGTAAATTAACATAGGTTTAGTAAATTGGAGTATTATTAGTAAACAAAACAAAATCTTACAAATATAATATAAAACTTATAAATCAACGTCAAGCGTAAAATAAAATATAAATTATATAAATAAAATATAAAACTTGTAAATAGAATGTAAAATAAATAAATTAATAAAAGAATTATTAAAAAAAATAAAAAAACTTAGAAATGTAAAACAAAAACTCATTATAATAATGATTACTTTATATATTTTTGATCTATTTTTAAATTAAACAATGATATGTTTAGATTTATGTAATATATGTGATAATATATGAAAATTTTTATTAAGAATGAAATTTATTCTCAAAATTAGGGGTAGCAATATAGGTCGAGATTTGTTTATAGATTTAAAAATTTTGATTCGTTTAATAAATAAGTGAATTAATTTGATTTGTTAAATAAACGAATCGAATTTAGGATTGAAGTTATTGATTCATTTACTTGTTTAATAAACAAATTGTATACAGGTCCATTTGTTTAAAATTAGTTTATTATTAGTTTAATTAAACTACTTTTTTGCTTCAAATTTATTTGAATTTTTTAAAAATTCGAGGTTAATATTGGAATTTTAAGCAATAATAAGACAACCCATAAAGTAAAACAAGTATTAGGGCAGCCGGCCTTAATTTTTCACGTCATTATTTTGCTCCTTTCCCTTCATCTCTTAGCCGCAGCAGCCCTCTGGCTCTCTTGTCTCCATTATTCATGGTTCATCCTCAACAATTTCTTTTTTTTTTTTTTCTCTCCACAATTTCTCAATCGGCATCATTTCACCTAACTCACACCCGCACAGTAAGCTCCAATTATTTTTCTTTTTCTTTTTTCAATTTTTGAGCTATTTAGAGACATATCTAACATTATTATATATTCTTTGCCTTCAGATTTCTTCATCACCTGAGGTGATTCATCTCTACACATTTTGAATTGACTTGATTATTTTTCTTTTATTTTCTTTCAAATGCACTGTCATCAAGATGCAGCCTTCAGTAGTGCTTCGGTTATTCAGCTTAGAAGTTATTCAAGCTTATGATTGATTGTATTTAAAATGGATTACAGCTAAAGTGAAATGTTTGATGATTTATTTAATAACATTAACTATTGTTTCTAACTTTCTATTGCTCGTCTTATCCTAACTCCTAAGGCCTAGCTTTTCTTCTCAAATCTTTCTAAGTGGGGTCATCATGTTAATCTGATATTACCATATGCTTGATTTGTTCGGCTTTCGAAAGGTACACATCAGTGGCCAAGTTTCTTTACTCTGAAGAGCTCGCACTAATTCTACAAGCCAAGGTAAGCCCAATTTTTTCTTTTTTTTTTTTTAATTTGAGCTATGGGTTTACATGCATATTTAAAAACAGATTCGCATTTACCGATTTACGCTTATGATTGATCTTTTATTATTTAAGTTAAATTGTTAATTCATCTTGTTAATATAATTTTGAATTATTTTTTTTAGGAGAACGGACACAAGTCAAATTAATTCATGGTACACAATTAACAATTTCAGTGTCGGAGATGATGATGCAAATGACATAATTAAAATGGAATAAGAGATTAAAAATGTTTTAAGGCCAACGGAGCAAAAAGGAACACAGGGAACACGATAAAGAAAACTAAGTTCAACAGTTTGGTCATTCGTGCGTAAAGTTCCGAGGGACAAATATATAGACAACAAACCAAGAGCAATGTGTAAAACATACGACATTGAGTACGTGGTTGTACACAATTCTGATACAAGTAATTTGAAAATACATTATGATATTTGTGCAAAATGTAAAAAGAGTGATCCCACACAAATGATGCTAGATCATAGTAATAGACTGTCAACTCTTGTTCCAAAGTTTGAAGCTCATGTGTTTCGTGAATTATTGTCTTATGCCATTATCATGCATGATTTACCATTTCAATTTGTTGAATACGAGGGCATTAGAAGAATTTAGAATTATTTGTGTGGTAAAATGCCCAACATCTGTAAGAACACTGTAAAAGCAAATGTATTAAAAATACATAATAGGAAAAAGACAAAAATTAGAAACATGTTAGAAGAAGTTCTTGGTAGATTATGTCTTACTACTGATTTATAGATTTCTATAACTAGAGATGATTATTTTTGTCTCACTGCACATTTCATTGATAAGTGATGAAAATTACAGAAAAAAATGTTGAATTTTTGTGAAATTCTAACTCTACACATTTGGCTTGGTTGAAAAAAATATTGTCATTGTTATGTGAATGGGGAATTGAGAAAAAAGATTTTTTCATTGGCGGTAGATAATGCTTCAAGTAATGATGTTTATGTTGTAATGTTCTAAAGAAGAATGTGGGAAAATAGAGAAAATTGGCAAATTCTTATCTATGTTTTATGAGATCACATATATTTTTCTGGATCAAAATACCTCACTTCAAATTTGTATTTTCTTAAGTTGTTTGCAACTAAAGTTACTTTGGATAACTTATTATGTAGTGAGGATGTATACATGAAAACTATGGCACAGAAAATGATCGAAAAATTTGAGAAATATTGGTATGATTTTTGTAGCATTTTAGCAATAGTGGTCATCTTTTATAATATTATATGCAATTGTTTTTAATTAAAGTTTATTTCTATAAAATTATTGTAGAAAAATTTGATGTCAATGTAGACCAACTTACTCAAAACATTATGAACATGAGCATTAATTATGCTCCATCTGTAGAGAATGCCAATTATCTTAATGATAGTGTGAGAGTGTAAAAGGTAAAGTTTTATCTTGTTTATTTTTCTTGGCTTTATAAATTTGATTATTATTTCCTTAACAATACCGTAAATTTGCTATATATTTGATATTTTGAAATTTTACAATGACTATTATCAATGTTGCAGCATGTTAATATCATTTTATTTATTTTTTGATGTGTAGGATCCTTGATTTCAAAGTGACAAAGGCAAAATGAAGAGAATTGAAAAAATCACATTCTTTTATCATTTTAATTTTAATTATTTTTATTTGTATTATTAAGTATTTGGTATTTGGTATTTGAATAATTATATATTTAATCCAAGAATATGGTTTAGATTATTTATATTTTGTATGATATTAAATTTGTGGCTTTTTCATATTTTATTTTGCTTAATTTTGTTTATTAATTATATTTTTCTAAACAAATTGTAAAGAATCTTGATTTGATTTGTTATGGATTCGTAATAGTATAAACGAATAATAAATAAACAAATTTAAATTTGATTCGATTCATTTATTAATTTCACTAAACAAATTGAATCGAATATTCGTTCAATAAACGAATTAAATTCGAATCTGAATCTTAAGATTTCAATTCGTTTAATAAACGAATTGGAATTGAATTAGTAGAATTTTGACTTAATTTATTTATAATTTGATTCGTTTTGTCACTCTTACTCAAAATTAAATTTTGAAAAATTATATTTTTATGTTTTTCAAATGTAATTGTAAGATAAGGTGATATTTCATCATTTTAAGGGTGTTTACTTGAGAATCAAAATTTAAAATTAGAATTATTGACAAAGTTTAATAACTCTGTGCTGATATACGAACGACCTTTTTATTTGATTTCTACTTCTTCAAGTCTCCATTATCCTGATCTCTCTTTTCGGATTTGTTTGTCCATAAAAAACGGAACCTCTTCTAATTCAAAGTCGGAATCCTCAAACTAATAAAATCTGATTTCTAGTTCACTATTTTTATGATAAGCAGTTATATTTTTACTTCATAAAATAAGAATGAATTTAATAGATTTTATTCCCAAAGACAGAGAAAGGTAGGTGCACGGGGAGGTCAAATCCTTGGTTGTGCTGTGAACAAAGAACTGGAATAGACGTAGCACACGAAAAGAAGAGGAGAAAGAGAGTCAAGCTTTGAAACAAAATAGATTGAATTTAATATTGAGCCAGCCTATGGCATCTCTTATACGATAGTTCACCAATCAAAAATCCAGGTTTAACAAGACAATGGTCTCTCTCTTTTGTCCCGTTCTTCCTTCGGAGGTCAGGACAAAAGAGCTTTCCTACTGGTCTGAAGTGAAGTACTCAATTAAGAATCTTGTCCCCACCTAATTACTTGAGATGCTGGGGGAGCCGACAGTTGTGCTCTACCTTTGAGTAGGAATTTCCTGACTTATCAGCCAGCAAGTAAACTACCTTACTTTAACAAGTAAACTAAGCAAGACGCTCCTGTTTCAGTGACAAGATCATGATTAGACTCTTGCGGAGGTGATCGAGTGGAAGGAAAGTTCAAATAACAGATCGGAGGGAGGGGGGTGTTGGAATCAAATTTCGATTCTCAAAACTACCCATTTTACCCCATTAAATTTGCATAATCTTCAAATTTTTCCGGATAAAATTATGTCATTTTTACATTTTTGGTCTTACATAATTTATGAAAATTTTCTAAATTTTTATATTATTTACAAATAGGTCATTTACTAATTAATTAATAAAATAAAATTTATTAATTTTATTATTTTAATTATTATTATTATTACATCATTAACATTAACATTAATATTATTATTATTATTAAAATATATTAAGTTTATTATTTTAATTATTATTAATTACCGTTATTATTATTATCAAAATTATTATTAATTTTATTGTTTTAATTAATATTATTGTTATTATTATTGTTGTTGTTATTTTCAGTTTTATTACTATTATAGTATATACAAATAATGCTAGGAACAATAATTAATAAATAATATTTTGGTAACTTGAAACAGTCCATTTCAATTTTAAGAAAAAGTAAACACATAAATAGGAATGTAGTTCATTCCAATTCCTATAGCTCAAACAATTTATTTTGATTCTAACTCCTCATTCCAATTTCTCATTCTGATTTTAACTCATTCGAATTCTACTCATTCTGATTTTTTAGTTTAATAAACGCACCATAAATTTTCTTGACAGCAACTCCAAATAATTTTTAAGTACAAATAAGACTTAAAATTTAAAACTATATGAAATATGTATGAAACAGTGAATATAATCTAATTTTATTGATATGTCGTATTTGTCTAGTAATATAAGAATATCTTTTTATTTTATTTTGGCTTGATCCACATCAAGAAAAATAATTTTATTTAATTAACATATGTAGTAAAAAATACTATGATAGAAAATAAAAAAATTATGAATGTTCTAGTATAAATATAGAATTTATGGTTAAATCAGTTTAATAAAAATAATTCCAATTGTTTTCACTACAATTATTTTATTTTTAATGATGAGTGACTTTTTCTTTTGTTTAATTAAATCAAATGATTAAACTATTTTTTAAATGAAAATTTAATATTAATTTATAAGTTTTATGTTATATTTATAAGTGTTTGTGTTTCTATAATTTTAA
This sequence comes from Murraya koenigii, assembly GCA_025617385.1. Classification (NCBI taxonomy): domain Eukaryota; kingdom Viridiplantae; phylum Streptophyta; class Magnoliopsida; order Sapindales; family Rutaceae; genus Murraya; species Murraya koenigii. Next base: position 13,410,092 of record CM046817.1, on the reverse strand, counting down.
AACATTAATTTATCACTCTTCTATTAATTTACTTATTTTATATTTTATTTACTAATTTATGTGTAATTTATAAAATTTATGTTTATCATAATATTGATATCATAATTTTTATCGCAGTATTATATAATTTTCTTTAAAGTAAAATTTAAAAAAATTATTTTCTTGAATAGACGCGTGTGATGAAAAATTACATAACTTAGTATTCAACTTATTTTATTTAAATTTTATTATGAAAGTTGTATTAAATGTTAAAAGCTGTACTTAAAAATATAAACAAAAGAAAAGAAAAAAGAATCCACGTCAGCAAAGTAGAAAGCAAAGCCCACGGCAATTCTCAACGGTCCATTCCCCCGAACCCCCAACTCATCATATTATCTCATTCATCGTCATCTCATAACCCCCCATCCTCTCTCTCAATGTCTGTATGACCTAACTTGCCCGACCCATTTTCTTTTTCCTTACAAAAATTAAAATAAAATTCTTCCTCCTCCTCCGTCCAATCAAATGGACCCATCTTCTCTTCCCCCACCGCCATCTGTCACCCCTCCGCCGCCTCCTCCTTCTCCTCCTCCTCCTCCTCCCACCTCCGCCTCCGTTGCTAACCCTACCCCTCCTACTCTTAACCACAACCACCCTCCTTACGCTGAGGTAACTTTTCTTTTTACTTTTTTTTTTTAATTTTTTTTATAGCTTCAGCTGCTTGAGTTTTAATTTTTAGAAAATAATTTTTTTTTTTTTGTTTTTTGGGGGGTTTTTGGGTTTGGTTTTGGGCATATAGATGATATATGCAGCAATTAGTGCGTTGAAAGAAAGAGACGGGTCAAGCAAGAGAGCCATAGCTAAGTACATAGAAAAAGCTTACCCAAATCTCCCACCGACTCACTCGGCCTTGTTGACTCACCACTTGAAGCGTCTGAAGAACGCTGGACATCTCGTTATGGTCAAGAAATCTTACAAGCTTCCTCCTAGATCTGATCCCGTCACTAACATTCTTCCATCAAACGACGTCGTATATAATAATAATAACAATAATAACTACAATCCTTCTGCCGCTGGCTCTGCTGCTGCTGTTTCTCCGGGCCGAGGACGCGGCCGCCCGCGCAAGACGAACTCGGGTGCTCCTTCGGGTTTGGTTGCTGTTACTGCTGCTGGTATTGATACGCCCAAGCGTGGGCGCGGCCGGCCGAAGAAGACTGATGGACCGGTTCAACGAGGGCCCATCAAGAGAAAGTCGGGTCGTCCTAAGAAGCCTAAAACTGTCAAGGGACTCCAAGTGCTTCAGCAGCAGCAGACACAACAAGATCAGCTTAATAACGTTACGGTTTCTTATGTCACTAGTGACGCTAATGTGCACGTGCCTGTGCCTGTCCCGGTGCCGGGTGTGGCAAGGCGCAGAGGCCGGCCAAAGAAAATTGGTATTACAGTTGTTGGTGCAGCTGCCGGTGGGAAGCGGCCGCGGGGCCGGCCAGCGAAGCAGCTGCAGAGCAGTATTGGAAGGCCCGTGGGACGCCCTAAAAAGGTAATGTTCCCTGCAACTTGTTATAGACATTGTCATACTATTTAACTATTTTGATTGGACTATAAGAGAAGCAGAATGTGAAGATTATTATATTTTCAATTTTAATTTAGTGATGTACAGTGCTAATAGTTAGAGCAGATGACTAGTTTTTAGTCAAAATGTATGTAAGTTTTTCATTTAAGTTATTTATTGGCTTCATTTTTTTGTGTAAAAGTGGGATATAGTTAAGTTTTTGCTTTAAAATTTGGCTTATTTTTGTCTTATGTTAATCAATTCAATGACACACTGCATAATTAAGTGGGTTTTTGGGCGATAATTTACTAATTATTATAGAATTGGATGATTGGGAAAAAAATGAATTTTTACATTGATAGGATTAATGTGGCAATGATATTGACTTTTTTTTTTTTTCCTTTTTTACTCATTAAAGTGTATCATGCCTGGTAAATTTATATGATGACTTTATATAACTAGTTTGTTTGTTTAATATTATTACTGGTGAAAAATGATCACATTTCACCACCATATATTTAGAACACAAGAAATATAAGAATGATCTAAATGAAATTTTTAGGATCAAATGATTTGATGATTTTTTTTTTTTTCTTTTCCGAATCTTTCATTTTTCATTTCTGCTGAACCGTGTCTACTGTCTTTCCATTTTGAAATAAAAGAATTTATCGTCGGCATTAACTGAAGCAGCTCAAGCTCAAGCTCAAGCCATTGCAGATCTTAAGAGGAAGCTTGAATTCTTTGTAAGTTAAAAATAAGCTCTTTTTGTTCTGATTGACTCTTTAACGTTGACACCATATTTTTCCAGGAAGATGCATTAATCTTACAAGTATGTCACTTGCAGCAATCTAAGGTGAAGCAAGTTGTTACTGTACTGAAGCCTCAGATAACCTGCGAAAACCAAATCAGTGCAATCAGTGCAGGTGCCGCAATCCAAGAATTAGAAGGGCTTGCATCATTGGACATTAACATCCCATTGAAAGAGGATTCTCAACCACCAGTGCTTCAAAGTTAATAAAAACAAGGGTGAGAAGATTGTGAATTTGTTTTTAGGGACCTGATTGCAAGGAAGCAGAGCTGTACAAGTTTTCTAACTGTGACACAGGAGAGAGAAAAATCTGTAAAAGAATTAGGAAGTTGCAGTTCTCATTTTTATTAAGTTTGTTGTCGTTGTTGTTGATGTAACTATGCAGGATCATTAGTTTGTGTTTTAATGTAATGTATTCAAATTTTCTATGCAATTTCAGCACATTTTACCAACCTTTTTAGGTGGATAAATAAATAGTAGCAATTTTTATAATAATGTATGCCCAATTTTTAGTTCAGTATTTGCCTATTTGGATTTGTAGCATACTTGCAGCTGTTGCTGACTAATGGACTGGACTAAGAAAATCCTCCAGGCCTAGATATTCATTTCTCCAACTCGGGTGTGGGAAACTTTTTGCTTAGGAATTTGGATAATATTAATTCTTCTTGGTAAATGCTCTTTAGACTTTATATTTTGATTTAAATATATTTTTTAATTCTTCTATTTAAAAAATGGCTTCAATACACTTTTATTTACTCTTTATATTTTGATTTAATTATTTTTTATTTTTATATTAAAAAATACTTCAAAATTTTTTATTATTAAATATATTATTTTTTTTATTTATTTATTTTAAAATAATATCTTTACAATAATATTTTTGTAAATATTAATGAAAAAAAACGATTTATGAAATTCCAGGTAAATGCTGTTTAGTTGGGTGGGCCGTCCTGTACAGTACCACCCCAGCATATCTGTTAATTGCTTTCTTAATTTTGATTGGTATTGATGTACTTGTATGTATGGATGAAGCAGTTACACACACACGTACAATAATACCGGCTAAAAAAAAGTAAAAATAATGATTTTAATTAATGTTTTTGTTCGCTCTATAAAATTAGGCCCCATGAACTTTAAAAAGATAGAAAATTTAACATTTGTTATTTCAAAAATTGGGATGCAAATATTTTATATTGAACACTAAAGACAATCTTGATAAATTCGATTCAAAATCTTATATTGATATTTTTATTGAGTATTCAAATACAAGCAAAACTTATAAAATATATAATAAAAGAATCTTGACTGTTGAGAACATCTATGTCTATTATATTTGATGACTCTAATCCTTCTTCTACGAAGAAAATTGTTATTAATGATGATGCAGATGAATAAGAGTCTTCAAAAAACAAATAAGATGATGCACTACACGAGAATCAAGAGGAGCAATAAGAAGAACAAATAAATATGAAGTAAAATGAAAGTATTTCTCAAACACTCTCCAAGGAGTGGAGATATATTTCTTCTCACCCTAAAAAGAATCTTAGGTGATCATTCACAAGAGGCAACTAGATTATTATTTAAAAATACTTATAAGCATGCTACATTCATTTATCAAAGTAAACCAAAATCCTTTACATCATAAAAACTAAAAAGGTGTTTAGAAATAAAATAGATAAATCTGGAGTGGTTGTAATAAACAAAGCTAGACTACAAGACTCTTTTATTCTTCAATATCAAATCTTTTGGTTCTACTAATGAGCCTTTGTGTAAGGAGTTTTCATCTTATATGAGTAAAGAATTCGTGCATGATGGGAGAGTTAAAATATTTTCTTGGACTTCAAATCAAGCAAAATAATAGAGAAATCTTTGTCAATCAAGCTAAGTATGTAAGAGATCTACTCAAAAGATTTAACATTGAAGAATCAAAGTCTAAAAATACTCCAATGAGCACGTCACTCAAGCTGGACAAAAATGAAAGAGATAAAGAAGTTGACGTCAAAACATATAGAGGTATAATCGAATTCCTACTTTTTCTAACTGTTAGTAAACTCGATATCATGTTTAGTGTATGTTTGTGTGTAATATTTCAATCATGTCCCAAGGAGTCTCACTTACTTGCAGTTAAAAGAATTTTTCGATATTTGTGTAGAACTAGGTATCTTAGGGAAACTTATATAGATTTAACTTGTTACTAGGATGCCGACTTTTCTAGTTATAAGATCAATAAGAAAAGCACTAGTAGAACTTGTCACTTTCTAGATCACTCACTTGTCTTTTAGTTTAGTAAGAAATAAAATCCAATTGCACTTTCAACTACTGAGGCTAAATACATTGTCGCCAGTAGTTATTGTGCACAAGCTCTTTGGATAAACAAACTCTTAAAGAATACGAGACTAACCTTGATCATGTACGTATAAACTCTTAAAGAATATGAGATTAACCTTGATCGTATACGTATCATGTGTGACAATAACAGTGCCATAAATCTACCAACGAATCTCATTCAGCGTTCTAGAACCAAGCATATAGAGATAAGACAAAATTACTTAAAACATCATGTTAAAAAATGGGATATTGCATTAGAATTTGTTTCCATAGAAAATCAACTTGCTAACATCTTTACAAAACCTCTTAATGAAAATAAATTTGTTAAAATTTGTCATGAAATTGGGATGATGAAATTTTCACATTAACATATCTTTGTATGATATTGAGGCTATTAGACTATCTGTTATGTAATATTAAAATGAATATGTTAATTGATTTGTTTGTTTTTAAAGTTTGTATGCTCATTCATCTTTCATGCATTAAAAATGGTCTTTGAGAAATTTTGGATACATGATATGATCTTGGAATGGATCAATTACTGGCCAAAGATTAAAACGAATGTGGGAAATCATAGTTAAAGGATAATGAATAAACGTTTATTCAATAAACAGATAACTGCTTAAAAATAGAAACTCAGGAGTTAAAATCTATTCATCGAGGTTAACCAATTGGGGAATAACGGCTTGCCATTTCAAAATAAAAAGGTAAAGTGTGTTAACAGATAACCGATTGGGCTAAACGGATGATCATTTTCATTATCAAGACATTCTGCTTAATTATGGTTGACCAATATAGATAAACTGTGAACCGATTGCTCATTACAAAGTTTCGTATGTTTTTAAAAGATAACGGCTTGCTGATAGCAGAAAAAAGGCTTGCCAATTAGGCTAAACAGATAACTATTCCTAAGTTTTTTTCCTCATTTCCAGATAACCTCTCACTTTCATCTATCTACCCGCTACGGCTAAGCTTTCTCTCTCTAAATTTCTTCAATTTCTTAAGTATTTCTTGTAAAATTAAACCTTCACAATCATTCTAAACCTCCTAAACATCATTTATTCATCATCAAAACAAGATTTGAAAGCCAATATCACAAAATCCTTATTTGAAGTAGGGGTGGCAAAACGAATAAACGAATCGAATTCGAATCGAATCGTAAACGAATTGGGTCAAAATTCTATGGATTCGGATTCGATTCGCTTATTAAACGAATGAAATTCAGGATTCGATTCGCTTATTAACGATATTCGTTCGTTAATTGCTTAATAGAATTGATAAACGAATCGAATCGAATTCGGATTCGCTTATTATTCGCTTATCCGTTACGAATTCATAACAAATCGAATCAAATCCAGATTCGTTTACAATTCGTTTAGAAAAATATAATTAATAAACAAAATTAAGCAAAAAAAAACACAAATTTAATATTCCACAACAAAATACAAATAATTCAAATCATATTATACAGTCATCCAAATACCAAATACCAAATCCTTAATATTAAAAATAACAATAATTCAAATTCAAATTATAAAGAAATGTAATTTCTTTAATTCTCTTCATTTGTATTTGTCACCTTGAAAACAAAAATCCTACACCAAAAAGTAAATAAAATGTTATTAACATGCTGCAATATTAATAATAGTCATTGTAAAATTTCAAAAATCAAAATATATAGCAAATTTGTAGCATTTTCAAGGAAATAACAATTAAACAAGATAAAAACTTTACCTACCACACTCACACATTGTCATTTGGATCATTGACACTCTGTGTAGATGGAGCATAATTAGTGCTCATGTTTATAATGTTTTGAGTAAGTTGGTCCGCAGTGACATCCAAATTTTCTACAATAATTTTATAAAAATAAATCTTAATTAGAAACAATTGCACATAATATTATAAAAGAAAAGTAAATAAATTTTATAAGCAAGTTTTACCAATCTCTCCAAACTTCCAATCTCTAGTAGTAATAATTGCTTTGACTATCTCTGGCTTCAATACACTTCGAAATTGATCAAGAACTCGATCTGTTGCATCTGAAAACTGATTCAGATGCAACAGTGGATATAGGAATGTTCAAGATATCACGAGCCATGGAAGAAAGGTTATGATAACGAAATCCATTTCCTTTCCAAAAACTTAGAATGTCCAAATCAATCTTTCTACTAAGAGGATGAATTGCTCTATTCTATGGTCAATATATTTTCGTCAAAAAGTGTGAGAATCAACCCCCCCCCCCCAACAGGACATAAGTCGTAAAACACTTAAGAAATGTGACATTCCTAACAGCTACATGATGCAGAAGTGAATGCATGACACGTGTATAGCTATCCAAGCTAAAGTAAGTAAACATCAATCTCCCTTATAAAATAGAAGAAGGAAGATACAAAGTGTCTACTATTCTAAACTCTCCCCAAATATGAGAACACCCAGAGAATAATTATATATATACACCAGAAGTTATTTTCATAAAATATTTGTTATAAAACACACACACAAAAGAAGAATTATTATGAGTTTTAAACTAAAACCATCCACCAATGGATCTGTAAAGTAAAAAGGCATCAATAATATGAAATAACAACACTAGTGTCGTAATATCGTAATAATACAACTATATGCATTAATAGTTTTATTATTAAAAATGCATATGTTACCAGCAATTCATTCGAATAACTCAATAACTAATGTTGCCTTATAAAACGCATAGAATTTGGAAATGCATACAACATTAGTAAAACCCAGATGATGCTCCTAGATTTTGCACCATTGTTATCCAAGAACATGAGATTTTTTTCACGTGACTTTCAGAGGATAACAAATATTCATCAATAAAAAAAAGGTCAACATTTCAGTTCTACGCAATAGCTTCCTCTAAAAGAATGGTTAGCTGTGGAACACTATTTTAGATTTAATGTCACAACTCTGAGAGAAACTTGACAATGTCAGCCCAAATCTTAATATCACAAAAGCTATTGGCTTAAAAGTACAATAGAAATTGGGGTGAAGAGTATAGACATTATAACACTCATATGCATCACATTTCATAACCTTTCTGGGGCGTTAATTATCGTGCACATGTAAGAATCCTTGGTCAATTACAAAGAGTTAGGATCAAAGATTGCAATTTCTTATGATACATATTTTGTACCATCTTTGACATCAAATCACCAACTGTACTCCTATCACAAACATTCATTATCTGCCATAATCTAAAACTAGTATAGTTTTGAACCATGAGATTCAGATTCTGTATCTGAATAAACTAAATTTGTAACCGCCCTAGCATCCAAAGGCTAACATCTAGAAGATAAGAGCCAATTTTATTTCTATTATCTCCCACCAAAAAGGCCTCACCTTGCTGGAAATTTGCTTCCTCACCCTTTATATTAACAGTAGCCAAAGACAGAATAAATAGACAAGGCAGTCAGCAAGTTGTCAGCGTTCGATGACAACGAAGTGCACTGAGCAAGGTGAAGCAGGGCAGTCGGCGTTCAATGACAGCAACGCATGCTCAACTCAAGCGAGGCATCCAGTGTTCGATGACTGTGATTGCGAGGCGGACGGCGTTCAACGGTTAGGGATTTGGGGTGGCCTTCGATTTCAGTCGCTTTGAGGGGGGGGGGGGAGAACAGGGGAGGCGTGATTCGCGTGAATGGTTTAGAGAATTAGAGCTACTTGTTTTTTTTTTTTTTCAATTTTAACTTATATATTTTTTAATACAAATTTATTAAATTAATAATATAATTAAAAATTAATATTTTTTAATACAAATTTATTAAATAAATAATAAACGAATCGACCCGTATTCGATTCGTTTATGACCCATTTATTAAACGAATTCTAAACGAATAAACGAATCAAAATTTTCAAACCCGTATTCGATTCGTTTAATTAACAAATCGAATCGAATTCACCCATTTATTAAACAAATCAATTTTTTCAAACCCAAACTCATTTAATTCGCATCGAATCGAATCGAATAAACGAATCCTGACCCATATTGCCACCCCTAATTTGAAGCCCTTATTGTACTCTAAACCTTTACCTTCAAAATTGGTTGGATTTTCACCCATATAAGATTAAATTGGGCACCCATGTCACTTCATTTACCCTCTATCTTCACTTTAATCGATTTATTTTTTTCTCAAAACACTAAATTTTGAAAACTCCTAAAATTCATTATACATGGCTGATGAAGGAACATCAAAAACATAAAAGAGGCAAAAGCAAAGGGCAAGGAGTAGTCCAATGCATTATAGCCATGTTCCTGAGTTTGATAGAATCCATTTTCCATCTCCTCTAATGGCTAAACATTTTCACTCAAAATTTATGTCTCATCAAGTGACTTCTTCATATTTTGTTGATTTAGATGGTTTTGATAAGATTACTATTTTTAGAAGAAGTGTTAGGAGATTGTTGGAGATAATAAGTTGGGAAAATGCTTTTTGTATTGAGAAAAATGTGTATTCTAATCTTGTTAGAGTTTTTATTCAAACATAGAGATTTCTGCCATTAAATAATATAGAATTGTCACCAATGTAGGTAATGTACCGATAGAATTTGATGTGAAATATCTCAACATGATTTTAGGTACCGCGAATATGGGTTTAGAGCTGTATACCTATAGGAAGGCACTTATTTAATCATTTCACTTATGAAAAGGGATTTGAAACATTTGTATGTGTAGAGACTTATATGATGATGTATGTTCCTTTTCACTTTAGTCTCAGCTCTTACTCTTTTAAATTAAAGTGCTTCATAGTATCCTGCAACATGTTGTCACACCTAGACAGGGACATATAGACGAGGTAACTAGGCTAGATGTTGGCTTATTGGATGATTATATTCTTAAGAAAAGACCGGTGCGTGATTTTTAATTATATGTTGAGGACCCTTGTGGTGAACAACCGATTGCTTCCTTATAGTAGTATCATCACTAGGATCCTTCAGTATTTTCGAGTACCCTTTAAGGAGCCAATATTTAAGGGGATTAAAAGGTTAGGAGGATAGGCTATTACCAGTCTAGGATTTTATTGGATGGGTGAAGATTACGTTTAATAAGAACTGAGACACCCTAGTTGTTTATGAGGATGATAGGATGCTAAATGATTTTTACCTAACTTTCCAACTACCTAACTTTTGCTTAGGACCGAGAGCTTAGGCACCAGCTCATACTACTAGGGCAAGGACATCAACCGTTCATACTTTTGAGAATCCTAGAGCCTTCAGTTCTTAAGGAGCCTCCAATTTCTTAAGGACTTATGCAACAGATACTAGGTGAGGTTAAATCTCCTTATGAGCAGTATAGTCAGCTTCAATCTCAGTTCATTACATTCCAACTTCAATAGCAGCGCATCCTTAAACAGCAGCAGTAAATTATGGATAATCAGCAGTGTCTCTATGTTCCACCTCTTTGATCTCTATCTCATCCTCCTCATTAGATTTTATGTTTCTATACTTCTATAGTTCGCAAAAACATCATTATTGAATCATTTCATTATCTTTATTTTGTTATGACATTTTGACTATGTTATATCACTTGGCTTTATGGTTTTTTTAATTTCATAATTTTGGTGATTGATTGTATGATTCATGATTTGATTCTATACTTTGATTTTATTGTTTATTTGACTGGTTGATGGAATGATGAACTTCTCTTGAAATAAAGCTTGTCGACAGAGCTCCTTTTATCAAAATTTTTACCATTTCGGATGATACTTTCTACAATGGGTAACATTATTGTATTTCTCTTGTTTCTCTCTTACAACTTTTTCTTATACATTCAAATTTTTCCTTTTAGTGATGAAGGGGGAGAAGAATACATGTGTTTGAATTTGTTAAAAAAGTTGTGTTGCTAAAATTGATATATACAAACGCACACACAGTATCATGTAATTGGTATAACATTTTATTTTTGCACTTTTAAAATCTGTAAAACACTTAGGAGGAATTTATATTTAGGGAGAACTAGTGTTTTTAAATCATTCACAATATGAATACTTGTAACAGTTTGTCATCCTCAAAAAGCAGGAGAATGTTGACATAAATACATTTATAATAGTAATTTTGATGATAACAAACTATATGTGTTATTGTTGTGGATGTTGGAGTCTCTAAAATTCGATAAGTTTATTATGTTATACTTTGTTATTAAAAAGTTTAAGGCTCTGGAAATAATTGAATAACCACAATAATTAATGGTAAAACATTTACATAAGTTTAAAGATTGTTTTGATTTTGAAAAATAACGGTGAATTGTTTATGAGAAAATGGCTAATTAATAATTTTCATAGAGGAATCTGTTTTGCAAATGGTGAACTATTTAGTGCAAACGGCTAGCCGATAACTCCTTGTAAGTCATTAGAAAATAACGGCTAATCGATATCCATGTTAATGGTGATCTGACAATTCAAAATTTTACATAACGGTCACTTACACAAGGTCAAAAAAGTAATTTGATAAAGGTTAACGGTGATCTGATTAGGCCAGAAGTCAATAACAGCTAGTTTTTTTCTCTCCAACTAATAAAAAAGTTTTATCATATTCAAATAAAAGAACGACCACTACAGTTATCCTTGAGATATCTTCTACATATGAGCTAACACTTGTTTATTCTTTCATCTAATCATATTTTGAGCTTTCATTTGTAATCATATACATTGTGTGAAGGAAAATCATTATAAATTTCATTTCAATATCAAAGTTAAGTGATTGTAAGTGTGCGAAACACTTAGGCAAATGGTGAAGAATTCATCATTATAAATTTCATTTCAATATCAAAGTTAAGTGATTGTAAGTGTGCGAAACACTTAGGCAAATGATGAAGAATTCATCTTAAGATTGTAAATGTTGATTGACATATTGGAAGTCAATTGTAAGTTCTTAAAGCCTTGGGTTATAAGACTTGGATAGTGAAATTATCAAGTTTGGTTTATTTGGATATGTGGACGTAGGCGAGTTTATTGAACCATGTAAAAACTCGTATGTTTGTTTCTCTTCTCCCTTATCTCTTTATTTTCATTTATTGCTCTGAATTTTATTTATATTGAAATTGCTTGAAATATTCGATTAGATTTTATTACATTTGTAAGTATTTTTTTAGTTTCTTAATTTACTTCCCCACTTGGGTTGTACATTTAAAATTTTAAAAATGCCTAAAATAATAGAAAAATCAAAAAAATAGTAAAATAATCAATAAATATCATAAAAAAAGCCTAACTAAATCCGAAATTTGGAAGATTTGAACAAAGATAACAGTATGAATCACAAGCCCAACTAAATCACAATTTTCTTTCAAATGCATTTATTCACTTTGCTCAAATAAATTCCCACACAAGAACTTCCAATACCAGTAAAAGCTATGAAATAAAAGAAATAACATTCATAAAAAATTAGAGCCGACATACCAAACAATAGCTAGAAATTAGACTAAAAATTTTAATTTTTTACACAAATCGCTATCTAAAAATACTAACAATCAACGACAAAGCCCGAAACAGCCAACCATTTTCTAGAAGTCAAAAATTTAATCAAGAACAAACAAGAAAAACAATGTCAAACATTGAGAAATAAAGACCAAACACAAATCCGCTCTACTTGTTACTCATAGATATTTCTCCTTTGTGTTGACCATGGCGCCTCAGCATTGATTAAAGCTGGAGCTAAACCTCCATGTTTCAAAAAGTAAAAATAATTAGCTAAAAAACTATGAATCAAAAGAAAATCATTAATACTTTATCGTACATAGTTTCAAATTATCTATTAGATTTTGTAGGAAAGCATGTCTAAATCACTAATATGTAAATGTTAATATTGCTTTCTATTAAATCTTTCCTTCTTTTCTTCTTGTGCTTGATAATTTATATAATTAAGCAGTTTCCAAATGAATTACCTCCTACAAATAATATAATTTCCAATCTAATCAATAAGATAAAAACAGCTCACTCGAAAATAATAGATATAACCAAGAAACAAAAATAAAAAAAAAATCACAAAAATAACATATGTAACCAAGAAACAAAAATATACTATCAAACAGAACTATAATTGCCCTGAAATGGCCAAAAAAAAAGATGACCAAAAACAGTTGTATAAAGTACCCCAAAACAATTAAAAAAAAAATTCCACGACAACAATAAAATGGCATTGAAACAACAATAAAAAAAAAGGCTGAAAATAAATTTAAAAAATCTAAAACTCTAAAAAATATACCAAGAAATAGTAATAGAAAATGTCCACAACAACAATAAAATAAAATAAAATTCTAAAATAGTAGTAAAAAATGATTAGAAATAAAAATAAAAATATCTAAAAACCAGAAAAAAAAATAAAAAATAGAATGAATATCAAGACCACACTATGGACAACTAAGGCTTATTAAAAAAAAACATATATAAAATGAAATTGGCAAAGAAAAAAAAAAGAAAAAGAAAAAGAAACAAACAAAACAAATACACAAAGAGACACACTATAGGTGTTCCATGACCATTTCTACAATGAAATTAAAGCTGAATGTGTGTAAATCCTTACCAATTAGTCCCATTTTTAGTTGTTTAAAAAAAATCCTAATAAGCTCAAAACATGCAAACAACACCTAAAAATAAATAAGAAAAAGGGTTAATTTCAGGTTATGCCCCTCACGAAGTGACATTCTTCCACACACACCCTGTTCCCCCACTCCTCACTCTCGGGCGCGCGGAGTACTATTGAAAACATCAAGCTACCCCCCAAATACTACTATCTTTTCGTTAATTTAAATGGCAAAAAAGGTAAGTTTGTATTTATAAAAATCTATAACGATCATTAAGCATAGAGGCACATGGATCACGATAGCATGTGCAAGCAAAATCAAAGCACTCAGTATATTTAACCTAAACCCATTTTGTTATTGAAGGCAACATGTAGTGTAAACTATAAATGTTAAAAAAAAAGGATAGTGAAAAAATAGAAGGCGTGATCTAAAAAACGAAAGCTTTGTTTTCGCTCCAAAGCAAAACCAATTATCTATGCATACAGTTGTAAGACTTCACTGAGACAGAAAACAGAGACCATTAAGAAACTGTAAAGACAAAGTTTGAAGGAGCAAGATGAACTCAGGCAGTAGCAATGAAGAACCTGAGTCTAAACAACCTCCTCTGACAACTGAGTAAGAAAAAAAAAATTTTTTTAATATTTTACCATCATCTTTTGTTTTGGACTGTATGTTGGTGTTTATGCAATTTTTAGGCTTGATAATGTTAGGTTAATGACACTGTATCAGGGTATTAATCGATGATTTTGAAACATTATTGGAAACCCTCAGTTTTTATGAATTTGGAAATTTTTATTGATAATAAAAAACATATGAAATTCTTGCTTGCTTTTGTACTGAGGAGATGGAAAACGATTTTTTTTTTTTTGCCATCAAAACTACTCATTATACCCTTATTTGAAAATATTTTTTAATGATTAAAATACTCTAAATCAAGTGACAATTACTCTTTGAACCCATCTTCACATTCAACATTATATTTTTCGTAAACTCTAAATTGATATTCTTTATTTTTTATTATTTTAGAAAACATATAAAGTGATTTATATTGATTTTATAAAAGAGCAAATCAATGTTAAGAATAATTTTAATTGCAAAGAGGTATTAATTTCTTGTGAAATTATGAGTTTTGATCCCTTGACCAATTTTTATTATTGTTGGACTATTGATCACATAAAAAATACTAAAATACTTATATTTACATTAAACCTTAAAAATTATATACTCACACACAATGGCGCTGTGCAAATCCCTAAAACTATTTTTACTCATACACTGCACAATACAGGATAATTTCATGCAATACATGACTTAATCATGCATTTACTTATGTTACAAAACTCTGTCGTGAAACATAAACCCTAAATATAAATTTCAAAAAATTTATTAGACGTAACAAAACCAAACTTACGAATGTGGTTAAATGCATACCTATAGAGAACTTGTAAATTATTGAAATAATACCGGTCGATTATTGCAAGGCTTTGTGAGTTTTGGCTTATAAGAAAGACGAGTTATAATTTTTAGAATTAAGAGTTAATGAGACTAGGATAATTATAAAAATTTAAATTTTATACCTTATTACAACAAAAGGGTATTATGGATATTTAACTAGCTTTGACATCCAAATTTTATCATAAGATCCAAATTTCATGATTGGACCCTTCTAGGGGTCTTCTTAAAAATAATTTCTCTGATTACTTTACTTTCTTATTCAAAATTAATTTCTCTGATTACTTTACTTTCTTATTCAAAATTGATTGAGAGTTTTAGTTTGAGTAACTTTATTGTTGGAAATTACGTTGTTTGTAGTGGTTGTAATAAGATTGATAGATTGGATTGAAATGAAAATTTAAAAATCTGCAGTCGGTGAATTAAATATGAATTTAGATGTGTAAATCTATAAAAATCTATAAATTCACAAAAAAAAATAAAACTTGTAAATGTGGCATTACTACTTACTAATAAATAAATAAGTTAGCATATAGTTACATTAACATCATGTTATACCTTATCCGATAATAATATAAAAATAAAAATAAATTAAATAATTGAATAATTAAATAAACAAATACAACTTCCTAAGTAGTTAATTTTCATAATTTTAGTTAATTTTTATGCATTAATCTAACCAAATGAGATTTTTTTCCGGTGTGTTATCATTTAAAATTTTGAATGTATTACTCTAACTTTATTTAAACAATTAATTTAATTAAATATTATTTAGTTTTAAATTTGATTAATAGTAAATTTACTATTATATTTTTTGTTTAATTAGTTCATGGATTGGACGAAATTAAAAATTTTATACTTATAAACCAATCTAAAAATGGTAGATTGAGTCAAATTCGCATTCGATCTATAAATACATAAATTTGATTTAAATTAAATTTCATCAATCCGTGAATTGAATTAAATTAAATAAAAAATTTGTAATCTCTAAAATTATGGATCGAATATGGAATGAAATCCAATCCATAAACACCCTTATTTTTTCGTACCATGGGCAATCCAACAAAAGCCCCTTTTGGGCCTTAATTTTTGTTTGTAAGTCCACCCCAAGCTCCTTGTAAGAAAAGCAATTTGACGACATATGAGATAAACAAAGTGGCCCTGCTTTTGTATTAAGAATTCCACATTGTGGATTTTGTGGCCGAGGAGATCATGGTTCAAACAAGAGCATCCACGTTTATTATTGCCTTATTGTATTAGTATAAATAACGGAATTACCCGCTAAGCAGTGTATTGTTAGATGCTTCCGTTCTAATATTTTTTCATAAAGATATTCCAGCAGGATTACTTTAAAGTGTAATGATAGATATTTAAATTTTTTATTTTAAATAATATATCATTTATTAATTAGTTGAGAATTTTTTTATAAAATCTAAGTAAATTAATTGTATTATCTTACCAGTTAATTGATGAATGTCAATTGTTTAAGAAAATTATTTAGTATAAAAAAATTTGAAACATATAGTATTACTCTTACCTTAAATGTACTTGATTGAATACTTGGAAAAACTATAACCCTCCAAATTAAATTAAATTTTTTTTTAACCAAACCCCCAATTTAAATCCCTAGGCCTGCCACCAGTTCGTACAAACTTTGTCAAACACAATTCAATTATATAGAATAATAAATCTGAACTTTTTGATAATTAGTTGTTAGTGGAAATCAAATTTGTTCAGTTGAACGAATCACAACGAAATTTATTTGTTTGAAAATAAAATACCAAAAAATATGAATGTACATTTTATTACAACAGAACATTTAGATGATTATTTTGTATGATCTTTAAAATTTGTGGGACACAAAATTACATGTAATATTTTTGCTTACCAATAAAAATAAAAATAAAAATCTATACCAAATATTTTAGTTTTGTATTACTTAATATGTCCTAGCTAACCACATTCTATTATATGCAGGAATGTGTTTCCATTAAATCTGATTCACATTGTGCTATGGATTATAGTACTGAATTCACAACATACAAGGTAACTTTGATTTATATTAATTTTGCGTTAAGATTTTGTTCAATATATCTTGAGCACCATAAAAATGGTATATTAATATTAATGGTTGTCATCAAGAGATGTGATGTCATATCTTCAAAAGAAATTGAATTCATTTTGCCCACCTTAAAACCATGTTTACGTTGAACAATTATAAAGAAAGATTTGTTTCAGCTTGCATGGACAGATAAAATTACGCATGCACTATGAAAATTTGATAACAAGCTGCAGGTAGGTAGCTATATAACATTTTAATTTTACCATCACTCGTTGAGTAATTTTGCTTTCACTCGTTGGGTAATTTTACTTATTTATTTTATTATTATTTAGTAGGATTGAAGGTGCACATTGTGTGGATGCAATTTTCTACTCACTCCCAAATGACGCTGTAGACTTCTACTCGTCGGTTGCTCGAGCAGGATTCCTTGTTGTCTCTGGCCTCTCCCCGTTTACTAGAACGGTGGATTTCTCCGTCCTGCGTTCACAAAGAAAAGTGTCAGGGGTCGCCGGGTATTTTTTCGGCGAAAACTCTCCGATGCTCAAGTTAGTAATCGGGTTGATTCTTTTGGTATCTCTCTTGGTTTGAGAGACCGGAAAAGATAGGGCGTTTGAAGGGGAAAAGTGATAGAGGAAGTTTGAGTTTGTGGTGGTTTTGTTGAAGTTGAAATGTTTTGATTTGAAGAAAGAATATATGGTAAGGAAGAAGAAAGTCTCAAAAGCCCAAAAAGAAAAAAAGAAAAGTCTATTTACCTTGTCCCTCGGCTAATATTTATCTTTCTATTTTTCTGTCTTCCTTTGCTTGGGCGCCCACCTCTGCATTAATTGCGTCTGCGCCTTCCTGACAACTGAGAATTGCTGTGGCACAACTTGGGGGCGTGAGATGTCAGGCGGGTATGGGTTCCTGTGACCTAATGATGGTGCCGTGTAGGTCTGCGTTTAATGATGACATTGTGGGGGCGTGTGCCGGTCATCGATTACAGTGACGATGCCCTACGACGTAGGGCGCCTATCGGTTCATCGATTGTCGTGATAAGCCATCGGGATAAGGGACCGCCACGCTCAGGTCTGCTCTGCTCGAGCTTTTGGCCTCCCTCTATCCATGGCGCCTCCTGTAACGCGATCAGGTCCGGGTCGGTGGCTAAGGGCCTCTTATACTGAGTAGGATGAGGAGATCAGGGCCTGACCAACCTTAGAGCACTTGACCTCGACCAGCTTTGACACCTGGCAAGAGTATCTTCGTGCTAGCGATTAGGTCTTCTGCTCGTAACTGGATTGACTTCGAGGAGTTCTGCTCGATATTACCCAAACACATTGAATACTGAAGTAGTATATATCATTGCCCAAGTCAAGGAAACTTGATAAATAATTTACATGAGCTACAAAATATAGATGTTAAAGTATCGATCATAGGAGAAAAGTTTGACAATTGTCCAACATCAATTCAAGCTGTAGATTTCGAATGTGCATGTGAATTCAACATAGAAAAAAATTATTTTTACTATCTTACAACATAAAAAAAAAAAAAACTACATAATTCTCACGTGGAAGAAGAATACACACATACACACACATATATATATATATATATATATATATATATGTGTGTGTGTGTGTGTGTGTGTGTGGAATACAATTAGATGGAAGCAACAAATTTCTCCAGAAATTAAAAAAGATAAAGCACGAGAATGGAGGTTGAAAAGCGAGTAATAATTTCGATCATTAATGACAATTCTTTCAACAAATTAACTAATGTTATCAAAATGCAATATCAGCCCTAAAAAAATAAAATAAATAAAAATTTCATTACAATACATTTTAAATATCCCAATTTTATGTGATTGTAGGGTTGGCAGAATTTTTCAAATCCCAAAATGGGATTGGGATTCCTGCTCATTCGGAATGAAATTTGATAAAAAAAATAAGAAAATATCTTGATTTATTACTTAGGTCAGAATTTAGTCATAATTTATTATTTTAGACAAGATTCAAGATGTTTAAAAATTTCAATTGGGATCCCAAATGTCTCCAAATCTTTTAAAAATATATAACAAGTTAGTTTAATGAATCAGATGATTTGACATGCCTGTCATATGTGTACGAAGAATCATTTTAAAAATTATATATATATATATATATATATATGACATGTTGATCATAATTATATGACATACCAATTATAAAAAAGTTTATAACATATGATAGAAAACTCATGTGATCTGAAATAATTTAATATCTCAATTGAGTTGAAATTAAAATACAATTTTGTCTCAATTTATTATTTAAAATGAGATCGAGACACAATTTTTACCTCGATTATCAACTCGATTATTAATTGGAACATAATCAAGATTGGTAAATTCTAGCCTATGCGGTCCCATTACCAACCCTACCCTATGTAATTGAAATATTTGATATTAAAGTAAAAAAATAGTACTCAAAATCAATTGAGAATAATAAATGAGAAACCTTATACTAATAAAGGATATGTACAAACCCTAATACTAATTTAAAACACGAAAGAAAAAACTAATTCGAATAAAATACACAGCACAACTGCTTCATTTAAAAATTCATTAAATTGTGTGTTAGTTCTTCGTTTTTTTTAATAACCCATTTGTTTAAAATAAAGAAATAAAAAAAATTACAAAGTGGAACGAAGTGGCTGCACTAAATATCGAGTAATTTCGAAGCCAAGACACACCACGCGCTTTTACACGCTCCAATCACAAAAATAGAAATTCCACCTTGATGACCCTTTTTGAGTGAAGGGGCCAGCTACAGCTCTCGAAGATTTCTGAAGAGAGCGTGTCCATCACGTACCAATGAGAGTCCGAAATGGCTTCATTTAACGAAATGACGTTAGCGCGTGCAATCTTTTAGTGTCGAAATTAATAAAGAAAGCAACTGTATTGAAAAGGAAAATGCAAACTTTTAGCAGTAAAAGCGATGTTGATACAGACAAAAATTGCCGCCCAGGAATTGGTCCAACCCAACCAACTTAAGACCTTGACGTTTACTATTTTATTACTATTTTTTTCTCTTATTTTAATTTAAATTCTTATCATTTACGTGTGTATTCTTGATTTTTAAAAGAGAAGTTTGTATAAAATAGAAAATATGATAATATAAATTTTATTTTAACTTATAATTTATGTAATTTACAGCTCAAAAATATATATAAATAAATAATATAATATTATAGTCTATTAAATTTTTACATTATTTTAAATAGATTTTAAGTTAATTTCATTGTAACCTATCAAGACCCAATATGAATTTTATATTTGTTGAGCTACAAAATCAATTGATTCTTATAATTTGTAATCATCAAAACACTCTTTTGCCGGCTCGTAAAATACTTCACTATTAAAGTTTGAAGAATCGAGGCAGGACTTGACTTGCTTTTATTACACAAAGAGATTTAGTTTGTATGTACTTTAGAAAATAAAAATTATACAGTAAAATATATTATATTCAGAGACTTTCATAATGATGTTCCTGCAAATGCGCTGTGATTCCCTACAGTACCGCTCCGTTTGGTAGAATTCCTTGGGTAAAATTTTTGGAAGTATAGTTTATATTAGTAGAATTTTTAATAAAAAATTATTGAGTATTGATTATCAATTAAAAAAATTCTTTTAAATCATTAGATTGTTTAGTTCTATAAAATTAAAAGTATTTTTATGTAATTAATTTCTCAAAAATAATATATAAAAAAATTATTTCATAACTATATAACTTGTAACAAAATGCATCCAAGCTACCAATTAAAAAAAATGGTTCAACTATTTTTTTCAATGTTCAAAATTTAAAACACATTAATAATATATTTTTCAAACAAATAATACTATTTAAATTAAAATGTTAATCAAATGGCGGTAATAATTTATATTTTGTATGATTTTGTATATAATAAGCAAATTAAAGTGTCTGTAATTTTTTTTTCTTAAAAAAGTGAAGCGAGAGCAATATGTTTTAATCAAATAGAGGCAATAATTTCTATCATGTAGGTCTTGTATATAAAAAATGTATTATATAATTAATTAAATATTTTTAGGATATTTTTAATATTACATATATTTTAGAAAAACTCTCTAATCTCTACTCTCAAAAGCTTAAATTTTGTGCTTTTCCTAGTAAAAGTGAATTAATTTATTTAAGCCTAAAAAACTCTACCAAAAAAATCAACCAAGCATTAAAAATTTTTTTTAAATTACTTATGAGATTAAATAACTATTTATGATTATTAGATAAGTTATACCAAACAAATACTAAATATCGCCAAATGATTAACACTAACAAGTCAAACAAAGTTAACAACCATAGTTCACTCTTTTTAATAAATATCTAGATTTGGGATTACATTAAACTTTCCAATTTCTTGTTTTTAAAATAACTTAAAATTATCTTTAAAATTTTATAACCTAAAATTTTCATTAATCTAAAGCAAAATTTAGTAGACAAGTACTGTTAGGCAACTGTCCATTTTGATTTCGTCATCAAATAAAAAATGATATCTTTTCATTAGTATTTTTTTTCTTTAAATGAAAAAAAGTAAATATTTCTATAGTTCTTATATTTTGAAGTTAGTATTCTTTCAGTCTCTATATTTTTTAAAATACCTCTTTTAATCTATACTTTTAAATTATTAACACCTCTACCGTTATTTTTTATTCCTTTTAATTTACTTTTACAATATTATCCTCTTACAATAATATTTCTTTTTTCGGACATTAATTAAAAAATTACTAATTTAACCCCAAAAATAAAATAAAATATATATATTAATTTTTGTGGAAGCTTACGCATGTCCAAAAAAAATTATTTTATAAAAAATAAATTACCAATTTTTGACATTAATAAAAAATAATATATTAACTCCCCAGATGTAGAGTAGTTATACATATATAAGTATATATATATATATATATATATATATATATATATATTATTTCTATTTATTTTTTAGGATTAAATTGATAATTTAATTTCTTTTCTTTTTGTTAATGTCCAAATAAGGAAATATTATTGTAAGAGAGTAATATTATAAAAGCAAATAAAAAAGAATAAAAACCAACGACAGAGGTGTTAATAATTTAACGACATAAATTACATGCGATATTTTAAAAAATACAGAGATTAAACAAACACTAATATTAAAATATAGGAACTAAATAATTTTTTTTTTTAAGAATGATGGAGTGCGTGTGGTTTAATTCTCATTCGGATTTATACATCCACCAAGCCGGATCTTACTTGCTATAAAAAATATTTTTTATTCTCTGATAAAAAAATATTAATTTATTTGCATATATAGTTTTCTTAAGATTATTGTAATCATAGGGCGTGTTTGATTGTAGTATTGAAACATTATATTGCATTTATTTTATACAATAACATGTTTGAGGGAAAACAAAACATGTATAAAGCACTTTACTTATGCATCAACTACCGCATAAGGTTTTTTTTTTTTTTTACTTTTCTTTTTCTTTTGCTTTTGATTTAATAATAATAATAAATAAATAAATATAATTTTTTTAATATAATATAATATAATATTTTTATTTTTACATTATAATTATTAATATAAATAATAAATATATAATTTATTATTTTTTACATTATAATTTATTAATAAATTTATAATTTAATATAACTAATAATAAATTTTTAAATATGAATAATTTGAATTATATTAGTTTAAAATTAAAAATAATATAAAATATTAATACAATTTAATTATATTAATATAATATAATATATATTTATATTAATCATAAAAAATAATATAATATAATTTAATACTAAATATTACATAATATTATTATAATAAAATTTTAATGTAATATAATATAATACAATACATTAATAATAAAATAATATAATATAATATGCCCAAACGAAGAAACAGAATCCTCAATCGTTTTCTTCCTCTTCAGACTTCCCTGATACGCAAGCAAATCCAATTATCTTTCAGAGACAAAGAGTACGTTTTTATTATATATTGATGTGACATTATTTAAGGTATAAAGTATTTATTTGTCTAAATAAAAATCATGTAATCTTGATAATGATTAATGATTTGTTATCACGGATGACTGGCATTGTTTGTGGAGGATATAAGCAATAAATCAACTTTTATTTTTTATTTTCCGGGAATTTTTGTATAGAAAATTACTTTTTGGTTTATAAATATCAACATAAAAATTTAATTATTTTTTATAAATTTTTTAAAAAATATCAGACAAATTATGACCTTCAAAAGTTGTCCTCTGTTCAAACTTCAAAAGTTATCCTAAATACAACATATCTGCATGCACCCTTAATTCATAACTTTATTAGAGTTTTTTGAATTTATTCTCATATATATGCATTAAATTTATTATAATATTGTTAATGGACTTGTAGTTTATTGGTAAATATAGCGCTTAATAAAGAGTCACAGTTATGGTTGTAACTCAAAATATTTTTTTTATAAATAATTTATATATAATTTGTAATCCTCTCTCTTATGAAATATAAATAGAGTAATTATATCTCTTTAATATTTGTGAGGATTATTTATTTAGATAAATATTTCATAGAATTTAATATAATATTATAGTCTTAGTTTATTTATCTGCTAAATAGTAATAATAAATATTTGATGTATAATTAGTAATTTGATATGTAATTAGTATTAAAAAAAATTATTATAATATTTTGTGGCATGAAACATATTCCAGTATACTTGTGGAGCTTATTATCTTACATATTTTGTAAGTTATAATTTTCTCACAAACCGGACCGTAAGTCTCATTTGAGCCCACGATTGGTAACTGTTTATGTAAACTAAATAGAATTGTGAAAACTTTATTGCTTGTACAATTGGTTTTTTTTTAATTATTATTCTAATATTCTGATTTTAACATTTAAACTATTTAATTCATTTTTTCAGTACGCAATTACGCATTACTAGCAGCCGTTATACTCGGTAAAATTTTTTTTTTTTAATTTGTGATGTGACTAGTGAGCTATGTAATTTTTACGTAATGAATATAAAAGACATAAAATATTTTTTTTCTTGAAAGAAAGGATGTCATGTGACTCAATTGAAAAAAAAGGCTACAAAGTTTTGGATTTTGATTGTTGATAGGTGGGTCAGAAATAATAAATAAATTGACATGTACTAGTAAGCTCTAATAAAATAATTGGCCAAGCTGGTTTGG
This sequence comes from Murraya koenigii, assembly GCA_025617385.1. Classification (NCBI taxonomy): domain Eukaryota; kingdom Viridiplantae; phylum Streptophyta; class Magnoliopsida; order Sapindales; family Rutaceae; genus Murraya; species Murraya koenigii. The sequence goes on along the minus strand of CM046817.1, from coordinate 13,386,162 downwards.
TGGAAATTCATGAGAAAAATGAATAGACAGATATTGTTTCTTGGGGTTGACCTTAAGTTGTTTACGTTAATTGAGTTTTCAATTTGGGAAAATTGTGAATAATCTTATCAGTAAATTGATTATATTTAAATGATTATTTTTATTTATAAAAATATCTAGTTATCTTATTTTTTAAAAATAAATAAGAGTTAATTGACGAATTTTTTGAATAAAAATAAGAGGTAAATTAAAATTTTAAAAAGTAAGATGATTAATTTAAAAATAATTAATTTATGAGAAAGATAATATGAAATTAATCCTTTCACTTTTATATTTGTAAAATAAAAATAAAAATAAATAAAACTATTGGTGCCGTCTTAAGAAATATGATTGACCGTGCTTTCTCGACTTTGACTAAAAAATAAGACGTGGTTTCCTTTCGAACGGGCTTCTCACGTCGACTCTCTCATCCTCGAACTTGGCAAGAATGAATTCTTCTTTGTTAACTCTCAATTGCTTATTCTTCTCATATGGTCTTGTTCTTGGAATATGATTAATCTTCATCCCGACAACCAACATCAATTGGCCCGAGAATTGCTCCACCAGAACAGTAAAATTTTGATAAATAAATATTTAATAAATTAATAATTTCGCTTAAATAACAAATTCTTTCAATTCCACCTTAGACTAATATAATAAAATAATAATTTCAATAAATCCATAAGATAATAATATTTTTTCAAATCCTTGATAGTCCAATAAAAATATAAATTAATAATTGATCAAATAAAAAAATATTAATAATAAACAACATATAAAATTCATATTATTAAAATTCTTTTCTTAATAACTTATATTTCTCAATCGAACTCTTTTATAAAATGTATATCTAAATTTCTTTTCTTTGTTCCTAAATTTCGAATTAGAGTCGCTATACATTTTCTACAAAAACTCATTTGCTATGGTTTAAATAATTTCTCTATTCATATTTACTTTTTCTTAATATAAGAGAAATCACTCATACAATACTTTTTTCAAGCAGGGATATTTTACTGGTTTGTGCCTCTTAACATCTTTATTCTTCATCTCTTTGATAAATATTCACCTGACTTTTTAAGAGTATTTGATATTGTTAATTGGTTTATAGAGATGTAAAATTTTTGTTGACATCGTTGTAAATCTTTTTGACTTAAGGAGGGATACTTATTTTTATATTTGCACAGTACTTTCCTCATCTTATTCGTTAGTGTAGATTTTCTTATTCATTTTAAATGAGAAGCCATGATTCTAATAATTTGAGTCTAAAATTAAAAATAAATAATGATGTATTTATAGAGTTTGTATTCTATGTTCTATGTACTATATACAATATACTTACATTAATTTTTGGGCTTCTATGTACAATGTACTTACATTAATTTTTTTTTTATTATTTATAAATACATGATAATTAAAATGTATTTACATTAACTTCTTAGCTTCTATGTACATGTACTTTTATTAATTTATTAATATCATTTGTAAATCCATAACAATTGAAATGTATTTACATTAACTTCTTGGCTTCTATGTACATGTCTTTTTATTAATTTATTAATATCATTTGAAAATACATGATAATTAAAATGTATTTATATACACTTTTTGGCTTTTATGTACATTTACTTGTATTTATTCATATATGAATGTTAGTTAAAAAAATAATACATGTACTAAGAAAACTCTTCATAAATTAATAAATATTCATTTATCGATAAATTTATCAATAAATAAATAACATTAATGAAATAATATTTGTTATGGTCTCAATAATATTATTTTATAGAAATATTAAAAAAAAAAGATCAGAGGTGTAAGTTGCCTGTAAATATCCACTAACTATTAAGTTAGTCATATATATTTTTACGAGAGAATATTCTATAAAAAGAAAGTCATAGTATAATAATTATAACTTTTGTGTGTGTGAGGCCATTGCTCCTTAAATAAGAGTTTGTCATACGCTCAGTCGCAACTACACGCACCTAATCATTATTCTACCCTTTGTTACAACTAATGAAACTGTTATTTTTTTCCTTGAATTGGCTGAGGAGTTGTCATTGTGCTCTTTCCATATAACTCGTTGGAAAAGAATTAATTAAACCATATTTTTCTTAGGTTTGATCTTGAGAAAAAAATTCCTTGCTGTTTCTCTTGCATCCATTCCAAATTTGATGCAATAAAGACAATTATGTAATACCTTTTAATAGAGTAATATTAGGAATCTTTGTGTCTCAACTGATCTACTATTATAATAAATAATATTAGATTTAATATTTGGTGCACTACATTGAATTATATTAAACTAAATAGATTGAATTGTGTTGTGTTACAATTTAGAAAATTAAATAGAGAACCACGATTGATGTAATAAGAGACTAAATTTATACTTTAATATTTAAAATGATTAATTAATTATTTTAAATTTATTATAGAAATTAAGAACTCACATGTCGTTGTTATTGGCCACATCAAATAATCAACGACTGCCTTTAGTCGTCAAACCATTAGAATCCTCGATACTGGATCTAAGTAATTATATAAATGTAACTATAATTGAGGTTTCTTGTTCACTGAAAAATTAAAGATTAACTATTTGCTATATTGTATCGGCATGTAACAAAGAAACTATTGGCTAATGTATTGAATAATGGTGGTGGTGATGGTGTGGTTCCAATTTATAATGCTTATTAGATGTTTTATGGCATTTGAACCTTTAACCAATATTATTATTATTATTTTTTTGTAAATATGACCTCGATCGTTGATGCTATTTATACGATTGTGTAGATGTAAAGATAAGGATTCCAAAAGTATCGAATTTGACTTTTATATATTGTTGATGTCAAAAATTTGGTTCAGTTGAGATTAGCGGCCTGATACAGATTCTTGTGTCAACATTAAATTTGTTTTGGTGAGGAAGCGATTTGTTAATCTCCAAGAACCTTCTGCTACCATAAGCAAATAATTTATGAGCAAATAATCTACGAGTTGATAATCGACAATTATCTGAAATCACAAAGACAATTAGAAATCACCAGATATTTTTTAATGAAAATCTTTCGACATTCAAGTCTGTAATCGATTTTGTATGAAAAAACTTATGCCACCTCTATTGTGGCTTATTTACATTGCCTTTCAACTCAAAAGCTTTGAAGTTATTTGCAGAAAAAGAATAGAGTAGAGTGTACAAGCCCCCAATTTTTAAGTAAGCCAAAGAGAGAAAATGATCCATGGAAGAGACCCCCAAAATGCCCCCATAATCCTTCTCATAATAATCATAATAATGATGGTAATAATAATCATCGTAATGACAACAATAATAATTATTATAATAAATGACAATCATGATAATTATAATCAATTCCCTCTTTTCAGTTCCCTTGCCTTTTTTTAGACTACTGGGATCACCACCCTTAAACATATGCACAAATGTAGTGAGTCGATTACATAATTGATAGAATGAAGTTTGTTTTGACTGAGTCTTACTTTCTAATGAATTGGTCAAATGTTTCCTCTAAACTAATCTAGTCGAGGTAATTGAAATTACCTCTTAGTCGAGGTTATATAGTTAAGATAACTAGACTTACCTCTTGGTCGAGATAATAAGCTCGGGCTAACCAGATAACTACTTGATCAAGATGCTTTACTTGAGCTCATCAAATAACCATAGTGATCTACTTGAAGTAACTCTAATTTATTCCTCAAACACATATATTAGTAGTTGGTGACAGTTAGAGGTAGTCAATGGTTGCTTGATAGTAGCAGTGATCGATGGTTGACGGCTACTTGTTAGGGATTCCAAATCAATAAGCATTTATTTGTATTAGTTTATCATAAAATAATTTGAGAGGAAAAAAAATTAATGAAAATCAAGTGTGATAAAGGCTAGACAAACTGGATGGGACAAGTTTCAAGGGTCTCCATTTTCTTTTAAGCTATCTGTGTAAATCAAATATATTTAAAAAGTATCACTGAACATTCGTCTATATTTTGATATCTAAGAGATAATCAATGAATTTGATTTTTTTTTTTTTAAAGTAAGAGGTTAAGAGTTCAATCCCCACACATCAATCTTAAAGTTGAAAGTTAATTTGTGTTTATGTATGAGCCTATGGGGGTGAGGGGTAGGTTACATGTGTGAGAAGAAAAAAAAACCTATTAGAGCTTGGGATCGGTCTCAAAATATGCCATCTAAAACTCAAAATTTTGCTATAAAAGAACAATCTATTTGAGAAAGGTTACTCTTATAATACATTTAAAAATGTTTGAATCTTTAACCTGAATGAGAGATAAGGAATTGGGATTTAGATCCACTGTTGAGTTGATATATCCTTAACTCTTTCTAATCTTTTAGCACACGAGCATGTATAATAATATATAGTTAAAATTTAATTAGTTTTATATTTTTATCCAATAATTACCAATTGTATATTTCTTAAAGGATAAAAAATGTCAACTCAGTATTGAATCGAAATATGAGGATTTGACAATTATCAACAAGGGATTAAGTATGAGTGTTCAAAATTATAAAAGTTGATGAAGTAATATTTTAAAAAAGTATGCATGATTCTCTATAAAATGAAACACTTTTAGTTGAATTATTGAAATTTTGCACTTAGTTCTTGCTACACAAATCTAAAATCCTAATTCCAACCATAGATAACACTTTTTTTTTTCTTTTTCCTTTTGGATAATAATGTAAGATGAAAAAAATTGAAAGAAAATATTATGCATTATCTGCTTTTAATTAATGGAGCATCATGTAATATGACAAGAAAATGCCAATGTTTTAAGATTGTTATCCTCACCATCAACTTTCCTTCCACTCTAAAAATAATAATATTATAGATCCCGATATTTAAGTCCCAACTTTAATCTCAATGTCATGTGTCATCTATTTATTAAATAATAAATTTCATATCATATAAAATTACTTAATTATCATCTAATTGATGAATGTCATATCAGTTAGGACTTAAATCGGGACTTGAATATTAGGATGTCTAGCATTTGATCTTCTAAAAGAATGTACTAAGATATGACCATGGATTCGTTGTTTTTTATATTAAGTATTTAATTTTTTTAGGTTGTTTATTATTTTTAAATTATCATTGTTGTAAAATATTTTCTAAAAAATTTTTAATAACGAAAAAAAAAATTAAAACACTTATGTCCAAATTGTTAGAGAAAAATCATTTGGTGAATAAAATTACCTAAAATTCAGGAACATTAATGTTATATCACTAAGAATCAATAAACGAATATGCAAAAACGTACCTCAATCTATAATGCTTAATTACTCTTTAAAGCAGTGTGGTTTGTCTACCTGATTAACATGTTATCGTAGAGAGTCCTTTAACTTTTTTTCTACATTATCTCTGATGATGAGATGTCAAAAAAGAATAGAATATTACATGTAATCTGAGGACCATAATTGATTACATAAATAACTTTCCTGTTATCATTAAGTTTTCCTATTTTAGCCCATTATAAAAATAAAAATTACCTTTAAGTTTTTGGACATTAAAGGCCGTGGCCTTAGTAAATACATTAAAGCTCAAATTACTGAAAACCTTACTAGATCACTTTTAATTGCGCTTAACCTTAAACGACAATTCGCAATACATAATTATTCATATATCCCAATACTGAATTAAGGATTTAACAATCTCTCACTTGGGTTACATATGTAACTTTATAATTATACTCTACAAAAATAATTGTATCTACTCAACTTTATTATCACTATCAAAATGTATCTATAATTAATTCAGTCTATCAATCATACCAATATAGGATCAAAGCAGCTTTTATTACAATTGTCATAACTCGAATAATAAATGGTCATTATACCAGTCCAATTTAATGACATGTATATTATGTGGATGTGTAGTATAAAAATTTCATGCCATATAATCTTAACATACTATTTCTAACTAGTCCACCTTCAACTTTAATGAGATCAAACTATACCAAAATCAGGGTGTAAATAAACTAAAATTTTATTTCTGCAGAAAATAATCTTAAATATCTATAAATTAAAATAACTGATAAATGTTTGTATCATAAGAGTATCTAAAATCACAAAGTTCTATTAAAAATGAATATCATGTAAATATACAACACCCATACGAGCAATATACTAATGAAATATTTTAGGCTGCAATCCCTTACTAAGTGGATCTACATTCATGGAGTTTCTACCGATGTGCTTTATAGATAATTGTCAGCTCAAAACTCTTTTTTAACAAATAAGAACTTGATGTCTATATGCTTTAACTTCGTCGAGCTCTTGTTGTTATTAGAATACTACACTGCTGACTTATTATCACAAATTAACTTAAGTGGTCTTTCAATATTATTTACTATGCACAACCCCCTAACAAAATTCTACAATTATATTTCGTGATTGAATGTCTCATAACATACTATGAACTCTACTGTCATTGTAGAAGATGCTATAAGAGACTGATTAGCACTCTTGTAAGAGACAAACCCCAGCTAGTAAATAGATGTAAGCCGACGTAGATTTCGTATAGTATAGCCAATGGTCTCAAGCAGATTTGACTTTTGATATGTGAATATATAGTCTTTTGTTCTTTGTAAGTACCGTAAGACCCGTTTAGTTGTTTTCTAATGGTTTACTCCTAAATTACTTAAATATCAACCCATCGTCATAGTAATGTATGAAATATTCGATCACATACAGCAGAAACACACATCAGACTTTTTACTATTTACACATAAAAAATCTTCTGTATTTTCTTTTCCTCAAAATCACGCATAAGAAATATTATGTATTTTCTTTTCCTCAAAATCATTATTAGGTCATTGGTTCAAATTAAACTTATCTCACTTAAGCACAAAGGTATCACGTGGATTATGCTCTTTTGTGATAATGCAAGAGTACTTCGAGAGCGATCCCAATGTATTTGTATGCCTAAAACAAAATAGATGTTACTAATACCTTTCATATCAAAATTCTTAGTTAGAAATCTCTTGGTTTTGTGTAATGTACAATGTCATCAACATATAAAACCAAAACATATATTTGCTTCTATAAAACTTATGGTATATGTAATTATTGATCAAATTCATCTCAAAATCAAATAAGATGATTACTTGATGAAACTTGAAGTATCATTGTCGAGATGCTTACTTGAGCATATAGAAAGATTTCTTAAGTGTGTAAACCATATTCTTTGTGTCCCCTAAAATAAAGTTTTCTGCCTGCACCAAATAGATCATTTCATCCATGTTACCATTGAAAAATAATATCTTCCATCCATCAAATATAACACAAGATTGAAATGTGCCACCAATGTTATTATAATCCTAAAAGAGTATTTCAAAGATATTAGACAGAAAGTCTCTTTATAGTTAATGCCTTTTTATTTTTATATAAAGTCCTTTGTGATAAAGTGTGTCTTGTATCTTTCCATATTGCCTTTTAAATTCCTCTTGATCTTAAATATTTATTTGCAACCAATAAGTTCACACATTCTGGTAATGAGACAAGATTTCATACGTCATTATCGTTCATGGATTTCATTTCCTCAATTTTGGCATCAGTCTACTTTTGAGAGTTAGAACTTTTCATGACTTGACAAAAATTGATTGAATCATCTTCCATCAATCTAGTGTTCAATTCATGTATTTGGAGAAATACAATGTAGTCATTTGACATTACACTTTTAATTTCTCTAGTGAATTTTTTTAATGGCATATTTTCTTTATATGGTAAAGTTTATTATTCTGAAACAATTTCTTATATGAGGGTTTTCTAACATTGTCTTGATATGCTGTGTCTTGAACAAAGCCAGCAATGAGATCCTAATCAACGCTAATATAACCTATGGGAATATCAACATATTCCTCTTCAAAGATAAAATTCCTGACAACATCTTCCCATTCCCCCACAAACTTGACATCCTTAAAGAACCAGACATTTCCCGATTAAAAATCGACTTAATTGTGATATCATAAAACTTGTACTCACTGGATCTTTTAGAGTATCTAATAAAATAGCAACTTATCGTTCTTGAGTTCAATTTCTTCTCATTAGGCCTATAAGACCTTGCCTGAGCTGGATATTCCCAAACATACAAATACTTTAGACTAGGCTTCTTGCCTGTCCAAAGTTCAAAAAAAGTTTTGTCAATTGCTTTAGTTGGAACTTTGTTAAGGATATATGCTGCAATCTTTAGCGCTTCTCTCTAGAATAATTCTGTCAAAGTAAAATGATACATCATATTCCTTACCATGGCCTTAAGCATTATGTTTCGTCTTTCAACAATACCATTCATAATGGGTGAACTCAGCATAGTGTTTTGTAGGATGATACCGTATTTAACTAAGAACTTAGCAAACAATCATGAAAGTTGTTTACCTGAACTATCATATCTGTCATAGTACTCATTGCCACATCCAAATCTAACTCTTTTGATACTTTTGATGTGTTGGTTATAAACTTTAACCTTAATATTTTTTTTTTTTATGCAGCGGCTATGCTTGTTGCTCTTCCTCAAGTGCTGTGGCGTGGTTGCCACGACGTGGTGGGTAGAGCTTGGTTGCATGAAGTCCTAGCGCTATTAGTAGCTGTTGCTGCCACTGGTCTAAATCCAAATTTTCTAAACTCAAAATTATTTAAATTATGAATTTCTAATATTTTGTAATCATGAAAACAACTACAAATTGTTCTAAATGATTTAAAATAAAGATGCTCTAATACCAATTGTTAGAGAATAATTCGTTGATGAAAACCATCACTAAAATTTAGAAATATTCATGTTATATCGGTAAGAATCAATAAACAAATATACAGAAGTATACTTGAATCCATTATTATTAGTTTCTCTCTAGAGACATGTGGTTTGTTTTCCAAATCAACACGTTATCTTATAGAATCCTTTAACTTTCTCTCTGCACTCTATTTGATGATGGAACGTCATAAGAGAATATAATATTACACGTGATCTAAGGACTATAAACACTTATATAGATAAATTTTCTGTTATTATTAAGTATTCATATTTTAACCCATCATAAAAATAGAATTATCATTAAGTCTCTAGACATTAAAAATTCACGATCTATTATACACATTAAAGCATAAGTTACTGAAAACCTTACTAGATCGCTTTTAATTGAGCTTAACCTTAAATGATAGTTTACAATAAATAATTATTCATATATAAAGCCAATGTTGCATTAAGAATTCAACACAAACGTCTAATCATAAAGTTAGTGCGGAGAGTTTGCCTCTCGTTCGACCTAGTGGGGTTGACATATAATTTAGTTTACCTTAAATTGAATCAAATTTTTTGGTTTGATTTGGTCTGATTTTAATAAGATAACCATTTGATTTTAATATATGAAATGATACTGATCAGTTTTTTAGTTTGGTTCAGTTTGATTTCAATTAAATATGACTTAGTTTGATTTACAAATTGAATTTGGTATTGTTTGATTTTCAAAATTTTCAATATATTAAAAATGAAAAAGATAATTTTTTTTTATAATATATAAATCATAATTGGATATGTATTATAATAGGATTTTCTTTGAAATAATACAATTAAATTAAGATTTAGATTTAGACCCAACAAAAAAAAGTCAAAGTAAAAATGCAAACTGTTGACCTATACGGTTATACGATCTTTTAATTTTAATGATAACAAATTATGGCAAAATAGAAAATGCATCTTTCACAATCTTACTAGCTCTTGAAGGATAAAAATTATTCATACGCGATCAAGTTCAAGGCACTCAATAGACAATAGCACAAAGCTTATCAAGTCAAGGACAATTATTAATGTTATTAGCTTAGATGGTTAGTCTTGTTATATTTCTTCCAAAGCTAGTATAATAAAATATATGCATGATTAAGTATTTAAAAGTTTAAATTATTTTTCATGACATTTTAAATAAATCATTATTTTTATAATATAAAGGTTTTATACTTATAGGAAAAATGGTTTTATGAAATTGGTTGTTTTCAAGTTTATAGACTAAATTAATTTTTTTTTTAAATTTTTTTAAAACTTTGAAATCAGCAAGTATTATTTAAAATTCTGGAAATAGACTTATTTGAAAGATTTTATAAAGTTTTTAACTATAGTATAATTTCATAAAGTTTGGGCCAAACTGTAATATTTGGAACAATAGCGACAAATTGTTTCACTGTAGCGGTAAACTAATTTAGATTAGAATAGTTTATGGAATCAAAGGGTAACCGCTAATTTCAAGTAGTAAACCGTTTGAGTAAACCTTTCTAATTTAAACATAATCAAATAGACAAACAGCGAACCATTTCAAGTGAAGCGATAAATCGATTGTGCCTAAAATATTTATAACAGCTAGTTTCTCTCTCTCAACAATTAATTTTCTTATTAAACTATAAAAACTCAAATTAATCTCATTTCAAAAGTAATTTTCTAATTTCTATTCGGCTTAAACTTGTTTATATAAATTATCTTAAATTTTCATTTGCTTATTTATATGATTTATTGTTGAGTTATAACTTGTCAATATACACTTGTGAGAGTGCAATCGAATTGTAAAGGTTTATTAACACCTTAAATGTCAATTGTAAACATCTTGAAGCTTTGGGTTATAAGGCATAGTTAGTGAAATCTTCAAGGTTAGTTTGATTAGAGGTGTGAATGTTGATCGGTTGCCGAACTATATAAAAATATTGTATTCGTTTTCTCTATCCTTATCTCTTTAAACTTATTTATTAAAATTATTATTATTATTAGTTGCGGTAGTTTTTGGTATTGACCAATTCACTCTTGGGTTGCCTAATTAGAACGTTAAAAACTTATTAACAAATAGTCCTAATAAAACCAAATCAAACCGAAATGAACAATTTTAGCCTAATTAGTTTTTTTTTCCCAAAAAATAAAACTGAAATGGAAATACCATTCACTAATCCCAACAAAGGCAAGTGGATTACACAATTTCTTACTTTTGCAGTGTTACTCTAAAATCTTTAAAAGAAATGCATTTTCTATATTAATTTTCCATCCATTTTTTTATTTGAGACAAACAAAAATTCTCACATTAACTTGTGACATTTTTAAAAAGCAAAAAAAAAATAAAAATCAAGTTTTAGATAAAAGTAAAATTAAAGAGATGAAAAAGTATAAAATAGCCCTTGAAGCTTGAACTAAAACTAAATTTACACGTCCGCCTTCCTTTTCGACCCCATGTGACTCTATAATTAGCGACCTTCACACACTATAATAAACTGCACGTGGTCTAAACAATTTTGCCCAAATGAAATGCATTCTCTTTAAATTAACTCCCTTCTGACACATTTATCTAGTTTTGGGATGTAAGGCAAAGAAAACAACGTACTGACAAATAAAAAATGAAATTCCAATATTTTCTTGCGCTTTGGTAATAAAATCACAAGAGGAATATTAGATTAAATAGCTAAATTCCAACCACAGCTGTGCTGAACTGACTCAAACTAAAAATACCATGACATGTTGAAGAAGTGCAAGACAATTAACTAAATTCTCTGTTCACTGGTAACTATTATGAAATCGAAGCTAGATCAAGTAAAAAATTTCATTTAAATTTAAACTATAACAGTCACAAAATTTTTAAAGGCCACAAACTTAACTAGATTTATGGTGGTTGGTTTAATCTTATCCTTAACTTTTGTCCCTATCTTAATTGTGAAATAAAAATTAGTAATTTTTAACTATAACTTAAAAATAATTAGAAAGTGTGCGCTCTTAATTCACCGGTATCTATGCATCCAAATCGAGTCTTAGCTTGTGTTGCGACTCCTATATTTTTCTTTTACTATTTTATAAAAATTAATGAAGATAGAAATTTGAACTATATTTTTTAAAATTAATTTAAGACAGTATCAGTAGAGTTTTAATTATAAATATATCATTAAAATTGTAACAAACTGAAAAAAAATATAAGACTTTCACTAGGAACCAGAATATTTATCAAACAAATTAGAAGTCTGCTTTAAAATATCACAGCCAAGCCAAACTGACCCCAAACTTCTACCACTTGAAGTGCAGAAGATAGAAGAAGGTGGTGACAAATTCACATGAAAAACTTGCAAGTAGAGACTAACAAGAGAATGATTTTTTATTCCCTCTTTCAAGAAGTTCTTCTTCCAACTCATACAACCATTTATCAGTTGGCACTATTTGTGTTTTTTATTGACCCCCAAGACTTCCTAAGAGGGCATTAGTTTAATAGTTTTTGTAGAGAGGAGAGAGAAAGTGACCATAGTTTTTGGACTTTTTGTATAGAAAGAGAGTGTGAGGGAGAGAGTGAGAGAGAGATTGGGCAAGTTGGTGGTTGTTGGAGTTGTTTTTGCCACCAGTTTTATCTTTTTATGGGACCTTGAAATCCTTCTGTCTCTAAACTCAAGTGGGTCATTCTTTGTTTTCGTTGAGGTCCTACTTGCTATCCCACTTGTTGCTCTTTGCCCTTTCTTCATCTCTCTCTTTTTCTCTTTTCTATGTACTCTTTATCCTAAGAAAGATCCTTTTGTTTTTCTTTGCTTCAATCTTGATATATTTGAGGTTGGTAGTATGAGCTTGGGAATTGTTGTATTGTGTGTTTGATTTGTAAGTCTTTGAAAAGTGGATGTGGTTATAGTATCTTTCAATCAAAGCATCATCTGGGTGGTACTTTCTAATATTGGATGAGCTTTACTGGATATGTTTGCTCCAAATGGTTGATTTGGGGGGAGGGGGGACTCGTTTTGGGTAAGCAAAAAGGACTCTTTTGGATTGCTTTCAACTTTCTATTTTCTTCTGATTTTGATTTGAGTTTGAGGTTTGAGATTTGAGATTTGAGATTTGAGATTTGAGATTTGAGATTTGAGATTTGAGATTGAGATTGAGATTGAGATTGAGATTGAATTTCATGCTTGGTCCAAGACAATGGAGATGTTTATGGCCAGATTTTTATTTCTTTAGCATTCAATACTCTACATTAGCTTTATTGGCATAATATGAAGAATCTTCTCAAGAAGCTCCATATCATGTCTAATCAGTCAGATGATGCAGAAGGGTCTACTTCTTTAAGGGGGAATAATAATAATAATAAGTCAAATGAATTAGCTTCCCTTCATAATCCTGAGCCTAATATTAATAAACCCACTTCAGGTCTTTCAAATTGGTTAAATTCAGTTGTAAATAGAAAGAGTCCAAGTCCACCATCTTCTTCAAATGTTAAAAGGGCGGCGGCTGAGAGAACAGAACCGGTTGATTCCATTAATGTTTCTGGTTCAGATGTTGCTTTAGAGACTAAGCAGCTTGATTCAGAGTCTAATAACTCGAGGGATCCTGATGTTGAAGAGGAGTATCAAATACAATTGGCTTTGGAGTTGAGTGCAAAAGAGGATCCTGAGGCTGTTCAGATTGAGGCTGTTAAGCAAATCAGTTTGGGTTCTTGTGATCCAGAGAACACTCCAGCTGAAGTTGTTGCCTATAGATACTGGGTAAGTTTGACATTTGCCTCTTCATCCACCGGTCTTTGATTCAAGTTTTACCGCACTTTATATCTTGATAGTTATGTTAGAACTTCTTGTGATTCTATCAGGAAAAATGAAAAAAATAACATCTTGTGATTAAAGATTTACTTCACTGCCATTATATTTAGTTTCATTCTTCAGTTTGATCAGTACAGAAATATGTTTGTTTTTAATAAAAAAATATAGTGTAAACCCAAATTCCTGAATGCCTTGCTTGGATGTAGAACCATTTGTTAGGTGGTGGTGTTTTTTTTTTTATTTTTATTTTTTTTTTATTTTTTATTTTTTTAAAAGGAAAGGGGGCTGGCAAACGCAAATACAATTTTTTAACCCCCTTTCCACCCCCAAGAATCGAACCCGGGCTTCCACGGCTTTACAGTGAGCATGGTGACCAACCCGACCACACCCTTGGGGGCTTAAAAAAGGGGGTGCAACACGAGGACTTCTCAAGAGGTCACCCATCTTAGTACTGCTCTCGCCCAAGCACGCTTAACTGCGGAGTTCTGATGGGATCCGGTGCATTAGTGCTGGTATGGTCGCACCCAAGTGGTGTTGTTAGTGTTACTCAACCACTAGATTTAAAAACCTTTCACGATTGTGAAGATTGGGAATCACATGTCCCGTACTTGTTCCTTTCATTGATCAGCTCAAATAATTAATATAAGGACATATCGTTGTCGTTGAAAATCAACTAGCAAGTAAATGCTACTTTTCCAGTCACACTTGGTAAATGATGTTACTAAGTATTGGAATTATTTGTTTGGTTTCCTTTTTTGGCCCATGAATGTCTTTTCTCCTTACACCTCAATTAGAACAAGGCCATTGGTCTTTCCCTTAGAAACTTTAGTATGATTACAATAAAGTGAAGCAACTGATGGGATATGATTACAAGTTTTTCTGTTGGGTTGTAAATTATTCATTAATCTTCTTAACTTAATCACATGTTTACATCTGAAAAGCCAGAGGTCTATATGATTTACTATCTTTGTAGTGTTTACTTGTATGTTTGGCATTGTTTTTTCTTTTTTTTTTTCAGAATTATTTGCTTCATTTTTGTTCCTTTCTAACCTGTCTCATATCGTAGATTTGTCCGTGCTTCACAGAATTACAATTCTCTTAGCTATGATGACAAGATCATGGACGGATTTTATGATCTGCATGGAATCTCTTCTGAGTCCACCTCAGACAGAATGCCGTCCCTTGTTGATCTTCAAGGAACACCTGTCTCAGATAGTGTCATATGGGAAGCAGTTTTGGTCAATAGGGCTGCTGATTCGAATTTGTTGAAACTTGAACAAAAGGTCCTCGAGGTGGCCGTCAAGTCAAGATCGCATTCTCTAGCTTTTGTGGGAATTGACTTGGTGCGAAATCTTGCTGTTTTAGTAGCTGATTACATGGGTGGACCAGTTGGGGATCCTGAAAACATGTCAAGAGCATCACGAAGTCTTAGTTACAGTTTGAAAGCAACTCTTGGTAGCATGGTTTTGCCGCTTGGTTCCGTGACAATTGGTTTGGCTCGTCATCGAGCCTTGTTGTTTAAGGTACATGCTTTACCTTTTTATATATTTCTCCAGGTGAGGAGCTCCAGCTATTTATTTAAACTTGAAATTTTGACCTAATAGACTAGAACCAAAAAAAGGTTAATAGACTAGAACCAAAAAAAGGTTAATGCATTATATTTATCAGAATTAAGACTTGGTTAAGTATTAAATATGGATGAAACTACACATTGGGACTGTTTTCTATTCAAATTCCAATGTGGTAAAGTCAGTCCGTTGGACAGAATTGGTAGTTTGTGCTTCATTGTCTGTTGGGAAGCATGAATGTCAGGTGTGCTGGCGATGGCCTCTGATGAAACCCTCTGCAATCAAATGAGATTAAGGACCTAATTCTGTTTTTGCAGGAAGAAATTCTGAAATGTAGAGACACTGAATGGAAGAGGGGTAAATTGTTTTTCAAATCTGCCTTGCGTTTATATAGTAGTGAGAGTAGAATAAAAGCTTCCCAGGAGGCATCATACTGAAGTAGAATCAGACTCTAGATGTCAGCCTTGTTCAACCACTGATTGGGCTGGTTTGCACTTCAAGCCAAGTTTTCCATTTGTCTGGAATGGTTATGACTCTGACACAAATCCCAAAAATGTAGTAGATCTAGAACTTGGTTATATGTGTTTAAATTAGAAACTTATAATCAACTATGACAGAAATATTTGTTTCCTTGATGAGACTGAAACAACGATGAAAATAGTAATTTGTGCAGTTTTCTTGACAATATTAATAGCTCCATAATAATTTTACAATTTTTCTTTTTTCTTGTTTTATGGAAGTGAATTCCTTTGCACTTGTTTATGTCCATCCATTTCCAGCAAGCCTCTAGTATTCTGCAAAGCATTGGTTAACAATTGCTTGTGATAGGAAATCAACCTAAACCAACTCAAAAGCTTAGGCTTTGTTCTATATTCTAGTGGAGCTCTTAGAAGTAGAATTTATACCATTAGCGCATTTATAATTAAGTACTTTAAGAGCAAGTTTTCAGTTGCTAGGTTATTAATCACATTTTTGCAAAATTGTGTAAATACCTTAAAGATACTGATGTGAGAGAGTTGTGTATGATTTATAAATAATTAAAAAAGTGTGTTTTTTTATTGTTTTCGCTTTTAGTAAAGCTCAAAAATAGCTTTCACAGAAGCTCAAAATTTGAGCTTTTTCGGTAGATATAAAAACTTATTTAAATTTTCATAAAGAGCTTTTAAGTATTAGGAGGCTCTTTTAGCCCATAGAGAAGTTATATCAAACAACCTATTAAGTTGTTATGTCAACAGGTCCAACGGATGGTTAATAGATGTGGGATTCCTCACCAACAACACCAATAGAAGTGGTGGATTAACATGCCAAGTGTAGTATCTACTGAAAATCTGATGCTCACATGATCAGTCTCTTCTTAGAGAGACTCACTACATAAAAGTTTATCTTAATTCAACAAGTAAATTAGAATATATTTCTATGGTGCATTTGATGCGATGTTTCTTATAAGGAAAGGACTTAATGTGAATCTCTTATCTTAACGCAAAACTTCCTTCATAATTTTTTATGAGATTAATTATTATTGATTTACGCTAGAATTTTTTGGTCAAATAATGAATTTATATGTATATCGCATAACAAATATTGTTTATTCATTTTTCTGTTGTTATGAAAAGTTGTTTTCATAAATCCAACTGTCAATAAATTTCCAGAACAAAATTCAAAATCTATCCTAGTTAGAGGGAGTCCACTTGATTTGTAGTTTGGATTTCTCCTGCTTTCTGGTTTTTGTGCCGTTCAGACTTACTGCACTCACCCAGAAGGTGCTGGTTATATAACTTGGGTTATTACAAAGTTGGCTGGTGGACACTGATCCTTCTTTCTTTCATCCTGACTCATATAGAATTCCTAGATTGTTTATACTCTTGTGGCTTGTATTGTTAAATGTGATTGGCTATGGCATTTTGTTACTAAATTATACCTTTTAACTTTGACCTCAAAAATCATAATATTTTAATCTGTATTAATTTATTTTCAATGATACAAAAAGCTTCGTCATTTTATTTATTTGTTAGTCATATCTTGAGTTTTATACATGCACTGTATCTTATAACACTTGTTTATCAAGTTTACCTTAATGTGAACATCATTTCATTAATTGTCTATAGGTTTTGGCTGATAGTGTGGGGATCCCTTGCCGGTTGGTGAAAGGACAGCAATATACAGGTTGTGATGATGTGGCAATGAACTTTGTAAGGATTGATGATGGAAGGTAATTGCTATTACAATTTGAACTAAAAAGTTTCTGCAATGTGAACGAACACTAGGATCTATAGCATTATTCACTCTAGTTAACATGATTTATCATTTATGTGAGTAGGATGCTTTGTTTTCTTTCCAAGTGAAAATTTGTGGTTTTTTTTTTAAAGTGCGTGTCTCTGACTTTGATTATATGAAATTCACAGTCAAGAAATCTTCAATGGGCTTTGTATATCTCTTAAGATTTTACTATGTTGTTCCAATTTCTGTTTTATAATCTAAATGGCCTAACAATGTCATAATTGAGATGATGGAATCCATGATAGCTGTGAACTGTTTGTTTGCTGTTGCAAAACGTTGACCTCTTTTAAAGATGATTAATGAAGGTTAATGTGAATTTCAGGGAGTACATTGTTGATCTAATGGCAGATCCCGGTACTCTTATTCCTTCTGATGCAGTTGGATCACATGTAGAATACAATGACTCTTTCTATTCAGCCAGTCCTTTGTCCAGAGATGTTGACTCGTCTCATGCAGCATCATCCAGCAGCGGGGTTGGCAGCTCATTTGAAGAACATTCTGAATTTGGGACATTTGACAAGAGGTCCAGGTTCAGGAACTCTGCTGCTGTAGCTGGTCGATCTGATGAAACTGGAAAATCTAATGCCTTTTTCAATCTAACTAGGCCGACTAAAGGTGAAGAAGAATTGAAGATTCTTTCGGAGGATAAACATCCTTCTAATAGAGAGATGGCCTTTTTACGAGAGCTTCCCAACAAGCATAATTGTCCTTATGCACATGCAAGATCTCCTTCCTGGACTGAAGGTGTTAGCTCTCCTGCTGCTCTTAGAATGAAAGTGAAAGATGTTTCACAATATATGATTGATGCTGCAAAAGAGAATCCACAATTAGCTCAGAAACTTCATGATGTATTGCTTGAAAGTGGTGTAGTAGCTCCTCCAAACCTGTTTACTGAAATTTATGCTGAGCAATTAGATGCGTCGACAGTTGAGGTCAGGTCCCCAACAGAAACTCAGGATAAAAATAAGCAGGGTACTGGATCCCAAGAAAGAAAGGATCAAGATGATCCAAGTCAAGCTCGTTTTTTGCCTCCTCTACCTCGTCCTAGAGCCCCTTCTAAGGCAACTTCTCGTTTTGATCAACCTGTGGAAGGTCTAGGTTTATGTCATCAATCAGATGTAATGGCAGCAGCTGGACAGCCTGTTTCACCACAGTCTGAAGCAGCACCCATAAAATACCGAAAAGATGTCCCTGTTGCCGCTGCTGCCGCGGCTGCAGCAGCAGCTGTGGTTGCATCTTCAATGGTGGTTGCTGTAGCAAAGTCAACCACTGACTCAAAGCTTGAACTTCCTGTAGCAGCCGCCGCCACTGCTACTGCTGCAGCTATGGTAGCAACAACTGCAGCTGTTGGTAAGCAGTATGAGCAAGGTACTCGGAGTGATGGAGACACAGACTCTGCTGGTTATGAGCCTCGTGGTAGTGGTAGTGGAGGCCGGGAACATAATTATTTGGGGGCTAATTCAGAAGGTGAGAGAGTATCAGATCGATCAGCCAGTAATGATAGCTCAAAATCTGATGTTGGAGATGATGTTGCGGAGTGTGAGATTCCATGGGAGGAAATCACCTTGGGTGAGCGTATCGGACTTGGTATTGACTCGAGAATTATACCATGTATTTCTATTACTCTGTGTCCCTAGATAATCAAGATTCCAGTTATGTTCAGATAACTATTATCTTTTGGTTCATTTTTTGTGTTTACAGGATCTTATGGAGAGGTATATCGTGGGGACTGGCATGGAACTGTGAGTTTTCATTATCTGAACCTAAAAACCACCCTTTATTTTTGTTCAGTCTCATGTCTATGATGGTTCTGATAATATCTATATGCTTTATTTTGAGACCCACTGAAATTTTCTACAAAAGTATTGTACTAGAATGCCAATCAAGTGGGCTCATAATAAGCCATTTTTCTGGTGATGTATATTAAAGATTTTTTCTTTTTGGTTGGACATTTTGAACTAAAATTAATATGATGCAAAGGGTTGATGTCTTTTAGGGGATCTTCCTCCAGTTTTTCAAAAGACTGCTTTTATTGCTTGCTTCTAAAAGCTATTGGGCTTAAAAATGGAAATACAAAACCTAGAAGGACACTAATTGGTATTACTTATCGTAAGAATTCTAATATTGTTAAAAAAAAAATCTTAAAACAAATGGGATTCTAGCATGTTGGATATATGGTCAAAGAATGGGATACCTCAAGAAAAATTGAATGATGAAATGTGTCAAACTGATATGGCATAAAGGGATTGGTTAAAAAGTCAATACAATTATTGTGGGCTAGGTGATGCTTTTGTTCAACTGATCTCTTTGTGCTACATCTTCTTTGTATAGGAATACAGTATAATTTGGAACAAGTATAAGAGATTTTAGGCCAAAAGTTTTTTTATTATGAATTTCATAATGTAATCTCAAATATATTTGTCTTATTAATACATATTGTATAATGTATTTTTTTTTTAATTATTATTTTTTTGGTAGAAGAATTTAGTTTACCCCCCAAATTTACATATTGTAAGCCCTGTTCTTTTAAGGTTCCTTAAGGTGCTGTTTACTTTATAGGAAGTTGCTGTGAAGAGGTTCCTAGACCAAGACTTTTTTGGTGAATCACTTGAAGAATTCAGAAGTGAGGTACAAGTTACTCCTTTATCTTTCTCTTGCTATGCTAGAGATCTACTCATCTCCTCTAATGCAAAACCTGAATAGGTTTTTGTCTCACATCGCTAGTCATGCCATCACCTCATTTGTGTTTGCATTTGGTTATGATATCATTGGAGCAAACATGTCCATGATTCAGAACCCATGATTAATGATTATGCCATGATATATCATTTAACATTTCTCACAATACACATGATGTAATACTGTCGATTTAGCTTATTATTTAGCTCATATGCATTCATTGTTCTCCTTGGTTAACCTTGATTTTTCTCTAGCCAAAAGACTTGGAAAGTAGCTGGTTATTAATTTGTTGAGCCCTAACCTTCTGCTTTATTGTCATACCTCCAATTTGTGTGCCAAAAATATATTATTAGTATTTAGTAATGATACATTGAATTAGATTTCAAGCTCCTTGGAGTCTCACTATCTATTTCATTTTCGATGAACTAAATACTGCAGTTCCTTTCTGGTGAGGAAGGTTGTTACTTACTAATATTCATTTTCAAATTACATTTGTGTTTAAGTAATGAATTTTGAAATCATGGTTAGTTCAATGTTATGCCTCCCATTTGAATTCAAAATGCTACCACTTGCTGTGGTTGTTGCCCAAAAGTAAGTCAAAGAGTATGTATTGACATTGACGAATTGATATTTTTACTTTTTTTTTTTAAGGTGCGAATCATGAAAAGGGTTAGGCATCCCAATGTTGTTCTCTTTATGGGAGCTGTAACTCGTCCTCCAAATCTTTCAATTGTTACAGAGTTTCTTCCTCGGTATGTTTGCATATTTTACCTCTTTTTATATTTTTATTATAATCCTCATTGAATAATTTTCTGAGATTGCTGTGTTGGAATTTTATTCATGGCATTTTATAATGCTCCAGTTGATAGTTGACCACAACTAGTTTTCCTTGGTGAAGCTTTAGCAGATATTAAGTCTTGAAGGATATCCAAATTATCTAATTCATTATCTGTAAATGAGATGATTTCAAAAGAGGCACTTGTAAATGTGCTTTAAACAACAAATCATTTATCATTGGATTAAATATTTCTCTTGGGCTGTATATTCACTTTGTTAGTTGTAATGGTCCTTTTGCACTTGGTATTTTCCGGCATAATTGCTCAAATTTATCTCTCACCATAAAGTATAAAATTCTGTTAGAAGGCGGTGCCTGTGTTTCTTTCATAATTATTAATTTTTTGGTTTTTTATTATTCATTTTTAATTGGAAAGTTTGATTTATGTTTGCAGAGGTAGTTTGTATAGGTTACTTCATCGGCCTAACAATCAACTAGATGAGAGAAGGCGTTTGAGGATGGCCCTTGATGCTGTATGATTCTGTCATTATTGCGTTTACGGTTTCATACCTCTCTGCACAAATGTGCTTTTCTTGGTGTGTTAGCTCACACTAACTTTTCTCCTTTGAATAATTCTACTTTCAGGCTCGGGGAATGAATTACTTGCACAATTGTACCCCAGTAATTGTACATCGTGATTTGAAGTCCCCAAATCTTCTAGTCGATAAAAACTGGGTTGTTAAGGTTGTATTTTATCTCTTTTACACATCTAAAGTCTCATATGCCTAATTTGGTGTGGCATGTAATTTTGTCTGCAGTTTTCCTTTTACACATTTTCTGTAATTTAGGTATGTGATTTTGGGTTATCAAGGATGAAGCACAGCACATTTCTTTCTTCGAGGTCAACTGCAGGGACGGTAAGTCAAGCTAAACAACCAGCTGGACATGTATTTCTTCTTTTTTCTCCTAATTTCATTAAATTAAATTTTTTGTATTTTGTTTCTTGATGGACTGTCTTCTTTGGTGTTTCTGATGGCTGTCTTACATGAAACAAAATCATGTTGCAATTGTGTGCGCATGATGCACATGATTACTGCTTATGATCCTTGTTTAGCAATAACTAGGCCCTAATTGTTTTTCCATCCTGATTGATCACTTTTACATTTCTTCTTTTTTTTGGGGAAGTTTTTGTTTTGTTGATTGCTACACAGGCCTTTGAGGTCACTTTTACCCCGGCTTATAGCTTGACAAATATGTTACCTGCAATGTGGTGCTTGAAGGCACCTGCTAGTCCAGATGAAAAATCTTTTAGTTTGAAAAGCACAGTTGGGATAGATGTTTTAGAGTGAACGCCTTTCATAAACCTTGATGGTTGTAATTCACTAATCTTAAAATGATGATGTTTGAAATGTGGAGGATTACCTATGTTAAAGAGAAACTAGAACTTTGATGATGCCATGTAGTTAATCAACAAATATTCTTATTAAGCGCAAGTGAGAAGTAAAAGCAGATATGAATGTATGTATTACTTCTACGTTTGTTACATGTTGGCCCATGGTTGATATCTTAAAAGTAGGATGTGAAAATCATGCTTGTTTAGTGGTAAATGACGGTATTGCTTTGATATGTCTAATAACTTCAAATTTAAATGCAATTGTCAGTTTGTATCTGTGTGTGTTCTATTGCCAAATTTCAGAAGGGAAAGACTTTATTGATATATTCTTTTGGCATTCTTCAATATCAGAAAGAAATTCCTTGTTGAATTTGCAACCGTATGAATTTGTGAATGCTAAATTATAGTTATTTTCATTTTTATTTTTTGAATATAAAATTTTGAACAAGGTATCAACTTTTCTAGGTGCTTTTAAAGGGAATCATAATCTTACATGTAAGACTGCAGTACAACCATTACGGATTGGGTATATCTGTAGAGATCCTTTGACTCAATTTTCTGACGCATGTTATGACTTTAATAGTTGGGGCATTCTGAAATAATCCGATGTGTTCCAACACAATTATTTTAGGTACTCCTGCAACTTTGTTATGTACTGAAAGAAAACAATTGGATTTAGTAAGACATTGAAGTTGTGAAAATTGAGAGTATCGATGTATGACTTGCATTATGGTTCTCCCTTGAGAATTATCATTTTACTGTGCATTAAAGTAAGTTCATGTTGTGCTACTTTTCTTCAGGCTGAGTGGATGGCTCCGGAAGTTCTCAGAAATGAACCTTCTGATGAAAAGTATGGCTTTCACTTATTTAACTTTATTTTCATCAGACCGTTCACTCATCCTTTGTGATAATCTTATCAATATGCAATGCAGGTGCGATGTTTATAGTTTTGGGGTCATATTATGGGAGCTCTCTACGATGCAGCAACCATGGGGGGGAATGAACCCCATGCAAGTTGTTGGTGCAGTAGGATTTCAACATCGTCGTCTTGACATTCCGGACAATTTGGATCCTGCAGTTGCAGATATAATTAGGAAGTGCTGGCAGACGTGAGTATATTTCAGTTGTTCATTTGTTGCCTCTACATTAAACTTGCTTGATTAGGTACCTATTCTGTTATCAGTAATACGGAAAATCAAAAGCTCAATACTTTTTGGTGACTTACCTTGAACTGGAGTAGGCATTAATACGTTATATTTGCTTAGTAGCTACCATTATTGTAATTACCAAACTTTTAGGTATTCGCATGTTGTTGATGATCTGGTGGATGGTCTATGATGTAAATTCATAAGATGTGCTTGTGTTTCCTCGTCTTTCACTTTTCTGTTCGCTATTCTGCCATTTAGTTTCCGTGCTACACTTATATTCATTTTACATAACTTCAGTAAACCTTCATATAAAATTATGCTGAGACCTATCTTTTTTCACAATGAGGGGTCCTTAAAATTTGTTCCTTAGCAATCCCAACGTTAAATCAAGCTACCTTCTTAAAATTGATTTCAAATTGATTTTTTTTTAACCTGATGGTGAAGTTACCCTCTCATTAACGAAGACATTCAGACCATGAAAAAATGTTTGGAGAAGCTAGAGGTAATCTTGGCTGATAATGGTTCAAGTGCTTTGTTTCGAAGTTGTTTAGGTGTATTGGTGAAGGGAAGGTAGATTGTAGTATATTGAGAAATTGATTATATTTTGGTGGGATAAACAAGAAATGCAGTGAATTATGGTACATATGTACAAAATCTACTCATCTTGAATATATATGGTCTGTACTTGAGTGGTGAAGCTATGACTGGCCTCACATTTAACTTCTCTTAAAAAATATCCCTATTCCTTTGAATCCTGTCCTTTCATATTTGCTTTATCTGAAATAGTTGTTGTTCTCTTCAAATTGATTGATCGATCATGATATGTGCTTGTATCATTTCTTGCCACATTTAGTTGTAAAGCTTATTTCTAATTATTATTTCCAGGAATACTTTTCTGCAAGATGGTGTGGTTTCTTTTTAAGACTGTTTATTTGAAAGTTTCTATCTCTTGCAGCCTCCTCAATTTCTGTGAGTGATCTTCAGTGTGTTATCATCTCTTTGAATCAATATCCAATGTTGATATATGTAAATATTAGATTAGCCTGGCAGCCGTAGACGTACTGTGGAGAAGAAATTTGTGGTGTTATTTTATTGTCGACATGTTAATGTGTATAAAATGTAAATGTATTAGATACATTTGAATCTATCAGGGTGTATTGATGGGCAGAACTGACATTTATCATCTTTTTAACATTGTAGAGATCCGAAAATGAGACCGACATTTACGGAGATCATGGCTGCTCTGAAGCCATTGCAGAAGCCGATAACTAGTTCACAAGTGCCCAGAATGGTGCCATCTGTAAGTAGTGGCCGTGAGACTGGTCAGATATAAAAATTTTTGGCAGACTCAACAGGCTAAATGAGCGAGAGTTTACAGCTGTAAACTAAATCTCGGCTCATTGGTTTGCCTAAAAGCATAGGCAAGTCCTGTACTGTTGGGACAGGAAAAATGTTTGATAGATGATGATGCTGATAACCCAACATGTACTTCAGTTGAGATGATTGCGATTCTTTTTAACATTTCCCATTCTCTTTTGTATTCTTAATTGGTGAAGCATGCTTAGTCTTGTGCATTTGTTTGTAAAAAAAAAAAAAAAAAAAAACAAAACAAAAAAAATCCATATGAAATTTGTTGTAATCAATGTTTTGCACAATGTTTTTGCGTTGCTGTGGTGCTCTTGGGATAGTAATGCTGCAATAACATAACTGGAAGTCGAGGGAGTCAAAACTAGATGGGGCCTAAGTTACTAAATGACTACAAGTCATTTATAGTTCCACAACCAATCACTACTAATAAAAGCACTTTTTCTTGTAACATGCACATGATACAAGCGTTCTTCACTTGTTCTTGTGGATAAGGGAACCATTCTTCATGTTTGCACTTGATGATCACATATAAGGATAAGGCGGGGAACAAAGACCCTCATTGACGTGAGCAAGATATTTTCATTTATAACATCGCATATCTTGATAAGATACAAGATGGCTACTTTCTTGGGATCTCCAGCATTTCTCTCACACCCAATTACAAGAACTCATCAGTTATCTTCATCGTCGCAAGCACCGCCACCACCTCCATCTTCATCAAATCAACCATCACAACCAAAATCTCCAACCCCATTTCCACAACTAAACACTGCTTCATCTGAGCAGCGGACACCAGTTACTGCTAAAGCGCAGCAACAGAAGCCTGCCAAACCAGCCACTGCTGAAAGCACAGATTGGATAGCTTCAAGTTTAACAAGGAGATTTGGACTTGGTGCAGGCCTTGCATGGGCAGCCTTTCTTGCTGTTGGTGTTGTCTCAGAACAAATAAAGACCCGCCTTGAGGTCTCTCAACAAGAAGCAAATACGAGGTGCCCACATCTCTCTTTTTCTGCTAGCTTCATTGAAATATCATATTATTGTTTATGATTAAAATCCTTTGCTTTGCACCTTGAGGCTTCATATATATTTGTGAGACACAAGAAATGGGTGAAATGATAGCATAATTGTGATTGATGAAAACATTTTGTTGTACACAGAAATGTGGAGAAGGAAGAGGAAGTGGTGTTGCCTAATGGCATAAGGTAAATTTGATTCGAACCTCAAACCTCTTATATTGCGTGTGATCAATTGAAACACACATGCTTTTATCATTGTATCACAAATTTACACTTAATAATAATTTGAAACAGATATTATGAATTGAAAGTGGGAGGTGGTGCCACTCCAAAAACTGGAGACTTGGTGGTGATTGATTTGAGGGGAGAATTAGAAGGAAGTGGGCAAATTTTTGTTGATACATTTGGTGGAAACAAGAAGCCATTGGCTCTAGTAATGGGTTCAAGGCCTTACAGTAAGGGAATGTGTGAAGGCATTGAATATGTGTTGAGATCAATGAAAGCAGGAGGTAAAAGGAGAGTTATTATTCCTCCAAATTTAGCATTTGGAGAGAATGGTGCAGATTTAGGTAACGGTATGCAAATTCCTCCATTTGCCACTATTAAGTACATTGTGGAAGTTGACAAAGTTTCCATTGCACCAGCTTGATATTCCATGTCTAATGAAACATTACTAAAAGAATTTGTATTTAATGCATGGTGGTTTCCGTTTCCTATCTTTGAGTCATAAATTATGGGTAATTGACACTCTAGTCCTTGTTGATTTCTTGAAAATCATTCAACTAATCCTCTAGAAGGAATCAAACAAAATTTGAACACCTAAACAACTACTATTAGATCCAACAAAATTTAAACGCTTAACAAAGCAAATAATAAAAATATTCGGTTTTAATAATTTGCACATCCTTATTTTGTTCAGTATTTTATATCCAAACAAACAAACCATGTTTGCAAGATTTGGCGATCTGAAGTTCGTTTGACACCTTAAAAAGAGTAATAATAATGATAATTTAAATCAAAGAAACATATACATGTTTGGCATTTTAGAATTCTCCGCTGCATCTCCATAAAATCAATATGTTGCACTTTTTATATGTTATGATAAAAAGATCTGAAGAAAGAATA
The DNA here is from genome assembly GCA_025617385.1 of Murraya koenigii. NCBI lineage: Eukaryota > Viridiplantae > Streptophyta > Magnoliopsida > Sapindales > Rutaceae > Murraya > Murraya koenigii. The sequence continues at coordinate 13,359,258 of CM046817.1, read as the reverse complement.
ACAAGGTTTAAGAAAGATAACATTGAATATTGTAGAGTAAAAGTTAATTTATTCTAAAATATTTTAGTGTTCATAATTATAATATGCTTTATGATAATTTAGTTCTCTTTTGTAATTGAGGTTGAAACGTTATAAGCTGCTTATCTAATAAGTTTTTACATTTTGACAGCAGCTTTTATCAACCGCTTATAAAATAGGAAATCATTGTTGAATTTTTAATCTAATTTTATTGGATCTTTAATCCAATATTGGACTTATATGTAAATAATTATATATCACAGACTGTTATATAAAGTTAAGTATAACTAAAAACGATCTAATAAAGTTTTTTATAATTTCAGCTTTAATATATCTAATAAGATATAAGCTTTTAATGTGTAGATATTTAAAGACAATTTATATTTCTAGGATAGGTTGGAATAGATATACCTAAAGACAACTAAAAAAATTGTATATATAAATAGTTATGGGCCCTAAGTTACACATATTATTATCATTCTATTCTTTTCTAACTTCCCATCATTGAAAAAAATGCACAGTAAAATTTAAAGGATTCTGTAAGAGAACGTGTTGATCTGGAAGGCTCAAGGATTATGTAAGAAAACGTGTTGATCTGGAAGGTTAACCACTCGACCTTATATAATAATTACGTATCATGAATTCAGGCACACTTCCACATATTCATTCATTGATTCTTTGTGATACAATATGAATGTTTATAGATTATAAATGATGGCTTTTACCAAAAAAATTATTGTTTTAACAAGTATTACCAGAACCTCTTCGTGTCGAATCGCTGAAGATAAATTGATGGTTAAAATAAATATTATGAAATTTCGTATCTCAAATTCGGAATTAAAAAAAATCATTATTTTGGCATTCACTTTCTTGAGAATTTGTGGCCGACACATGGACATTAATTTCCTTAAGCATGTGGTTGGAGTGACACATAGTGGCGGCAAGCAAGCAAAGCGTCAGCCATGGTCGTTGCACTAGGAGGCCGAGTAAGCCGCGACAAGCAAAGCGACCAGCAGCGGGAAGTAACCAAAAAAAAAACTGTTGTTGACAGATTTTCAGGCCAGTACAGGGCTTGGCCGTTGGTCACGCGACCATATGGCTGTGACTGATTTAGAGGGACAGGGCCACAGCATAACGAAGAAATATTAAAAAAAAGTACAGTTTTAAGAATTTGGTGACACGATTTAAAAGTGTTTGAATTTCTCTTAAGTATAAGAGTGTCTAATTATAATATAACCCGATGAATCCGGGGTCGAATCACAGAGAATTTTAAATTTAGTAGTCTATTATTAAATAAAAATTAATAGTAGATAAATAGATTACCTGTCTAAAAAGTACTAAGGCTACGGGATTCACTCTTAGAATTTAAATTATATTCATAATATTCTCTCATATTTATAATTTATATTTTATTTACTAATTAAATATTATGTTATTTAATTCTTAACTAACTAATTTTATATATGAATATGAGAATGGAGTACATAATATGCCACAACTAAATTGGAGTGTCAACATAATATCAAAATATCATATAAATCCAATAAGATTTTAAGTTTATAAATTAATATGACATAAAAATATTCAGCAAATAAAAATACAAAATATTAAATATTAAATAAAATAAACTTTGAACTTACTTGAGAGAGATATTAATTTCATAATTTAAATCCTTGAGTTTCACCCTTTGCCCTAGCTTAATAAATTAGCCACTCATATTGAAAAGAAAAACACTCATTTTATTTGACAAACTTCTAAAATATATTACAAGAAAATTTTAAGAACTTGAAATAATAGAAGAAGAAAATTTAAAAGACTCAGCTTCACCGTTTTCTTTCTCCTCTTTTTCTTTCTCTCATTTCTCTTTTCTTTTTCCTCTCTTTCTTTTCTTTTCTTTCTCTTCTCCTCCTTGCTACTTTTCTCCTCTGCGCTGCTTCTCTTTTTATAATTACAAATAGAGGCACTATTTATTATTATATTATTATACTATTATATATTATATATAATTGAGAGAGAGATTGAGTGTCGTGCACTCAATCTTTTTATCTCTATTTTTTTAATATAATATATATTATTTATTTATTATTACAAAGCAGCTCTTTCTTTTTTTTTTTATCTCTCATTTTCCAGTTCTGATCTCCCTTCATTCTCAAAATATACCTACAATAACAAAATATAACAATTAAGATAAAAATTAACATAGTAAAATATAATTTACATAAAATTACATATAATGAACATTAAGATAAAATATAAGCTATATACACATTAATTAATACTTTAAGTGAGAAAATAATAATTTAAACCTTTATAAAATATACACTTTCTAGTATTAATTATTCGGTTTGAGTTGACCGACTTGGTCCAACCTTGACCCAATAAAGGTTTTGGATAAATTGTTGACCGTTGATAAGAATTTGACCAATTGTTTTTTAAACAAAAATTTTAATACAATTTTAAATTTAAATATTGATGTGCTTATATATATGAATTAATTGAAACAATATGTTATCAAAGTGACATCTCTTATAGAAATTAATCTCTTTTTCATATATAAACGATTGTGTTTACGTGATTTCTGCAAATATTGATTGACCCAAATGAAGGTCAAAATTTGACAAAGTTGTATGTGTACTTATGGCAATAAGCACAAGATGATTATCCAATTTTACATATGAACAATTAATTGACCTAAAAAAATTTATTGTTAGATATGTTCTTATTATCAGTGTTTGGTTACTTCACTAATATATCACTTACAAGTTAATATTTTGTCCAAAAATAAAATATTAATGGAGTGTTCAGTATCTTTAGATGAGTTTTATCTATATTTGAATTTATTTTTGTTTTGAGACTAATATGAACTTGTGTTATTTGTTTGTTATTCTTTGATTTAATTATGACTTCTGCTAATTTTATTACCAACATCAATTTTATTTTTATACTAAATGACTCTAACTTCAAGTCTCAGAAAGACCTTTTAATATTTCTCACAGTCATAGATCTCGATCTTGCATTAAAGATTGATTGTACCCCACCTCTTATGGATGAGAATATTCTCAAAGAAAGGAGGGATATGAAAAGGTGGAAGAAATCAAATAAAATGTGCATAATAATCATGAACAAGGACATTTCGATAGCATTAAGAGGTTTTATGTTTGAAAAAATAACTATGCCTAAAGAGGTTTTATGTTTTAGGTTTGTCAACAATGAAACGACAGAAATAAGTGTGCTCTTGACAAGTCTAATTTTAATGAGGTATGAGTAAGGATAGCAATGTTTGGGTCCGAGTTCGGGTTTGGGTTTGGCCTTTCTGGTTCCGGATCCGGACGACATTTTTCTGTACCGGCCTGGGTTTTACTTGGAAAAATTTGGGTTTCCAGATTCCGGGTTTTGAACTAGGATTGCTTAACATTTTGAATTGTGGATTGAAATTTGAAGTGCAAAACTTATGTTTGCTGTTCAAAAGATAAATAAACTTGTTCTGAAAATAATCAAATACAAATCATAACATATCTAGGTTCTAAAAAAAAAAAAATACAAATATAGAATTTAAAATTCAAAATTTCACAAATTTATAAACATCCAGAAATACAAATTCATAATATAAATTTCCAAACTTCAAACCACTAGTCTAAATACTAAACTCTTAATCATTTATTTCATTTGACTGTTTCTCACTGATCAAACTTTCATCAATCAAATGTTATGTAAAAAGTATTGCTTCCACCGGAATTCCATCTAAAACAAATGCATAAATCATAAACATAATGAGCTACTGCTGTTCAATCTAATTCTACTTCAACTGCTGTATCACCATTATTTTTTACTTCTGTTCTGACCCTCACACACTCAATTTGATCACTCTTTTCAGTGACATCCAAATCGATTCTTTGTTAACTTTCCATTATGAATTTGTCACCCTACAAAGATTATGTTAAAATATAATTAGTTCTTTTCCTAATTAACAATCAATCCAACAGCTTCTTCCATTTTATATGCTATTTTTAACAGTAAAAACTATACATATTTTGAAGTATAACAAAGCATAAATATTAAATCAAATGACAACTTCTTTAATTTTCTATTCTATTAACATCAACAAACAAATAAGTCAAAATAAAGAAATTTCAAACAATAAAATAAAACATAACAGAGCATAGATATCAAATCAAAGCATAATAGAGAATAAATTGCAAATAGGGAAGCATAAATATACATATTTTTAAGCATAACAAATAAACAGAGCATAGATATTAAATCAATTAACAATTTCTTCCATTTCTATTCTATTAACAGCAACAAAAAAATAATAATAATAAAATGAAAGCATAACAGAGCATAAATTGTAAAGAAGGAAGCCGAAACTCACTATTTTGAAGCATAATAAAGCTTATATATCAAATCAATTAACAACTTCTTCCATTTATATTCTATTTAACAGCTACAAAAAAATAATTCAAAAATAAATAAACTATAAATTAAAAAAATCAAAATATAACAGAGCATAAATTGTAAAGGAAAGCCAAAACTCACTATTTAGTATGAGGTGGCTTTCAATATAGCCATATAAGGTAGCTTTCAACACAGCTGCGACAGAGAAGGCTAGTGATGAACTGATGATAACGAGATGAAGTGATGAACACAGCTGCGCTGCGAAAATGATGATTGGTAAGGTGATGACTGATGACGATGGTGATTTGAAAGAGAGAATTAGAGAAAAAGAGCCAAAGAGAGAAGATTGAGAGAGGAAATAGAGGTTGCGGTAGTGAGCGTGATTAACTTACACAACTAGGGCTTCTTTTATATATATATATTAAATAATTTCTAAAAAATTAATATGAAAATTAAAAGTCAGGATCCGGGTTGCAGATATGCAGGTTTACCTAAACCCACATCTAGACCCTAACATATAAGAGCAAGGACAATGGCAAAAAAAAGAAGAATGATAAGGAAGCTGCATATACAGTGCCTCAAAGAAAACAAAAAAAGAAGTCAGGTGATCTGAAAAACACTAGTTATTTTTTCTGTAGGGCTGAAGGGCATGAATTGGTTTATTCAGAGGGTAATTTAAAAACTATACCTAAACACACATGGTGAATAGATTTAGGTGCAACAACTCACATCAATGTGTCTATAAAAGAGTGCCTGAATTATCGCAAGCCTAGTAATTGTAAAAGATACATCTATGTGGGTGATGGCAAAATAGTAAAAATTGAAGTAATTGAAAAAATTAGAGACTAAATTTTATTTGGATCTTAATGAAACATTTATTTGTTTCATCTTTTGGACGGAATTTGATTTTTATTTTCGCTTTAGATAAATTTGGTTATTCTTATTCATTTAGAAATGAAAAATTCAATTTGTTTTACGATTCAAAGGACCCTTTTGGAATTCTTTTTTAGGAGGCTCTAAAGTAATTTTAAAAAGCTAAAAGTTAATTTTGGTGTTTGGTAAATTTTTTAGAAATCACTTTTGTCAAAATCACTCCATCCTACAACAGATTTTGAAAAGTAGAGAATGAATAGAATGAATAGTTTTTCAAAATTTGATTTTAAAAATCATTTTTAAATTTAATACAATTCCATATATATTATAAAAATATAAGATTATTATTTTTTATTAGGAAATAAAATCATTAACTTTAAAACGATTATTATTATTAATTACATTGAGAGGAAAAAATAAAAAATAAAATTAATAATATAAAATATTCATTTTAATTGCGATATATGTGATATACTTAATCATGCCAGTTGGCTTTGGTTATACCGGTCATAGTGAAAGACATTACTGCCTGACATAATGAGGGCTTAGCATCATATCTATTAGAATGAGACTCCCCTCTAGTATTTGTAGGTCGTCTTAACTCAATGTCGACAGAAAGTGAATCCAAGTTATTTAATGGACGGTCTTGCCACGTTGTTGAAAGAAGGATTATTATCTTCTGACACAACGTTTTCTTGGCACCATATTTAATGGAGGATAGTTACCCTCTAACACAATGAGCGCTTTATATTATATTTATTAGAGTGAGACTTATGAGGAGTGGAAATCTCATTTTATGATTTAATTGGTATTAAAAATTAATATTAAGTTCACAGTACATTATTGAATGTGGATCTAGAGATTCAAACGCTTTATTTATATAGTTTAATATTTAATTTATTCCCACATTTTAATTTAAATTTTAGGATAAAATAAATTCAAACCTTCATCGCAAGTCAGTTTACCCAATTAGGAAAGTAACCCTAAGCACATTTAAAAAATTTACCTCTATGTGGGATTGACACTTATTGCCATTAATCTATACTACAATATATTCGTGCACTTACAAATTCAATTAAGTTTACATAACAAATTACAAGATGCGTCTTATCACAAAGGGCTTTACACAGAAATAAGGCATCGACTATAAAATGACTTTCTCTCCAGTTTCTTTAAAAGACACTTTCAAGATTAAAATGCATTAGTGGCACATTTTAATCTTAAGCTACACCAGATGGATGTGAAGACATCATTTCTCAATAGTGACATTAATGAGACAATCTATATGGTGCAACCATAAAAATATGTCAGGTGATCTAAAGAATATAGTTTATAAACTTAAAAAATTCTTCCATGGACTCAAGTAAGCATCTCAGCAATAATATTTTAAGTTTCATCAAATGATCATCTCATTCATTTTTTATATGATTTTAGTTGATGACTACATGTACTATAAGTTATTTGGGAGTAAATATATTTTTCTGATTTTATATGTCAATGACAGTTAAATTGCTAGAAATGATATAGGCTTATTGCACGAAACTAAGAGATTTCTAATTAAGAACTTTTAGATGAAAGATTTTGGCGACACCACTTTTATGTTAGGCATATAGATACACCAAGATCGTTCCTGGGGTATTCTTGGATTAACAAAAGAGTTATATCAAAAAGATTCTCAAGAGATATGATTTACAAGATTACAAATCAGATGATACATATGTGACTAAAAGAGATAAGTTTAGTTTTAGTCAGAGCCTTAAGAATGATTTTGAGAAAATGAAAATGCAGAAGATTCTTTATGTGTCAGTAATACGACGTCTGATGTATGCTTAGGCTTCTGTGTGACCAGATATAGCATACGTTACTAGGATGTTAGTTAAAAATTTAAGTAATCCAAAAGTAGACTATTGAAAAGAAGTCAAATTGCGATACTTACAGAGAACAAAAAAATTACATGCTCACGTATCGGAGGTCATATCAGCTTGAGATCATTTGTTATATTGACTTCGATTTTGTTAAATTATAAGATAGTATGAAGTCCACAACAGACTACATTTATCTACTAGTGGGTGGTGTTAACTCTTAGAAGAGTGCTAAACAATCTCTTATAACCTTTTTTATAATGACAACGGAATTTATAGCACCTTCTAAACCATCCAATCACGGAATATAACTACGAAATTTTGTCACACATGCAGTATATGGTATTGATAGACTACTCATAAGTACACCTTCTAATTCAACAGTGATGTATTATAATAATAATAGGAGCTCGGCGAAGTTGAAATATATAGGCATCAAGTTCTTAGTTATTAAAGAAAGAGTTCATAGTAGATAGTTGTCTATAAAACACGTCGGCACAAACTCTATGATTGCGAATCTGCTTACTAAAGGATTGCTACTTAAAATTTTTTATGAGCACACTTGTAACACCCCAAACTGACCTATGAAAACATAAGAGAAACTTGGAATATAACCTCACATCATCATATTTATCACTATACAACCAAAATATAATAAGCTAACAAATAACCCTCTAAAAAATCATTTTTAAATATAAAAAGAACTAGATTAATCTCAAGGTTCTCAGCAAAACTTCTACATTCTAAGACCAAATACCACATTCCTAATTAATCTGCAAAATGTTAGAGACGAGGGTTGAGTCGTCAACTTAGTAAGCAAATCCATTCACAACATTAAAAATATTAATCATAATACATTAAATATTACAATAATTACTTTATCATTGGCATAAGTGATGGATTCATTATAAGCATTTAAATAACCAAAAATTTCTAAAAACATGTAAACATAAAACACAGTTAGTTCATGCTTCGAAGTTCTTATCATCGTTTAGGGTACTGCACCATGCATTGTTCATAACATAACATCATATGTGCACAACATTATTGTCATCCAGCTAGCTGGCCATAACTTAATATAACATCATATACAATACTCTGGACAGTGAGCCAAAATATTTGAATCCATCTCACATACTTTTTCTCAAATAATATTTGAAAGTCCTAAAATAACATTTAATATTCTCTTTATTTGAACCTTTTGATAGAATCCTTTAAGAAAAAACATTTATTTTGAAAGAAATTTCTTAACAAGATTCATTAAAACACATTTAAAAGATAGTTTTGATTTAAGTAAATACTTTATATTAATATTTTTTTAAGATGATTTTACATTTTGAAATTCATTTGGTTACAAAAACAAACTAATTCCATTTTTACATAATCTTTATATCTTATACATGTTTTATTATCTAGTATATCATGCATGAATCTACTTAATTAGAACCGTAACGACAAAATATGAGAAACTCATTCACTATCCCGGACTCATCCATGTCCTAAAATCATAATGTAAATATTCTTATCAGTAGCATATCAATCTTGACATCAAAGATAACCTCAAACATCATTAATCCATAAATTAAACATAGACGTTACCATCCTATACTTGCTGATTTTAAACAACCTATATATATGTTGGAATTTCATGAAAATTTATAGAGCTATTGTGCACAAGTGCAGCATTTCATATAAAAATTCACAAGAACCAACACAAGTGATGAACATTTTTGAAAACTGACTTTTGGCAAAAACCAGAAAACTGTCCAGCAATAACCAAAACAAAGGTTCACAACTTTAAAAATTTACAAAATATTCATTAAGACTCAAAAAATTTAGAATTTATAGACTTATGAAACTAATTTTAAACTATTATTATTTTAAGTATAACAAACCTGTCTAGAATTTCCAAATATGCTATTACCTAATTCAAAAATTCATATATTTGGTTACACATATCCAAAAATAGAAATTCTAGTTTTGCCAAAAAGAAGAGGCAATTGCATAAAAATTATTAAGGCATTTAATGATCACAAAGTAACCCTAATTAGCTCCCAATTTAGCCTCTGAAATTTTTTTAAAAAAAAAAAACAGTCTTAAGAACTGCAGCACCAAACTTTGATATTTTTATTTATTTTTTATAAAAGGCTAAAAATAACAAAATTAATTGTACAAAAATTAGACATATTGAAATACTATTATAAAATTTCCTATACTATATGGCAGCAAATTGGGTTACCAAATAAATTATAGAATTGAGAACTACTGTTAAAAATTAAAATTTCCCAACACTAGTATTGCAATTTTGAAAAATCATAATAATTCTTGCTTTAAGAATTTTTGAACATGAAACATATCAGAAAAAAGCTCAGGAAATTTAGTTTAAAACCATATAATTAGTTTCACTTGATTATGGGTAAATGAAATGATATTCAGTATAATATCCACATTGTTCGCAGCATCTCGGGATTACTAACAATATATTCTCATCAATTTCAAGAGTTAACAATGTGCCAATAATTATCAATCAACCAACCAGCAAAATAGAGCATATTCATAGATTAAACAAATAATACCTCAAGAGTTTAGCCTCCTTCTTACAAAAGCAAAGCCAGCCGAAAACAAAGTAAAGGACCCTAAGCAAATTTCTTCCAAAATCAAAAGAAAACAAAACTTTTTCTTCTTCTTCTTCTTCCTTTCAATGAAAATATTTTCTCTTCTCCTTTCTCCTTGTTTTTTAACCATAAAACTAAAAAAAGAGATAAGAGTTTTCACTTTTTAACATAATAAAGAGAAATTAGTGGATAAGATAAGATTACTATTCTCCTTTTTGTTTTAACACTACTTTGATGACACTTGTTTACAAAACTAACTTTGTTTTAAAATAAAATAAATAATGTAAAGGTAAATAAAATCAAATAATGGGTATTACAGCACTGCTTGTATGAATATCATGTTATTAAAGGATATTCATTTTTAGTGAGAGTTTATAATATAGACATTTTTTGAGTTGTTTTAGTTTATGGACAATTACAATTATTTTCTTCATAAATAAAGTTTTAGTTTATTCACACTCTGATTTTGGTATGGTTTAATCTCATTAAGTTTTAAGGTGGACCAGTTGGAAATAGGTGTGTTAAGTTTACATTGCATGGAATTTCTCTGCTATACATTCACATTATAAATCATATCATTTAGTTATATTAACATAATGACCATTGATGAGTCGAGTTACGATAATTGTAACGAAGACCGTTTTGTTCCTATGTTAATATGATTGGTAGACTAGATTTGTTATAGGTATATTTCGGTAATAATAGTAAGGTTGAGCTCATACGGTTATTTTTGCAAAGTATATTTATAAGGCTACACATATAGCCTAAGTGAGAGATTGTTGGATTTTTAATTCGACGTTGTTAGATCTTTAATTCAGTATTGGACTTACATATTAATTTTAGTATATTTTAGGGTGTATAAGATGAAAGCGCAAAGCCTACTAAGAATAATAAATTCGTTTTGTTAGGATATAAGGTGCCTTGTTTATTCGAAGTGTACAGGGTTATTTTGATCTTTATAGAAGTGAAAGAAATAGTGAAAAAGAGATGAAGATGATGATATGTTTTGATATGGGCTTAGAGAGTTTGAAAAGACACTTTGGGCCTACAAAACAAAAAAAGACGATCAGAGGTGGAGCCAAGTGTAGCTAACGACCACACTCTGAGGCTTAAGTCAGAGTTGGGTTATCTCAAGGTTGAGAACTTGCAAGCTCTCATTAATAGTAGCTGAAGGTTGAAGAAAACCTCAACACCCTTTTGTGTGTACGTGAGTTTTCCTCATGAAAATAAAACCTGAATATATTTATATAGAGTACCTATGTTACCTGGCCACATGGCACTATTTCATTGGCATTCCTTGCTGTTGTGGCAAAGATATTTTTATCTTTTACTATGTGACCATTTGAGAGTAAAGGGATGGTCCTGTGTACCTTTACTGAGGCTGTCAGGAATTTGCAAACATGGCATGAGATAATGAGTGGTTCTGACTGTCCTAGTAACTACCATTTTTTGCCTATCTACAGGCAAAACATTTTATTATCTAGAAGTTATCTAATAAAGTTTTTCTATAACTTAGGCTTTAACCTATCTAATAGAGTGTGAGCTTTTAATGTATAGATACTTAAAGGTAGTTTCTATTTATACAATAGGCTAAAATAGGAATACCTAAAGTCAATGAAAAAAGTCTATATAAGTTGTTATGGCCTTTAGGTCACATATATTATTATCGTTCTATTCTCTTTTTACATCCCATCATTAGAGACAGTGCACAGAGAAGTTTAAAAGATATGTATTGATCTGGAGGCCAATTGATGGCTTTCACCAAAGGATTTATTATTCTAACAACTACACCTTTTGAATATTCTTATTGTATTCTAAATATTTTAACAAAAGTATAATTATATCTTATTTTTCCATAAATCAATAGTATATAAATAAAAGATAATTTAAATTTACATCTATTTTGGTCATTATATAAAAAATATTTTCGAAAAAATAAAAAAAATCATTGATGAGTATGTGTATGTGTGTGTGTGTGTGTGTGTGTGTGTTGACGATTTAATTGAATTTGATATTTTTCTTTTTAAAAATGGACATTGTTCTGGAACCTGGCCTTTAAATGTTAATTTTTAATTCAAATACATGTGATACATGTTGATATTGTGATTCGAATCAGAATTCAAATATTAAGATCTCTAATATTATTGTTATCTTAATATTGTTCAAAACTTTATACCAACATTCGAAAATTTACATCAATTAGCCAGGAGACCTATAAATTAATATAGCATATGTTTGTTTTTATTTAGCCAAACAATAATTTTATCCCTGTATATCCATATGAGCAAGTTTAAACATGAAAGCTCTTATTTTCCAAGACAAGAGATTTTATCATCTTAATTAGATTGTACTCACAATTTTATTAGTTTGATAAAAAGTACAATATAATAATGTGAACGAGAAGTATTTTCATTCAAACTCATTTAGTTATGTCATATCTGTCTGTATAAGAGTTTATGATTATTTGACACTCAATAGTCTTACTTTTCTTTTTCAATTATTACAATACATATTACAAAATGAAATTTATTAGGAATTTGTATCGATAAGCTTATAATATAGCTAAGAAGTCTACTGCACAAAACTCCCAAATCTACATCAACTAAAAAGAATAGCTCTCTCCCTATATTAAGAGATATGTTTGTACCAATTTATATTGTATTAATTGATGCAATATGGTTTCATTGGAATAAAAATAATAAAATTAAATCATGTGGATCCAGATATATTTTCATCCAACTAATATGTAGTTAGAGATTATAGATCTATTATTGCTATTTTGAAAAAAATTAAAACAATAATGATATATGTCTAACTTGATTTACAAAACTTTCTTGTATAATTTGAGGTGTAGATTATTATATGATATGAAGGCATTGGTTGAAAAATAAATGTAGTTAAAATTAATAATTATATAAGTCATGAGGTTTTCAACCATCCAGTCATTTTATATCATTTATATCTCATAATTTCATTAATGAAAAGCATTTATGAGATCGATTAAATTTAATATTAAAATACTAGTATAGTAGCGTACCATTGAATTGTCTATTACTTTATACGGAGGTCCCAAAATGATGAGAATCATCAAGGAAATACAGTTAAAGCGCCAACTAACCCTTTATCAATATGTTAGTTAAGTCTTTTTGTTATGTTTTAAGTTTGTCAATGCCTAGCATTAATAATGGTGCGTCGGTGAAGACTTTGAAATAATCATTTGACAAAACTGGGTTAATAAACTGGGTTAATCAAGACTTTTAAGGCATCATTTTGACAAACTTATATTTAGAGGTTATTCCAATATATCCATATATATTTTAGGATCTTGGGTTTCTAATTAGCCTATTTAAACTCAACAACCTTGCTATGTAAGGGAGAATTTTCGAGATTAATATTATTTTGAATTTGAAAAATCATTCTTACTTTGGTTCTTTTAAGAATTAGTGAACTTATCAAAAATTCACATTCTTGTGGCTTTCCAATCTAGACTTATCACTCATATTCTCATCTACATCTTGAGTATAACTTTAATATCATTCTTTATACCTTTGATTCATGTTTTTCTTTAAACATTTGGTCAATGTTTTTGTTTGGGTTAAAATCTGTTTAGAACTTTCTTAGGTAATTGAAACTTCAAGTGTGGGTTTCAATGTCTAAATATAGGGTTAACATCACAAAATCTATTCGATTTCCTATCATTGGTCAAGGCTTTTGAGAAAAAGGATATGTTATCCATTTATTCTCCTTTCAAAGCGATCCATTGTGTGTCACATCGTCTCAGTCAAAGAAGGTAAGAAGGAGTATACTCAATAGAAAGTGAACTCAGACCTTGTCTTTTATGATGAGGGGGAATGAAATAACAAGAACCAAGTCGGAAAGCAAAAGGACAAAGCATATGTAGCTCCTGATATAGGGTTAAAAAAAAAAAGCATTGAGAAAGGTCAAGCAGATATGTTTTATTAAAAGATTTTATGAAATGATTAATGGTCCTCATTTATGTTACGTCTTGCATCGTGTTCATGTGTGTTTATTGAGCTTTCTTTACTTCAGCCCTATGCACTTTGCTTCAATTTATAAAAGAGGGAGACCGTTAACTTAGTCTTGAGAGTAAAAAGCGAGAGTAAGTGATATGAACGATAGTCTTTCGTACGTTCACACAAACTACTAGAAAATGGCGAGATATTTAGATCATTAATGAAAGAAAGACCAATGAGGAGCTATATAGAGGATAAGAGAAGGAAAAGTATGAGGAGTCAGTTTTCTTTGAAGATCGAGGAAGAAATCAAACACCAAGCATCATGACAACATCTAAAGGTCACTTTTGGATTCTTAAATATGGGACAAAGAAGAGCACATAGGAATGTTGACCACTACATAAGTCACTAGTAGCTGAGAGAAAATGAACAACATCTTATATAGGTTGGGTAGAGCTTGAAAAAGTGAGCTCCTATCAAAGAAACCCATTATACGTTAGCTTAGATAGCTAATGTTTTTTAGCTTGCTGTTTAGTTGTAGCGCACCTTTCCTTCTAAAGAAGTAAAGTGTAATGATTCATACTACCGAAAAAATTTTAGTAACCTAATTGGTAGGCAATAAAGTCTGCCAATAGGCGCAAGCAAGCGAAGCGGATCACATAGATAAGCCCCTACCACCAGCTAGCAGATAGTTAGGGCGAGCAAAGTGTGAAGGGACGAAAATGAGAGAAATGATGGGTCACCTGCCGATCTGTGATTAAACAAAATTATACCTGAAAAATGGGATACATATAGACCAGCACAAAAGACATCCTATCAATCTACGTTCATTGATGAGACAACGACATAGAGATGAAAGCATACCCTTTATCACCCCTCTTGTCACTTAAAAGGAAATAAGAGATATAAACTTTGGAATTTAGTGGAATCGAGTAGCGAATGCACTTGTGGTGATGTGATTAGTCCTATAATGGTAATAGGATAGGCAAGACTTGCGGTGATGATTCCAACTGTGGTGATGTGATTATATCTGTTCAAATGCTGGCAAGAATTGCCTATTTTTTTACTTGAATTATGTGATCATATAAGCTATGATTTTGAAATAACGATTTATTTTCACATGAGAGGTAGTCCTTATCTACAGAATAAATGGCCACCTTGCATCCTTGTAATTGTTGAGGAAAAATTCATCTTTTCTAATAAAGGGCAACAATGAATGAGTGCAGAGAAAATCCCAACTGACATCAACACCTTAAGCTCTAGGGGAATAAACATAAAAGCAAGACCGAGAAAAACAAGGCTCGACAAAGTTAAGCCATACATCCTCTTTTTATATAACATAATATACATTTATCCTTCTATATTAGTACATAATTTTTACTTTTCTGTTTTTGAAAAATGAAATTATAAATTTGATGAAAAAGTGCCACGGCATTTACAAGAGGGAATTCACGGCTATCTTGTGGTTAACAAGATAAGTCATCCTTTTTGGTTAGCTCGTCTAATTTTATAATTTTGTAGTAAAGAGTTCGAATTGAAAGAGTTCCTGTCCAGACCAGTCATATCAGTCTGTAATTACGAACAACAATACCCAACACTAAGGCGATAAACATAGTTATGCCAGAGTACATATTTTAAATGAAGCTTTCCTTCTCTTGTTGGTACATTACGGGTTCAACCATTATTTTCGCGAAAGAATCATTCAATTCCTCAACCCATATTTTCCTTATTAATTAAATATTAATTAAAGGATAACAGGGGTTCTTCGCTTTTCCATCATGTCTTTCTTACTTGCTACCATCCAAAATTTCTAGAAAACAATTCCTCCTTCAAGTTCAATTATGCTAGAGCCATAACTAGTATAATAGCTCCAAGTATTATTGACAAGGCTACCATGTATTTGTTTTTCCTATTGGATAAAAAAAAGCCCTATATATTCCTATGGGTTCTACAAGCGAATCTGACCAGTTCCACTCGCTGTTACACCAACTCAAGACTAGTTTCAATAGATATCATAACAGGGTGATAGGTCGTGTATTTGCAAGCCCCACTCTTGATTTCGAAGAGGCCAAATGCAGATGATTTCAATCATTCATATAAGGCTAATGAATCAAAACTATACTTAACAAGACTGAATCAAAACATGGGCAGTCTATTCCAAAGAAAGGTTTCGAAGGCATAAGCACATAGATCACTAAGCGCTAAGCCAATTCCATTTGAAGTCTTACCCATAAGAAGATTGATCTTTACAAAATTCTTGCGAACTTATTATATTTTTGCCTTTTTCGAGTAATTTTGACAATGCAGACTTGTTTGCAGCATCTATAACCATATGTTTGTGTACTCAATTTCTTTTATTTGAATTTATGCCGATTGGATCGTATCACTAGATAGATGCCATGGTAGTGCTTTTGGTCAAGCACCACCCCCCTTAAGTTAAATTCGGGTTCAAATCTTTCCTTCTGAACTCCTATCGAAGTACCTTACTCTCTATTTGAAACAAGTTACATCTTCCTAGTCTTTCGGTAGCGTATGACCATAAACCCTCTCCTTACCGACCAAATAACTCCGTACCTGACCTTATTTTCTATTAAATTCACTATACTCCTCGGTCATAGCCTTACTAGCTGTTAGTCTTCTTCCAAATATATCTCCATATCTTTCAAACTTGCTCACTTCGTTGTTGTGCCAGAATGAAATAAGGGAATGAAAGGCCACTTTGTGCTTGATGCTCTTTACCCTCCCCATATTGATGGCTCTACTGTCTTGGGGAGTGTTGAAGCTTTCTTTTTATCCAAAGTTTTCTTTTTCTTGGTCATCAATACGACCCATCCTTAATAAAACTGATCTTATTCTCTGAACAATTAAAATTTCATACTTCTGTTGGATCCTCTCTATCTTCTGATCAAGCTTGTGTACGTAGATGTTGCCTATTAAGGCTAATAGTAGTACATTGTGCGGGATAGAGAAATGGCCCTTCTCACCTCCTACGAGTCGTCCGACGAAAATGAATTTTTGAATGGGTAAAAGAACTTGGGATCGTCGATCAGTTCTTTAAAGATTGGGATGAGTTGATGTCGGTCAATAGTGTGAAAACACTTCGCATCAATATTGCTTGTTCCTTTGTAAGGCAAGAAGTGAAGAAAGCATTGGTAGCATGTGTCGGTGAATTCCTAACTCTTCCAAGTGTAATGGAGACCCTAATTTTATAACGAATGACCATCTGGAAGTGGAAAGAAAGTAAGTAGAGCTGCTGAAAGAGATTAAAGCTGCAATAATGCCATGGATGTTATTAGCTTATTCAAGCCTCACTCGACTCTATCTAGCCATTCGTGGTTAACATTTAGGAAGAAAACCTTTAGCATTGTCGTATGCGACTTTCTTACTAAGCTTTTAGTAAAGCAATCCCTTGCTTCTTGCCGCAAGTCTTTCCTTCAACCCTAGGTCTGAATATTTGATTTAAGCTCAAAATGGCAATAGATATTCAATTCAATAGAAGACGATGCTCGTCGGCCCTTGCCTTCTTCCTTAACATTTGTGCCGCCTTCCTCATAGAAGCCGCTGAGTTGACCCAGAAGGCCGAATTCTATAGTAGAGAATGCTGTAATAATAATTGAGTCATAAGAGACTTTATTAAGTATTGCAAAAGAAATGGCCTGCTGATAGAGATGGGCGGGGAGGCGATACTTGTTATCAGCTCAAAAAGGCGCCTGGCTCGTAAGCTGGCCTCCTTAAAAACCTATTACTTAATAAGAATTTGTACACGCGATATGTCCCAGATCGCTAAGTAGAAGCTTACAATTCCTCCATAGTATAAGGGTCACATGCATGTACTGTTGGGATTATGTGTTCTTTAAAGCATATTGATTTTCTTATTAATAAAAATTTCAAGAATTTATTCAGATATTTTGAATTGCATTAATATTTTGAGTGAAGTCCATTTAATCATATTATATGTATTTATGTGATCACCATGTGGATTCACAGAAGACATAAATACAAGTTATCTTATGATTAAATAAAATAAGTTCGCAGTTGATAAACAAAGTTGGACATTTTATTTAGGTATAGACTGTAATAAATTAATCGAGTGATTTGTCTTAATCATGTATGAATTTATTGATATAGTATATCTACATTGAACTGGATCACATATGAGATTTAAACCTAGTAATAACTGTCAGACTTATTAAATCTCATAAGCATTGATTTACTGTAATCTTAATCTTGAGTTAGTTATGATTTCATGATTGTAGTTGTTATTTCATTTGAGTTACCAATGGGCATAACATACACATGTAGTCAAGATTACCTGGTATCTTGGTGGGAGCAATTACAAATATTGAAATTATAGATTAACAATATAGAATTTATACGACACATCTCTTGATAGATTTTTAGTACTTGATCATAGAATTCTCTGGCCAGAGTGTCTCAACATAAATAAGTATGTTGAAAATGATCATTAGAGAAAACCAGTAAGTATCAAGGAATAAGATGTAATTAAATTGATTGGACAGTTGATATATCAATTTAAATTAACGATGTGGTACAAATGATTGTGCAGTAAAGAAATCAATGTGGCTTGGACGAATTATATTCAAGCATACAATTATGGAGGTCGGTTCCAATCTTATAGTGGAGTAGAATTGTAATTAAATAATTATATTTGTTTAATTACAAATTTAATTATTGTAACCACTATTGTATGTTCCTAAATGATCCTGATGGTTAAGCTTCATTTAATTAACAACATCATCATTAGTAACCTACAAAAGTAAGAAAAACTAGCAGATATTAGATTGAAAAATCATAATTATAATATTTAGTTAAACGCCTATAGTATGTTAAATTCATAGCTGTAAATTGTGAGATTAGTAATATTTTATAAGGCTAGTTTCACTAGCTAATTATACATTCCTTCCACTTTTAAGTAAGTGTAGAGATAGTTAAAAGAAGAATTCTATTTTAAATAGAATTCATAATCCTAATATACTAGGGTTTTTCATAAGATATTATAAAATGATCATTATTCTCTTAAAAAAAGGGAGAAGAGAACCTCAGGGATTATAAGAAAAATAAAAAGGTATCTAAGAGGAGCCAGTAGCAATTGGAGAGTGGTGAAACAGACGTCCACACGTCCAGTGTTAATCAAACTTGAGTCATAGCCTAGAAGATCGTTTGGAGGCGAATCTACAATTCTCAATTGTTCATCTTCTCAAAACATTAAGGTATGAATTTCTAAATTACTTAATTCTTATATGTTGTATGAGATCGATCCTAAAAAATTTTAATTGAAAAATTAAAAAAACTTAATTTTATTCCTTTCACGTACACTCGCTGCTTACCTTCTTCAACTCATACCATCCATCCCTGGAACTGAAAGCACATGATTCCGAAAATGCTAAGTCTATCCCTAATGAGTGTAACCAGAACAAGGACATTTGAATCAGACGACTTATTATTAGGAATCGTGGGTGCCATAAAGCTTATCATAGAAATACAAAAACGTATCATCCACTTCGTACAATCCGACCTGAACCTTTGAGTAGGCTCCGCAGGATCAATAACAATAGATGCACAGAGTATGATAAAATCCCCCCGATATGGTCACATCCGGGAAGGAAGTTCCCCAAGGATGACTCCTGTACAACATTTTCGATAGTTGGAGACGCGTCTACGTGTAAAGCATGTGCAATTCCACAGAAAATGTTTGGACGCATGATAGATATAAACAAATGAAAGTTGTACAACTTCGGCTTGTATTTGGATTCTTATAACAATACTTTTCAATCTTGATGTCACTGCTTTGACTATTAAAATGCTCATCATGCAAATTCTAGTCCAGGTAGTTTAAATATTGGGATCATTCCTCCTCCAATAAACTTGATTGTTATACCACTAGCATATAAATGCATTAATTGTATTTTTAATAAAAAAATTATTAAGTTATATTAGATGGAGCTTGTAATTTATATAAAATTATAAAAAAATTTATAACAATTTAATAAAACCTGCAAAATTTTATATAAATTATAAGTTAACTTAACATAATCCTTTCAATAAATGCCCATGACTTTACCCGTAAATATTGAGAAGCTGTCGTGTTGCAGTGCGGAACACAATTTCCAAAAGTGAGAGAATTGATTCACGCTGTACTAATTCCCACCGCATCCGATACGCCACGTTACTACTGAATATATATATTATATAAGTAATGGTACACATTTTAAAACCTTTAATAATTATCTGTGGCATTCGCTAATGTGAGATTATATCCGCATCCTGTATATAATAATAAGTATTATATATGGAGTGGGCTACCATGATGTTAATTAGGATTTACAGTTGATTGTGACTTGTGAGTGCCTTACCGCATCTGTAGGGTAGGCGGACCCGGATATTTAAGAAATGCAAAAGCAAATTATCATCGTGTCAATAATATCAGAATCAGTTGAGCAACGTCAAGAAGAAGAATGGGAACAGTTATAGATTCCCATTTCTTAGCTCTCACTGCCATTGTCACTGTAAAAGCTTGTTCTCTCTCTCTCTTTTTGGCCCTTTTCTTGCTCTTTCTCTTTTGTGTTAAAACTTCTTGTTGAGTGTTTGTTTGCAGGTGGGTTACCAGTTGTTTTTCTTTGTAATCACTGCCCTTCTCAAGTTCGATAAAGTCACTGACTTTGCTGGTAGATATCATATCATAATTACTCTCCTTTGTTTGCTTTCATTTGTTTAAATATAATTAACAAAAGCTACTAATTGGGATTCTTTAGTTGCTCAAAAATGACATGATTTTGTTCTAATTTTTGGTTTCTTTTGTTTCTTTTAGGAAGCACCAATTTTATTATTATAGCTTTGTTGACTCTCATTCTCAAAGGCTCATGGCATTTTAGACAGGTAAGTTATTTAATATATATGTTTTTTTTTTTTTAATGATGATGAAGTACCATGGAATTTTGAATGACAATTAGAGAACTCGTATTAGTTTCAAGCAAGCCATGTTTGATTCAGCTTTTTCATGAGCTTTATAGTTCTCTTTGTAAGTAGGACCTGGTTTAGGAATTTGGATCCACTGCTGAGTTGAGCTATGCTAAGGTTTTTATAATCTTTTGCCATGCTTGCATTTATAGCATTGTATGTATAAGATTAATGACATCTAATAACTACCAATCAAAATATTATAAAAAGCTTAATGCAAAATCCCTGAATCTAAATCCATGATCCAGATATAACTGTTATTTTGATTTTATAGGGGAAAAATATGTGTATGATATGACACTCTTTATGTTCTCTGATTGATTAATATCATTTGATGGTTCGGCTGCTTTAATTTTTCAGGTTGTCTTGACATTTCTTGCAGTCGTATGGGGTCTTCGCCTGGCTCTCTTTCTATTGATGAGGTACATTGTATGAAAAGCAAATTTCTTATTCTGCCTGGGATTTTTGTTTTAGATATTGTACAATACCAGTTCAAAATATTAATGCTACATGAATGATAGTTATTTGATTGGGAAGACCGTATTTTACATATCATCTGCTTGGTTATTGAATATGTAGCTTTATCCTACCTTTCAGGAACTCAATTAACCTCGTCTTCGTCCAACTAATTAGTATTTAAAACATCATATTTTACATCATTCAGCTATAACTTGTGTACAGTTCTATATTTTGGTGTAATACTGTTTTCTATTTGCTTGCCTTGTTTTATTTGAGAGGTGCTGCTGCAATTAGTTTTCATTTCAAATACCCTGGCTATTTGTAAAGCTTTCTCATCTTTTCCCTGGCTGTTTACTTCCTTTTGCCTGAATGTTTCTTACTTTATGTTTTCTTGTACTACACCAATCGTCTTAGTTTCTTTCATGTTAGAATCAGTTTTTGTACTGCACTTTGATTAACGATTACTTTTTTAAGTGTGAAAGTCCGTACTGCTGTTGCATAACATATTTACTAAGTCCAGAGTTTTCCATTACATGATGTTGAAGATATTCTACTTCACTTTTCCTGCCCCTTGCTAATTTTAAAAGGTGCAACCTTTTCTATTTTTGATAGCTTTTAGTCATCAAATTTCACCATTCTCATCCTTTTTCTTCTATATGCTTGCATATAGGAAATAAAAATTTGCATTACCTGATTGATCTGAATTTTATTGGTTTAGTTTTCTCTAATCAGTAAACTAATGGTTTTCAGTATCTTTTATTTCGTTGTAAAACATAGAATCTTACAACTGTAGTTGAAAAAGTATGTAGGGAGCTAATCACTTGGAACATGTATTACACATAAGCTTAATTAATATAAACAATTAGGTACATCACAATGAAGTAGTTCTTATCTTATGTTTGAAGATTTAAGTTTTTTTTTTTTTTTTCCCCTTAAAGCAACATTGCTATTTGCGTTTCTTTTTGTCAGAAGATTATGGCGCAATATCATATCATATGTTAGATGAAAAAATATGCCCATGTATATCTGTCCATAATATGTATCATACCTTACAGTTTAGCTGACCTTCAAAAGAATAAGATTTACACGAACCAGAATTGGTCTGACATTGTTAGGAATGGTGGTTGGCTAACTGTCTGGGCTTAAGTTTCAAACTTTGACTAACCATCGTAATCTAAACTACGCCTTTCGCAATTTAGGGATAATGCGAATTGTTATTCTTTATTTGGAAGCTGAAGGTATGTCTGCTTCCAGAATAGTTGTGCTTCTTATAAATTACTGTTTTATTTTTAGTAACATTGATTATCTCTTGAAAGAAAATATTACTAAATGAAAATACACGCACACACACAAAAAAAAAAAAAAATACACAAACATATATCAAATCAAGAATGGAAAGGTACCTTGCCATTCTTGTTGCTGAAAATAGTAGTGACAAAGGGAAGGGGATGATGGGGGATTTTAATGTTGCATAAAAAATAAGAGTTCAGATGAAGGAGAACCATTTTTAAGGCTTTTGGAGGTATGTTCCTGATATATTGCCATTTAGGGACTATTGGACAGCTACCCTGTCCTGTCCTCTCCAGTATGTTTTTATTTTTTATTTTTTGATAAACAGTATGGTTAGTTACATAAATTTAAAGTTAATCTAAAATTTTTCATGCCATCCTCTTGATTCTTTGACACTTGTGGTGTTTACCCCTCAGTCTATTATGGAAATAAATGCTATTTATAACCACCTTGTTATGTTTCATTTGTGATTTTACTCTATTAACTCTATTGATATGTCCTGACCAGGATTCTGAAGTGGGGTGAGGATCGACGCTTTGATGAAATGCGTACTAATTTAGGGAAATTGGCAATTTTCTGGGTATTTCAGGTATCTTATCTTTATTGCTTTCTACACTAGAGAATCAGTTCTGTCTAGTTCATTTATGTGGGAATATGTTACCTTTAAAATATGATATATGCAATTTATACTACAGGCTGTTTGGGTGTGGACTGTGAGTTTACCAATAACGGTGGTTAATGCCAGTGACAGAGATCCATCTGTTCAGGCTGAGGATATAATTGGGTGGATAATGTGGTCAGTGGGTGTCTCTATTGAAGCTATAGCTGATCAGCAAAAACTGTCTTTCAAGAACTCCCCAGAGAACAGAGGGAAGTGGTGTAATGTTGGGTTGTGGAAATACTCTCGTCATCCAAACTATTTTGGTGAGGTTGGTCCTTCATTTCTTTTAAATGTCACTAGCTTTTATATCTGGTTGTATCTGCAATCATTAAATCTAGTCACTATCAAGTTGTTACACTTTGGTCATAGTAAAACAGAGATAATCTCATGAAAAACCATTGGCTCTGGAACTCAACTAGTCGCTTTTGACATTTAATAACATGACTGCATAATTATGGCTTAAGATTACCACTGCTGGTGAATGCTTTAATAGTTACAAATCTTCAAGATTAAGAGGCTTGAAAAAGTGAGGCAGGGGCTCCCATCTCTAGGATTGTGTCCAGGATCTCCAAACTGTCTATATTTGCTTAGTGAGGGATTGTGTAGGGTTTAGTCCAATCTTCTGGTAGAACTTTTGTGAGGTGCTTTTCATTCTTAATCACTGTCAGATTGGTTTCAATACCAAATATTGAACATTATTCATTTTAAACCATAATAATGACACATATCATGAAGTCATAGTGACAACAATATACCGGGTGTCATGCATGCACCATGAAATCCCGCTTAAGTATATACAACATCAAACACATTCATACTTGTCAGATTGGGGGTTTCACTAGCGCAACAGATTTGTGCTTTCTGATAACAAAATCTCATTAATGGAAAGCGAAAGCATTCTTTAGCCAATTTTTTAAGGTTAATGAATGGCATAACGCTCTGGTGCAAGTCTTGGTTGAAATCCTTCATTACACCCACGGACCTTCAAACTACTCTTTGCCTCTCTTGCCTTTCGTAGTCATTTAAGCAACAAGATCAGGGCTTCAAAAAGCTATTATGAAGTTTTCCTATGAACTTTGTAAGTATATGAGAATGTTTTAGGAGTTGGTGGGTTTTTATTTTATTTGTCTTTTGGTAGATGTGTCACATGGGATGGTTAGTCAAATTGGCATGATGGTGGGTTGGGTTCTCTCTCTCTATCTAAAGATTGTTTTACTTATCAGATGCCTGTCGAATAATCTAGATAGCCATACGTAGTTAAAGCTAATGGAGCATGTTTTGTGAAATGCAATTAATATGCCAGTCTATCCAATGCAAAACTTACAGGTCCGTGAAATTAACCTGCATATATATAAGGCACCTGAGAGTGCTGCAGTACTTGTATGGATCAAGAAAATTGATACCTTCAAAGAGGGTAGCCATTTAACAATAAGAAAAAAAACTCTCATTGGGTTCTCAAACTCACTTAGCATCCAACATTAAGGATATACAGCTGTCAATACTCTGCTATCTGTTGTCTTGACTTTAACTTTTTATTGATAAATGTTGTGTTCAGATTTTCCTATGGTGGGGAATTTTTGTTGCTTCTACTCCTGTACTGGATGGTGCTGAGTGGCTTGTAATCCTTGGGCCAATCTTTCTTACATTATTGCTTCTTTTTATCAGTGGCATACCATTGCTTGAGGTTTGTCTCTCTTGTTATATATATATATATATATATAATATGCTTATGATGCTTTATATGCTTCATTCATATGAACGGATGCAGGAGTCAGCAGACAAGAAATTTGGCAATGTGGCTGCATACAGACTGTATAAGAAAACAACCAGGTCAATTAATACCTTTGGTTTTTATAGATTTACATTAATACAATCTGGTGGAGGGGCAATCCCAACCTGTTCTGTTCATTTTTTGATGATGAATTCTCTGTTTCAGCCCTCTATTTCCATTGCCTCCAGTAGTGTATGGGAATTTACCTTTGTGGTTGAAGACAATATTCTTTGAATTGCCCTTGTACAACCGTAATCTTCCACAAGAAGGGCCAAACTGGTGAGACTACAGCTTGTTGCCAGAATTATATATATAGCTGTATGTTTTCTTTACATTGATTCTCCTAGACAATTGTTCTATTGTTTTCTGTACATTGATTCTCCTAGAAAATTGTACTTCAGTAACACAATTTTTGCGAGTTTTTGGTCAAGTAAAACACGTATATAGTGCCAAAAACAGACTACCATCTGTCAAATTGTACATGATAACCATCTCTTCCAAAATAAACACCAAACAGAAAGAATTGTAGTTGCAATGGAAATAGCAAAATGTCTTTTTTTTTTTTTTTTGTTCCCCCTGTTGAATAGGAGTGTGCTAGATATGCTTATGTCTCTCTAAACTGTAAACTTTGGTTGTGACTTTGAGCTTTGTTTCTTCCACTCTTAAGGAGAGGTGTTTGGTCGCTCTTAACTGGCCTATATTCTTCCCCGTGTGTGTCATAAAAAATGTCTCAAATGTAAGAGATCCAGACTGATCCATTATAGATAATTAGCTGCCTGCTGCCTGCCTTTACTGCTGGAATTGTAGTTAATTTAAAAAAAATCTTTTCCAGCTTAGAGTATATAAATTTCTTACTGCATAATGAAAGATAATTAGAGAATATATCTGAACAGATAAATAAGCTGAAAAAGAGTAATAAAATTTCAGAATAATTTTATGTTAGTGGATTTACTAGTCTGAGTTTGAATCTGATGCATGTATTTGTATTTACAAGGCATTTTCCATTTGTGCAAGGTGTAGAACAAACCGCAGAGAAAGCAGTGATGAATTGAAGATGGGCTAAGCACGTTCCGATGGTTCAATCTTTCGATGTGGTTATTTTTTATACGAGGTTTCAACCATCAGAGTAGAACTACACTTATTTCCTAGCTTACATTTGAAGCTTTTTTTCTACTCTTGGTTTTCTACAGCTCCTAGGATATAATAATGCACTTGTTGCAATTGAAGTTTGTTTATATTTTCTTCCATCTGGATGCATCCTACATGTATAGAGAATATAAATTAAACGGTCAACACCTTCCTTGAAGGTTTTATAAGATACACGAGAGAACGTGGCATTAGGTTTGTATAGTCTTTGAAAGTTAGAGATCATTAAGGCAATTTCAAATATTAAGAGAGAGGAGTGAAATCCATTGATCATTTTAACATGGTGCTATTATAATATGTACACGATTACATGCCCTGCCCAATTCTGTGTCTCGGTTAAGGGGGAAAGTGAACAAATAAAACCCCAGGTAGGTAGCAAGTGCCAATTAAAAAGCTGAAGCTAAAAAAATGAACAAAATTGGACCAAAAAAACCATCAATTACAAACTTGCAGTGTTATTGATATTCTCCAAAGAAAAGACAGCACCAGATCTCGCCTCGTCTGATGATTGGGAATGTGACAACAGAATGTAAATGACCCATAAATGAAGGCATGCAAGGTACATCAAAGACCACAATTTTGCTGTGGGATTTCTCCTGAGAAACACCACACCAGCCAAAAATATAGAATCCAACTGCTTAAGCAATGATCCTATATGCTTCTTCCCAGAACGGAACTTTTCTTCAAAAAGCGGCCTCAAGTTTGATTGGGAGAGATCCCATGCTCCAGATTCTAAATCTCTTGATGAGGAGCCGGTCACTGGCTTGTTCTCATCCAGCAACCTCGAAACTGCCTGCAAAATGTAAGGCAGAAATTATGAATAAGTAAATTTGTCACTCTTCTTTTCTAAAAAGAAAGCAAACCGCAGTTCTAGAGTGAAATTTTACCTCAATTCTGAATGCAAGAGTGGCCTTCTCTGAGGAGAGAGCCTCCACCTGGTCGAATGAGCAGAATTAAAAAAAGTTCCAAGTCTTCGAAAATTGTAGATACAGCATCATATCACTCAACACCTAATATTTCAAGGCACATAACATGGGGCATTCCATTACTAGCTAAAAGTTCCAATCATTCTCGCCTTAACCAGAGAAACCTTAATAACACAGCAAGATAAAGGAGCTTTTATCTGACACTGGATCTATATACTATAACCTGACCAACAGCTACATACCCGTGTTCTGAAATCAATAAGCAAACAAAAGAGGAATACAATTTAATATCAAAACTCTTTTCCTGGTCCACTTTCAAAGCTCAAAGGTGGAAGGCATTTAAATGAAAATGAATAAACTATGTTTACAATTCCCATTCTTTCCATGAAAAGGAGTAATGAGTATTATGGAAAAGCTAGATGTTTCTGTAATCCCATCCATGTGAACAAAAACTAAGCTATGCATCCTGATTACTAGAAATTGTGATGCGATCAAGTTTAAAATGAAAACCTGTGCTTGTTTCTGAATTAAATGGTCTGTAAGCTGACCAAGCCTTCGCTTTAGCTCGATTTCTACTTCTGTTGGATCCTCTATCTCCTTCCTCATCATTTCAATGTTTCCTTCCAGCTTATTTGCCTGAAATATTACACAAACTATTAGAAATCAACTTTACCAAAACGATCTCATCCATACTAACACACAAAAGAAAATATTCTAAACATAAGAATAGCTTGAGTTATTTCTCAGTCAGTTTTTTAATGTCACTATTAAGTCATGGCATTATAAGACTTCAAACCTTATAGATGCACTGCATTGTTTATTTCATCTCAAGATCCTACAACACATGAACATGTTTTTAAATGAGTAACATCTGAAATACAAGCTCACCTTATCTTCCAATTGTATGATTTTTTCAGCTATGAAAGTATATTCTGCCTCAAGTATCCCCCGTTCAAATTCAACTCCTTTTGAAGCTGCTAACTAAACATTATCACATAAAATGAAAATCCCATCACAAAACAGCCAAGCAAGAATTTTTTGTGCAGAAGGATAATATAAAAGCTGAATAAGAAGAAAAAGGAAAAATAAATAAATAAAATAAATAACACATCCTATGCAACCTACAAGGACTGGCAGATGCAACTCACTTGCTTTAGATAAGTTCCAGTTTGATGAGTATTGGAGATCCTCTGGATGCGTTCTACAAAAAGGAAAGGTATTTCAAGACTCATTCCAAGCAATGATTATAGGCAGGATAAATCTTAAGCATATCGATCAAATTCACTACAATGACAATCCAAATATTACATTACTCAAATGTAGGCAATTAATGTACAATATGTTTGTCTATTATATGTTAAACAATCTTTAGAGAAAAACCACCACCTAAAAGAATGTCTGACATAAACCTATTGGAAATTACTGCACTTGGGACATTAGTCACAAACTTGGTTAAGATCCTTTGCATGGTGAGGAAATAAAATTTAGGGAGGTCTAGGAGATCAGATGAGACGGGGACCAAAGTGATGTATTTTGAGAAAGCATTTAAATCATATGGTTCTATTTCTCAATCTTTCTGACTTGCCCATACGAAACAATGTCAAAAAGATTGTGAAAAAGCAGTTATTCACCAACATTAATGAAGGATTCCTCGAATGCTTTGGATTGGTATAGGTGATATGGGAAAAGAGCATGTGGTGTCTTTTCCACTCAAAAATGCCAATACCAATAAACCCCTTAAGGATTCATGTCGCACAGAACATTTTCTACCAATGCTGGATATGTTGTTGCATGGGCATAATTATGGGATGCGCATCAGACACCAGCGGTTGGACACATAGCCAATCAGGGTGTATACTTTAAAATAAGGGAACAAAAGTCATGACTGAATTGAGAAACAAATATAATAATTAAGACTGCAACTTCCAAGGACCAAGAAACCTATCAACTGTGCTGAATGGCTACTTCATTCTGTAGTCAACTCTAGGATACAAAGAGAAGTGAAGTCCTTTTATTTATTTGTTTAGTTCAAACAGCTTCCACAGGAGAAAGAAAAAAATATAGCCAGTTGTATGAAAGCGTCTGTTGGAAACTACAATTATTCTTAAAGGTTAATATTGACACCACTAATATCAACTCAACAAAACTTGCAAGATAATCATTTTATCCCAACTCATGTCCAAAATGTAATCTAAATAACTACTCCTTAACCTTAATCAGTGTTATTGGTTCTATTTCTACCTTAGTTTTACAGCTCTAATAACTAAAACTAAGGTTAATGCTGTTAAAAGGTTTCAGCAGTCTATTTTACTAGAGTCAAGCAATAAAAACATCTTCAAATCCCAATTTACATTCTTTTTTCATCTAACCTCAAAATATAAAGTTCCATAATGTAAGTTGAAATTCCTGAACTTACCTTTTTGAATGCTCCAAAAAAAAAATATTACTTTTTGGAAGCCAGCAATGAAACAGGTACAACCATTGCCTCATCAAATACAATTATCATCACATAAACAATAAGATTGCAACTTTACAAGTAGCATACAATCCTTGCCCACCTATGATTCAAAAAGACAACTGCAATAATTCGAGTTGAACTCTAAAAGCATAAGATTGAATTTGCACAGACGGACAATCTTCGGTCTTATCCAGCGATTCTCTTCTTTTTTTGATAACCCAGATGCCTGCACCACGGGACAATTTGTCCACCCAGGGCAAGCCCTAAATTGGGGGATCAATTAGGCGCCCCAACCCCATGACCCATGAGACAACAAAGGGTGAAATTTTTAAGCTCATCAGAATGATCAAACCTAAGATCTCAATACAGCCAAGCACCAAATCGCAAGCCCTCAACCAACTGAGCTGCCCCTTCGGGGGCGGTCTTATCCAAAAATCAGACAGCAATCTTTTAAGAAGTCATTTAAGTCTTATTTCATTGCTAGGGAAGTGGTTGAACTGCAGTGCTAGGGGTTGGCAACCAAAAATTTCAGTTCCGGTTCGGTAATGAATTTCTAAGAACCGAACTAGAAAACAGAAAAAAAGAAGAATCGAAAATTTTGATTCAGTTCGGTTCTTCACAAATTTATATTTTTTTTATTTTCTCACAAAACTTAACATTTTTTATTTTTTCATTTCCCCATGTCTCTTATATCATGCAGTGTGGCACTATTTTATTACAAAAAATGTTAATGGTTTTTTTGTTTGGTTCTGATTTTGAGAATTTGAACTGAAAACCAAACCAAAATTTTCTGTTCCAGTTTTTTAATTCAGATTTGTATTATCGGATTTTTAAGGGGTTGAAAAAAAAAAAGAACTGGACAGGTTTGTTTGGGAACCGGTTTGGTTCTGCCCACCTCTATGTAGTGCCATCATTTTGGGCATGGGGGAGAGAGCAGGAAGACGTGTTTTATTTATTTATTTTTCACAATATTCATATAATCAGATAATATCAAAAGATAGCATACCTTCATGGGCCACTTCTTTCAACTCTATTTGTTGTCGGAGTTCAGCTACTTGATTAGTCTGGCCCCACAAAAAGCAGGAAAAAGAAATATTTAAACACATAGTTGGTGCAAATCGAAAGGAAGCAAGTGAAATGATTGTCCCGTTTCACACTATAGCTCATCAAATATTTACCCAACTTACACCACTATATGTGTGTATTCATCAGTGTTAAGTGAAGTTTCATAAGTTAAAGCAGGAGAAGCCGAGTAAAACATTTATCCTGTTTGACACTATAGCTCACCAATGATTCACCACTGGCAGTATGAATATATCTCATTATTAAACCACCATAATTTTCCAAATAAAACGCTCAGACAACAATTAGCAGATCTTAAATCACAGTATTAGTAGTTCATTGTAGAAGTAATAATACAAAAGTAGGATCTACAATAACCAAATAATTAGACTGATCTAAGATTCCTAAAATATTTGAAGAACAGTTAACAGGATAAAGAAAGAGATGGATTTGGCACCCCAACAAAGAATTAGAATGACATCATACCTCCACTTCAAGTTTCTTCTGTGCAGTAGCAAGAGCTCTTGCAAGATCAGCATTTGCAGTCTATAACCAGCATTGACCATTAGAAATCACAAATTAACCTTTTATAATGACATGGCAAAAACTTCAATAAAGTAGAAATCCTTTAGCTAGTCATAGAACACAATCAGAAAAACTGATGACAGTGTCCAAATAATATGTAATCCAGCCTTCTAAAAAAGACTGCAATACCTCTAGTTTAGCCAATAGTTGAAGGGCTTCCATTCTGGTATTATTATGCCTCTGCTTTTCTAACTCAACAGCATCCATAGTCTCCATCATACTCATCTGAAGCTCTGAAGCCTGAAATGAGTTAGAAGATAATGTCAACTACTACGAATAACACCAGAGAATGTGTATAAACTCTTGGAAGATAAGAAAATCATACAAGCTCCTGAGCATGGGTCAAATTGTGCGAGTCACAAAGAGTTTAGAAATTCTATATGAAAAACACATTTACAAAAATCATTGCCACATGCAAACTTGTTTAATATGTATCCTAATGCTGAAAACCCAAAAGGAATAAGCATCTTTCTGAAAAAATTTAACAGAACATGTTCCTTTTAAGAATATTGTTTTAAGGGGAAAAAGTATTTACCGTGGAATAAGAGAATTTTGTAGAGTTTCACATGTTTCAATTTTCATGATACTATATTCATATATTAAAACTGCTTCAAGATCAAACTGAAAACCCATAAAATTGAACCCTGCAAGTGCTTTAAAAACAACAGTAGCATTTAGATCCTATGTGAAATTCAAACAGTTGGCCTGATCCTTTGAATTGTGAAAATAACCAAACGAAAGAAGGACGAGAAATAGGAAAGAAAGATAGCAGCAATCCCTATCACTTCTTTCTCATTACAAGCAAATAGTGAATAAATAAGTTAATATATATTTCATGAATGTGCGCATGTTTGGGTGTTTGCATCAGGTTTGTTGGAATTTCCCAGAATCTGAAAACAAACACGAACCTGAACTGATGTCCAAAGAAGACTTTGTACTAATCTTGACCTAAACTTACCAAAAGCCCAATTGGTTACTTTGACATCTTTTTGGAAGAATACCAATGCTAAGATTGTAATGGCAGAACACTTCTGCCACATCAAGCAATTCCCAGGTGCTACAGCAGGGTCTGGGGGGAGTTCCTAGGTTCTATTCATGATAACTCCTACATTTGAAAAAGCTACACATTTTCCCATTTCACACATTAAGGATGTCAAATTATCAGGATCACACTAGAGATACAGGAGAGAGCCTTGTCTTTTACTTTCCAACTCAAATTTCTACTGGACAAAGTGAAGCAGTAGATGCTTGGATAAGGCTGAAGGAAATGTTCAGTTCAAGTATCTAGCCAATTTCCCTACATTGATTTTCTAGTCAGCTGTGCGAAACAATTTAAAAGAATGCACGAAGTCAAGAAAAGTAATAACAACACAAAATTGCTCTTAAGTTGTTCATCCTAGATTTATCATTGTTCTTTCAAACATATCTTCACTTCATATTATTTGATAAATTGGTCCAAATTTAAAAGCTTGCAATAAGAAATAACAAATGCGTAATATTTCACTATTATCCTTGTAATTGAAAACAAACTAGACATTATTTTCTCAATCATCAAAGAAAAGCATGGCCGCAATTAAACTAATCATCAAATAAATAAACAATAACATTACCTCTTTTACTTGTTGTTTGGCTTGTTCCTCAAGTATTTTCTCCAAGCTCTGCTTCTCACCCTCTAATCTAGCAACCATATTTTCATGCTCTTTAATGGCATCCCCTGCTTTAGCTGCTGCTTTCTCAGCCAAAATCTTCTCCCTCAGCTTCCTCTTTTCCTCCCTCTCTCGTTCGCTTTCAGATTCAGAAGACGATGAATCTGAATTGGAATCAGACCCATTGTCACTTGTTGTAGAAGAACCTCTCTTTGAATCATTTAATACAGAAGCCCTAATTCCTGCATCGGATTTACGGTTCCCTCTAACACTATTCATCAACTGCTCATCAACATCATGCATTCCGATCTTCACATCAGCCAATGCATCAACTTTCCTGGATACTGACGCCATTTCCAACCGGCTATTCTTCTTAACGTCGCCATTTTCTTTACTTCTACCATCTTGGGGTTTCACATCTTGCCCGTCTATATTCTTCCCATCATTTTGCAATTCAACGCTTGAAGACCTACCTGAAGAGCCAGACTCATCCCCATCAGTAGGCTTATTTCCACCATTTACCTTACTCCGTGCAGATTTAATCAAGCTGCTATTATTATTTATCTTCCTATTTCTACCACCCAAAGTGCCCCCTTGCCTCCTTCTCTCATCCTTCCTAACATTTCCCAAACTCGTACCCTTATCAGGCGTGCCAAGCAGTTCGGTCCAGTCACTATCAGTAAGCGTAGACTTAGGTTTAGTTTCTTTTGAACTTGTGAATGAATTATTTCTATTAAGAACGTTGTTAAGATTAGGGTCACTCTGCAATTTGCCTCTATAATCATTAATTTCTTGTGTTTTCTTCTTTAATTGATCCTTTAATGAAACAGAGCCACTGCTCTTTGATGGGCCATCGATTTGCGGATGGTCAGATCGAGGCTTATCGCCCTTGCCAAGCGATTCTGCCGCTTGTTGATCGATCTGAGCCGTTGATTAAGTAATTCAATTAGCAGAAAAATTAAACAAATAAAATCTTTCAATAAAATGAATAAATGAGAAAGAGAGAAATTGAACCTGTTGAAGGAAAGTTTCAGCGACTTTGAGTTTGTTGGAGATCCAATGCGCCATTGTAATTACTGATTCCTTATCTTCTTTATTTTAAATTCAAACAACAGTTACTTATTTATCACATTTTAATAAAGTGTAATAGACGTTTAGTTTGTTGGGATGATGAAGGTCGAAAGAAGAGATGCAGATTTGCAGAGCAATAAGCGTTAAAGTAACGGTGTCGTTTCAACTTTGAATTAGACAATTTAATATTTCCTGTCAAGTAACTCCAAGTCAAAGGAGGTGGTTGTGAATTTAGGAAACAGCTTCATTTACCTGTGGTTTCTCCAGACATCGAGAGTGGTATTTGTTAATCTCCCTTAAAAGTTTAATTACCATCGGCAAACGCAAGGTAGGGCACATGAAATTTGATGGCTCGTTTAAAATTTAAAAAAGTTAAAAGTTAATTCTTTTTATTTGATAAAAAAATTAAAAGTTAATTTTGATAAAATTAACTTATTTTACAGTAGATAAAAAAATAATTTTTTAAAATCTCATTTTAAGAATCATTTTTATATTCAATATAATTTCATATATATCCTCATATATTATAAAAATTTAAAATTATCTTTATTAATTAAAAATAAAATTATTAACTTTTAAGATATTATTATAATTATCAATTATATTGAGATAATAAATAAAAATAAAATTAATAAAATATAATATTTATTTTAATTGTCAATTAATACATGTACATAACAAAAAATATTTTATATACATGTTTATAAATATTTAAATAAATTTTCTTCAATATTATGTCCAATTCAGCTACTTACATTCTTATAACAGTAATATTTACCAAACACATACTACTACTTTTAAACTTATAATACTTTTAAAAATAAATTTTACCAAATATTTAACTAATTCTTTTCACAACTAATTATTTATACAGCACAGTTAATAAAAATTATTTTAAAAACTATAGCATTACTAAACTGACCCTAAAAAATCTACATAATAGGATGAGAAAGAGTGTGTAGTTGTGCTCGGGTGTGAGTACGACAACCTTATGATACTGAGAAAAATTCGTGTGGGATGATCCATTATAATGAAATTATGCGGCAAAATAGTAAGTATTACTGTAATATCTACTGAAATTTTTTAACGTAAATTTAGTGTGTCCTAAAGTGAGACACACTTATTCACAAATAGAAATAGGATGACGTGAAGTTTGTAGCGAAGCTTTTTGTGAACTAAGCTGCTTTAGTATGACTTGATGTTGGGAAAAAAAAATTATTTCATTTATAAAATTGTCACTTTCTCAAGGGAAATTATCATTTGTATATCTTAATGTTGATGCGGTTTTCTACGTGCTCTCAAGTACTGTCACAAACTTTTGTTCACGGAATACTCGAGCAAAAATACTTGCCAATCTCAATTCTCCTTTATTCTCCGGAACAATGATTTCCTTGGGCCTGCGCTCACAAAAGCAAGGTGAGGGTCGCTGATGTTTTTCCGGAGAAAACCCTCCGACGCTCAAGTTAGTGATCGGGTTATTCTTTTTGTATCCCTCTTTGTTTGAGAGACCAGAGAAATAATAAAAAGAAATAATTTTTTGATCAAAATGACTCGAACCGTGAGAAAGAAGAAGAATCTCCTGTTCTGGAACCCTCGCAACTTACACGTCGGTTTTTTTTTATTCTTCAGTTTTCCCGCCCTTTTTCTCCAGGGTCATCCATGCCCGCGTTAATGGTGTCTGGGCCCCTCTAACAGCCGGGATTACTGTGCCATATCCTGGGAATGCGGGATGCTAGGTGGACATGGGCTCCTATGGCCTGATCATAGTGTCGGGCATGTGCGCACGAAATGATGACACTGTGGGGGCGTATGCCGGCCATCGGTAACAGTCGTGACACCATACCGCGTGGGGTATTGGTCAGACATCGATCGTCGCGTTAAGTCGTTGGAGAGAAGGGTTGAACTGTCTCGAACCGATTGTACTTGAATCTTGCATTCTCTCTGCACCGTCGCTGGTGTGGCTGGGTCATGCCCGGGGTTTGAAGACCTCGAGCAAAAGAAAGAGCTCGGGTTTCGACCAGCTTTGACTGGGCTATGAAGACTTCGAGCAAGAGAAGGAGTTCGGGTTTTGACCAGTCTTGGGGCACTCGACCTTGACCAGCTTTGACGCCTAGTAAGCCTGTTTTCCTGCCAGTGGCCAAGTCTTCTACTCGAGCTGGGTTGACCTCGAGGTCTTCTACTCGAGCTGGATTGGCCTCGAGGATACCTGCTCGGCGTTACTCAAACACCAGTCCCCCAGTTTCTAGTCTTTGGAGTGAAGCGAGATATGACTGGAAACTTCTTGTTTGGCCCTGCTCCCCGGCCTCTTTATCTTCCCACGCTGAGCTGTCCCCTCTTTTTGTCATTTCATACTTAATGCGAGACACGCGAATGGATCCTGGCCGTTCGTTTGAATTTTGAAGAGGCGGTTACTTGAACAGTCGCATCTCTTGAGATGCGTGTCGTCTGCTGAAGAGACGCGCTTTCCCTTTTAAAAACCCTCAATTTCTTTACTGTGCCTCCTATTATCAATCTTTGCCCAAATCAGAACTAATTGCTTACAGGTGCTTCTTATCTTCTCCATTGTCGTCGCTGCCATTTCCCGTCGTCAACTCTTTTTCAGGTATAAACCTTTTTCCCTCTTCTCGTTCTTGTTTTATTCTTCGTTTATTTTGGGTTTCCGATTCCCATTTGGTAGATTGTGTCTATAGGAAACATGTCAAACACACAGCAACCCTGTCGAATGTTGCCTGAAGAATCCTCCTCTTCGAGTGACTCTGAACCAATTAGGATGGTCCCAGTGAGAGACCCAAGTCCAGAGGGGGTTGTGGTTGTGGGGGAGACCCGGCCGCAACAGGGGGAAAAGGTTAGCCAACGGTCAGAGGGTGGATGGTACCCCATTGACTTTATGAGGTGTTAAACTTCACACCCGGATCTGGACAGGCTCAGGAACACGCACCATATTCCGGCTAGCGTGGACTTGCGTGTTCCCAGTAAGAGTGACATGCCCAGCCGTCCTCCCTGGGGGTATGTCACCCTTCATATGGAGTGTTTCAGGTAGAGGGTTAGGTTGCTTTTTCAACCTTATTTTGTTCAAGTTCTATCCAGACTTCGTTTGGTCCCGGGGCAGTTGAACCCTAACCGGTGAAGGGTCTTGTTTGGTCTGTATGTGTTGTGGAGGTGGTGCAATCTGGGCGAGCCCTCGGTAAAGGAGATAAAGCATCTCTACCAGCTGAAAAGTAGCCCGAAGGATGCTGGTTGGTACTACTTCACCTCCAGTTTGAAAGGTAAGAAACCCATTACTGATCTCCCCACTTCTAGTGGTAACTGGAAGGGCAAATTTTTCTTTGCCGAGGGAGATTGGGGGCAAGCTGCATCTGCCTCTGAAGGGGTCCCTCCGATTCCTTCTCATTTTTGTACTCTAGGTCGTCTGCTGTTCAATATATTCTTATTTTGGTTTTATCTGCTTGCATTTTTTCTCACCGTTCTATTATGATGGTTGCTGCAGTGTCTTGGAGTGCCTCTTATTGGATCGGGGAAGAGCTTCAATCGCATTTCAACACTGCTCTCGACAACGCAAGCTCATGCAGAGAGCTTCTCTCAATCCACAATCTTGTTGAGTTTGGTCTGGTTCCTCAATAGGTGATGAGTGGTGTGCTTTCTCTACTGAAAAGGCCCACGAGCACCTCGGATCATCCGAGCAGCTCCTCTGCTCCAGCGAAGCGGCCTCAAACCGACACTGCTGCTTCGCCGACTAGGGCTACACCCCCTGCTCAGGAGACTGAGCAAGCAACAGAGGGTGCGACCAGAAGGGGTCCGAGGACCGCCGTTCCAACTCGACCACGAGCAGGACGCACACAAGAGCAGCAGAGGCCTGACGTCACAAAGCCCTACCTCAAGGACTTTGGCAGGCACATGGAGGAGAGGTTTTTGGAGGGGATGGAAGCTTCTAGTGCTGAGGACCTAGTCGACACGCTCCACCGCCTCTCTTCCCGTGTCACGACTGTTGCTACCGCCTTCAAGACCAAGACTTTAGACTCCCAGAGGAAGATCAGAGCAGAAAATCAGAATTTGAGGCAGAGTCTTGAGCAGAAGGACGAGGAGGCAGCGAGACTTCGCACAGAGATCTCCGCTCTCATGGAGAAGGCGGCCCTGTCAGAGTCCAAAGCACTCTAATTCGAAAAGGAGCTGTCTATGGTCCGGGATGAGCTGGTGAACGCTCGGAAGGACCTGGACGTGCAGAGGTTCTCCTTTGAGAGGACTCTGGAGACAGAGACTTCTCGTCTTCAAAACAAGGTGGACTCTTTGGAGGGCCGGCTCACAACAGAGTATAATGACGGGGTGACTTTCAGCTATGAATGCCTTGTGTCTGTCCTGGGCAAGGAGCATCCCAACGTGGATTTATCCAAGCTCGAGGCAGGCGCTGCGGCGTATATGCTCGAGCATGATGCCCCAAACCAAGGGCCGAGAATCCTTCCAACTGAGGCCCCTGCATGGACTGAAGAGACTGCTCCTCCTATTGCCGCGGTCTCCCCCGCTGCTGCTACCACCAAAGGTGCTCCACTCCCCGAGGACCCAGCTCCTACTGTTAGCCCCGACGCTCTAGCCACCTAAAATTTTCTTTTTTTTTGTACTTCTTTTAATAAATGAATGAAAAACATTTATGATAATTTGTCCTTATGTTTACATATATGTTTTCGTCTTGCACTATGAGATTAACTCCATGCACTTGCCAAGTAAACTTTAACAAATGTTGGGCCCTCGTTTTTCTTCTCCGAGCCAATTCTGCTTGTGCCCTCTCCTGGCTTAGGTGTAATAGTGCCTTGCCTTAAGTTAGGCCTGTGGACCTCTGTTTCTTTTGTAAGCTTGGTCTCCTTGAGCTGATATTTGACTCATACCTAGATCGTTTCGCCTTAAGTTAGGTTTAGAGACTTCTAGCCTTTGCGTTTTCTTCGAGAGCTTATTCTACTCGAGCCTGCTATTGGCTCATACCTGGCACCGTCTTGCCTTAAATTTGGCTTAGAGACTTCTGTCCTTTACATTTTCTTCACGAGCTTATTCTGCTCGAGCCTGCTATTGGCTCACGCTTGGCATCGTCTCGCCTTAAATTTAGCTTAGAGACTTCTGGCCTTTGTGTTTTCTTCGCGAGCTTATTCTGCTCGAGCCTGCTATTGGCTCACACTTGGCACCGTCTCGCCTTAAATTTGGCTTAGAGACTTCTGGCCTTTGCGTTTTCTTCGCGAGCTTATTCTGCTCGAGCCTGCTATTAGCTCACGCTTGGCACCGTCTCGCCTTAAATTTGGCTTAGAGACTTCTGGCATTTGCGTTTTCTTCGTAAGCTTATTCTGCTCGAGCCTGCTATTGGCTCACGCTTGGCACCGTCTTGCCTTAGATTTGGGTTAGAGACTTCTGGCCTTTGCGTTTTCTTCGCTATCTTATTCTGCTCGAGCCTGCTATTGGTTCACGCTTGGCACCGTCTCACCTTAAATTTGGCTTAGAGACTTCTGGCCTTTACATTTTCTTCGAGAGCTTATTCTACTCGAGCCTGCTATTGGCTCATACCTGGCACCGTCTCGCCTTAAATTTGGCTTAGAGACTTTTGTCCTTTACATTTTCTTCACGAGCTTATTCTGCTCGAGCCTGCTATTAGCTCACACTTGGCACCGTCTCGCCTTAAATTTGACTTAGAGACTTTTGGCCTTTGCGTTTTCTTCGCAAGCTTATTCTGCTCGAGCCTGCTATTGGCTCATGCTTGGCACCGTCTCGCCTTAAATTTGGCTTAGAGACTTCTGGCCTTTGCGTTTTCTTTGTGAGCTTATTCTGCTCGAGCCTGCTATTGGCTCACGCTTGGCACCGTCTCGCCTTATATTTGGCTTAGAGACTTCTGGCCTTTGCATTTTCTTCATGAGCTTATTATGCTCGAGCATGCTATTAGCTCACGTTTGGTACCGTCTCGCCTTAGATTTGGCTTAGAGACTTCTAGCCTTTACATTTTCTTCGCGAGCTTATTCTGCTCGAACCTGCTATTGGCTCACACTTGGCACCGTCTCACCTTAAATTTGGCTTAGAGACTTCTGGCCTTTACGATTTCTTCGTGAGCTTAAGCTTTATCTTGCTCATATTGATTTAAGACTGGAAGCATTTTTCTTGCTTTTATTCATGCTCAAGATTTTACACATTTCTATTTTGGGAAAGACTGGATATCCATGATTGTAATACAAGGCAACTTACTGGAAATACTTTATCAAATGCTACCCATTCCATAGCCTCTTATCTTCTCGTCCATCCGGGTAGGTCAATCTGTATGCACCCGGTCCGGCTGTTTAAGAGACCCTACAGGGACCATCCTAGTTCGGGCCTAACACACCTTGCCTGGGGTCCTTGGTGTTCTGATTGACTCTTCTAAGTAGCCAATCTCCCACCTTAAATCGGCGGATGTGTACATTCCGGTTGTGTAATTCTGCTATTTTTACCGCGACCTTTTCCCTTTTTTCTTCCAGCAAGTCCAAGCCTGCACACATCTTCTCATCGTTTTGCCCTTTGTTGAAGTGCTCCGTTCGGTGCGTTCTCATCCCTATTTCAGTAGGGACAATTGCTTCATGCTCGAATGCCAAGGAGAATGGAGTCTCCCCTGTGGCAGTTTTGTGCGTGGTTATGTAAGCCCACAAGACACCGAGTAGCTCATCAACCCAAGCCCCCTTCTGCTCACCGAGTCTGGTTTTCAAGAGGCATTTTATAGCCTTGTTTGCAGCCTCTACTTGCCCGTTGGCCTGCGGATATGATGGTGAACAAAATTTTAGCTTTATTCCCATGTTCTTGTAGAAGTCTCTGAACTTATTGTTGTCAAATTGCCTCTCATTATCCGTAACCAACGCATAGGGAATCTCATACCTGCAAATCACACTTTTCCAAATGAAGTTAGTGGTCTTGGTTTCTGTGATACTACTCAAGGCTCCCATCTCAACCCATTTGGTGAAATAATCAATTGCCACCACGGCATGGGTTGCGGATGCCCTTTCCTTTGGCAACGACCCGATCAAGTCGATTCCCCATTGAGCAAATGGCCAAGGAGAATTCATTACTGTGAGGTTCTCGGGAGGCTGGGCCATATAGTTGGCAAAGCTTTGGTAACTTTTGTAGCTCTTGGTTTTCTCTTGCGCGTCCTGATGGATACGGGGCCAGAAGTACCCCTGCCTTAAGGCCTTGAAAGCCAAAGATCTCGCACTAGAATGGTTCCCACAGATCCTTTCATGTATTTCCCAGAGGATATAATCAGCTTCCTCTTGATCTAAACAGCGTAGCAGAGGGAGGGTGTATCCTCGCCTATACAATACCCCATCTATTAGCGTGTACCGGGCCGCTTTACACTTTAGCTTCCTTACCTACTTCTTATCGACAGGCAGCACCCCTTCCTTGAGATAAGAAATGATTGGGTCCATCCAGGTGCTGCTCGATGATAAACTCATCACCGCATCGAGCAGGTTTTGGTTTCCAACAAAATAGACCTCGGTATTTTAGGGTCAGATATAGCGGTCATTTGCGCTATCATGTCAGCTCAAAAATTCTCTCTCGCGATCTGCTCCACCTCGACTGCTCGGAAATTCTTTATTAGCTGCTAAACTTTCCCAAGGTAGGCATCCATCTTCTCTTCTTTCGCTTGGATGTTTTTGTTGAAATGATTTGCTACTAGCTGAGAATCTGTCTAAAGCTTTACCTCTTCCGTTTTGACTACCAGGGCGAGCTTCAATCTTGCGATTACAGCCTCGTATTCGGCCTGGTTGTTGGTGGCCTCGAATTCCAGCCTTACGGTGTATTGCATCTCCATCCCTTCAGGGCTGAGGAGCACAACTCCTGCTCCTGCTCCTGCTCCTGCTCCCTGATCTCCACATGACCCGTCCACCGTGACCGTCCATGCGTTGCTCGGGGTAGAAGGGTTCGGTGGGTGCTCGTTATCCATCTCTTCATTCATTTCTGTGCATTCAACCACGGAGTCAGCTAAAGACTACGCTTTTATTGTTGTTCGGGGTTGGTAGCTGATGTCGAATTCACTAAGCTCTACCGACCATTTCATCAACCTTCCGGAGGTCTCTACCTTGTACAGAAACTGCCTGAGCAGTTGGTTCATCAAAACTGTTATCGGATGTGCTTGGAAGTATGGTCTCAGTTTTTGGGCCGCTGTTACTAGGGATAGCGCCCATCTCTCCATCAACGGGTACCGAGTTTCTTCCCCCAATAAAGCTCTGCTCGTGTAATACACGGGATATTGCACCCCTGAATCTTCTCTTACCAGAACCGAGCACGTTGCCCATTGTGACATAGCCAAATACAATTACAGAACCTCCCGTGCTCGAGGTGTCGACAGTAGCAGAACTTTCAGCAAATATTTCTTCAACTGCTGGAACCCCGCTTCACATTCCGGTGTCCACTTTGTCTTTCTGCCCTTTCTCATTACCTGGAAGAAGACTCGGCACTTACCTATAAGGCCTTGTATCTTCTTAAGAGTACGCGGGGACTTCATCTCCACTACTGCTCTTATCTTTTCTAGATTAGCTTCGATTTCTCTATGACTGACCATGAAGCCCAAGGATTTTCCCGAACTAACTCCAAAGGCACATTTCTCTGGATTAAGATTCATCCGATATTTTCTTAGGAGCGCGAAGGTTTCTTCCAAATGTTTTACATGTTCCTCCGCGTCCTTTGACTTCGTAATCATATCGTCCACATAAACCTCCATCGTTCGGCCGATCAGCGGCTTAAAGACCTTGTTCACCAGTCTCTGGTAGGTTGCCCCTATATTTTTCATGCCGAAGGGCATGACCTTGTAACAAAATAAGCCCTGGTTGGTAATGAAGGCCGTACATTCTTCATCCGGCCGGTGCATGGGAATTTGGTTATAACCCGAGAATGCATCCATGAAACTAAGCAGTCCATGTCCCGCCGTGGATTCCACCAGCTGGTCTATCTTCGCAACAGGAAGTTATCTTTCGGGCAAGCTTTATTCATATCCGTGAAGTCCACGCACATTCTTCATTTCCCACTTGCCTTTTTTACCAACACCACGTTTGAGATCCATTCAGGCTAAGAAACTTCCCTTATGAATCCTGCTTTCAGCAGCTTTTCCAACTGGCAGTTTATGGCCTCGTACCTTTCTTGGTTGACGCATCTCCTCTTCTACCTCACTGGCTTAGCGTCCTTTCGTATTGCCAGCCTGTGACACGCTACCTCCAGGTCAATCCCGGGCATGTCCTCGTGTAGTCTTATTATAATTTCCTCCAGTTCCTCAGCGGGCTCCTGTCTTCCGCTCTTCGACTTCCCCCTTGAGTCTAATGACGTTACCTGCATAGTTTCCTTTGCTACCATAGCGTAGCAGCTCCTTGCGACCTTCTGACTGCCTTTAACGACTCCTACAACCCTATTTACTCGGTACTTCAAGGCTAAGTAGTGGGTGGACAATACTAATTGGCTGATCCTCATGAAGGGCCTCCCCAATATTGCTTGGTAAGGCCTGATTTGATCTACCACCACGAAGTCTATCATCATATTCTTTTCAAAAGGCCTCGAGCCCATAGTCACAGCTAATTTGATGATTCCCAGAGTGATCAGCTTTCCTCCCCCGAACCCTTTCAAGGAAGTGTTCGTCTACTCGAGGCTCACATCCGCTATTCCCAAATCGTCGAGTGTGGACTTGAAGAGAATATCCACCGAGCTTCCCTAATCCACCAATATTCGATCGATCTCCTTATTAGCAACA
This sequence comes from Murraya koenigii, assembly GCA_025617385.1. NCBI lineage: Eukaryota > Viridiplantae > Streptophyta > Magnoliopsida > Sapindales > Rutaceae > Murraya > Murraya koenigii. The sequence continues at coordinate 13,315,738 of CM046817.1, read as the reverse complement.
TTTTTCTTTACGACCAAGGCATCCTCATGGGGGTACAGTACCCCCTCCTCATCCTCCTCCGTTCACATGATGGCCACTTGCCGTACCTTAGCCTTTTTGGCAGCGGGTGCGGTGAATAGGACCTCCCGGCAAGCAGCGACATATCTGCAATAGTTTTTCCGAGCCTTGTTTGAATTTCTTACCATCATGGATCCTCTTGAGATTACTCTCTTAGCAGGTGGCTTCAGGTCCATGTCGTAAGTTCGGTCATCCTCCTCTGGCTGTTGCTCGACCACCAGATGGCCCCCCTCAATAAACTCATCTAAATTTCAGTTTCTAACCAGGTCCTCCACCTGGTTCTTCAAATCCCGGCACTGTGATGTTGAGTGACCGTGGTCAACGTAGAAGCGGCAAAATCGTCCCCTATTTCTTCTGCCAGCCCCCATTCCTCCGCCACTTGGAATATTTCTTCAAGCGATACCTTCAATGTCGTGTATTGTCTGTAGGGGGGGCTCTACTCAACCACCTGTATCACCTGATCCCGAGGGAAGTTTCTCAGGGGATGGGGTAGTGGACGGTCGGATCTATTGTTTTTCAGCATAGGTCGACTTGGTGGTTGATTATGAGACAGGTGACTATCTTGTTGTCGGTATTCCCTACGATCGCGGCCGGGAGACCTGCGAATAGAAGCGGGAGCCATTCACGGTTGGGGAGCTCTCTGATAGGGATTATAGGGAGCAACCCGATCCCTTATTACCCTGGAAGTCGATGTTCCTCGAGCAGGACCTCCTTTTTCCTTCCTCTTCACTCCACCGCCCTGCTCACTTCTTAGTTTTGCAACATTTTCCTCCTCGATAACCATGCCTATCTTTACCTGTTCATACGCATTAGAATATGAACGGATCGAAGGGCTCCATAAATTGTACCATGGTCTCCCCATTCTGATTCCGTCCTTTAGCCCCCTCAACGCCTGAGGATGGTTGAACCCCCCAAGCTTCAGAACTGACCGGTGATACCTCTTGACAAACTCCGAAGGGCTCTCCCTCCCTCTGTTTTATCTCTGATAGCTCCATCATGTCATCTTCGGGGGTCACCGCGGCCCTAAATTGCTCCGTAAATTCTCTGCACATTTCTTCGAAGCTCAGAACACTTCCCTGAGGTAGCCTGCGGTACCGTTCTCTCGCCCTTCCCTCAAGAGTAAGTGGGAAGGCCCTGCACCGCTGGGCTTCCGTTAAGCCCTATACTCCTGTTATGTCGTTGAACCGTTCTATGTGCACCAACGGTCACTATTCCCTGAGAATCTCAAATTCGGGAATCGAAAGTCCTGGGGAATTGTAACGCCCATGATCTCCGTTTCCCCAGAGGTCTTCCACAACCTGTGCCAACCTGTGCACTTCTCCCTCCAATTCCTCCGAGCGAGAGGTAGGTGCCGTGTCCTGCAGGTGCTGATGGGATCCGCTTTCCTCTAGGTTCGTCTCCTCCCTCACGGAAATATTTGGTGTCCTTGATCTCTGGGCTTCATCTCCCACATGCTCCCGGGCGGGGGCGTTCCCGCGGCTGGACTCAGGGATGTCATTGCATGCTTTCCTCTGTCCCTCCTTGATTTCCTGCAGGATAAATGTCAACGCTACCATTTGTTTCTCCATCCGATCCATTTTCTCCTGAATTTCTCTATTTTGGGCCTCATTGGCCACCTCCCTCAAGGTCACCGACTCCTCTGGACTTATTCCCCTCCTATTATTTCCTCTCGTCGCTGTGTTTCTCGAACGTGTTAGGAAGTCAGGCTTTTTGGACTGATCCTCATAGACAGCGCCAAAAATGTTGATGCAGTTTTCTGCGTGCTCTCGAGTTGTGTCACAAACTTCTGCTCGCGGAATACTCGAGCAGAAATACTTGCCAATCTCAATTCTCCTCTATTCTTCGAAACAGTGATTTCCTTAGGCCTGCACTCACAGAAGCAAGGTCAGGGGTCGCCGGATGTTTTTCCAGCGAAAACCCTCTGACGCTCAAGTCAGTGATCTAGTTATTCTTTTTGTATCCCTCCTTGTTTGAGAGACCAGAGAAATAATAAAAAGAAATGATTTTTTTATCAAAGTGGCAGTAACTCAAAAAAATGGCCCGAACCGTGAGAAAGAAGAAGAATCTCCTGTTCTAAAACCCCCGTAACTTACACGTCGATTTCCTTTTATTCTTCATTTTTCTCACCCTTTTTTCTCCAAGGTCATCCGTTCCCGCGTTAATGGTGTCTTGGCTCCTCTGACAGCCGGGATTACTGTGCCATATCCTGGGAATGCGGGATGCCAGGTGGGCATAGGCTCCTACGGCCTGATCATAGTTTCGAGCATGTGCGCACGAAATGATGACACTGTGGGGGCGTGTGCCGGCCATCATTAACAGTCGTGACACCATACCGCGTGGGGTATTGGTCAAGCATCGATCGTCACATTCAGTCGCTTGAGAGAAGGGTCGAACTATCTCGAATCGATTGTACTTGAATCTTACATTCTCTCTGCACCTTCGCTGGTGTGGCTGGGTCATGCCCGGGGGTTTGAAGACCTCGAGTAGAAGAAAGAGCTCGGGTTTCGACAAGCTTTGAGGCACTCGACCTTGACCAGCTTTGATGGGGCTATGATGACTTCGAGCAAGAGAAGGACTTCGGGTTTCGACCAGTCTTGGGGCACTCGACCTTGACCAACTTTGACGCCTAGTAAGACCATTTTCGTGCCAGTGGCCAAGTCCTCTGCTTGAGCTGGGTTGACCTCGAGGTCTTCTACTCGAGCTGGATTGGCCTCGAGGATACCTGCTCGGTGTTACGCAAACACTTAATTTGTTCTGTTATCAAATATACTATAATACTTTGATGGTGTATTAGTCATCCACCCTAAGTTAACAAAAGCTATCTACCGACCTCTACCGACCACTAATCGTTAACTATCATTTAGAAGTGCTGACATCATAAGGGTAATCTGGTCTTTTAAGATAGCTCAGATAAAAAATAACATGTTGTCCCATTTAAGTGAAATAACAACGTTTTAAAAAACAACATGTCATTTTACTGGACTACATATCATTTTATATATGTGAAATGGAATTGTTTCACCAGAACTTAAGAAAAAAAATAGTGAAATTGAAACGCACACAGTACACATGATCGAATCTCTTATTCTCTTCTTTTTTTCACATGCACACAACACAAAAGCAAAGTTATAGTTGGTAGCACACCACCACAGCGGCAGCACTCATGATCGAAGATAGTACGACAAACGCAAGGGCAGTCACCAATGTAGCCCGCAGCTCGCCGACCAGATCTACTTTAACCCAAATTTTTAATGTGAGTAAATAATTACCTAATGAGTTCTCATTTAATTGAAAGATGTTTGGTTGGTTTTACTTGTTTCCTCTGATAATTTCCATTTGTCATTTTGACAATTTTTTTTTTAGTAGATTCCATGTGAAAAATTGATTATGTGAATTATATTAGGGTTTTGCTTAGGTTATTGTTGATTAGTGAGACTTTTAGATAAACTTGGAATTCTCTTTTTTGCCTAATAAATGATTGGCAATGATGAATACATATGAATGAATTCAATTTTGAAAATTATTCAGGTTTAGCTACACCTATGATTTGTCAATGTTTATTGTTTCTAATATATGCGTTCATTAATGAGGTGAATAATTATATTATCCAAACTCGATTAGAAATTGTAAGAAATTATATGAATTTGTGTTAATTTAATTTATGTTACAAACCCTAGAATATTTTTGGGGCAATTCTATCTTTTTATCTTAATTTGAGTTTTAAGGGCAAGATTATCATTTTACTGCAATTCGGTTAACTTATAAACAGCAACTAGCGGATTAATGATCATACATTAGATATCTATAACTGTTATTTAATAGACGAATACACTAGGACTATAATATTATATTAAATTTTATGAAGTACTTACCCAGACAAATAACCCTCATAAATACTGAAGGGATATAATTACTCCATTTACATTTCACAAGAAAAATATTTACAAATTATATATAAATTATTTACAAAGAAAAGTTTTGAGTCCCAACCATAGTTAGGACTCGAAACAAAGTGCTCAACGCTTTGGTTAACAATGAGTTACAAGCCCATTGGCTAAAAAAATAACAGTATTGAAAAGTCAAACAATACAAATTTAATTGAAAGATTGGAGGCTGACCTTGTTGCAATGGTTTCTGAAATGCAAATAGGCATGGTTGAATTAAATATGGCAACGGTAATGAGACCTCTTATTGGTGGCTTGATTCTGGAGCTATTATATATGTTTGTAATGATAAAACATAATTTACAAAATATTATAAGATGACAAATAGTTAAGAGGCAATAATGGAAAATTATAACTTTGCAAATGTTCTTGGTAAAAGAAGTGTTGAACTTCAATTTATACATAAGAAGAAATTACTCTTATTAATGTTTTCCTTGGCCCAAAAATTAGAAAAATACTGTATCTGCAAATATTTTATGTAACAGAAGTATTAAAGTCGTACTTGAGTCCAACAAATTAATACTTTCAAGAAATGGAGTATCTGTTGTGTAATGGAATGTTTAAACTAAGTACCAATAAAGGAATTCTTTTGCTTATATTATTGATTGTTCAACCTCTTTATGGCATCGTCGTTTAACACATTTAAACTTTAGATCTTTAAAATATATGTTTAAGCATAGCTTGATTTCTTATTATGATAAAATTGTAAATAAACGTGACATATGCATACAAGCAAAATTTACAAAGGAACCTTTTCCAAAAGCTGAAAGAAATGCACAAATTTTATAATTAATTCATTATGACATTTGTGAATTTAATCATATCTTAACTAGCAGAGGAAAAAGATATTTTATCACATTTATTGAAGTTTTTTTAGATATACTTATGTGTATTTAATGTCTAATAAAAATAAATCTTTTGATTTCTTTAAATATTTTGTAGCTGAAGCTGAGAATTAAAAAAAAAAAATCAAAATCCTCCGTTTAAATAGAGATGGTGAGTATTTTTCACATGAATTTTCATCTTATTGTGAAGAGCATGTAAAATATCATAAAACCGCTCCCTTACACTCTACAACAAAAATAGTTTAGCAAAAAGGAAAAGTAGGACTTTTATTGATATAATAAATATTATGATTTTAAATGCTAAATTGCCAATGAATTAACCGCACAAAATCATTCGCAATTTTTCTTTTTGGCAAAGCTATTCTTACCGCATGTCACATACATAATAGAATTCCTTCTAGAAAATTGCATGTTGACCTTATGAGATATAGAAAAAAAGAAAGCCCAACATAAAATACATTTTAAGTGTGGGGGTGGTTGGCTTTTTATAAGTACTATGATTCAAGAAAGGTTAAAATTGACTGGTAGCTAAATACAAGTGGTAATCTAAGTCATAATTCATTTATTCAATTCGATTCGATATAAATTAAATGGGTTTGAGTTTGAAAAAATTAATTCGTTTAGTAAATAGATGAATTCGATTAAATTCACTAATTAAATGAATTAATTTATCTATTTATTTAGGATTCGTTTAATAAATGGGTTATAAATGAATCGGATATAGTTTATTCTATTATTACTCATTTAATTAAATTAGTTATTTATCTTTAAATTTATTTGAAAGTTTTGTAAAACTTGAAGGTTAATATAATAATTTTCAGCGATTTGTCAAGCCATATGTCAAGCAAGAATTAGGGCATCTTTCCCTTCATCTCGCAGGCTGCTCTCTCATCTTCATTCTTCCATCAAGAAGCCATACAAATTAAAATAGATTTGACAAAATAAAGGTGCTACTTATTTATTCTGGAAGTGGAGAGGCTGATTGTTTGCAAACATTGGGATATGCTCCTATTCTTTTTATTTTTTTAATTTTTTAGATATGGGTTTTGGCCTAAATGTTACTCTTGTAAATTAAAAAAAAAAAAAAAAATTGTGTTCCCGTGAGTGATTTAAGGGTGCAGCTACCGTGCAAGTATTGCACGGTACCCCCTATTTTGCCTTCTTGTTCAATTACGGTTAGATCTAACGTGAGACTAGTTTCAACGGTAGAATGCTATCATTTGGTAATTAAAACTACACTCCCTATTGTATACTGAAATTCTAAAAATTTAAATGTTTCAAAATTTTGACAAATAAATCCATTTTGCTTCAAAATTATAAATAATTCAAACAATTAGAAAATGAGTAGGTTGTCTCAACTTAAAAATTTGACATAAAAATAAATATCAATATCTAACCCTCTATTTTCTTTAATCTAAGGAGTGAAACAAATGATAACTTGATATTAAAATTTAATTAATAAATTAACTTGAAAAATAAAACTTGCATTATATTACTAAAATAAATCATTATAAAAACCACATATTTTATCTTCTTTCCTTATACTTTGGTTGTCACTTTAAAATATATGTAGATTGAACTTTAAATAAAAATAACTACAATACAATTTAATTTCAAAATTATTAATTACTCAAAAACAATAAAATTTAAACTTTATTCATAAATCTAAAGCAATGTGACATCAATCACTTCTGAAAGATAGATTTAATTTTTTATTTTAATTTATTTAATTGCCATGGCCTCATAATTGCCATACAAATATTCAATTCAAATTACTGTATTTTTTCTTAATTGTAATGTGAAAAATAATTGAAAAAATTGGTAGATTAATGAAATTTTTATTTGAAAGGAATTGCTAGCTAATGGTTCATTAATTATTTAAATAGAGATAAGGGGGCAGAATATCTGAATACAAATGAGAGGAAATGAGAATGGAAAATTAAAATTATAGAAACATATAAAAAAAAAAGAAAGTAAGGGATCAAAAAATAAAAGACAAAATTGTGGTACCGTGCATCAGTTACACGGAAGTTGGACCCATGATTTAATGCGGAAGTGCTATAGGTAAAGTTTTATCTTGCTTATTTTTCTTAGCTTTGTAAATTTAATTATTATTTTCTTAACAATATTATAAGTTTGTTATATATTGGATATTTTAAAATATTATAGTGACTATTTTTAGCGTTGCAACAAGTTAATATCATTTTATTTATTTTTTTATGTAGGATTTTTCTTTTCAAGGTGTAAAAGATAAAATGAAGAGAATTAAAGAAATCACCTTGGTTTATAATTTGAATTTTAATTACTATTATTTGTATTGTTAAGAATTTGTAATTTATTATTTGGATGACTGTATATTTAATTTTAAAATATGGTTTGGATTATTTATATTTTGTGGGATGTTAAATTTATTGCCTTTTTATATTTTATTTTGCTTAATTTTTTTTTATTAATTATATTTTTCTAAGAGAATTGCAAACGAATCTAGATTCAATTTAATTCATTATGAATTCGTAATAGGATAAATGAATAGTAAATGAATATTAATTCTACTAAACGAATTAAACGAATCAAACCGAATATTCGTTTAATAAATGAATCGAATCTAAATCTTGAGATTTCAATTCGTTTAATAAAAGAATTGAATCCGAATCAGTAGAATTTTTATCCCAATTTAATTCGAATTCGATTCGTTTATTAATTTTGGCACCCCTAGTTCTATAGGTATCAAAAACAAATTTATTAACTATGCAAAAAATTCAAAAGCCTACAGACTTATTGATTTGAATTCAAATGTCGTTGTTCAATCCAGGATGCTAAATTTCTTGAGAATAAATTCTAAAAAGATAATAATTTAGAAACAGAATCAACCTAAGTGTCTCTAACTGATTTATATTCTAGTAATTCTCTTAATGGGAAAATAAATATTACTTATGATACAATCAATAAACCAAGGAGAGAAGTCAAAGTGTTTGAAAAGAGAAGTCATTGAACTCTGTTTTTATTTTATCCTAGTCCAGTATCTTTTTGATAGAAGGGAATAGAAATAAAGTTATTAATCAAATGCCTCTTTTTTTTTTCTTTTTTTGTTATTATGGAAGAAAATCCTAAAACTCTCTGTGAGGATATGGCTTCAAGCAATGCAGCCTTATAGAAAAAGGCTATAATTGATGAGATGGACTCATTACTGTCTAATCAAATATGGACATTAGTGGATCTACCAATAGGATATAAACTAATTAAATGTAAACAGGTATTTAGAAGAAAATATAATATTGATATTTGATGGATTTTTTCAAACCTTTAAAGCAAGGTTTGCTGCAAAAGGTTTTATTAAAAATAAAAAAAATAATTATTTTGATACCTATGCATCTATAGCTAGAATCATACTTATTAGAGCATTATTGTATTAACAGTATTATCATCAATTTTATCATTTATTTATACATTAAATGGATGTAAAATTGTATTTTAAAATGGTGATCTTGATGAAAGAAATATACACAGAAATGAAAATAAAGTATGTGAATTAGTAAAGTCATTATATGGTTTTAAACAAGCACCAAAGCAATCATGAAAAATTTGATTCTATGATCTTATTGCATGGATTTAAACATAATAATGTTGATAAATGCATTTATTCTAAATTCACAAATACATATGGTGTGATTATTTGTCTTTATGTTGATGACATACTAATTTTTGGAACAAACTTGGAAAGAATATACGAGACTAAGAAGTATTTAACTTCAATCTCTAAAATGAAAGATTTAAATGAAGTTGATACTAATTTAGGGATTAAAGTAAAGAAACATAGTGGGGGTTATGCACTATGTCAGTGTCGTTATATTGAGAAAATACTTATGAAATTTAATCATTTACAAACAAAAGAAGTTAAGTAGCATGATGTACAAGTGTAATAGGTAGTATGATGTACACTATGCATTATACTAGGTCAGATATAGCATTTTCAGTATGTAAACTTTCAAGATATACAAGTAATCCAAGTGCAGTTCACTGGAAAGCTATTGGTAGAGTTTTTGGGTATCTTAAAGAACTATTAATTTAGGCTTATTTTATTCTAACTTCCTGGCGGTATTAGAGGGATACTCAAATGTTAGTTGGATTACTAGTACTAGTGATAATAAATCCACAACTGGTTAGATTTTAACTATTGAAGGAGAGCCATTTTATGGGCTTTTAAGAAATAATTGATGTCATCTATTACATCCTTAGCAGCAACAGGCAAAGAAGCAGAATGGTTGAGAAATTTGTTATTAGATATTGAGTTGTGCCATAATTGATGTCATCTATTTCTTTATACTGTGTTAATGAAGTTACTTTATCTAGAGCATATAGCAAAGTTTACAATGGAAAATCTAGAGACATTAACTTATGGCATGAATATGTCAAACAATTAATAAAAGATGGTGTTATTAACATCATATATGTAAAGTCAGGTAACAACTTGGCAGATCCGTTAACAAAAGGATTCTCAAGAGATTTAATAAAGATTACATCTAGTGAAATGAGGTTGAAATCTTTCGTAGAAAATCACCAGTAATAGGAACCCAACTACATACTAGAACATCACTAGTTCAAGTTTAATGGGTAATGATTGGGTAACGCCGAGTAGGTATCCTCGAGGTCAACCCAGCTCAAGCAGAGGACCTGATCGCTGGTACAAAGACGGTCTTGCTAGGCGTCAAAGCTGGTCAAGGTCGAGTGCCTCAAGGCTGGTCGAGACCCGAGCTCTTTCTTCTGCTCGAGGTCTTCAAACCCCCGGCATGACCCGGCCACACCAGCGACGGCGCGGAGAGAGTGCAAGATTCAAGTACAGCCGGTTCGAGACAGTTTGACCCTTCTCTCTAGCGACTCAACACAACGATCGATGCCTGACCAATACCCCACGCAGTATGGTGTCGTGACTATTACCGATGGCCGGCACACGCCCCTACAGTGTCATCATTTCGTGCGCACACACCCGACACTATGATCAGGCCATAGGAGCCCATGCCCACCTGGCATCCCGCATTTCCAGGATGTGGCACAGTAATCCCAGCTGTCAGAGGGGCCCAGACACCATTAACACGGGAACGGATGACCCCGGAGAAAAAGGGTGGGAAAAACTGAAAAAAAAAAGAGGAAACCGATGTGTAAGTTGCAGGGGTTCCAGAACTTCAGATTCTTCTTCTTCTTTCTCACGGTTTGACTATTTTTGAGTTACTGCCACTTTGATCGAAAAATCATTTTTTTATTTATTTCTTCGGTCTCTCAAACAAGGAGGGATACAAAAAGAATAACCCGATCACTGACTTGAGCGTCGAAGGATTTTCGCCGGAAAAATACCCGACGACCCCTGACCTTGTTTTTGTGAGTATAGGCGCAAGGAAATCGTTGTTCCGGCGAATGGAGGGGAATTGAGATTGGCGAGTATTCCTGCTCGAGCATTTTACGAGCAGAAGTCTACGGCCCTACTCGAAAGCACGCAAAAAACAGCATCAACATTTTGGCGCCGTCTGTGGGGATCAGTCCAAAAAGCCTGACTTCCCAACACGTTCTAGAAACATAGCGATGAGAGGAAACAGCAGGAAGGGAATAAGTCCAGAGGAGTCAATGACCTTGAAGGAGGTGGCCAATGAGGGCCAAAATAGAGAAATCCATGAGAGAATGGATCGAATGCAGAAACAAATGGAAGCGTTGACATCTATCCTGTAGGAAATCAAGGAGGGACAGATGAAAGCATGCAATAACATCCCTGAGTCCAGCCGTGGGAGCGCCCCCACCTGGGAGCATGTGGGAGATGAAGCCCAGAGACCAAGGACACCAAATGTTGCCGGGAGGGAGGAAACAAACCTAGAGGAAAGGGGATCCCGTCAGTACCTGTAGGACACGGCACCTACCTCCCGCGCGAAGGAATTGGAGGGAGAAGTGCACAGGTTGTGGAAGACCTCCGGGGAAACGGGAAAGGCCCAAGTTGGAGGATAATGCTGGACAACGAGTCCCCGCTCTTAGCGGAGATCATAGGCGTTACAATTCCCCCAAATTTCTGATTCCCGGATTTGAGATTCTCAGGGAAGAGTGACCCGTTGGTGCACATAGAACGGTTCAATGACATAACAGGAGTACAGGGCCTAACGGCAGCCCAGCGGTACAGGGCCTTCCCACTTACTCTTGAGGGAAAGATGAGAGAATGGTACCGCAGGTTACCGCGGGGAAGCGTTCTGAGCTTCGAACAAATATACAGAGAATTTGCTGAGCAATTTCGGGGCGCGGTGACCCCCGAAGATGACATGATGGAGCTGTCAAGGATAAAACAGAGGGAGGAAGAATCCCTCCTGGAGTTTGTCAAAAGGTATCACCAGTCGGTTCTAGATCTTGGGGCATTCAACCACCCCCAAGCGCTGAGGGGGCTAAAAGATGGGATCAAGATGGGGAGGTCATGGTACAACTTGCGTAGCCCTTCGATCCGCTCATATTCCAATGCCTACGAACAGGTGAAGATGGACATGGTCATTGAGGAGGAAAAAGCCGTGAAACTAAGAAGTGAACAAAGCAGTGGATTGAAGAGGAAAGAAAAAAGAGGTCATTCCCGGGGAACACCGGCTTCCAGAATAATAAGGGAGCGGGTTGCTCCCTACAACCCCTATCAGAGAGCTCCCCAACCGCGAATGGCTCCCGCTCCACATCGTAGGTCCCCCGAACGGGAACGTAGGGAATACCGGCAACAAGATGGCCACCTGTCCCGTAACCAACCACCAAGCCGACCTATACCAAGCAGCAACAGAGTTGACCGCCCATTTCCCCAACCTATGGGAAGCTTCCCCCGGAATAGGGCAGTACAGACGGTTGAACAAACCCCCTCCTTCGGACAAAACACGCCATTGAAGGTGTCGCTCGAGGAGATATTCCAAGTGGCGGAGCAACGAGGATTGCTAAGTTCCCCAGCACCAATGTTTAAACCAGCCGGCAGAAGAGATAGAGGGCGATCCTGCTGCTTCCACGGTGACCATGGTCACTCAACGTCACAGTACTGAGATTTGAAGAACCAGATGGAGGACTTGGTTAGGAACCGGTATTTAGACGAGTTTATTGAAGGGGGCCACCCAATAATCGAGCGGCAGCCAGAAGAAGACAGCCGAGCCTGCAGCATGGACCTCGAGCCACCAGCCACGATGGTGATCGTAAGAGGACCCACAATGGCAGGAAATTCGAACAGAGCTCGAAAGAATTATTGTAGATACGCATATGCGATACGAGAGGTCCTGCTCGCAGTACCTGCCACAAAGAAGGCTAAGGTGCGACAAGTGCCCATCCTGTGGACGGATGAGGACGAAGAAGGGGTGCTGTATCCCCACGAGGATGCCTTGGTTGTTAAGGCAAATGTCGCCAATAAAGAGGTCGACCAAGTACTGGTGGACTCGGGAAGCTTGGTGGATATTCTCTTCAAGTCCACACTCGATGATTTGGGGATAACGGATATAAGCCTTGAGCAGACGACCACTTCCCTGAAAGGGTTTGGAGGAGGAGGATTAATACCTCTGGGAATTATCAAACTGGCTGTGACAATGGGCTCAAGGCCTTTTGAAAAGAACATGATGTTGGATTTCGTAGTGGTAGATGAAGTCAGCCCCTACCAAGCAATACTAGGAAGGCCCTTCATGAGGATCAGTCAATCAGTATTATCCACCCATTACTTAGCCTTGAAGTATCGAGTGAATGTGGCAGTAGGTGTTGTCAAGGGCAACCAAAGGGCCGCAAGGAGCTGCTACGCTGTGGCAGCAAAGGAAACTATGCAGATAACGTCATTAGACTCAATGGGGGAGTCGAAGAATGAAGACAGGAGCCCGCCGAGAGGAAATCAGGATAAGACCCGACGATCATGAGAAGAAGGTCTGGATCGGCTTGGGCATTAGCGGACAGTTGAGGGAAAATCTGGTCGAGTGTTTGCGAGCACACTCTGATGTATTTGCTTGGACACACAAGGATATGCCCGAGATTGATCCTGAGGTGGCGTGCCACAGGCTGACGATAAGGAAAGATGCTAAACCGGTAAGGCAAAAGAGGAGATGCGCCAACGAAGAAAGATATGAGGCCATGAACTGTGAGGTGGAGAAGTTATTGAAAACAGGATTCATAAGGGAATTCTCCTACCCCGAATGGATCTCAAACGTAGTGTTGGTTAAGAAGACAAGTGGGAAATGGAGAATGTGCGTGGACTTCGCAGATGTGAATAAAGCTTGCCCGAAAGATAGCTTCCCATTATCGAAGATAGACCAGCTGGTGGATTCCACAGCGGGGCACGGCCTGCTCAGCTTCATAGATGCCTTCTCAGGCTACAACCAAATCCTTATGTACCGGCCGGATGAAGAATGCACGGCCTTCATCGCTAACCAAGGCCTGTTCTGTTACAAGGTCATGCCTTTCGGCTAGAAAAACGCGGGGACAACCTACCAGAGACTGGTGAACAAGGTCTTCAAGCTGCTGATTGGCCACACCATGGAGGTTTACGTGGACGATATGATCACAAAGTCAAAGAACTCGGAGGAACATGTAAAGTATCTGGAAGAAACCTTCGCACTCCTAAGAAAGTATCGAATTAAGCTTAATCCAAAAAAATGTGTCTTTGGAGTTGGGTCAGGAAAATTCTTGGGCTTCATGGTCAGCCATAGAGGAATCAAAACCAATCCCGAAAAGATAAGACCAGTAATAGAGATGAAATTCCCGCGTACTCTTAAGGAGATACAATGACTCACAAGAAAATTGGCATCCCTCAACAAGTTCATCTCCCGAACCACAGATAAATGCCGCGTCTTCTTCCAGAAAATGAAAAAAGAGAGAAAGACCAAGTGGACACCGGAATGCGATGCGACGTTCCAACAATTGAAGGAATATTTGCTGAAAGCCCCGCTACTGTCGACACCTCGAGCAGGGGAGGTTCTGTATTTGTATTTGGCTGTGTCGCAATGGGCAACGAGCTCGGTTCTGGTAACAGAAGAGTCAGGGGTGCAGTACCCCGTGTATTACACGAGCAGAGCTTTATTGGGGGCAAAAACTCGATACCTGTTGATAGAGATATGGGCGCTGTCCCTAATAACAGTGGCTCGAAAGTTAAAACCCTACATCCAAGCACATTCGGTGGTAGTATTAACCGACCAGCCACTTAGACAGATTCTGCACAAGCTAAAGACTTCCGGTAGGTTGGTGAAATGGTCGATAGAGCTCAGTGAATTCGACATCAGCTATCGACCTTGAACGAAAATACGAGCACAATCCTTAGCAGATTTCGTGGTCGAATGCATAGAGAGAAATGAGGAAGCAGACAGCGAGCAGCAGATGGGCCTCTCTACCATGAGCGACGCGTGGGTGGTAACGGTGGACGGATTATGCAGGGATCAAGGAGCAGGAGCGGGGGTTGTGCTTCTCAGCCCTGAAGGGGTGGAGGTGCAGTATGCCGTAAGGCTAGAATTCGAGGCCACTAACAACTAGGCCGAATACGAGGCTATAATTGCGGGATTGAAGCTCGCCCCGGTAGTAAAAGCGGAAGAGATAAAGCTCCGAACAGATTCTCAGCTAGTAGCAAATCACCTCAACAAAAGCTTCCAAGTGAAAGGCGAAAAGATGGATGCCTACCTTAGGAAAGTGAGGCAGCTGATAAAGAATTTCTGAGCAGTCGAGGTGGAGCAGATCGCAAGAGGGAAGAATTTTTTGAGCTGACATGATAGCGCAAATGGTCACTACATCCGACCCCAAAATGCCGAAGTCTATTCCGTTGGAAACCAAAACTTGCTCGAGCATCAAGCAGGAGGACGAGGTGATGAGTTTATCATCGAGCAGCACCTGGATGGACCCAATCATTTTTTATCTCAAGGAAGGGGTGCTGCCTGCCAATAAGAAGCAGGCAAGGAAGCTAAAATGTAAAGCAGTCCGGTACACACTGATAGATGGGGTATTGTACAGGCGAGGATACACCCTCCCTCTGCTACGTTGTTTCGATCAAGAGGAAGCTGATTATGTCCTCCGAGAAATACATGAATGGATTTGCGGGAACCATTCTGGTGCGAGGTCTTTGGCTTTCAAGGCCTTGAGGCAAGGGTACTTCTGGCCCTGTATGCATCAGAAAGTGTAAGAGAAGGCCAAGAGCTGTAAAAGTTGCCAAACCTTTGCCAACTACATGACCCAGCCTCCCGAGAACCTCACAGTAATAAATTCTCCTTGGTCGTTTGCTCAATGGGGAATCGACTTGATCGGGCCGTTACCAAAGGGAAGAGCATCCACAACCCATGCCGTGGTGGCAATTGATTATTTCACCAAATGGGTTGAGGTGGGAGCCTTAAGTAGTATCACAAAAACCAAGACCACTGACTTCATTTGGAAAAATGTGATTTACAGGCATGGGATTCCCCACGCGTTGGTTATGGACAACGGGAGACAATTTGACAACAACAAGTTCAAAGACTTTTGCAAGAACATGGGAATAGAGCTAAAGTTTTGCTCACCATCACACCCGCAGGCCAATGGACAAGTAGAAGCTGCAAACAAGACTATAAAACACCTCTTGAAAACCAGACTCGGCGAGCAGAAGGGAGCTTGGGTTGACGAGCTACCTAGTGTCTTGTGGGCTTACAGAACCACGCACAAAACTGCCACAGGGGAGACTCCATTCTCCTTGGCATTTGGGCATGAAGCAGTTGTCCCTGCTGAAATAGGGATGGGAACACACCGAACAAAGCACTTCAACGAAGGGCAAAACGACGAGGAGATGTGTGCAGGTTTGGACTTACTGGAAGAAAAAAGGGAAAGGACCGCTGCAAAGATAGTAGAGTACCAGCAAAGAGCGACCCGTTACTACAACTGGAATGTACACATCCGCCGATTTCAGGCGGGAGATTGGGTACTTAAAAGAGTCAATCAGAATACTAAGGACCCCAGGCAAGGTGTGTTAGGGCCGAACTGAGAAGGTCCCTATAGGGTCTCTCAAACAGCCGAACCAGGAGCATACAAATTGACCTACCTGGATGGGCGAGAAGTCAAGAGGCCATGGAATGCGCAGCATTTGATGAAGTATTTCCAGTAAGTTCCCTTGTATTACAATCATGGATATCAAGTCTTTCCCAAAGTAGAAATGTGTAAAATCTTGAGCATGAATAAAGGCAAGAAAAATACTTCCAGTCTTAAATTAATATGAGCAAGATAAAGAATAAGCTCGCGAAGAAAACGCAGAGGCCAGAAGTCTCTAAGCCAAATTTAAGGCGAGACGGTGCCAAGCGTGAGCCAGATAGCAGGCTCGAGCAGAATAAGCTCGCGAAGAAAACGCAAAGGCCAGAAGTCTCTAAGCCAAATTTAAGGCGAGACGGTGCCAAGTGTGAGCCGATAGGAGGCTCGAGCAGAATAAGCTCGCGAAAAAAACGCAGAGGCCAGAAGTCTCTAAGCCAAATTTAAGGCGAGACGGTGCCAAGCATGAGCCAATAGCAGGCTCGAGCAAAATAAGCTCGTGAAGAAAACACAAAGGCCAGAAGTCTCTAAACCAAATTTAAGGCAAGACGGTGCCAAGCGTGAGCCAATAGCAGGCTCGAGCATAATAAGCTCGTAAAGAAAACGCAAAGGCCAGAAGTCTCTAAACCAAATTTAAGGCGTGACAGTGCCAAGCGTGAGCAGGCTCGAATAAAATAAGCTCGCGAAGAGAACGCAAAGGCCAGAAGTCTCTAAGCCAAATTTAAGGCGAGACGGTGCCAAGCGTAAGCCAATAGCAGGCTCGAGCAGAGCAAGCTCGAGAAGAAACGCAAGGGCCAGAAGTCTCTAAGCCTAACTTAAGGCGAGACGATGCCAAGTATGAGTCAAATATCGGCTCGAGTAGACCAAGCTCGCCAATGAAACAGAGATCTATAGGCCTAATTTGAGGCAAGGCACTATCACGCATAAGCCAGGAGGGGGCACAAGCAGAATTAATCCTGAGTAGAAGAACGAAGGCCCAAAATTTGTTAGAATTTACTTGGCAAATGCATGGAGTTAATCTCATAGTGCAAGACGAAAACATATATGTAAACACAAGGACAAATTATCATCAATGTTCTTCATTCATTTATTAAAAAAGGTACAAGTACAAAAAAAAAAAAATTAGGTGGCTGGAGCGTCGGGGCTAGCAGTTGGAGCTGGGTCCTCGGGGAGTGGAGCACCTTCGATGGCAGCAGCAGCGGAGGAGAATTCGGCAGCAGGAGGAGCAGTCTCTTCAGTCTCTGTAGGGGCCTTGGTTGGAGGGATTCTCAGCCCTTGGTTTGGGGCATCATGCTCGAGCATATACGCCGCAACGCCTGCCTCGAGCTTGGATAAATCCACATTGGGATGCTTCTTGCCCAGGACAGACACGAGGCATTCATAGCTGAAAGTCACCCGGTCATTATATTCTGTCGTGAGCCAGCCCTCCAAAGAGTTCACCTTCCTCTGAAGACGAGAAGTCTCTGTCTCTAGAGTCCTCTCAAAGGAGAACCTCTGCACGTCCAGGTCCTTCCGAACATTCACCAGCTCATCACGGACCATAGACAGCTCCTTCTCGAGTTGGAGTGCCTTGGACTCTGACAGGGCCGCCTTCTCCTCGAGGGTGGAGATTTCTGTGTGAAGCTTCGCTGCCTCCTTGTCCTTCTGCTCAAGAATCTGTCTCAAATTCTAATTTTCTGCTCTGATCTTCCTCTGGGAGTCCAAAGTTTTGGTCTTGAAGGCGGTAGCAACAGCCGTGACACAGGAAGAGAGGCGGTGGAGCATGCCGACTAGGTCCTCAGAACTAGAAGCTTCTATCCCCTCCAAAAACCTCTCTTCCATGTGCCTGACAAAGTCCTTGAGGTAGGGCTCGGTGACGTCAGGCCTCTGCTGCTCCTGTGTGTGTCCTACTCGTGGTCGAGTTGGAACGGCTGTCCTTGGACCCCTTTAGGTCGCACCCTCTGTTGCTTGCTCAGTCTCCCGAGCAGGGGGTGTAGGCCTAGTCGGCGATGCAATAGTGTCGGTTCGAGGCCGCTTCGCTGGAGCAGAGGAGCTGCTCGGACGATCCGAGGTGCTCGCAGGCCTCTTCAGTAGAAAAAGCACATCACTCATATAAAATATTATCCAGATTTAAATCCTCACAAAAATTCAAGAGATGTTTACTCCTCACACTATGGGTAAGGAAACAGACTGACCTTCACTCGATTGAGGAAGGAAATACCTCTAAAATGAGTTTTTGGGGGTTACTTCTCACACTATAGGTAAGGAAGCAGATCGGCCTTCCACAATGCGTTTGTGGGGTTAGAACTGCTGCCCTCTGAAATAAATATTCGAGAAATGTCTACTCTTCACACTATGGGTAAGAAAGTATATTGACTTTCACTCGATTAAGTAAAAAAATACCCTCACAATACGTGTTGATACGATTTACTGGACAATAATGTCTTCTGGCTTACGTCCACAGAAAAGGTGTCATGGGTGGCCAGGTGTTTTTCCTGGCGAAAACCCTCCGACGCTCAAGTCAGTGATCAGGTTGATTCTTTTGGTATCCATCTTAACTTGAGAGACCAGAAAGATAGAAAGTTTGGAGAAGTCCAGAAAGAGAGAAAATCAGAGTCTGGGTAGATAATGTTGAAGTTGGGGTTAAAAGTCGAAAAAAGAAAAGAAAAGAAAGAAATCTTTTTACTTTGTCCATCGTCTGATATTTATCCTTCTTTTTTCCTGCCTCCCTTTGCTTGGATGATCACCTCCGCATTAATTGCGTCTGTGCCTTCTTGACAACTAGTGGTTTCTGTGGCACAACCTGGGGGCGTGGGATGTCAGACGGGTATGGGTTCTTGTGACCCAATGATGGAGTCGTGTAGATCCGTGTTTAATGATGACACTGTGGAGGCGTGCGCCGGTCATCGATTACAGTGATGAAACCCTACGGCGCGGGGTGCCTGTCAGACATCGATTGTCTTGATAAGTTGTCGGGAGGAGGGGCCGTCATGCTTAGGTCTGCTCTGCTCGAGCTTTGATTCCCCTCTGCTCATGGTGCTTCCGACAACATGACCGGATCCTGCTCGGTGGTCGAGGATCTCTTGTACCCGAGCAGGATGGGAAGATCAGGGCTTGACCAACCTTGGAACACTTGACCTCGACCAGCTTTGACACCGAGCAGGGGTGTCTTCTTGCTAGCGATTAGGTCTTTTACTCTAGCTGAATTGACCTCGAACACCAGTCCCCCAGTTTCTAATCTTGAGAGTGAAACGAGATAAGATTGGAAACTTCTTATTTGAGCAGGTTTTCCCCCATTTAACCTCTTCATGCTGAGCTGTCCGTATTTTTCGTCATTTCACATTTAATGTGAGACGCGTGGGCTGATCTGGACCACTGGTTTGAATTTTGAAGAAGCGGTTATTTGAACAGTCGCGTCCCCTTGAGTAACGTGCCGTCTGTTGGCATGACTTGCTTTCCCTTTTATAAATCCCTAATTTCTTTACTATGTCTTTCCTTATTTCCAAACTTTGTTCAATCTAAAAACAGGCGCCTGCAAGTGAAATTCACTTTCATCTTCGCCGTCGTTGTTATTGTCATCGTCAAATCCGTTTCAGGTATAAACTCTTCTCTTCTTCTCGTTCTTATTTTTCCCATTTTCTGGGTTTCGGTTTCCACTTTGTAGATCGTGTCCCCAGAGAGAAAAATGTCACCACTCAGCACCACGGATGTCCCCGAAGAATCATCTTCTGAGTGACTCGAGACCACTAGGAGGGTTCGAAGAGACCCAATCCGGAAGAGGTCGGGTGCAGGGAAGCTTAGCCATCTGAGCGGAGGGCCAGCCAGGTCGAGGTCGAGTCTTTGCAATAGATAACATGAGTGTGAGACCACACGAAGACTTAAAACCGCCTAGGGTCATGTACCATATTCTCGCCAGTGTTGACTGCGTCTTCTCGGTAAAACAATACGCCTAGCCAGTCCTCCTCGAGGGTATATTACCCTCTACCAGTTGAATAGCGACCCAAAGGACGCGGGTCGGTACTACCTCACTTCCAACTTGAAGGGCAAGAACTCATCATCGACCTCCCCACCTCGGTGGCAACTGGAAGGGCAAATTTTTCTTTGCCGGGGAGGATGGCTAAGCGTATTGTTTTTACCAAGAAGACGCAGGTCAACACTGGCAGGAATATAATACATGGCCCTAAGCCGTTCTAAGTCTTAGTGTGAGGTCTCACACATCATGTTATCTATTGCAAACGACTCGGCCTCTGACCTTTGGCCGGCCCTCTGCCTCTATAGCTGCCGAGCTTCCCCTACAGCCTCGACCTCTTCCGGACTTGGGTCTCTCACCGGAACCCTCCTAGTGGTCTCGGAGTCACTCAAAGCAGATGATTCTTTAGGGGACATCCGGCGGGGTTACTGAGTGACTGACATTTTTCTTTTTCTAGAGACATAATCTACCAAGTGGGAAACCAGAAACCCAGAAAAGGGGAAAAATAAGAACAAGAAGAAGGAGAAGAGTTTATACCTGAAACGGATTTGACGAAGGCAGATAACGACAACGGCGAAGAAGAAAGTGAATTTCACTTGCGGGCGCCTGTTTTTAGTTTGAATAAAGTTTGAAAATAAGGAAAGGCACAGTAAAGAAATTAGGGATTTATAAAGGGGAAAGCAAATCATGCCAACAGACGGCACGTTACTCAAGGGGGCGTAACTATTCAAATAACCGCCTCTTCAAAATTCAAACGAGCCGTCCAGATCAGCCTACGCGTCTCGCATTAAATGTGAAGTGACGGAAAAGGCGGACAGCTCAGGGTGAAGAGGTAAAAAGGGGGGAAACCTGCTCAAATAAGAAGTTTCCAGTCTTATCTCGTTTCACTCTCAAGACTAGAAACTGGGGGACTGGTGTTTGGGCAATGCCGAGCAGACCCCCTCGAGGTCAATCCAGCCAGAGCAGAAGACCTAATCGCTAGCAAGAAGACACCTCTACTCGGTGTCAAAGCTAGTAGAGGTCAAGTGTTCCAAGGCTGGTCGAGCCCTAATCTTCCCATCTTGCTTGGGTAAAAGAGATCATGAACCAGGGAATCAAAGCTCGAGCAAAGCAGACCTAAGCATGACGACCCCTCCTCCTGACAACTTATCACGACAATCAATGCCTGACAGGCACCCCACGCCGTAAGGTTTCATCACTATAACCGATGATCGGCGCACGCCTCCACAGTGTCATCATTAAACACAGACCTACACAACACCATCATTGGGTCACAAGAACCTATACCCATCTGACATCCCACGCTCCTAGGTTGTGCCGCAGAAACCCCTAGTTGTCAGAAAGGCACAGGCACAATTAATACGGAGGTGAATGTCCAAGCAATGGGGGGCGGAAAACTAGAAGGATAAATATCGAACGATGGACAACGTAAAATGATTTCTTTCTTCTTTTCTTTTTTTTTTCCGACTTTTGACCCCAACTTCAACATTATTTACCCATACTCTAATTTTCTCTCTTTCTGGACTTCTCTAAATTTTCTATCTTTTCGGTCTCTCAAGTTAAGAGGAATACCAAAAGAATCAACCCGATCACTGACTTAAGCGTCGGATGATTTTTGCCCAAAAAAATATCCGACGACCCCAGACACCTTTTCTGTAGATGCAGACCAGAAGACATCATTGTCCAATAAACGAAGAAAGACAGTAGCCAGCAAAAAATCATACTCGAGCAACCAGCGAATAAAAATTTACAGCACCACTTAAAAATGAACAAAAAACTATATCAACAATACATTTGTGAGAGTTCAAACTGCTCCCTTCTAAACTAAGTCATTTATTACTTTGAATTCATTATTTACTAAAGGAATTTTTCCTTTTCGGATTTTTTAAACTAGATATAAACATGTAATGAGAGCTATTTTGGTGTGCACAATACGACTGCACGCGTGTCATCTTCCCATTGGGGATGTGAGCCCCATGGCCCAACTTCGCGCACTACATCATAATTCAACTACATGCTCTTATTTTATTCAACTCCTTGCTCCCACACAAGTCACGACTAAAATTCTAAATTTGTGTTACATTTCGCCCTCACCAAATTAAAATCCTGGTGGAATTAGTTCCACCAGTGTTTGTATATGTACACAAATTGTGGGCTGATAAATGTGCCATATTTAAAATCTGTAGCAAAGCAAAGCCGAAGCAGCAACAACTCTGTCATTCATGGAACCAAAAATGAAAAGAAAACATCAAATACTTTTGAATGATTACATCACTTCACTTGTAACAACAACTTGACTGCTTAGTGGCAGTTACTTCATGATCAATACTGATAATTTCTTTGCCACCTCCAAGATTATTACAATTACTAGTTGCTGTTGTATCATTCTTTTTAGCATATAAACTCTTTTGAATTGTAGTTTGATGAATTTGATTAATCATCTGTAAAAACGCATCCTCGACGTTCAAATTTTGCATGGCAGAAGTTTCCATGAAGTATAAACCTTCAGTTTCAGCAAGAACTTTACCTTCTTCTTCGCTAACTTCTCTGGAATGAGTTAGGTCTGATTTATTGCCGACAAGAACAATGGCCATGCACGAACTGCAAAATTCTCTGAGCTCTCGTAGCCATTTCTTTGTATTTTCAAATGTTGCTCTTCGTGTTATGTCATACACTAGTAAGGCTCCAAGTGCTCCACGATAATATGAACTCGTTATGGCCCTAAACCTGTCAGTTAATTTAAGGGAAAAAATGATGAATATACTAAATACAATAACAAATGTTGCACGAGGACTTTTTATATTAAGATATAATTAGTTCGAAAATGTAACGAAAAAGCTGCTATTAGATACATAAAAGATTTATTACTAAAAATGAAAAACTGTGCGCATTGCAAGTAACAGTCATTGCATCAATATTGTCTTATTTTAGTAGTCATATTGTAATAGTATTAGTTCACTTAAAATTGTTACTTATCATTGTAATTGACTTGCATGGAGATTGATGCTTCAATAATGTTTTTTTTTTTTAAGGTGAGACTATTGTTCAAGACTACAACTCATATGTTATGAGATTTTAACTGATATTTATAAATTAAACTATTGTTAATATTAGACCCTCACTAATATTCGAGAGACGTCTACTCTATTCACATTATTCACATTTAGTGAGAGAAAAATTTACCCTTCACTTAGTTATACTACAACTAAAAAAAAATAAATTTTCCCATAATATTTTTATGGAGATCCAACAACTACTCTCCCTTACTCTTAACACACTGCCATAAGCGAGTGGCATATGCCTTCATTAATGTTAAGATACAACAAACACTTCACAAATTTTTTCGTGTATGAATATACATGTTGGCGTTCTGTTCCACATGTGAAACTAGTAAATTGACACGTGGGAATACCTCATTGGGCAACAGAGACAATCACGAGCGCCCATAGTTTTCCCTATTGTCCTGAAATTTCGTTAGGGTAATGACATTGCCGCATGCGTATGCATGCCACTCATTATGAGTAATGACAAAGATAAAGCAGAAAGTTGTTTAATTTATGCAAACTTTCATTCCGTGAACTCTACAGTTAAATTTAAAAAAAATAATTTCGGATTATTTGTCTCGTAGATTTATTCTGTTCGAGAACAAATATAGAGGTGATTTAAGAGGATTCAAAAAATAATAGTTAATAGTGAATTTACAAGGAGATAATCAAAAATTTATTATTTTAAAAAAAGTTAATAATTTTCTGGGTTCTTTCTTAATCTATAATTTTCTTAGATCTTTCTTAATCTTCTTTATTTAAAATTAATGAAGCTCATCATCAGTACTTTTGGTTGAACATCTTAGATCATTCAATTGTTGATCAAAAGAGCATCTAACACCATCAAGTTAATTCAAAGAAAAATTAAATGATCTTACATGATATTTTAATTAACAATCAACCAACCTGTGAAAACTATATATGTAAGTTGCAGATATAATTCTCCCGAGTTTGATCATTTTAGTTTCTTGTATAACTATGCATCAACACCATGGATTATGAGTTAACTTCAACCATGAGTTAATTTACTTACCTATTTTAGTTTCCTGTGACTTTGATTCAAAGAATATTGCAAAAAGCTTATGATCAAATTAGTCTATATGCATACCTTTCTTGTCCAGCAGTATCCCAAATTTGAGCTTTGATGAGCTTGTCACCAACTTGAATGTTTCTGTAAGCAAATTCAACACCAATAGTTGGCTTAGAATCCAATCGAAATTCATCACGAGCAAATCTAGAGAGTAGATTTGATTTCCCAACAGCAGAGTCACCAATCATTACTGCCTTAAACAAATAATCACACTCTTCATCATATGAATCTCCCATAATTAATATACTTATAAAACTATATATTAATTAAACAACAAGATTTTATATATTTATAAAATTAAGACTCAATTTCTCGGCTGATCATAGAAAGAGAAAGAAACGAATAAAAAGGAATTTTGACTCCTATATGTTAACTGAACTGCTCAAGAAACCCAAAGAAGGAAGAAAGTGATGTTCACATATATATAATTGGCATGTGAAGCCATTGATAATGACATAATGGCTGTTTTTTTTTTTTTTTTCCTCAATTGATGATGATGTCTTCTAGGCATCTTGGTGGTGTCATTACCAAAATAAAGCAATTTTTTTTTATAATTTAAATTAAATCTTAAGTTTTAATTTATCTGATCACTCTTTGGTTATTATAAAGAGGTGAATTTTTTATTTCAGATATTTATATCTTATTGATTGCTTTAAAATATGGTATTAATTACGTGGCCATGGTCATGGCTAATCATTTCACTTTCACTTTTGTTAGAAATTAGGAGTTTGGTTGTGATCACTAAATAACATTAGATTGTTAGTGATAAGATTCTTTACCAAACAATCACCACATTTAGCTACTGAATTAATAATTATAATAATAAGAAAAAAAAGAGGAAAAATTAAGCACCTGTTTTGATAAGAAAAAAGGAAATCACAAGGATCCTATGTAAAACTGTAGGGGTTGAAGTTCATGTTAAAAAATGGATAGCCGGATGCAAATGGTTGGGATGACCACAAAATACTGGGTCGGCCCACAAATATTCAACATCGGCCTAAAATTGTGGACCAAAAACTAGGAGTTTAGAACTCATTTCCATTCCTTTCTAAAATTTTTGCAAATAAATTACTCACTCTCATTCCTCAATCTATGAGAGAAAATAAAAAAAAAAAGTAATTTTTTATTTAATAAGAATAATTTTAAAAAGTCATAAGATAAATTGAAGATTGAGGTTATTTGTACCTACAAAAATACTCTCTAAACTCCTTTTATTTTATTTAATATTTTATTACTTAAATATCCTTAAATACAATTGCGTAAAAGGACAAAAAAATTTAAAATAAATTACAATATACACACACTCGATCAAAAACCTTAATTATCTTTTTAGGAGAATTTGTGGATTGTATAAAGTGAAAATTGTCATTATTGTTTTATTATGCACCATGTTCATATTGTTATGTCAGTTTAACTATTCAAATTATTCTTGGTTAGAGTATGGGTTTATTGCGGAACTATTAGTCGTAAGTGAAAAGGCAATGAAAGTAATGTTATTTCATTTCATGCTCTATGAATTTGAAAATTCATACAGGCAATGAAAGTAATGTTATTTCATTTCATGCTCTATGAATTTGAAAATTCAATGTATGAATACTTCGTTTTGTTTAGATTTCATTACTTTTTATATTTTAAATATTGAATCTCCGAATTTAGAGAAGAATTTTCTTTTGTCTATTGGTTGCTTTCGATAAGATATAAGGTACATGGAAGAATTAATTAGTGTTTAGTAGTTTTTCATTGGCATCGGTCATTATTTTTATAGCTCAAGTAAACAATTTATTTTAATTTTTATTTCTTGTTCTGATTACAGTATATTTCATTTCAGTTCATTCTAATTCCCTCAAAGCAAATACATCATAAGTGTATAATTATTAATCCCACCACTTCATCAACAAGAAGCTCATCATTATCACCACCAACACCACCACCTATCTCATCACCATCAATTCATCCCCTCCACCAATATATGATAAAATTTAATATTAAGTTTTATTAAAGTTTGTGAACAAGTGGTGGGTTTTACTAATATTTATGATATTGATTTTGATTATTGTGAGAATCTATGATTTTGTTTAAATTCAATTTAGGATTTAATTAGGAGTTAATATTTGATTCAAATTATGAATCAATTAAAAAGATAAGAGAGATGAGAAGTTAAACAATTAACAACAGAGAGAAGAAAAAAAACTTATTTTTTAAATTATTTCATTTTTCAATAGAAGCAATTCTGAAATGAACAATATCAATGGAAAAGTAAAAATTGGTGAGATAAATTGAGGTGGTCAAAATTTTAACGCTATTTGTAAATTTATTATGAGAATATTTAAATACATTAAAATACTTTCTACATCCTCTTCATGAAAAATAGTTTTATTATTAAACTACGCATAACTTAAATTAATAAGACAATATTATAAAGATTAAATTTATTTTATTTTACTCCTTATACCCACCTTTAAACATACTTCTAATTCCATTAACCTACTATCATTTCTACTCAATTTTTTTATTTATTGCAATGATAAATTGGAATTGACGAAATCAAAATTAATTGCATTATGTTTAATCTCAAGTTCTACCCAAAAAAAGCCACAAATAAATATTCAAGTGGGATCATCCAAGATCACTTAGGCTTTGGATCAAATTGTAATGCAAATCACAGACTCCAAGTAGATTGCTAATAAAGATTGATTAGCAATGGAGTTTAATTTTTAAGACGATAAATTTCAACTTGTGATTTATATCTTATTAATTATTTAGGCGAGAAAACTGATAAAGGACAACTGAAAGATCAAACACAACAGCAACTTTAAGCATAATTTATTAAGTTTTACAGTTGAATCTGTTTAACTTGATGGCTTTTTTTTTTATCAAAATACTTTCAATTAAATGGAGCCGAAAATTTTAAAATTAATCGATTGGTCCCAATTGAATTTTTTTTTTTTTTTGTCATTGGTTTAGTGTTTATTATCAATGGCTGTTTAAATAGTTTGGTGGATTACTAACAGTATCGAAAATAATTTAATTATATGAGGGCATATTTGGCATTAAAGTGAGCATATAAACTAAAATCTCAAGTTTTAAATCTTAGTAGAATTTTTTTTTTTTTTTGAGTAAATGAATATAATGAGTATCTTGGTATTTTCAAATAGTCTTATCCGTAATTTTATTTTAAAAATAAATAAAATTCAAATTCACATTTATATTTATATTTGAATAGTGCCAAACATTTTAAAATTTTATTCCAAATAAGAATGCATATACTTCTAAGATGGCCCTAGCCATCTCCAACTAACAAATAATAATAAATTAAGATAAAAATTTATTTATTTTATACAAATTTTATGTTTGGGCCTCTTAATTCTTATATAATTTTAAAATAGCTTATAAAATTTTATGGTTTTCTTATTATATAACCCCATTATTGGCCTATTAAATTTTATAGATTTATGTTATAGATTAGTCAAATTTATCATATTTTCATTTTGACTCGTTCAATCTAAAATTTTGGCTCTGCCACTAGTACCAAATAATATGATATTTATCAAGTAAATAATGAAATAATATAATTAATTTATTTGATTTTTAACAAAAATGTCCCAAAGATCTTGATAGAATGATTTTCAAAGTATTTTTTTTTTTAACTTTTACTAAAGCTAAACTTCCAATGAGATAGAAAGTGGTGTTTAAATATATAGATCCACATTAATAAAAATGTGATCTTAATACTATATAGTTTTACAAACTCATGTCATCAATGCGAGTTCAGAGATGAAAATTAAATAAAATGAAAAAAAAATTAAGAGTACCCTTAGAGAAGTCTAGTCATAAGATTTAGACCTTATGGTAAAATTTAGACTCTAAAGTCAGTTAAATGTTTATAATATTATTTTTGTTATAAGAAATTATAAAGAAAAATTCTTATAAATTTTCTAGTTTCATGTAACATAAATCTATAAAATATTGTCATGCATTACACAATATTGTCATGTAATTTATGATCATATCATGAACTACACTATAATATTATGTATTGCCTAAAATTATATTATTTGCATAAAAACTTTAACTCATCGTACACGACAAAGTCTTGTATTATATTATATTGTTACGCATTACACAATATTGTCATGTAATTTATGATCATATCTTGAACTACATTATAATATTATGTATTGTATAAAACTATCTTGTATTACGCTATATTATAATGTTATGTATTACATGATACTGTCATGTATTTCATAATCATATCTTATATTACACTATAGAGTCATGTATTATACGAAATATCTTATATTGTGTTATAAAAATATGCATATTTTAATCTTTTTAACGTAATCAAGAGTTTAATAGAAATAAAAATTAGTCAATAGGTCAAGATTCATAACCAAAGTAAAATAAGGTCTATGACTTCATAATTTCACCGAAATAAAATACAACAGAAAGCATTCACATAGAGAAGTATATAATACAAGGCGTGAACAGCCTTAAATATTTAGATAATTTAAGCAGTGGGGTAAGAGGCTTGCATGGCAATTCCACAAAGGCCTTCCTTAGCATCAACATCTTTTTGCATCCTTATGTATCCTTCTTCTCCCCAGCTCGAGCCCCATGAATTTTTCACCAGCCAATACTTGGTCCCGTCATCTGCAACTCCATAACCAACGGCGGTGACACCATGGTCTAAATCAGTGCCACAGGCTCCTGTAAACACGCCGCTAGAATAGAACTGAAACTCGAAGCCTCCGGCATCAATGGCAACCGAAACCGGTTGATTGGCAACCGCCTTCATTAGTGCCGTTTCTCTGTTGGCTGGTACATCCTCGTGTCCATTGATCTTAGCTGCGTCGTTTGCTTCCGCTTTAGTGTTGCATTTTCCATCAACTCCCTTGTAGGGATAATTTGTTTCAGTTGTTATCCCCTTGTTTGTTTGAATGAATTGGAATGCATTGTCCATTAAACCACCGTTGCAGCCTTCGTCTTCACCCTTAACATCACAATCCACTAACTCTTGTTCAGATAGAGAGAGAAGTTTACCAGTTTTCAGCTGATTAATTCCTTCAATAGCTGCCACCGCCGAAAATGCCCAGCAACATCCTATGTACACACATTTTAATCAATACGCTACCAAGAGTTAGATATATAATCATAGAATATTGATTTAGTTTAGGATTCTAAACTTTGTTAAAGTTTCGGGAAAGTTATTAAATATATTATTAAAGTAAAAATTTTAATTATTTTCCTATCATTATATTGTTAATTTAATAATTTTTCAAAATTTTAACAAATTCAAATCCTACGTTAGAGCATTTCTATAAAATTATATACATATTTTCATGCTCACTTGCTCAAGTCCATACATTTGGATTTGAACTATGACCAAAAGTCTGCACTCGTTTAATTTATTTTATGCAAGGCAAAATCTAGACCCGAGCACCATTTTATATACATAAAGAGAATAGGGATCCAACTATAATTTTTTTAACCACCAACCTTCTCAAGAGTTCGACTTAAGCGGTTAGTGAAAAAAAAAAAATAAGAGGTTGAAGGCCACTCAGCCTTGCCTCTGGGGGCGTATAATTAATATAGTATTATTCAATTTCATGAAAATAAGATTAATGAAGGTAATAAATAAACTGATCACCGCATTGTCCTTGATCCTTGACGGGTGTGACCGCTCCTTTCTTTCTCCAGTCCATAGTAGAAGGCACAGCAGTGACATTTTCATACATGAATGGACCTGTTTGTTCAGAGCACATGTGGCCCTTGAATCTGTTTCTCGAGGCTTTGAACTCTTCATTAGTAAGGTCAGCAAATCCATTGACGGCTAGCTTGTAGGTTTTCTCATTATTAGCCTTGTTGAAAGCTTCTATGCTTGCAACGTTTTCTTTGAAAATGTTGAATCGCTTCTCCTTCTCAATGTTGTCCTTGTACGCACGTCCATAGCGAGCCATCCATTGCTCGTGACTCTCGTAACCTGACGCATCCTGAAGAGTACGAGACATGGCTTGTGGAATCCAAGCTCCTAAAAGAATCAAGGCCAAACAAAGGCATTGCTGCTTGCTTGTGACTCCCATTTTACTCGTATTTTAACAGCTATGTATTAATATATGCTTAGAATAAATTGGAAAGAAGGAAGAGGCGCATGAATGCCAGGATTACTCCTACGATTAATTTAAATAGCAATGCGAATTTTGTCTTTGCCCTATTAATTAATTGAATATGATTAGGAAATCATAAAAAGCTTTTGATTATTCAGCGTGGCTGACAGAATATTCTGATTTGACGCAAAAAATTAACTGAATTAACTCATACGAGATAATGTTATATGCTCTTGCCGTACCGTGTCATTCATTATGTTTTTTAAAGGTTTTCACATCAGAATCAGATGCAGGTTCAAGCAAATAGATGATGACTGCGACATAATGCGTACGGACATGTAATTACTTTTAGCCCTTTATAACAAGGATCAATGATGTTTTTTGTTTGTAATTCAAAATCTGAGAATTATAATGGTCGTAATAGCTTTACTCATTATTTTTCTTTTTTTTTTGAAAAAAAAGAGTGGACTATTAGCAACCTCAATTTGCATTTGTTAAGGCTAATTAAGTTTAAAATGTTATATATTTTTCATTCTTATGGATCAACGTATGATTTTTGAAGCTATTCCGAACTTAGTTTAACCACCTTTATTTTTCTGGTTTTTCTTTATTTTGTCATACTTTATTTCAAAATTTAATAGCTACGTCCTGCCATTTTTTGTCGTTCAAAAGATGGATAGAAGAAAGTATAAATAAATAAATGTTATGAATTTTGTAAAGCAAACGGTTGTTAAAAAGGTTGAAGGAAATCGAAAGTGATTCTCGCAAGCATGAGTTGCAAGAAGTTCCGTTATTAAAGAATTTTGTTCTTACAAGATTTCTAGAGAAACAAAAAAAAAAAAACAGGGTTACTTATAGAATGAAGGTGGGTGCTGTTAAAAGTAGTGTAATTTATGAATAAATTAAATGGGGTGCTTTCGGTTTTAAGAGGTGTTCAAAACGGGTGAAAATAATTATGTGTATGTTAAATGGGGTGCTTTTAGAAAAGGGATTGTAAGAGGTTTGTCAAACGGGTGCCAATAATTTCAACACTTTTAAAAAGGGCGTGAAAATAATGGTTGTTAAAGTGATTCCTGAAAGAAAAGAATTTTTTGCATAATAAAATGTTGAAAAATCTGTAGCCCAGATATGATCAAGCAAGCAGGCCATGACTAAACCCACACGCAATATGAGTAAACAAGCCCAATGCAATGCCTCGGCCTCACTTATGGAGCCACAAATGGAGCAAGCATTAGCCAGCAGGCAGCTGGCTGTGTGAAGATGAGTATTTGAATGGTTAGATGTAGGGCTTGTATTTTGAATGGTCAGATTTTAATTGTTAGTTTACTTGGCGGAGCACACGAATAAATGAAAAAACTTCAGCAAAGATCAATCTTAGTAAAGGCTAGACAATTTTTCTAAGCTTGATTTATTGCACTTTACGATACGGTCTTGCATAGAAATTTTAAAACTCTTCAAAATTGTTGCTTCTTTTCAAATACCCGCGGTTGGATTCTCTTCGAAGGACACAATGTGGCTTAAGAGCATCTCTTTTAACTTGATTATTGAATCAGATTGATGCACGAGGGTTGTATGACTTGTTACCGAGTAGTGTGTGGTCAAAGCGGATATATTCGGCTAAAATCAATATATTCTTATGTGAATGCTTCCTAGTGGGCATATTACTTGGTCTTTTAATATGGAAATTGACAGTTTTTCCTCTACAAAAATAAATTAATACAACTTATCATCTTCCTAATTGCATGATATCTACAATTTTTTTCTGACACAAAAATTTTAAGGAAGGAAAAAAAAGGATAAATAAGTCATTTTCTTAATATTTTATCTTCAAAATACAAAAAAAAAATAGTTATTATAAGAAAAATATAGTTAAAAAATAGTAAAAAATACAAGAAAAATATCTTATTATTAATTTTTTATTGACATGGAAACCTAAATTTTTTATTGTTAGTATTTAAATCTTTTTTATTTCAATTTATATGATTTATTTAATTTAAAATTAATAAGAATAAAAAATATTTTTTTAAAATAAAAGTAATACTATAAAATTATAGTACTAGGAAGTCATTGGATATTACAAAAACAATAGGGAGTAAGTGGTACATATTGATTTCAGTAAGAAGAAAACTAAAAATTTCCTCTTTTAACACTATAACTCATAAATTGTAAATACTTATTTAGTTACTATAGTTTGAGCTAATTACCTAGTTGTTTTATTTATTTATTTATTAAAATTACCTCAAAAACACATGTAATTATTGCTAATTGCCTAGTTATTTTATTTATTTATTAAAATCACCTCAAAAACACATGTAATTATTTTTGTGGTTGTTGAGCCTAACTTTCCAAAAGTAAAATAATATTTTTGTATCATATAACTTAAGATTTAAATCATTCTAACATGCAAAAAATGAAAAATAGATACACAAACAAATATAAAAAGGATTTTTTTAGTAAGTTTTTAAAATACGCGAATTAATTGAGAGAAAAGGAGCATTTACGCTCATAAATTTTGTAAACATTGCTTTAACAACCCGATCCTTTAATTGTTTGGTTGGATGAATTTCATTTGACAATTTGCGATGACTTGTAATCCAATTTAGTTTGAATGAACTGAAAATCATAAAGAGAAAGGAATAGAGAGATTCAAATTTGAAATCTCTTGAGACATTTCAAAAGGTTTCTAGATAAACTAACCGTTGCCCATCTCCATCCGAAAGGAATTTGGCTCTTCAAATTTGTTATAATAAGAAGGTTCATTATGCCAACATCTTTGACCTTGAAATGGAATCAAAAATGATTTACATCATTGCAAATATCTACACAGAATTTCAATGATGTATCTCTTCGAGAACGTTAAGAATGAATACCTTGACGTCTACTCACGCTTAAGAAAATCTAGAACTTCTTTTTTTCTTTTCTAAAATATTAATATTCTACGACTTGGTTGAGGAAACATTTTCAGATCACCAATATTGGTGATGGTTAATTGTTGGGGAAATTTACACAAATAATCTTCCTCGTTTTGTATTTTTCACGAATAACCTTTCTATATTTTTCCTATTATAATTAACCAATCTTCAATTTTTCAGACCAAGATACCCTTGTTTCGTGGATCGGCCAAAATTTTCGCAATGATTCCTCGACTTACGAGGCGACGATTAGAGACACAACATCGGAGGTAACCTTTCTGTAATTTTTTTTTTTTTAAAGAAACTCGGGCAGCCATCGACGCGATGCTGCCGGCACCACGCGATGGCTGCCATGGCAGCAGCCATACTGCCCGTCGCACCAAATCTGGTGCGACGGGCATCCGTCGCATGCCCGTCGCACTTTGCCTGGTGCGACGCTATCAGTTTCAAATTCTAGAATTTAGTGCGACGGATGCCTGTCGCACAGGTTTAGTGCGACGGTACCAGTTTCAAATTCTGTAATTTGGTGCGACATGCAGACCGTCGCACAAAACTTGTGCGACAGTCTGCATGTCGTACCAAATTATGGGGTTGTAATTTCTGGAATTTGGTGCGACGGTGTCACTGTCGCGATAATTTTTATGCGACGAGTGCCCGTCGCACTGTAATATTTTCCGAAATTTTACTGAAAGAATTTTTTTTAATTTGTAAATTATATAATTGTAATTTAATAATGTTATATTTGTAATGTAAATATGGCGATTCTACAGTATGTACCGGGCATGATGCAGATACCTTATGCTGCTCATTTTCCTGGCGTATTACAAGTATGTGTAAGTTAGATACAATCGTAAAAGCTATTGAGGGTAAGTTAACAAAACGACAGTTGCAATTATTCAAAAAGGATATATTTGGCCATTTCTTAGAGTGTCGAAGCTTTCCATTCAGTGGTGTGATTATGCATAATTTGTTACTAAGACAAGTGGCCTGTAATGAGACAGAACAGTTGTGGTTTGAAATTGGTGAGCATTTGATACGCTTATCAATTGGAGAGTGGTGTTTAGTTACTGGACTTTGTTGGGGTGAAGACAAGTGTACCAAAATGATAAAAAGAATCATAGATCGCTTAATCACGTATTTTGATGGTCCGTTTCGTAATTTAAATCTCGATGAGTTCGATCGAAAGGTTTGGTAACTTAGACTTCGACGCTATGGACTGACATTGATGCGATAGAAAATTGCACTCTTTTATTTTGCAGACAGAGTTCTAAATGGAAGAAAAGTTCATAGTCAGATAAACTTTTCATTGCTTAACGAGGTGGATGACATTGATCACTTTCGAAACCGTCCATGGGGTCGTTTGTCATGGGAAACGATATACGACAGTCTTGACAATGCATTGTATGGTAAAATGGAGAAATTTAAGAAGACTCGCTTGGAAAAGCCAAATCATAATATTGAAAAGTACAATGTTTACGGCTTTACATCTGGAGTTCAGGTACGTTAAAATCGTACTACATTAAAATTATATTCTTCGATAATTGTTTATTAATAGTAAATATTTAATACTTTTTTAATATTGTCATTTTACTTATTGTAGGCATGGATGTTCGAAGTTATTGGAGGGCTGCCATCACAGTGGGTCGTGAAAACAAAAAAAAAGATTCCACGCATTGTACAATGGAAGCCCATCGCTTCCTCCAAAATCAACTTCACTGTTGTGAATTCATTGTTTAATGATAACTCTCGTCTTGTAAGTAATATTACTTTGTGCAGTTGTATATTATTGTTTTTCATATCAGTAAATAATACTATGATTCTACTAACTTAAAATTTGGGTTGAATTATTGTAGGAAAATGTACTACAAACCATCGAGCCGAACTCTAAAGAGAAAGCACAAAAATATTGGCAAACTGTAAAGGATTATGTTCCATATATCCCAAGTTGGGTTTGTAATGTGAGTATCTTATAAGTAATGTTACTTTGTAAATGATTATTTATGTATTTATAAGTAATGTTACTTTGTGCAGCATCAACCATCAATCAACGCACCTCCCATTATGGCTGAAACAGAGGAGAATCAAAACATCGCAAGTGCCGCTAGCCCAACACTGGAGCCGCAAGGTCTTGTGGAGGAGGAGCTTCAACAGAAGACCATCATGAGCAAACACACGAATCCAATGACACATATGATTCAGAGGTTATAAATCATTTATTTTTTGTATATATATATGTCATTAAGAGGTTATATATATTTATTTAAACTTATAATTTTTTAAATTCATAACAGTCAAGGACAAAGTTTAATAACGATTATATCATTCGATGGATGGACAAGATTGATCGTTTTATTGTGAATTGAAGTCACCTTTGAGTGAGCATAAAGAACACAAAGAATTTAGAGAAGCGGTGATGGATTTATTAGTTCAGATATCGAACGCTCACACGGCCCTTCTCCGACTACACATTCGTATGCGGTGAGCAAATTTAATATGTCATTTGTGCGTTCTTTTAGCTTTTAATCCGTTATTTATTAAATTTATTTATCCTGACAAACGGATAGGTACCAGATGATTGTGGAGTGTATACTGACGTAGATAATCAGATGATTTCCAGTCCTATGTCATTATATACTTTTTATGGGGATGTCAGTGGACAGAGCAGGCATATTCTTAAGGAGGCACCGCCGGATATTAGTAAGTTTGGCCGTCCATATAGAAGATCTTATGTCTTTAATAGTCCATATTTGATTCCGTCATTCAAACGAGGGAGGAACATCAATCCTGTGCCTACACTCCAATTAGTGGATCGCCAGATCGATGAACGAACGAGTGTAGATATAAATCCACTTCGAGGATTACAAGATCCATGTGTATACAATGAGTTCGACGAGTGGTTTGCTGGTAACATTACAATGGATCGTTCAGTCCCATACTCGCACTCATTTTTTCAAATACTTTTAGGTCATACTTCACTGGGATGGCTATGTGACGAGGTAATTTTTTTTTTTACATCAAACCATTGGTTGTGTTTGTGTAGTAGGACTGTTTTCTAAATTGACCAGTGGTTTGCTATTCTTATTTCTTATGTACAGCATATTCATGAGTATTATCGCTTGATCAGCGAGAAGCAACGGCAGTATCCAAATGCATTGTCTCAGCTGGTCACGCATACAGACACATATTTTTGGGTACAGTGGTTTACTAAATATATATTCGTTGTTTTTAAAATTATATGTTGTGTATTTCTGAATTCTAGTGTATATGATATTGCAGGTGTTCCTTAGCAATTATGGAACAACTGAAATTGTTCGATCGAAACATTATAATATAGTGATAATTTTAATAGCTATATTCGTGGGCGGGAGTTCATAATGTCAAAGCAGATGACAGATGTGGATATGGTATGTCAATATAAATTTTTTATTTTTTTACTATATTAATTTGGGTGTAAGAAATACTGAATTCAGAACAATATTTTTATGTGTAGGTTTTCATTCCAGTTAACCTTAGCGGCGATCATTGGGTACTAGTCAGAGTAGACTTTCGTAACAACAAAGTATGGATTTATGACTCATTGCTTACATTCCGCGACGATAAAACGTATAAGGATCAATTTAGGGCATTCAAAGTCATATTCCCTCGATGGCTATACCATGTTGGATTCTACAGTTTTCGACATGACCTACAGCGTGCTGAATACTAGAAAGTCGTTGCAGTTAAAGGTGTCCCACAACAAGAGCCTGGTAGTGGTGATTGTGGTATTTTTTTATTGATGTTTACTATGTATTTAATGTTTGGACTTAGACTCGATTTCAACGGCAGTCATGGAATGTATTTTAGGAAAAGATTGTTGTTGACATATTTAATGGTGATATTATGTTATAAACTATTGTATTTAATATAAAAAATAACATTAAATAAATTGTTTTACCAATATATATATTATGCAATATAAAAAAAATTTAATACTCAAGTACAATATTACTTGGAAGAATGCAACTAATTTTGGTTTGATACAATAGGATTTTTACATCGCTTCATGTTATGACCCGATTCATTGCACCGCCCACATTTCACAGTTCTTCGATTTACATCCTCACCGTGAGAGGGTGTTCTCGACTCTTACTGACGACCCGGTGGTGGTGCTTCTATCGGTGGATAAACTTGCATCTCTTGAATTTCATCTAGCACTTTCCAATCGATCACGTCACCAATCGGCTCCATCTGGTTGTGCATAAGCCTTTACCAATGATTCCTTGGTGTAAAATTCGAACAAAGGCTTATGTAATCCACTCGGACAGTTAAACAAGCGAAGAATTGCATGCGCATGCATCGAGCCGATCTAAATCGAATACTCTACATGTGCAAGTTTTTTTCTATGTCAACTAATCCCTCATTCACACCATCACCCAAAACATGAAATCGATGTGGAGACACAGGACGGATCATCATCATTTCGACCGAGATCTCCTCTCAATGACTATTTCATCTACCCAAGTTGTTAGTCGAGATACTCATTGATTCAACCACAAGTTTTCTATCATAAAACCATTGCTGCATTATTTTCCTAAAATGATCAATAAGATGAGTAATCGGAAATTTTCACGGTTCCCTCATATAAGATATAATGCCACGTATCTTTAAAAAAAGAAACGTTGGGAACCTATTTGTTCCTGCCCTGGAGTCCCATAGAGATCTGGAAAACGCTCAAGGGCATATTGGCATGTGAGAAAAGAAAGCGGGGATCACAAAGCCGACATAAGCCGCTTTAGGATTTAGCTTTCACTCTCTTCAAAATCAACTCTCAAATATCTCATAGTCTTGATGTGATATGGCTTTCATTACATTTTAGATAACTCATCTTATAAACCAATGGACTTGCCCCAATTAATTATCCTCTTATGCAAGTAAATCCAAATAATCATCTTCAAGTTAAAGGGCAATATCTCAAGTAGTAATTCTAAGAAGACCAATAAGTATGGTCATATAGTCCCAACTCCCAAGTCAAAAAAGCCACCAATAAAAGGGAATACTGCTTTTAAAGTAGTCTTATAATCCCAACTCAAAAAAGCCACCAATAATAGGATTACATGTGCCCAACATAAGAAAACATCTCTGACTAATATTTCAATGTATCGCACATGTACCATTATGCCTCTACCTCAGTAGGGGCGAGACCAATGGGCTCCTTCTATGTGTTCAAAATAGATCAAAGATGCCTTAGAGGCATCCCATATAAAAAGATCAAGTTCTTATGTAAAATAGATCTTTTTCTTGATTACTTGTCTTCTAAAAAACCTTGCTCTCTAATACTTATGGACTTTCCTCTATTTTTAAACTAATCAAACTTAAACGTAAGTTCGTCGCCAGTCACCGACGTCTAATGATATTATCTCTTGCAGGTTCTAAAACACTTACCCCCATCACTTTTGCCTTGAGGGGAAGCTTTTCTGTCATTCCTTGATCACTCCAATCTTCTTTAATGTTTTAACTTACCAAAACATGGACGAATACAAATGTAGATACATATATTATAGTTGTTACAAGTACAATTTATTGTACTAGAATTATTAATTAGTTATTGATATTTGCGTATGTTAGGTCTTCATATAATTTTAAATAAATTTGAGAGTATCATAGATGATGAAATAAGTTGTTTTTATTATGTTTAAAAAAAAGGTAACTAAATGCTGAGTAAACTATGTTATTAAGATAGTTGTGAAATTTTAAAAATAGTATCCACATACTTAATAAATTTATTTTTAAAATTTATTTCATTATATTATTATCAAAATAGATAAATTTATATGAAACCATTTTTTAAAATTAAAATTAATAAGTTGGATAGTTAAAGCTAAACTCTAACTCCAGTGATAAAGAGTAACATTCCTAAGACTTAACTTTTGAATTTAAACTCCAAAGGATGCCAGAAATAGTAATAAAAAGAAATTATCAATCGTCCACGTGAAATTTTACTTTGTAATAAAAAAAATACTATCATTCTATACAAGTAGTTCTATTTTTTTGGCGGACAATAGACCAATGAGTACCACTTTTTAAGGTAAAGTTACTTCAAACTAAAAAAATATTTTCTAACCCACAAAAATGCCTATAAAGTGAATTACCAATAATTACAAATTACATTAAATTAAAATAAAAAAGGATGGACCCCAGTCTATTTTCCTCTTTCGCTTCAAATCCAAAATTGAATGTTTGTGTGAAATTAACACGATTAATACTCAACATTCGAATTGATTATATATTTCAGCATCATATTCTCAATCAGCTTTTGTTCTAATAATAAAATATATAATAAGTATTCTTATTAATACCTAAATTATTTAAGTTTCGATGAAAGATGATTTCTTCCATAACATTTTATTTTAATGTAATACGAGGAACTCATCAGATTCACATAAACGCAAGAGAGAGAAGTCCGTATCGGTATTGCCTACTGCCTATTTTATAATATTTTAAAAAATAATACTTCCCATTTTAAATTTTTTATTTTAAATGTCTAACAAATCTATTAAGTCGATTTTATGAGACCATCTCAGAGTAAAATTAACTATATTTGGCTGCTATTGCCTATTCCTGTTGCTGTAATCAACTTATTCTCTAACCAACTTTGAAAGTTGACCGGTCTACAAAATCTGACAATCAAAGTCCTGTTCTTCCAACAAGTGTGTACTACTTCTTTTTTTTTTTTTTGGGTGAACTGGAACAAATGCTTTTATTTCTACTAAATGAAATTTACAGCAATTTAGGATTCAAAACGCTATAACCAATTCAATTAACAAACTGCCAATCAGCATCAATCAAATCAATTAACTTCTATCGCTCTTTATATTTCGATTTTCCTTTATATTCTATTTTATTTTATATTTTGAGAATTTAATTCGATCAACAGAGACAACTATTTTCTCTTCATCAACCCCTGATTAACTCATCGATTCATCAAGACCGTACAGTCAAATTAGTATCGTGAGTCAACTTTTGATTTAAACCATTGAAAATGCATCATCATCATCAGAATTAACTAACAGTTAAAGTAGTAGACAGAAGAAGAGAGGGAGGAAAACGATAGCCTGTAAACGGACGCAAGTTAATATCGGTACGGCGGACCATCGTATCACCGTCGAAACCGAAGTCTACGGCGCAGGAGCAGGTTTACGAGAATTAGTCATCATGGTACGAAACTCTTCAAAATTCACATTGCCATCACCGTCGGCATCCACAGGCTTAATCATCTTCACACATTCATCAACCGAGCACTTCATGCCGAGCCTGTTCAACACCAAATGCAACTCCACCGCCGAAATCAAACCGTTTTTGTCCTGATCGTAGAGATCAAAAGCGTCACGGAGCTCGGC
This sequence comes from Murraya koenigii, assembly GCA_025617385.1. Lineage (NCBI taxonomy): Eukaryota > Viridiplantae > Streptophyta > Magnoliopsida > Sapindales > Rutaceae > Murraya > Murraya koenigii. The sequence goes on along the minus strand of CM046817.1, from coordinate 13,275,419 downwards.
CTCGCTGGCGGCACCCGAGGAGGTGCAGCAAAGCGTTTCGAACTCCGACAGGCTAATGAATCCGTCCTTGTCGGTGTCGAGCTCCTCCATGACGCGGATGAGCTCCTCCTCCGTGTAGCTCGATCCCATTGATTTCAAAACGGTCGCCAGCTCCGTCAGCGAGATCTTGCCGTCCTTGTTCGCGTCGAACTGGTTGAAGATCTTCTGCATCTCCTCCGGGTTATCAATTAACTGTTTCCGATTCGAATCTGCCTCCGTTGTTGCTGCCATTGCTTTTCTTTTTCTTTTGTTCTATTTGGGGGAAAAATAAAATTTAAGAAACACTAGAAGGTAAAGGAAAGGGGAGAGCTATGGGTATATATATATATATATCATAAAAGGATCACATCACATCAGCATATTTATATCGAGTTTTTATAATTTTTTATATCAAATAGGTCCCCAATTGTTTTCTCTTTGACCAAATTATTATCATTTCGGTTTTATTATTATAAAGGGTAAATGGTAATTTTCATCTTATATTTTGATCAAAGTATATATTTAACTTTTATATTTTAAAAAAATCACAAAAATTACATTCATACCATAGTTTTTTTTTCAACTTTTGTAATAATACATTTACAACAATATTATGGAATATTAATTAATTATTTATAAAAAAAATAATTACAAATTTTACTTTAAAAATAAGATAAAAATAAATATAATTTTTTATTATTTTATAAATAGTTGTTAACAATATTATAATTATAAGATATTAAACATTAATTTAAGTTAATTAGTATTAATTTATTTTAAATCATTAGAAGATTGTTATAAGGATGTAAAAAATAACATTTCATTTAAACAAATAATTATTACTTAATTTGCTACTAAGTAATTATAGAATAATTTGTTAATACACTTTTTTCTATATATTAGTTAATTAATGTTTCCAAAATTGTAATAAGGATATTATTATAAAAAGAAGAAAATTAAGGATAAAATTATCATATAGTTAATAATAAAAATATATTGAAATATTGTTTAAAATATAAGGTCCAAATAAATATTTAATCTCAAATATAGCGACTATTTGAAAATATTCTATATTAAAAGTATTAAAGTAGTGACCTATTTGAAACAAATGGATAAATTATACAGCTAGTTAAGAAATCATAAGAATTCGTAGACTCAGATGCTATTACGGCTTTTCGAATTCTGTGAACGACGAGCCACGCGGTCTGCGAATGGACCAAAACCACGCGGGAGCAGTGCATCTTCTGACTTGATTTCAATGTCGACTAAAGAAATATCTTATTCTGATTTGTTTTCCCAGTACACAATAATTGAATCCCAAAATAATTAAAAAAAAAAGACATTTGATTGTTGGTTTCAATATATTAAACGTGTTATTTGATAAAATAATCTAACATTGACGTTACAATCTTGGAGCACTTAATTATGTTCATATTAAATTTGACTAGAGTCAGAAGAATTATAATAGTGAACACTCTCATACAAAACTTAAAAAAAAAAAAATTATGTTCACAAATTTCGTTACACGCCTAACAACAGGAGGAGGGAGTTATCTTCCAAGTGCGTAAGGTACCACCCCCTAACATGAATAGTAATTATTCATGTGAGGGGAGGTACCTTATACAGCTATAATAAGATAATATGACCCACAACACAAAAATTCACTCTATGTATTTATAAATTTAGTAATTTAGTGATTAATAAAATTATTAATTACAATTTATCTTGTAATTCATATATTTAGTGACATTATTTATTAATTTATATTTTTAAAAGTATATTCGAGAATATTTTAGATACATTATAAATGTCGATTCCTTTAAATTTTAGTATGTAATTTTATTTTTTAATAAATTTTACATAGTTATAAAAAAATTCGTAATTATAAATTATAGTTGATATTACGGGTGGACACGTGGAAAGTTAGTTATTTACGACGCCGCGTGGCTATAAGAGATAAGCTTTTGACGAACGCGCTTATGACACTGAAAATACGCGAAGGCCGACGGATTTGGTATTTATTGATTGGCAGAAAAGCAATTTTAAATTTTTATTTTTATTCGTCTTTATTTTCAATGCGACACGTGTCATATGGATTATAAATTTGTTTTCTTGATCTTCTTTAAGATGACGACATGTGTTTTTTGATTAAGATCATTTTGTCAGTGTTAGAGCTCGTGAATCGTGATCTGCGAACTCTTTTGCTGTCTTCGAAGTGGGGGGCGTCGGCAAAATGAATAAATAAATAGAATTTGAATAGAAAATAAACTAACAAAAGTTTATTGATTTGGATTACATTTGTTTATATAATGAATTAAAATCTTAAGATTTGGATTTAATTTATTTATTAAGTGAATATTTAGTTTAATTCATTTAATTTATTTTGTATAATTAATAAATAAATTAAATCAAATATGAATTCATTTATTATTTATTTATTTTATATTGAATCCATAACAAATTAAATTAAATATAAATATATTTATAAAAATATAATTAATAAGCAAAAATTAAGCAAAATAAATTGAAAATTTATTATCATTTATAATTATTACATTAGACTTCAAACTTAAAAATTTTTTCATACGTATTTAAGAATAGATAAGTAATTTAATCAAACAAATAATAAACAAATTTTAAATGAATGGATCATATTCGATTCGTTTATAATTTATTTATTGAATGAATAAACGAATCAATATCCTTGAAACTAGATTCAATTCGTTTAATTAACGAATCAAATTGAATTTATTAATTTATTAAACAAATCAATTTTTATAAAAGTAATGTTACATATTCTAAATTTTTTATCTTAAATAATTATCTCAAATTATATAATATTCATTAATTGATTGATAGTTTTCTATAAAATTAAAATAAATTAATTATATTATCTTACTAATTAATTAATAAATATCATATTATTTAAAATGTATAGTATTATTATTTTTCTAAATCTAAACTTATTTAATTCGCATCGAATCGAATAAACGAATTTTCACTTAAATTGCCACTCGTTTCCATTAGACCTAGCATTATATGTTAAGGTGGTGCGTCGTGCCCAACACAAAATTTTCTCTTAGTTGTGAGGTTGCTTGACTTGTGTTTTCTAGGAATGATTCTAAATAAATAAACTTTTAATACTACTGTGGAATATTTCAATTTAGTACTTCTTCATTTTAATTTTTAGTATAAATTTAAGATTAGCTTAATTTAATTTAATACTTACGCTTAATTTAATTTAATATAATATTTACTCACAATTTAATTTGTTTTTGCTTAATTAGGTGAAATTATCAATCAAATTAGGGTTGAACTATGGGCACCACTTTAATTACCTGTGAAAACCCTTCTTCTTTATTTACCTCACTAAAATTGTATAAAATTTATAGAATTTCTTCTGAAGCTCTTTAATTCCAAATATAACCCTAATTTCGTTAAGAATAAATCCCTTTCCCCCTCTCTTCATCTTTACTTCACTCTTCTTCTTTGGATTTTCCAGGCACTCGTTTATCAATTTCCTCTCACCCTGTTTATTGCATTTAACTAGGAGTACAATGGCTGGCCACAAGATAGCTCAGTGTTATGGGTTGCCCAACTAGAACTCAAAAATGACCTAAGGACATGAGCTAAGATGTGCTAACTTGGCCCGGTTCCGGAAACTTCTACAAAATTCCAGCAACTCTAGCACACTTGTACATACACTATATTTCTCTAAAATTTCCGCATTTGCCTCAATTGTTCTCTATCTCTCTTCTCTTTAGTATTTCAGAAAACTTTTTTTGCTTAGCTATTGAGAAGCTCAAAGGCTTACTTAGCAACATTCGGTGAGAGTTGTGTAAGTGCCGCACAGATTTACTACACAAAACACTCATCTTGTGACATCGACAACCTTGAAAGGTCCAAGTGTTGTCAAGGAGATATGTTTAGCCACTGTTTAGGAATTGCACTTGGGTTGACTGTCGGTGAATGAATCCAGGTGGATTTTCAAAATCGTACACATTTGCTTACATAGTGTGGGGTTTAATTAGATAGTTTTTAGCAAAATAATCTTGTAATTTGTACGTTCAATTAGATGTAATTTTATCCCGTCATGTATCATGGGTTAAAGTCGTTAAGTGACTAAAGAGATTTTGAGAGATAATGGGGTGCTGATAGTTCCATTCATTAAATTAAGGCAAAATAACCATAGCCTCTGCAGGGCTGGGTTTTGGGATGGGCTTTTTTAAGCCCACACAAGTTTGTTTTTGTTTTGAATTTTAATGCTATCAAGCATTTCAGGACACAACGGTAAAAATTAGTAATTAGATGATTCTCCTAAAGTGTACAAAGAGGATAAATGAGAGAAATATTTAGAAAAGTTTAATGTCTAGACATAATAAACGAAAAGCATGTTATTAGTCTCCTTAAATGTGTATATTAGTGGTTGAAAAGTGATGCAATTTCTTAAATTGTTAATAGCATGAAAGCGCGTTGATGTAAATGTTTATTGCCATTATTGGGCATAGGTTGAATTTGCAATTTACATGGGAGACTATAATGATCGTGGCTAATTTTGCTAGAAAAAGAGGTTTATTGGAGACAAAGGTCCAGAGCTCGATAAAAACACAGGTTTTTTTTTTTCCATTCCAAAGCTTTAGCTAGGAAGTGGAAGAATACAGCTGAGGGGTTTTTGAACGGGAACAGGGAGTGGACAGTTGATGCAGATGAAATTGAAAGGCTTTTTTAGTGAACATTTTGCTAATCTTTTCACTTCAACACACCCTACTCAGAGTCAGCTGAAGAATTCACACAAGGATATGCCAAGGAAAGTGATTGAAGGCATGAATGATCAGCTGAACCGGGCGTTTACAGAGGAGGAGATAGTTGCAGCCTTGAATCAGGTGCATCCAACAAAAGCCCCTGGCCGTGATGGACTACCTAGTGTTTTCTTTCAAAAACACTGGAAAGCTATCAGTGAAGGAGTCACGTCCACATGCATGCACATTCTAAATGAAAGAGGTAATGTTGCCCTCTTGAACCACACTTACACATTACCTTAATTCATAAGATTGCAAAGCCTAAGAGAGTGGTAGATTTCAAACTTATTTGCTGATGCAATGTTATTTATAGAATAATAGCTAAGACCATAGCTTAAAGGTTATAAAAAAATTCTCACCCATTTAAAATGCTTTCATTCTAAATAGACTCATCATAGACAACATAATTATTGCTTATGAGTATTTGCATAAAATAAGGCATAATAAATGAAAAAAGAGTGGCTTGGTTAATTTAAAATTATATATTAAATAGGCTTATGATAGGGTAGAATGAAATTTTTTGAAACATACAATGGAAATGTTAGGATCTCTTCAAAATAGATAGATTTGATAATGAGATATTATCAATCATTTACTCTCAATGTTAATTAATAGAATAGCTAAAGGTCTAATTTAACCTCAAAGAAACTTCAGAGTATGAGACAAGGCTGCCCTTTATCTCCATACTTATTTATATTATGTGTAGAGATTTTCTCAAATCTTTTTAACCCAAGCTGAGAGGAAAAATTTGATCAAAGAGTTGAAATTCAACAAAGAGTTATTAATCAATTACCTCTTTTTTTTACAGATGATAATTTGAATTTCATAAGAGCTACTATTGATGATTGCTCAAATTTGAAAAATATATTTGATTGCTATGCTATTGCATCAGATTAAATCTTCAATTATTGAGAAATTTTCTATGTTTTCAGTAGAAATATACATCCTATACAGATAGCTACAATCAAGAATATTTTTCAACTTCAAATTGTGCAAAAATATGAAAAGTTTCTTGGGTTGCCTTCTATGATGGAGAGAGAAAGCTGAATTTCTTTAAGGAAAATTATTAATTTACCACTTTTTTTTGTTATATGTATATCTAACCACCACAAAATTTTATTATGCTCTTTAAACTACCTTTGTTTCTAAATTTGTATCAATTAACTACTTTCATAAAAAAAATAATCATTTTACCCCTAAATGAATTAAAATACTATTTATTTTACAAAATTTTAAAAAATAAAAATTATAATTACAAGAATACACTAAATTTATTAAAATAAATAAATAAATAATATAAAATATTAATTTTTTTATAATTATAATTTATTTAAAATTATCATGTTAATTTTTTATTTTTTTGTAATGATAATTTTATTTAATTCTTATAATTAAATTAACTATATGAAAGTTTACAAAAATTAACTGGAAGAAAAAAATTCCTATAATTATAAGCTTTTTTATAATTAAAATTAAGAAACTTCCTTATGCAAGTTATACGGAATTATAATTACAAAAAATTATAATTATAATTTTTAAATGAAATTATAATTATAAAAAATTAACATATTTCAATTTTAATTTTTATTTGTTTTATTAAATTTAGGGTAATCTTGTAATTATAATTTTTTTTTTATTTTTTAAAATTTTGTTAAATAAATAGTTTTTTAATTTATTTAAGAGTAAAATAATTATTTTATAGTATGAAAATTGTTGATTTATATAAATTTTAAAAAAAATAGTCCAAAAAATATGTCAAAATTTAATAATAATTAAATATACTTATAATAAAAAAAAAATGCAGTGATAATTTCTCTTTCTTTAATGATATCAAACTTAGAATCCGCAAGATATCCAATTAGCAATCTAAGATGTTTTCAAGAGGGGGAAAAGAAAAGCTTATCAAAGCAGTGGTTCAAGCGGCTCCTGCTTACGCTATGAGCGTGTTTAAATTGCCAATGGGGTTATTTGAGGATATCCAGAAAGCCATCCCAAGATTCTGGTGGAATTAAAACCAGATCAGAGGTCAATTTATTGGTACAAATGAGAAAACACGTGCCAGTTAAAATGCAGAGGTGGGTTAGGGTTCATGGACTAAACAAGCTTCTGTCAGGCTCCAGTGGCCAAACAAAGTTGGAGATTCATTCAAAATCCAAACGCCTAGTGGAAAAGGTGTTGCAAACCAAAATCCCAAATCCCTAATGGCAAAGGTGTTGCAAACTAGGTATTTCAAAAGCACTGACTTTTTTAAGGCGAAATTAGGATCAAAACCATCTTATATATGGCAAAGCATTTTGGGGGGAAGACAGGTTATTCACAAGGGACTGAGGTGGAGGATTAGAGATGGAAAGAGTGCTCAGATATAACACAGCTGCTGGATACCTTACCTACAACTTTCTCCTCCAAAACTCTCTTTTGAATCTACAGTATCTGAGCTGATAGGTGCTGATAACAATTGAAGGATTTGCTGATCCAGCAAAACTTAATGGAGGAAGATGCACAACAGATTTTAAAGATTCCACTACCAAGAGTCCCCAACCCCGATCAATCCTTATGGCATTTTGATAAACTAGGAGAATACACAGTTAAGAGTAGATATCAAGTGGCCTTAAACTAAAATTTCCAGATCAACCCAGCAGTTCATTCGACAAGCAACATTCATGGAAGCTTGTCTTTAAACTTACCAGCAAAGATAAAGATTTTTATGTGGAGAGCAACAAGAGACTTACAGTGTATAGCAGTCAATCTTTGGAAAAATAAGGTGTTGCAACAGAGGAGACTATGTCTCATGCTCTTATGGATTGTAAAATTTCTCAAAATAATTGGAGACTCACCCTATAGGGAAGAAATCAAATTGTCAGGCAGCAAAGATGTTATTAAGTTTTTTGTTGGAGATGGCAAGAAAAAAGAGCAAATCTGACTTGAAATTGAAAATTGCATTGTGCTGGATTTCCTGATATTCAAGGAACCTTCTCATCTTAAATAATTAGAAAGAAGATTCTTAAATATCAATAGCAAGAGCAGAAGCTGTGGTGCACTCTTACAGAAAAATCAGACACCCACATCTACATTCAACTTTAGGAAGAAAAGGTACAACAAACCAGCAATGGAGCCCCGCACCTACAACGTGGTTCAAAGCTAATGTGGATGCAGCAGTAATGGAAAGATCATAATAAAGAAGAATTAAGAGTGCTGATCAAGAACTCAAAAAGGAAAAAGTATAGCAACAGCCATGAAATCATCAATATTCCATGTAACTGTAGCTTTTTCATCGCTGGATAATACTGTAGCCTATTTTATGTTTATTCTCACAATCTTACGAATAAAAGCTATAGTTTCATTTCAAAAAAAAAATTGGTGGAAGTTAGTCTAGGGTTTGTTTTCTGTTTGGGATTGCTTGCTTTTGAAAAAATAAAAAACAAAAATTCTTATCGATAATTAAATAACCTAAAAACCCCACTTATTAAAAAAAAATCCGTGTTCTATTCAAATTTATTGGTGTCATAAAAATTTCTTTTAGAAGATTTTTATCAGATTTAAAACAGACATTTCTTTTATTTGAAAACTTTGATTAAGATCTTTTTACCATACATGATTTAAAACGGGGGAAAAAAAAAAAAATCAAAGAAATTAAACAGATTTACTACCATTAGCTGTCCACCACCATCCACGAAATGTCCCACTTTTCAATTTATTGAATACCGAGAAGTCCAATTCCTTTCTTTTCACCACTTGCATCACTTTTGCCAAGTTTCAAACTTAATTATTTTTCCATTCTCCAGCTTAAACAATGGTAAAATATTTAATAATTAATAATTTCCATTAACTAATAAGAATGTCCAATTAAAACATCATCATCTATTACAACCAAACTAGCATACCATAATATTATTACTAGTACACAGAACATAACATAACATATGATATAATAATAATAATAATAATAATAATATCTATTACAAATGAACTTGATAGTGTATGTAGTAATAGGTAAAAAAAAATCTAACGATGATGGTGAGGGCAGAAAGTGAGCAAGTAGTTGCTGCCGGTGCAAGTAGCAATACTGGTGGGATCATCATAAGCATAGCTGTAAGCTCTGGGACAAGCGGCCTTGAAAATCCTGGAGTAAGCAGTCGGCTTGCAGGATTGAGGATTCCCAAAGCTCCCAGTGCAGCAATATCTCGGCGAGTTGAAAGCAAAACAAGCACTTTTGCAGGCCACCACTCTGCTGTTGGACCTCACTTGTAATCCCACGGGACACATCAAGTTCAGGTCACTCACACAGCCAGCGTAACTGCATTTGCCGGAGCCTCTGATGGGCAAAATCGACATTGCGATGTTGTACCCGTCGACCAGGCTCACGTCGTAGAAGTCCTGCTGCTGCCCCAGCGTGATTTCTGCGAGGGTGGCCGGCGGGCTGCCGCCTAAGCCGTTGCAGAAGAAGGAGCCACCGCAGTCCCCGGTGGCGCAGCGGCCCCGGCCTGAGGCGTCGAACCTGCATCCATGGCGACCCCAGAAGCGCCCGGACCAGAGAGGTGGTAGGCGCATGGAGTAGGCCTTGTTTGGTGGGAGCTTGAAGCCGCCGCGTGCTAGTAGCGGCTTGCCTGCGCTCGCTTGGATTCCGGGCCAAACTGGGTGCTCGCATTTGTTGAATAATGTGATTGTTGTTGCTGAAACACATGATGACATAGAATAAAAAAATATAAGCTTTTAATTAACAAGAAAAAAAATATATATATATATATATACACACACACATACATATATAAACGAATGATAAGTATTCAAGTACCTTTGATATTGTTAGAGAAGAGGACAATGGTGGTCAGCAAGAGAGCGAGCAGAGATCTAAGCAGCATCGTTACTGCCATGGCTGAAACTCAGAAAAATGTTCTGAAGACAGTGAGAGAGAGGAGAGTTTGTGTGGACGGCGGACAGTGAACTGTTATCTATCGTCCAAAGCCTCAACTATAATAGAGCTTTTATAGATCATAAATAACGGGCAGTAAGCAAATTAGTAAGGTTAGTAGTGGTTTATTTTGTTGTAAAAAGTAAAGGAAAAAGTTGAAATGTGGGCCCAGTGAATGAATTGAAATTTCAGTGTTTCCAGTTGTAAATCTGAGTTATCAAATGAATAATAAAAATCTAATAAATTTTCCGAAAAATTATTTGCCAATTTTTTTCAAGTGCTAAAAATTCAAAGCCAAACTAAGTTGATATTTTTATTAGTATCAATATAATTAATAGTTATTAGATAAAAATATAAAATTAATTAAATTTTAACTGTATATTATATATATAGTCAAAAATTATAAAGAGTTGAACCTAAATCAACTCAAGAGTAAATTTAAATTCAATTTAAAAAATAATAGAAATATGTAACTTTTTTCAAAAATTAAAAAAAAATGAGTTCAAGAGCCCCTAAACTGTAGAATTTACATAACGGACCGACATTCCTACAGCAGACAAGATTGTTGAGCTCCCCCTCCTCTTATTAAAACCCTCAAATTGGCATAAAATGAACTTAAATCTAATATTATTAGCTCTGTTTATAGCACCAAACAGTTATTTTTGATCACCAATTACAACAATAAAATAGAAAATGACTACACTTGTAAACAAAAATATAAACTATCTTAACTTAGATTTTATTTTCTTATTAATCCTTCTTTTGTAAAACACACGCTCATATACATAAACTTATTCAAAATTTATTTTATATAATTTTTATCATAATAAGACGGGTCACGTGAGGTACATGTTTAGTGAAATGTCCTGAACATATTTTGTAAAAATCTTAAGTAAAATAAGAAATAATGGGCTCTCTCTTTCTCTCTCGTGTAATGTAGAAAAAATGAGAAGATTTTTGCTCAGTGCTCGAGGTTGTCAGAGAGGGTGGGGTGAGTAGGTGATAGGTTGTCACTTGTCTGCATCCCAAAGCGAAAAAGACGAGTGGATTCACAATTTCGCATGTGAAAGGGAATCACTCTGTTGCCCAAATTGATGCCTCAATGACTCTGCATCAATTTGCACTCTCTGCTGCGATTTTATCTCTCATTCAATAGTTTTTGTCCCTTGTTGGCCTTTTAAACAAGCGAATATATCCATTATCCATCATTACTTGTTGGAAATTCAATACTGGCCAATAAAATATGGTATCATAAGTTGAATTGGTCCCCAAATTCTGTCAAATGATTTTAATCCGGAAAATGCTTCTTGTCCTGTAAATAAATCCCATCATGTGTATTTTATTATTTTTCCCATTTCTTTGGTAATTTTTTTTAATCTTTGGGGGTTTGAAGGGTTTATTATCATTGCTCTTTTATTTTCTCCTGCATAAATTGCACTGGCTGCGTCCTGTGCAATGAGCATAATACGTGGTCTTGATAGTAATAAAAGAATACTAAAAGAGATAAATTTTACATCTTTGTAATTTGATTATCTTTAAATTATTTCTCTTATTTTTTAAAACATCAATTTACCCTTATAAATAAAAAAATGGGAGGAATTGTTGAATTTTTTCTGTCTTTTTAATAAAAATAGAGAGCAAATAAAGATTTTAAAAATAAAAGAGGTGATTTAAAAATAGACAATTTATGAAAAGATAATTTAAAATAAAAAATCATATTATTTTGTATTAAAAATTAAAAAAAAAAAGAGATAAAACGACGTCATTTACCTTTTTATGACACTGTTTGGCCAAATATTAGTGCTCTATACGCAGTTGTTTGTTAATTTATCATCTAAAAAATATGGATTAAAAAAATCTTTAAAAAATCAAACCCAAATCTAACTCAAATATTTTCAACCCGACCTAAACTAATCTATCATAGGTTTGGTTTGAATTTGATGATCAAAATATTTTTAATTTAGATAAATTTAATTATGTCAAAATTATAATAATTAGTAATTATTATTAATATGAAAAAAATATAGTGGATAAAAATTATAAATAATAAATTTTACAATAACTTCATCATTAAGTTAAATAATAATAAATATTTAAATAAGAACGTAAATTCTAATAATAAACTTTCACATATATTACTTCAACAAGTAAATTAAAATAAAGAAAATAACTTTATTACAACATAAACTCTAACAATATACAGACAAATCAAACAAGACAAGACATCCTAACTCAAGTATTAAGCAATCCATTATAATCATTCTCATCTGTAATATTTTAATATTTCATGATCAACTGAGTCTGTCTGCTCCTTCACTAACAAATAAATAACTAAAAAATATATATAATATTGAATAGTTATAAAGGTTATAAGAATAACATAATTCATACCAAAATTATAAGAATAACATCAATTCAAAGTCATCGCCTTCGTTATTACATTTGATACAAACTCTATATTAAATAAAAATAAAATTTGTTATTTAATTTTTATTTTTATGATCAGTCAAAAAATTAAATTAAAAATTTTGTAAGATATTGAAGAATATGAATTCATTTAAAGGAGAGAAAACAAAAAAACTCACAATCTTGAGGGATTTCATATTCTCTAAAATCAGATCGACATATTTTATTTTATAAGAGACGGTGGTGATTTCATCTATTGATATCTAAAGGAGCAATAAATTAATTTAATAATAAATTAAACAATAAACTTTCTACTGACATATTTTAGAAATTATCCATGGGTTTATTCAAACTCAAACCAAAATAACTAGTTTTTAAAATAAAACCTAATTCAATTCATTTTCAAAATTTACCCAATCCAAACCATTTTATTTTGTTGGGTTTTGGGTAAAGCCATGAGTTGTGGGTTTATGCCCACCCTTACTTGGTATTAAAATATTTAACACACATTCAATTTAAATTTTAAATAAATTTTTTATTATTAATAACAACTCTTTCTGTATAAATATTATATTAAATTGTAAAAAAATATTTTTATCAAAATTATTTTTTTATAAATTATATATCAAATACTTACGTTATAAATATTTATAACATATAAAAATCATTGTATTAAAAAATATTATAAATATATATTTATTTAAATTCAAGTATATATAACATTTTCAAGGTCATAAGTGTAAAAATATTAGAATTTACATGTTTTGCGCTTATTAAACCAAATAACTTATCATTTATATTCAAACATCAAATAATAAAAAAATAAACATATTTTTTAAATATATACATTCATATCTATTCAAATTTTAGATAAAAAACAAACATTACCTAAGTTACATAACCCACCATAAAGGTTTTCATAATCTAATTCAACCCACTCAATCCATTTCATCTACAAAAATTCGATCTGTTGATTGGTGATTGGATTGGATTGAAAATTTAAAAATTCACAGGTGGTGGATTGGATGTAGATATACTTTTGTAAATCTATAAAGTTGTAAAAGAAATAAAAAAATATTTATTTAATTAAAAAATAAAACTTTTAAATGTTGGTATTATTACTTATTAATAATTAAATAAATTAAAAATGTAGTTATATTAACACCATATTATATCTTATTCGATTAATAATAAAAAATAATTAAATAATTAAATAAACAAATATAACTTCCTAAACAGTTAATTTTCATGTATTAATTTATACAAATGAGAATTTTTATTATTTCAGTGTTCTATTTTTTAAACTTTTAATATATTATTCTAACTTTATTTAAATAATACAGACTGGTTGAGCCTTGGTATGGCACTACTCTCTCCCTTGAGAAAATCAATGAGTCCATAATTCAGTATTATTTTTGTATTATATATATTTTTATTTAATTAGTTCATTGATTAGATAGAATTAAAAAATTTTAATTCGTAAATTAATCTATAAAATGATAGATTAAATATAAATTAAATTAAATTTATATTTCTTCGGCATATGTATAGACTAAATTTAAATTGAATTTTATCGATCTATAAAATTTAATTTAAAAATTTATAATTCATAAAATGGTGAATTGAGTAGAAATTAGTATTCAAATCCTAATATTCCATACGTGAATACCCTTGACCCACAATTCAAGAAAAGGGCCAAATCAGAATTTGAAAATTATTGGCAACTTCTTTAATTGAATGTGTGGTAAACAGTGTCAAGATCATATGCATGCATTATTACAACTTGGCAAGACTGAGATGTTGAATGGACGGCTGTGATTGTCGTTGTGATTGACATCTAGCGGTAGTGGGCTAAAGGTGCATTTGTCTTGGCAAGGGCAGAACAACACGTGAAATTGAGAAAATCAAATTATTGACTAGTGTCTCTCTTAATTATGAGCTGCAGGAAGGGGTCACTGTCAAAAGGGTGACCCCACGTAAGACTCTCTGTCATCGGCATCGGCCAAAGAGATTCCATTGGAATTGTTGTCTTGTAATGGAGATGTTTCAGAGACCTTAGTACTACTTTATTTTTATTGATTCGAAAAAAGTTTAAAATATTAAAAACAGAGCTCTGATGATGATGGAACGGACACAAACAGTTACAATGTAACGAGCCATTGGGAAAATCGGAAAAGAACAGCAAAATTGAGTCCGTAAGCATAGCATCCCATTATGATACTTCAATGTTCATTAAAAACTGATCATTGTTTAATGCTGCAAATTGCATATGTTCCAGACTCAGGGACATAAATATTTTACAACAAACAATAAATGATATAAAATAAAATAGAAAAAATAATATAAACAAGTTAATTTAAGAAAATTTAATGGCATGTTCCGAATTAGTTAAATTAATATTTTTTAAAATAAAAGTGAGAATAAAAATAATATTTTATAATTATTGTATTTTGAATTTAATTATCCATTCAGTGTCATTTTATGTATTTTATATTTTAAAGTTAAAAATTATAATATATATTCAATAGAAACAATTAGAAAAGATAAAAAACAGTGAATGTGTTTTCAGATATAATTTTTACTAAATATTTAAATCATATTTATAGTTAAAAAGTAACTATTTTTAACTAATGCATACACAAATATATTATAAATAATTTAGTATTTCATTGTGGTCAAGAATGAATAAAAATAAACTTGTGCCAATTAGAATTCAAATCGAGTGTAGGGTTTGCATTGACTATATAAACTAAATGCGGCTACTTGTAAGGACCACCTTCATTTGTCATTCATTGATCAAATGCTTGAACGATTAAGTAATTACTCTCATTACTATAATCAGATCATTATCGTTTCGCAAGATAAAGAGAAAACGATCTTCACTTGCCCCTTTGGTATATTTGCTTGTTAGCACATGCCATTTGACCTCTGTAATGCTCTTGCC
Organism: Murraya koenigii; assembly: GCA_025617385.1. Classification (NCBI taxonomy): domain Eukaryota; kingdom Viridiplantae; phylum Streptophyta; class Magnoliopsida; order Sapindales; family Rutaceae; genus Murraya; species Murraya koenigii. The sequence goes on along the minus strand of CM046817.1, from coordinate 13,260,343 downwards.
ACATTCCAAAGGTGTATAATAAGTATATTTTTTTATTACATAGAGAAAATTACTGAGAAATTTATGGATGATTTTTTCAATCAATGTCTAGATAACTTAACACTTGTGCTTGAACGATGCATCGACACTAATCTTGTACTTAATTCGGGAAAAAGTCATGTTATGGTTAATCAAGGCATGGAGCCAAGCAAGACCCATCAAACCGATACTCCAATCTGTCTTGAATCAATATCCAAAGTTGACAGAAGAATTCTAATTATTCAACTGATCCATGTCTTCTTTTGACTGTTAATGAGTGCTAACTACTAAGAACGGTTTTAGTTTTATTGACTAGAAAGTGGTAACTCTTGTGCCATTCATAGCTGTAACAATTACAATTGATGTTAAGAAAACATTATATCAGACAAGTTTCAAGCATCAGATTAGGATTCTTCCCAACAGGCGCACTAGAGTTTTAAGCTTCTCCACTAATGGTTGAGGGTAGATTGAATCTGATTAGACAAAAAGAAAAAAACAACTGAAGATGGAATCAGACATGTAAGACATACTGATAGATTAGGCTCAATGGCCTAAAAGAGTCAACTTCTTCCATTGATATGAACTCACCGAACCCTATTTCTACGGAATCGATACACTTTTGAATCAGTACAGTCAGGTTGAGTGGCTTGATAAGCTATATAAAATCTCGTTCAAGTAGTAATAAGAGGACTTTTTTAGTCCGCTCCCAACATGTTATTTCTGAAAAGGAGATTGAAGTTTATAAATATAAAATAAATCTTATTAGCTCTTTATCACCCCCACTAATGTAAGGGAGGTTCGTTGATTTCTTGGTCATGAAGGTTTCTATCACAAGTTTATCAAGGATTTCTCCAAGATTGTATTGTTTCTCTACAACTTGCTTCAGAAGGATGTAACTTCTGACTTCAATGAAAAGTGCCAGATAGCCTTTCAGAAGTTGAAAGAGGTTTTAATATCAGCTCTTATCATTCAACTACCAAACTAGGATCTACATTTGAGATCACGTGTGATGCTAGTGGGTATGCCAAGTAAGCCTTGTTAGGCTAGTGTATGGGCAAGCTTCCTCACGTCTTTTACTATGCTTCTCATATGCTGAATGATGCACAACTTAACTATTCCCCAACCGATAAAGAGCTTTTAGTGGTTATGTTTGCTTTGGAAAAATTGTGCTCTTATTTAATTGGATCTAAAGTAATCGTTTACTCTGACCATGCAACTCTTAGGTACTTGCTCATAAAAAAAAATGTCAAGCCGCTCCTTATACGATGGATACTACTCTTGTAAGGATTTGACTTAGAGATACTAGATAATAGAGGTTTTGAGAATTCAGTGGTAGATCATTTAAGTCCTCTTATCCATAGGGAAGATGCACTTCTGTTGCATGAGAACTTTCTTGATGAGCAACTACTATAGGTAGCTACGGTTACTCCTTGGTATACATAGATTGTAAATTACTTGGTTATCGGGTTAGTACCTGAAAAGTTTACTCATGCATAAAAGACCAAGGTCAAAAGTGATGTAAAGTACTATGTGTGGGATGAAAAATGTATGTGGAAGTATTGCTCTGATCAAGTAATTAAAAGGTGCGTCCTCGAAATTGAATTTACTTTTATTTTCACATTCTATCACTTTAGTTTGTGGAAGACACTTTGAACCAAAGAGAACAACATTTAAGGTACTTGAGAGTGGTTTTTATTAGCCGTCATTGTTTAAGGATGTATATTTCTTTTGTAAATATTGTGATCGTTGTCAAAGAACAAGTAATTTGGGACCTAGAAATCAAATGCCATAATCTCTCATTCTTTTAGTTGAGATTTTTTATGTTTGGGGTATTGATTTCATGAGACCATTTCCTTAACTTTTTGGTAATCTCCATATTGTTCTTGTTGTTGATTATGTTTCAAAATGGGTGGAAGCAAAAGCTACCCGCACTGACAACTCTAAGGTTGTTCTAGATTTTATAAAGTGTAACATCCTTGTATGGTTTAGAAAATTGAAGGTAATGATCAACATAGGCACTCACTTTTATAACAAGTCAGTAAAAGCCTTCTTTTAGAAGTACAACATCACTCACAAGGTCTCTGTATTTTACCATTTACAAACTAGTGGGCAAGTTAAGGTGTCTAATCAAAAAGTGAAATCAATCCTTGAAAAGACGATTAATCCAAAAAGAAAAGATTGGAGTCTACTCCTCGATTATGCATTTTGGACTTACAGAACTGCCTACAAAATGCCCATTGGTATGTCATCTTATAGGTTGATATTTGGTAAGCCTTATCATCTTTAAGTAGAACTTGAATATAAAGCATGGTGGACTGTCAAGTAATGTGACATGAAGTTGGATGTCGTCGGCCAACACTGTAAGCTCCAATTGCAAGAATTAGAGGAAATTCAGAACGATGCTTATGAGAGTGCACAAATCTATAAGGAAAAGACAAAATTTTTTTTTTTTATGATAAACAGATTTTGAGAAAGGACTTTAAAGTTGTACAGAAAGTTCTACTATTCCATTCTCAGCCTAAGTTGTTTTCAGGTAAGTTACATCTTGATGGATTGGGTCATTTACTGTTACTAATATTTTTTCTTATGGTGCAGTTGAGATTAGGAGCTTAAAGACAGATGAGGAGTTCAAGGTGATTGGCCATAGGTTAAATTCTTATTATGATAACTTTTATACGCTTAATGTAGAGGAGATTCCACTCCACAAACCACCGTATGTTGATGAGTGAAACATAGGAACCACATCAGGCTGAGGATAATAAACTTAACGCTTATTGGGAGACAACCCAATGGCTAAAGAATAGATTTGGAGTGCGTGTCATAAAAAATTTGATCTTTCAATTTCTCAGTTTCATTTATTTTATTCATTCTATGTTTAATTTAATTCTTTATATTTATGTATCTCATTTTATTTCCCATGATTAATTCTTTCTTTTATTAGTTTAGGCTTACATTAAAGATAATGTAAGAATTAAGTGGTTGAGGGAGAGATTTCGAACTTCGATTTTCTTGCATGTGTTTTTTTATTATTTAAAAAATAAAATATAAAAATTTTTTTAAATTTAAAAATCTAATAATAAGAATTTGATTGACAATGAATATGGTTCTTAGAAATGGTTAAATATTGTCTTAGTTTATACATGATTCTTTTGTTAATTTTCTCTTAATTGAGATTCTTTAAATATCATGAGCATTAATATCAATTATGTTATAATTTTGACTTGAAATTGAGATTAATGCAGCCTAAGTTGAGAATTTTAGATTGAGTAAATAACTATTTATCTTAATTCTTATCTCCACAATATAATGTAGTATACACAGGTACTATAGTCAGAAAAAAACTACTTGTAATCCTTAAGAGTGAAGTTGTCATTGAGTAATTTGTGTTTATATGCCACTAATATATAGAGGATAATCTATCATGAGAAAAATGTTATTTTAAGGGATAGAGTGAAAGCTCATGACTATAGATATTTATAAAAAGAAAAAAATAAAAAAATCAATCAAGATAAAAAGAAAAAATCAAAAGAAAATGTATATAAATACTTGTGAAAAAAAAATTGGAGATTAAAATGATAAGATTATTTTGACCAACTCTTTTGTTGTCAAGGCAAAAGTTGTTGATATTAAAGATTTGAGAAATACATTTTTGATTGAATTCGTTCATACATACAATACAAGAATTAAAAGAGATGTGTGATTGACTATTGAATTACAATTAGAGCTTTGACAATATAACTTATGCAATCTTGGAGGCTTGTTTTATTTATTTATTTATTTATTTTTAAGAGTTTTTGTTATGCTATATCATAAAAAAAAAAATATTTGTAGGTATTGTCGTTGAAGCCTTCACAAAACTATAACTCGTCTACTAGGGTTGTCTAAAAATTTAAAGGCTTGTTGTATACGCTAAATATAATCATGATTTCCTAAGAAAGTTGATTAGAATAAGTTTCTTTTTATTTATTTTGTTTTAAGTTTACTCAAGGACGAGCAAAGGTAAGTGTGGAGGAATTTGATAAGTGCATATTTTCTTTAGATTTTACTATTAATTTCTCCATCCTTTTCTTGGTCTCTTCTTAAATATTATGATTATTTTAGTTAATTTTTAATTTAGTTATTTTGTTAAATTATATTCTATTATGTTAATTTTTATATTTTATTATTTTAGGTATGTTTAAGAATAAAAAGAATTAAATCGAAACATTAAGGAATAAATCTACTTGAAAGAATCAGAAAAGAAAAAGAATAAAAAAACTTAATTAAAAGAAATCATGGAAGATGCAATTAAATTATGCTCGCGTGGAGCACTAAGAAGCAATTGTGGAATTCAAACCGAAGCCAATAAAACTAATTCGTGCACATGCAGACGCTTATGACCATCACGAGAGATTAACGAAGACTTTAAGAATAAGCATGCATAAAATAGAAATTTATTTAATGTGCATGGCTTGATACCTGGCATGCAATATTTACGTGGCCAATTTAAAAGATTGCATGCATAAATCTTACCTTGCTTGAGTCGGTTTTTGAAATCATTATATAAAGGCATGGTTAATGGCGTTTGAAAGAGGAAAGATCGATTTCAACAGGGTGTGCGGCTTTGACTGCAAGAAGAGGGGGGAAAAAAAAATGAAGCCGAAGGGAATTAAATTGGACACGACCGTTTGGATAAATTTCCATGACTGATTTTATTAATTTATTTATTCTCAATTTAATTATATTAGAATAAATTTTTTAGATTTTCTATTTGAATAATGGTAAATTCAAAACCCTAATCATAATTTATAATTAAATTTTAATTTCTATCATTCAATTTAGTTAATTGGAATTATTTATGTTCTTTTATAATAATTGTTTATGATTTTACTCTTATCTTATTTGAGTGACCAATTAGATAGGACTTAAATAAATTCTATTACTAAATTAAAATATTTTATTTAAATTGTATTGATATTTTAATCATTAGTAGCAAATTAGAATCAATGATTTCAAATGGAGAACATAACCTAAGTTAAATAATTTGAGCTTGTGTGTTTATTATTTAAATTAACCTAATATCTTTCTCTACTTAATGCTTCCATTATCTTAAATTTAGAGATTTTTTTTTAAAATTATTTAATGATTAGAGATTAGTTGAAGAACTTATTTTACCTAACAACATATTAAAGAAAGATAAAGATTAACACAACTTATTGTTATCTACGGTTAATAGTTTCAATGAAAATTAACGACATAGTTGATATAATGATTATGTGCATCTTTGGTAGTGGTGAATGATCATTTGACTAAAGTTATTATTATTATTATTTCTTTCTCCTTTAATTAGAGTTTCTATTAAATTATTATTTTCGTAATCTTAATTTCTTTATTTCTTGTCATTTAATTAAATATTCATAAATCTCATTTTTTTTATATAGTTGGTATTTTCTTTAGTTAGATTAATTATTATTATTATTTTAAATCTTTGTTTTAGAGTTGATAATAAATACAACTAGCATAATTTTCATGGGATCGATCTTTCATCCTCTATATTAGTTATTTATATTATTAGTAAGATTTTAAATTTGGTGTATCCTAACAACATTACCAATTTTCATGAAATTTTGTTTTTGCTTTTGAATTTTAAGTAAATTTTAATATGCTACTTTTGTTCATATTTGTGTTCAACTAACTATGGCAGAAGAATTCGAGTTTCACAAGATGCAGTTAGTTAGGCTCACAGCTATGTTATTATGTGCTGTATCACAACACAAAGAATTATAAATGGAGCGTCGTCTCTCATTGAGATAATAAGGCATGCTGATGTGTAACTTATTGTTGCTTATACTCTTAGTAAGTGCTTTTTGCCATTGTAGATTCCTTTAATAGTAATTTTTTTACTGTAATAGTATATGTTGGCTACAAAAGAGAAATCTTGGAGGTGGTAGCTAGCTATTACTATTACTTATATCAATTCTGTTAAAATGATATTACTTATGTTGCTCATTCTGTGTTTGTTAAAAATGCTTGAATGAAAGTTATCTGCATTTCTTAATAAAGTGAATAAAAAATATAGAGTAGTATTATTTTAGATTTAACGGTATTGTTATTTTTTATTTAACTTATTGTGTTTTTGGATGCTTACATATTATAACTTTTAACCATATTTTTATTTTGTTAGTTTGGATTTTCTAAGTGCCTGTTAATGGATTTGTGTTTGCTTTATTAATTTGAATATATTGTAAAACAGGTCAATAATTATAAGTTAATTACTTATTTCCATAACTTGGGGGGTTTTATTTCATTATAATTCTTGAATATCTTTTAGATTAATGATATTACCCCTTCTTTATCTCATCAACCCCCACAATTTAATTTTATTTATTTATTTTGTTAAATTACCCCTTTGCTTCTCTTTCATATACTACTTGGCAATTGCATATGGGCTTGAAACTGCTCTTTTCTAGCAGAGCTGACAATGTCTCCAATATCATATGTACGTTAACCAATTATTGAAAACGTATTAGCTTTCTGATATCAGAGCGAGCAACGTAAAATTTATAAAAGAAAATAATAGGAATAATTAATTAAATAGACAAATCATAATGTAAGGATAGAGAAAATTTTGGATTGCTTGGATTTCCTCTCTGTAGGAGTCGTAGGCTTTTCCTCATTGGCAAACTTTCCAGCTCCTTGACTTCTTTATATTAATTTCCTTTCTCTGATAAAGAAATTAAACTTCAATCCATTTTTTCGTATAATTTTCAAAAATCGATAATCAAATAGATTGAGAATTTGAACATTGAGAAACAATCGAAAATAGTTATTTTGTCAAATTAGATCAATTGGATAATCATTTAGAAACTTCGATAATCTTAAGCTAAACAAATTTAAGATATCATTATCAATTGAAAATACAAACGTATTTCCTTTCATTAGACTTCTCATTATCATTGGGTACTTGATCCAAGGGCAATTTGCTATTTTGAAGATGCTCAAAATTTAAATTATCATGAGTTAGTCCATTGTCATCCTTTTTAATATGAGATGATTGTTTTTGTGCATTGAGGGTAATCTGGGATAATAAGAGGAATTAATGAGAAAGCGGGGGCTAGTAATAAAGAAGGGTTTAAATATCATTACTCTTTATCTTTTATTTATTCTTTTTTCATTGAATGATAACAAATTTTATGTAAAGTTTTCTGGGTTTTGATAGTTACAAGACTTAGATCTTTGAAAGATTAAAATTTTAGCTTGGGGCTTCGGTATTTTTTCTAAGCTTTCAATTTTCTTGAATCAGTTTATTAATGTATAATTTATTCGATTTGGTTAATAGTTATTGGCAATAATACTTTAGTGTTGGTACTTGTAGAAGATATCTATTTATCCACTTTTTTAACTCTAGAATATATTCATTTTATTTCTTAACCCATTATTATCTTTAAATACATATATTTTATCAATCAATTAGACCACTATTTTGGAGCTTGTGGGATTGCTCTCAAAGATGGTGAGGTGATGCTTTGAAGAGGCTTTATTCCCACCAGTAGCAACTAATTGGTTTAGTTCTTAATGTTTATTAGAGAGGGTTGTATATCCAAACCAGCCATATTTTGTTGATGAACTATGCCAAATTATGAAATTACTTTTGGCTTTTTTATATTAATTTTAAATTCACATTTTTTATGGTGTTGATTGTAATATACGTATGTAGACATTAATAATGGAATAATAAAAAATTATAAATATCCATTAAATTTTGGAATCACCACAAAATTCATTCAAAATTTAAAATCCCCCCAAATTTATTTTATATATGTCATTATCTTATGACATATGTTAGTCATGCATGGAAGTGTTTATGGCAAATATTAGTCATGTGTAAATTTTTTTCATCAAAATAATTATGATGGAACCGTGACTGATAATATGTTATACATAAAATAACATATAAAAACAGTCATCTTATTTTTTTAATATTGGAATCATTGACCGTCGTCCAACGTGACGGGCAATACTCATCGTAAAGGCCTTTTCTTCTAATAGTGAATTTGGATATATTTGCATCCTATATTGCCATGATACTTGCCTTATATACATTTCGTAATGACAATAATACTTGGCATAAATGAATATCATTTCGGCTCAGAATGGTAAATGGTCTTCGTGGTCTTGATTGACAAGATCTTCGGGCTCATCATGGAGTGATTCTTGAAAATCTATAATGTGATTCTTATCAGGCCGTCTAAGGAGCATGTAAAATGGTCATAGTGCCAAATGCAAGCCGAATAAGTTGGCCTTCCAGGCCCATAATTGTCAGGTGGGTCGTGCTTCGTTTGTTTGGCTGATAAAATTAGTTATCATTTTATTTTTTTTAAGTTTTAAATAACAAATTTTGTACAATGATTTTTCTTTTTTAAAAAATAAAAGTATAATTCTTGTGCTGCGGTGTCAGATCATACTCGCCCTATGCATTTATGATTTTGATTCTTGTCCAATAATCAATACTCTTGTATAAAATAAAAATAAAAATAAAAATAAGTAATCACACTCGTGGTCTAAGACTAACCCATTATCTCGTTGTTTCATGTACAGTGTGATACTGCGTATTTTTAACTCAGCCCATTCTATTACTCTTTAACTCTGCGAGTCGATGTGATGACATTGGGGACGTTCCAAGTCTTTCTCGCTCATGATATGGGCTACCCCTTAATTAATCTTGGGCCAAATGGCTTTATTTACCATGCATCATTATCTTGAATCCGCGCGGCCTCTGGTAGAGATATTTTACCTTCTCATTTTGTGTGCTCCCCAACCATACAAATAAGATATAAGAAGGCGTTCCCGAGAGGGGACGTCTAAGATCTTGTGTGCGGCTTAGTAGCGCGTTAACAGAACACGTAGCCTAAGTGGAACTCAATATTCAACCAACCTATGATCCTTTTTTTTTTTTTTTTCAAATCAGCTTACTCTCAATAAACCATGTTTATATACGTATTTTCTTTCTTTCTTTTTTTTTTTAGAAAAAAGGTGAAAGTATTTTTTTAAAATTCAAATAAATTAATAGTTTGCACAATCAATCAATTAATTCATCTATAATGCTATACTTAGGTCCTTTCACTATCATTTTCAATATTAAAATTGGGGAGGGGATATTTGAACCCACCAAATAATTTTTTACACCAACATTTTAGTATAAATTTTTATTATAAAGGTATTCCTAACAGAAATTATTATTATAGCCAAACATTATAACTTTTTAGCACGTTTCTCTCTCTAAAATTATTTTTTCTACCCAATTCTTTCCCTCTTTTCCTCTGTCTACTATCGTTTGTTCATATTGGATCTTATTTTTTACAAGCTTCTACTGGAGTCAAATCCATTTTAAACTTGGCATTTCCCTTCCCCAAGTTTTTATTACCTGTATATAGCCTCTAAGAAATTTTTCCATCAAATATTTTAGTTTAGAAAAGTTTTCATTGACAAAGGAAGATCACATATTTATTTTTAGTCACGTATTGTATTGGTAATAAAAGGCATACTATGTCAAAGATAATTTCTATTTAATTTTTTAAAATAAAAATTTATATTTCTATTTGAAGTTGTAGTTCAATATAACTCAAATTTAGTTTAATTACTTATGAAGTATTTTTCTCCAATCTATCTTATGTTTCATTACAAGAATTTAAGAGTTCAGTTAAAGAAAAAGAAAAAAAGAAAGGGCTACTATAATAATAGAGGATTTGATTAAAAAATTATGACAAACAAAGACTTAACAAACATCTTAAAAAATTAGAGATATAAAGGGTATATTAGGTATATAGGTGGGTTGATAGAGCTAAAGATAAAATTTTAAATTACAATGATAGACTTTGTGAATAATAGTCCCAATATTAAAATTACCTTTATGTACCTTTATAATATAAAAAGACTAAATTTGTTCATGAAGAAAAGTCATAAACTGAATAGTTAGAATATAATGGCAGAACAACACGTTTCATGGGAACTTTGATCCTTTATCTTATAGTAGTAAAATAGTTAAAATCTGCTTAATGGTAACTACCTTAACGGTAAAAAATGGTCAAGTGACCTAAGGAACAAAAAGAAAACTAATAAAGATTTAATTGATGAGAGGCGAACAATTAGTTCTCTATTGTTTCTCACTTTCACCTTGGGTCCTTAATTTTTACTATATATATATATATATATATATATATATATAACTATTAAATTTAGAGGATTTGAGGTTTGGGATTAGGGTTGACAAAAAAGTTTGGGTCAACATGGTAAGTCTTGGACATGGGTTCAAAAAATTGAAACCTATTATGAACAGGCTTGGTTAAGAGCTTTTGTGGGTTTAGACTTCAATTTATAAATTAAAAATATATACATACATATATTTTTAAATATATCTAGTATTTTGACGTTAAATTGAATTTATTTTTAAGATTAAGTCAAATTAAATTATATTAAATTAGATTAAATTATATATAATATTATCTTTTATTTGGTGTAATATTGAATATAATTACATTAAATTAAATTTATTCTTTAAATTGTTCAATTATTTTTAAATTATATTACTAATTATTGATTTAATAAATAATATACAAAATATTGTAATGATTCAATTGATCATTTTTTATGTTTAGTATTATTTAATAGTTTATATAAATTATTGATTAAAAATTTTATTATTGGATTAGTTTGTTTTTGATATTAGCATTTGTAATTTATTATGTTATGTTGTTAATATTTTGTGTATTAGATTATTAATTGTTTTGTAAAATCATATTAATTTTTTTTTATTTATATCTTTGTTAAAATTTTATTTAAAATTTAATAAAAAACTCAAGCTAGGCTCAAGCCCAACCCAGACCTGTCTAGGTTCGGCCCAAGCCTAACTCATTCAAGTCTGAATAAATTTTTAAAGGGTCTGAATTTCTAATCAATTATATGAGCCCAGGCTTCAGCTCGAAAAAGCTTAGTCCAGGCTCTTGTTTTGTCCACCCTACTTGAAATTTTCTGGTGGGAAATAATAATATTTTTACCTATTATTGTAATAGCACCCCAACATATCTATGAATATACTCCAATTTTGTTAATTATTTAACCCAATTTATACTGCATTGTCACTATAAATTTCATCTAATTTGATCACATATCTATTACACATAAAAGGTCTAATATAATTAATAAAAAATCTGAAAATAAATATTAGGGGAAAAAAATTATCCTCATATGATGTAAAATATTATATATAGATTAACATGATGATCTGAAAAATAATTAAATTCATATGTATAGATAAGAATTCTTTTGATAAGAGGCAAATTAGCTAACTGAACAATCTTAGTAGCCATTAAAGGAGAAGAAAGCAAAAGTGATTCATATAGTAGAAGCAAGTGAAATAGGTGCATCTTAAAATGTGAAAACGAGCTTGTGTATGTTTATATTATAAATTTTTATTTTATAGTTATAATTTTTTTTTTCTTGTAATTGTGGCTTAAAAGTCATAAAATAATATCTTAATATTAAACCAGGCCTAAATAGCTAGCATTGTTGGGGAGAAAATATCAGTATGCATCTTGAATCTCAGTTGTAGCTCTGCAGGTCCATTTTATTAGGTTATGCTCAAATTAATTTTGATCGTTACGGCATCTGAACTAGTAACCTCACGATTAAATCTTCCTTATGTTAACTTGGAACGTGTAGCACACGAATTATATTTACCGTCAGTTAAAAAGCTACTGTCAGGACATATACAAATTAAGAAAGATTCAGAAGCATTCATGGCCACATAATTTAAGTCCAATTCCATTATATATAGCAGTTGCAGTTGCAGAGTCATTGATATTCAAGTGGACATGAATGATGACCTCATGATGAAAGAGAGAAAAAGAATGGATGACATGACACATGGTGATATTGATAAATGATAATGAATAAATGAATGAAGATGATCACATGATGGATATAACCGGAATAAGGCTAAAACTGGTCCAATATCTGTCTGTCTTCATTTGTCCCGCTGCCTTAGGAGTTGTCAATTTTCTGCAGCAGCAGGCTGTGCGTGTTCTCAGCTCAGTCAATTCAGTCTCCCCGCCAATTCCAAATTCTAAATTCTTCATTCCTATTTTATTGTTTTCGTGCCCAACAACAACCCTACACTTTGTGCCAATTCCTTAGTCCTTACTTCCTTTTTTTCTTAATTTCCTTTATGAAAAGTAGCACATTCACCTTTTGTTTTCTAAGGAATTTAATACCATGGCTAGGGTTTTAATCTCCCATGTGATTATGGGAGCAGAGTTTCTTCTAGTTTAGGTATTTGTTTATCTATCCTTGAGAATAGACTTGACTAAGCTTAAGACAGATTTGACGAAGGCAAGTCTTATCAAACTTTTAATCGTAATACCAGTAGAATTATATTATCATAATAAATTAAAAAAAATTAATTAATACCCAAACATATGATTTGTATATACGATCATGTATCCATGTGAACTTTCTCTTTAGGTAAACAAACGTTATATATGAATAATATACACACATTTTTTGCATTTGAATCACTATAAGTAAAAATATGACAAATTGGTTATAATATTATAAGCAAAACCTATGCTCGCGAGTAAATGTAACTGTGAGAGTGAGGGTAGTCTTGCAATAGGGTCAAACACATTAAAAAAGCCTATATGTTGACGAACATCTACAGTATTATGGTTAAATATTTAATAATGTTTATTGAGAAAGCCTGTATGTTGACGAACATCTACAGTATTATAGTTAAATATTTAATAATGTTTATTGAGAAAGGCAAAGCCAGTTAGGGTTGTATTGTTGACTCGCTTTTTGTATAGTATTTTGAGAGGTATCATCTTTTCTTATTTCAAGGCAGCAAGAGAGGGAAAAGGGTGAATGCATGAAAGAGAGAAAGAATCTCTCATCCCATCTCATCATCTCTTTCAAAATCTCTGAGTTGTGTTGTGGGTGCTATTATTTATTCAGAAAGTACTGAAATATTTATTCAAAATCAGGAAGTGAAATTGAAACGAGAAAGAGACAATGCGTATTGTCTCTCTGAGGAACCGACCGCGTTATCTTTTGTCAAAATATTAAGATGTTAGGTGTCTCTTCTCAGTGTTAAGCATTCATTGCACCCTTCAAAAAGTAAGTCGGCTGATTCTTTGATCTGATTTTTTTTTCTTTTTCAATTTCAATATTCATGAGGCAGATAACCCTCAGGTTTGAGATCAGAGACTACCCACACAAGTTAAATCCGCACCTTGAAGTTGAAAAGTCTACATATCCTTGTCGGTTAGTTACATATTATATACCTTAGCAAGTCCATGTTTTCACACATTGAATTGGCTCTACATTTAATTGAAGTGAATATCCGAAATTCCCAAGATTAGGATGATGATAAAAGTCTTCCATATACATAAACAATAAATGTAACACAATAACCTCTACAGTGAAGGGGTGAAAAAAAACACCCCACTATAATCTTCAAAACAAGATTTAGAAGCAGTATGGATTTAGTATTAATCTGTTGATCTTTTTGGAAGTCATGATTGGTAGTTATTGATCATTTACAAATTTATATAATCAACTACGATTAGTTGTAGAGAGATGCAAATTTTGTTACGATTTTTTTATTGTTATCATTGTGTCAATAATATTGTAATTTATTTAGTCATAATGTTAGAGATTTGTCTTGGGTATTTATTAAATTAGATTATGTGAACTAATTTTGAAAATATTTTTGGAGACAAAAAGAAACGGAGTGGTGTGTATGTGTGATTACATATTAAAAGAATTTAAATAACAGTCATTACTACATTAACAAGTATATCAAGTACTTATGGAAATATGGACTCTTTAGCAAGCAAATCTTAGTACTCCTCTACGACAGTTTAGGTGAAATACTACACTTATATGGAAGAAAGTGTTTCACACATTGAAAACTAATGAAGACATATCGTATTTTATACAAAAAAGCAACCAACATGCAAAAGCCAGAGGAAACCCTACCTTGGCCGCATATGATGTTTCATATCTTCTTGAAGTTTTTGTCATCTTGTCTTTAATATATATGATCGTCCAATAAACATTCTTTAAAGTTTAGAGATTACTTTTGTCCTTTTGGAATGAAGGGGTTGTTTGTTGTGTTGAGTGGATTTAAGGAAAGTAGCAAAGACAATTGAAAATCACGGATGTTGGGTGTGGGAGGTGCTCACTGAGCAAGATCAACTAAATTAGATTCAATTAGTTAGCGATAAGAGTAAGAGAGAATCTGAAATTATATTCTTTTCTTTTCTTAGAAAATTGTTTAATGCTTGAGAGTGGCCTCGTAGATGTAGGATTGTGATCTGAACTATATAAATATCCTTCGCATGCTTTACTTTCTATAATTTACTGTTTCTTGCATAATTCATAAATTTATGGTGTGTTTACTTATCAATAATTAGAATGAACATCAAGATATGAGAATGAATGGTGAGTTTACCTACTTAAACGAGAGACAGAATTGGAATCAAAGTGGCAAAAATTAAAAATGATTACTAGAGCTCACATTCTCATATAGACAGTTGGGAATGAGAATCCCATTTTTTGGAGTGACCATATATACCCCACTCAAATTTTAAAATTTCCATTTTTCCCTTCTTTATATATTCAAAAAATAAAAACAAAAATTCCCATTTTCCCATCGCTGTTACTTGTTATTGCTACTCCTGCTTATTGACGCTGCTACTGTTGCTGCTTAGTGTTGGTCGTTGGTGCTCTTCTATCTGCTATGCATGATCGATAGTGATGGTGGTGATGATGATGACTATTATTATTATTATTATCATTATCATTTTTTGTTCTTGATATTATTATTATAGTTATTGACATTGCCATTATTATTCTTATTATTGTTAACAATAAGTTTTTAATAATAAGTTTTTGAATAATAATAATCATAGACATTATAACAAATAATATTAATATTGATAATAATTAATTAAGGGTATTTTATTAACTTATAATTATCTATGTTAATTATAAGATAAAATAAATACATCAATGGAAATATAATTTATTCTAATTTCGATTTCTACAACTTAAATAAACATCTTAATATGATTCCCATTTTTTATTCTAATTCCAGCCATTCTAATTTCAATTCATTCCGATTCCAATCCATTTTAATTACTGATTAGTAACCGTAGTGAAATGAACAATACTATTCATAGTGATGGTGAATAGTATTGAATGAATAGTAATATGTAAATAGTGATTTCGTAATAATTAATTTAGTTTAATAAATTTTCTAGGATTTTAATTTGCCTAATATATCTAAATCTTAACACAAATATGGAGCTTTCTTTTACATGTGTGCTCACAGGCACACATATATATTAAAGCTATTTATTACTCTATATTTGAATTTGGTATATTCATTGCTTAATCTATGATGTGTTGCTCAAAATGCTTTCATGCTATTCTGAATTTGATTAATTCCAAAAGTTTAAGCTTTGTACATTTAGGAGTAGTTTCTTTAATTAATTAATATTTAGCATATGTTATTTCCTTTTAATTTCTTAGTAACAATATATGGATCCACAAGATTTTGATAGTGAAGATAAGGTTGATTGGTCTACAAGGACTAAAACCAATTTTATAGTGCATCACTATGTTAAAAAGGGTGATTTACAAATATCAACTTTCATTAAAAAAATCTAGCCCACTATAAGTGATGAGTTATTTGAAAAAACTAAAAAAGATTTAATGCAGGGCAACTTAAGTCAAATTTAATAAATTTCTCAAAAAACAATGAGTTTTCTAACTCAATAGCTCATACTGGGTTTGATTGATATCTTGTTTTAAATACGGTCATAGAATCATAAGTTGTTTGAATTGAATATATTAAGGAAAATATTTTTTGGTGTATATTATATGGTTTCACATAAAAATAAAATATTTTGTTGGTTTTATACACTTTTTTTTTTCACAGAGAGTGTCTGAAGTGAAGCCATATCAAGCAGTACCAAACTCTAGGGGAAATATTCAATACCACTATAACTTTTAGTTGTTTAATTTTTCCTCTAGCCAAGTTCAGTTGTTGTTAGATGCAGATCGTGACTTGGAGGTTTTACTCATGAAGGTCATATTAATATTGAGGATGATGTTGATTTTATAGAGCCTCCTTATGAGGGCAGGCATGAAAAAGGACTTGTCAGCCAATTTACTCCTTTGAATGTGTGTGCTTGATAGTTACTTTCAAATGGCTAATTCAATGATGAATGCTAGAATAGAGATGATTAATTTTATTTTTTTGATCAATTATGATATAACTTGTGCTTTTTATTTTTTATTTTTAATTAGAGTAGAAAAATGAACAATAATAATGAAGATGATGATATTGAAAGTTTATAAGATATTGAAGAAGAGGTCTTAGAGTTAGCCATTGCTATAAATATATATGAGAAACAACGCACAATTAAAAGACATTGCTATATAGGACAATTAATTTTCAAGTATTGAATTTATGTAGGAACGGTTAAATGGTCATCCTGATAGGATGTATAACATGTTTCACATGAATAAAGAAGTTTTCATTCGATTATGTTATGCATTTGAACATTTGCATTTGTTGAAGCAAAATAGACATGTTTATATTAAGGAGGTTGTGGCAATGTGCTTATATATATTGTCTCATGGTGTTGTTGTGCAGGTTGTATTTGAGTGCTTTCACATACTACCTTTAGACACTTTGAGCGTGTGTTAAAGCACTATGTTGCTTGGCAAAAGACATTATAAAGGCAAAACATCAATGAGAAACACCACCAAAGATTAGAAATAATTCAATTTTTTTTTTCATATTTTAAGGTAAGGAATTTAATTTATGAATGCTTTAGATAGACCAAAACTATGTTTCCATGTCCAAAAGAAGATAAGACATTGTGAGATATATTTTTTGTACACAAAGTTAGTATATTTAGGCTCTTCTTTTTATTAAGTTCTATTTTATTATTACTATTTTCAGGATATTATTATGTTGTGGACTCTAGATACATAAATAAGAAACAGACACCGAATAGAGGTGAGAGATATCATTTACTTACTTATAGAGGACTAGGTCGAGCACCTAGATGACCCCAATAATTGTCTAATTGTAGACATTTATCATTACATAATGTAACTGAGCACTGCTTTAGTGTTTAAAAGTGCGATTTTCAATTTTAATGGATTTATGGTGTGATGTCTAATTCCAATTTCATGTTGTGTTTTATTTAACTTTATTCGATAAGAAAATGAAAGTGATGGGTTGTTTGAGGACTGTGATATGCAAGATATGATTATCAATAAGAAGGAGATACGAGTAGGCCATTTATTAATATTTATTTATATTTATTTATATTTAGCAAGTGTTTTAAAGATGAATGCTACAAGATATAGAATTGTAACTTTCATGTGGTATAACAACTCACATAGTTCATGATGTCTCTCATGTAATTTGATGTAATATTTGTCTTAATTATACTTTAAGAAACAATGACAATGTAAAACCTTTTTCTTTTTTTTTTTATTAATGCTAATATTAAATTATTTATGGTATGTTTGTGCATGTCTTTTTATAATTTAATAATTTGTTTAATTTGTTTAATGATTTTTTTTTATATATTTAAGAAAGATTAGATAAATAAAATTTATATATAATACTAGTTAAAAAATTACTTTTTATTTATAAGTATAACTTAAGTGTTTAGTCAAATTCGTTTTTAAAAATGGTACTATGACCGAGTATATATTCATTGTTTTTATCGTTTTCAATTTTGTCTATGAACACATATTAATACTTTTAGTTTTAAAACATAGGGTACAGAAATTTATACTATACATTTATTTAAATTTGGAATACAACAATTATAAAATATCTTCATTTTTATGTTTTCTTTTCATAAAATACCAATTCAAAAACAATACCCAACAGCCATCGCTTTTTATATTTTGTAGTGATCAACGAGCCGGTTTAAATGGTGTCAGTGCACTCAAATAATAGTAATCATATGAAAAATAATAAAGGGCCAAGTAAAATGAATAGATAAGGTGGGAATGTAGCACACATAATGCCATATTCTAATTTTTAAATGTATAAACAAATTAAAGAGGCGCTACGACTCTACAAGTCACTTCAACATCAGAGGTCTTTCACATCTAAATTCTAATTACGAGTCGGATTCTTGTCAAATTCCACATTAAAGAAGCCCAAGTTACTCTCTCTCTTCCTCATAGATATTGCTTAAACAGGTCTCCAATGTCGACATTAGCCTACTTAATATTCCCTCGTATTTAGACACCGAGTCCAATAAATATATGTTGATCCACAGCAAATAATAAAACAGTTCCAATTCCAACAAAATAACAAAATCTAATTGCAAGTACCGATTATATTATCTTACATATAACAAATTTTATTTAGATAGAAATTGGACCTTGGTTTAATTCTTCAGTGGAATGAACTCAAAAAACTGGCAAGGATTCAAGTTATTGGCATCAATGGCTGTAATTGAAACGTCTGTCACCTTATCTGAATTGTTATCAATGCTGTCGTCGTTGCCGCCTCCGCTTCGAAGAGGAAACAGTTGTAGGGTTTGAGATTCTCCACCTCCATGGTCCCCTTCATCAGTGACAATATTGTGGTAGTGATTAAAATCATGGCCATTTTCTCTGTAGGGTGAAATAATGATATTTAGGTCATTTGTTCCCTTAATAAGCTGTTTTTGGTCCATTGCTGTTAGTGTTGGAGCTGTCTGATGAGGACAAGAACAGTACTGCATCATCTGCCACGTGGCATTCCTTTCTACAAAGCTCCTTCTATGTTGTTGTGTTTCTCCAGCTGCCGCTTCATCAAGCTGGACCCATCCACCCTGTCTATTATATTCTGCCGCTGCTACTTTTGTTGACCTTTGCACTGAAACAGATTCCTGTAATTCAATAAGCACTATATTATACGTGACGTGTAAATTTGAAGAGAAATATGGTCAGAGTTGTTTCTGACCGAAACGTTGACAGAAACAAAGTAAGTAACTATTGATTTTAAATATACCGCTAGCTTAAGGAAGCCCTAATATGCTAAACGTAATACTAATAGGATTAGCATTGTCATTTCAGTCAGGGTGCTCATTTCGATAGAATGTCAATCTGTATGTAAAAGGAGTGCCCAAATCACTGGCCTAAATGCTATGAATGCATAATAAGCGCAAAAACCAAAAAGAGACCCAGCTAGTATCATAACAATTAACAGCAGCCCCGACAGAAGGGAAGGAATGCAGCTTTTAAACCCTTTTCATTTCCCAACAAACAAACAAAGCTTTTGTTGTTGCTTACTTCTTCCCTATCCCTATGTAACTTTTAAATCTAAAACCCTTGAAAAAATGAACTTGTAATCATATAGGAATTATTAATGCTTAATTGCTGATTGTTAAGTTATGGATTAAAAGCAAATTAAAAAGCTGTATAGAGAGAAAGACGAACGGCATGAAAATAAACCTCTGCTAGTGTACTGCAGTTTGTAGACGCTGCCCAGTTCTTGGTCTGTTCAATTTCAAAACCTGTCTTACTTGCAGCTGTAGACAAAAAGAAAATTACAAGAAAAAGATTAAGACTTTACATCTCAATTCTCAAACAGCAAATGGAATAACGATATGGTTAAATAAAAAAATTAAAAAGGTAAAGTGAAACAACATGTATGGATATCAAATAATATTATTAAGTAATTATTACCTGACGCTTTAAAGATTTCGATATCAAGATTATTATTATTATTGTTGTTGTTGTTATGATGATGATGATCAGCAGGTGACGATTCCATCTGTCGGCGACGTTTTTGACGTTCTCTAGCCTTGTGGTTTTGAAACCAGTAGAAAACGTTCTTGCCTTCAATCTTGCCAAATCTGCGAAGTTGTGCAGTGATGTGTTGAATTTGATCGGCCGATGGTGTTCGAGTGCCGCGTCTGTACAGGTCCTCAAGTGTTCTTAACTGCTCAGGCGTCGGATTCCACCTTGAGCTAACAACAACCGGTGGTGTACTACTGAAGTCTCTCTTGTTTTGTTCACCAAAATGAGATCCTTTCATTAAAAAAAAAAATATTATATATAAAAAAATTTAGCCGTGGAAAAAAAAAAAAAGAGGAATGATTTTTTGTACCTAAATGGTGATTTAGGCCAAAGAAGTCGGTGCCATGGATTCTTGAAGGGTTGTTATTGATAGTACTTATAGTAGAATTTGGCAGTGGTCTTGGAATAAGAGGCCTAAGCTTTCGGCCATTGAAGGAGTCACCACCATCATTGTAACCCATCATCCACATTTCTTTAACAAAATAGAAAAACTTAAGAATGGGGAGATTAGTTTTAATGGGTTGTTACGTTGTGGGCATGAGAAAATGCAAATAGATAAGCAGACAAAGGTATGGTTTGGGTATGGGGAGGGTGGGTTCAAATAACAAAACAAGTCACTAACTTTTGAAACATAGGGATACCACACTAAGGGGTAGGTAGGTAGCTAGCTAGCTAGTAGGTAGGTTTATGTTATGTCTCAAATAGTGAGTGAGATGGGAGATGATGGATGGATGGATCTTCTCTCAAAGCCATGGGAAAGAGAAAAAGAAAGAGAGAATGGGTAAATGTTACTTCAATATGAAACAAAGTGAGAAGACATGAAGTTGACTAATGACTAGGGCTATTTTTTATTTTTTTAGGAGACAGTGTGTGTTAGGGTTAGGGTTATTATAGGACAAAAAGCAAATAAATAAAAGTAAAGAGAGTGAGAGAGAGAGAGGAAGCGTGGAATTCTGGGAGGGGAGCTATCGGGAGTAGCAAATGAAAAACGACGTGACGATCATGAGGGTTATCATAAGCCTCATCAATCCCTCAATTTATTGTTCTTCTTATGTCTCGTGCTTTTCACACTTATTCTCAATCCGAACTGCCCCTCTCTCTATCTCTCTCCCTTCATCCCTCTCTTCTTTTACTTTTGTCTCTACTAATATTTGCTTTTCTATTTTATTTTTTTCCCTTTGTACGGATTTCTTCTCTATCTTGCAAGCCTTTCTTACCCTCCTCAAACCTCCACCACTCCTTCTAATCCCGTCTACTCCCTTAACCTTCATTGCCCATGCAAAGATTATGATTTAAGTGTACATATTTATAAGGGCGTTATGTTAGAAAGGGTAAATACTCCTTTGTCTTCACGTTTGAAGCCAATTATTTTCTTAAAAATTATTATTCTAAATGTTCTGGTTGTCTATAGGTTTATATTAAAATACACCTTATTGATGTTTTTCTATGTTCATGTTAAATTTATTTGAAACTTTAGAAATATTGGAAAAAAAATATAATACCATAAAAAAAAGGTAGATCTAAAAGATATAGAAGAGTATTGACATCGTTAATTTTGATCATTTTTAATCATTCAATGATTAATTAGATAATTGGCCCAAACTTTAATATATCACATTATTTTAGGGAGAGAATTCTCAAATTAATTTACAATCTTTGGGTTCTCAATTCAAATTACAAAGTTGAAGAACAAAACCATGACGGTCTGAACTCTCGAATTCGGATGTAGAATTTTCAAAATCTAATAGAAGATTGAAATAATAATATTTAAATATCACTATATTTTAATCAAACAAATGTCTGTTATGACTATACGAATTACAAAAACAGAATGATGTTACACTTTTCGGTACTCTCAAAATAACAGTGGTCACATTTGGAATCTTCCTTCGCTTTGTGCCATATTACTATTTAATTTCAATTTTTTTGCATTCGCTGTCTTGTCCATATCTTTCTCCGAATTCTAATGCAGCTTATCATCTACAGACCTTTAGCATATATCTCACACAATTCCATTGCTCAATTATTGTCAAATGATTTTTTTTTTCGAATTTCAGTCCTTTCTATCTCCTCCGTAAGATTCTAAGACTTTTACCATTCATTATTGTTTAATAATCACTATAGTAGTTTTTGGAAAATTATCAGTTACATACCTATAAATATCACTAATATTATTTATATTACAATGCTTTTAATATATATCATTTGTATATTCTAAGTTGGTAAAATGTTTCTGCTGTCCATCAATCTATTACCAACCGTTAGAATATGCTAACATCATAGGGGTAGTATGGTCCTTTAATATAGAAGATGTTGTGATAAAAAACAACACGTCCTCCTCTTTAAGTAAAATATATTACTTTACGAACAACATGTCGTTTTACTGAAATATAACTATATAACATATTGTTGTATTTTAATATAATTATATGACATGTCGTCTTATATAAGAGAAACGACAATGCTTTTTTGGACGATATGTCGTTTCACTTGAAACTTACTCGATGACATATAGTTTTATTACTAAAAAATAATATAAAAAAAAATATGCGCAACACACATGACTAGATCTCTTCTCTTTTTATATTTTCTTTACACACACACTACACAAAAGCAAAGGAAAAGTTGGTAGCACACCATTACAACAACAACACTTACGATGGGAGACAGAACGATAGACGTAGAGACAGTCTCTTAACTTATTTGATTAAGAATCTCTTTAAGGAAAATTACTATACATGTGTGTGCTAACGGCTTCCCATTTGCTTTTTTGTTGTGTGTATGTGTATGAAGAGAAGAATAAAAGAATAGAAGAAGAGATTCAGTCATGAGTGTTGTGCGTGTTTCTTTTTGTTTCACTCTTTTTTTTATTAATCAAACGATATGTTTTCTGGATAAACGACATATCATCCTTTAGTATTTTAATGAACTAACATATCGTCTGTAAAACATTGTCATTTTACTTAAATAAGACGATATATCATACAGTTATATTATAGTAAAACTACATGTTATACAGTTATATTCTATTAAAACGACATGTCATACAGTTATATTCAGTAAAATGACATGTCGTTTGAAAACAATATATTTCACCGAAAGAGAATGACATGTCATTTTTTATCACATCTTCTCTTTTAATTGTTTTAAGGGTAAAATTGTTAATTTTCTAAAATTCCATTAACTTATTAATTGTAGCAAACGGTAGGGTGAACGACAGATGTCTTTTGCCAACTTAGGGTATACGAGTGATATATGTTAAAAGTATTATAACACAAATGATATTGTTGACATTTAAGAGTATATAACTGATAATTTTCATGTTTTTTTAGTTGGGTCTAAGATTTGTAAGTATTCTAATCCAAAAGATTAATCTATTAGGCGGACATATCTTACTTATAAACCCAAGCAACTTCCTTTTAATAATTGATATTTGACATAACTCAACAATCTTCCTTTGGACGAAACCATTGTCAAACTCTAGTCCTTTCATCCCTGAGTTATTTCAACCCCATATTCTGGCTACTAAAGTTTTTCTCTACACTAATTGTTGGAAGTAGGGCTTAAGATTTCTAAGTGTTCAATCCAAAAGACTAGATGATTGGGTGGATGGGCATATCATACTTATAAACCTAAATAACTTCCTATTTACTAGCTAACGTGAAATACAACTCAATACTTTTATACTAATCTTATAAACTAATATATAAAAAATGACGAGCTAAGCATATTAGTATTGGTTAAATATAAATACCACATGAACCACGTGATTTATTCTCATTATTTAGTATTTTTATTTAATTAGCATTTTAACAACACGGTCCATTTGTAAAAAGAATTAGTAGTTCTATCATTACTCAGTTTTCATAACGTAACAAATTAAGTTAATTTGTGCACTTACGTTTATTGAATTTTTTTCTAGTATTTTTAGAGAAATTATCATCCACATACTTAACTTAGAGAATATTCAAGTAAAATATCTTCAAGATATACTAACGTCTTTTATTTTCTTCTACGAGCACGGGTGGAGCTATGACTACAATTTTAAAAGGGCTAAAATTTTATAAAAGTAAACTTTTAGAGGCTGAAGTTGAATACATATATTTAATTACTGAGTTAAACTACTAAAATATTAAACTTGCAGTGCAAATCATAAAAGACTATTTTAAAAGTTAAAATTATAAATCTCTTATATGTATGGCACCTACTAGTCTCAAGGGAGCTTTGCCCTATTTACGAGATAATAGAACTATAAGGCCGGGATGACACCAAGCTAAAACCTTTACTCAAGGTATATTTTGTTTTCATAGTGAAATATTTACAGCATTTTATTATTTTTGCCTAAGTGCATACAGCCCCACTTATTCCTATGATATTCATAATATCTCTATATTCTAATTTGTAATAATTTTAAAAGGATTTATTTAATTAAAAAATTCTTATGACACGCTTCTGTAATAATTTATGTTTATGATTACAAATCTAAACAAATTTATAATTAATATGTACACATTAATTTCATTTTAATATATAAAAAAAATCTTATGTGGTTAATGACTATCTTGATGCCGCAGTTAAATATAGATACGTTGTCCCGTGAATTCAAGTACTAAGATGACATTATTATTATTGATGATGATGTTTTTGCTGTTTTGTTGTTCTAAAACTATAATTAATTTTTCTATCAATCTAGTGGAAACGATACAATGAGTAGGCTTGGCAAAAAAATCCGTCCGGACCGAATCTGGCCCGTACCCGTCAATTTGGTCCGAATAAAACCCGGACCGCATGTAAAAAAAAAGGAGTCCGGGTATTGAAATTTAAAACCCGGGCATTTCCGGGCATGGGTCCGGGCAAGGGGTTAAAAACCCGGAACCTGGATTGTGCCCGGTTTATTTATTTTTTTTTTAAAAGGAAAAGTATAAAATCACAAGGAAAAATATTATTTTTGTTATATATTTTGGGATTTTCATATGTTATATTGGTAGTTGGTATTGTGATTATGAGCTTATGATATGTTGGTAATTGGTATTGTAATTATGAACTTATGATATGTTGGATGTTATATTTATTTAAATTTATTTAGTGATTATTGTATTGTTAGATATAGATTAAATGAATTTAGATAGTAAATGGTATATTGAAATATTTTTTATATGTTAGTTAATTAAAATTTGCTAAGTTGATTGAAATAATTTAATTGAGATGTTGAAATAATGTCATAAAAATTTTAGAATTTTTGAGACATATGCGGGCTGGAAGGCCAGATTGAAAACTCGGGCTCCGGAGGTGCTGGGCTTGACCCGGCTTGCATATGTAAAATTCGAGTTAGTAATTTTTTGTCAATACTTTTGTAAAGATTATGGGTGCGTTTGGTAGGAGGATTAAAAGGAAGAGAGTTGGACTTTTTTTATTTTAATTTTATTTTATCTTAATCTCATGTTTAGTGCACTTAAGAATATTGGGGTTACCTTATTATCCTAGGCCCACAAAATAATATCATTTTGTAAAGGAAGTTATGTCAAGGGAACCTTGGCTGTGGGATTAGTTAGGCTAGAATTATATTGCTAACTCAATCAAACATAATAATTTATAAATATTAAAATTATATTAATATGTGATAAATGTAATAAAAATATTTATTTTAATAATATAAATAATAAATTATACCAAATATCATTATTAATTTAACATTAAATTATAATTCTATTTTAATTTATATAATTATTAAATATTTTTATAATTCAAATTTACATTACAAATTAATTATTAAATTAATATTCATAATAAAAATTTGATAAATAATAGAGTAACAAATAAAAATAATATAAATATTAGAAATACATTTAATAGATAAAAAATTATTTAAATTATGATTTATATTTAAGTAATATCATTGAGGTTGATTGGTATACTTAAAAATACAAAATCTTTAGTTGTTAATAATAATGATGATGATGATGATGATAATGATGATAATGATAATAATAATTTGTAAATTGTAATATTATAATATAAATTATTAGAAATAAAAATTTTAAATATTTTATATCTAAAATTTTTTTTTAATTTTATATTAAATGAATTTTAATTTGTATTAATTCAATTAAATTATGATTAACTAAATATTTTTATTTTTAATTAATATTAATAGTAACAATAAAAAAGTATAGTAACAATCCAATCTAAACGTAAACTATACCAAATACAAAATAATATTAAATATAATCATATAATATCACATCCTTTCCTATTATATTCTGCATATCAAACACACACATTAATGATATTTTTCACCTTGTGAATAACTAATACATATATCACCCTACACAGCATCGTAAACACAACACTGGAATCATCATCACACAAATTGTATGATTATGATAAACATGTTAAATTTTTTTTTTTTTACATGAAATAGAATACAAATTGTTGGCCAATTTGTCTCTTTATCCCAACCCATGAGTGAAGATGAATGGATTAGATTTGATACTGAGTTGATCTTTTTATTAATCTTTTTGAAATATATAATTGATAATTATTGGATAAAGATATAAAACTGATTAAATCCTAACCATGTATTGTTATATATACATGTATGTAGCAGAAGATTATAAAGAGTTAATGATATGGATCCAAATCCTGAATGACAAAATGCATAATAATAATAATAAAAATAATAATCCTATTAAGTGGGCGAAGCTAAATCAAACAACAACATTTGGCAACTATTTCCACAACAAAACGCCACACTAATTGACGTGGTATTATTGTCTCACTAGCCGACCAAATTTCCACCATCCGATCAAAAAAATTAATTAAATCCTCACCTTTCATTAATTTTTCCTCTTTTTATAAAAGTCGGTCCACTAAATAAGCAACCATATATATACAACACCTCTCTGCTTTATTTTAAACCCCAATTAAACTAGTAACCTCTTATCAAAGCCAAAATGCGTGAAATTCTTCACATTCAAGGTGGGCAATGTGGGAACCAAATTGGATCAAAATTTTGGGAGGTTGTTTGTGATGAACACGGCATTGATCCCACCGGCCGGTACATCGGAAACTCGGATTTGCAGCTGGAGAGAGTCAATGTGTACTACAATGAGGCTAATAATGGACGTTTCGTGCCACGTGCCGTGCTCATGGATCTCGAACCTGGTACTATGGACGCTGTTAGATCAGGCCCATATGGCCAGATTTTTCGGCCCGATAACTTTGTATTTGGGCAGTCTGGGGCCGGAAACAATTGGGCCAAGGGACACTACACTGAAGGCGCTGAGCTTATTGATTCGGTTCTTGATGTGGTCAGGAAAGAAGCTGAGAACTGTGACTGCATGCAAGGTAAATTTTTTGATGATTTACGAGGAATTTGAGAATATATCAAAAGTAATACAGAGTTAATATATGATATATATAGTTGAATTCAAATATAATCACTACTAGTAATTTTTTAAAATAAATACACATATATTATAGTATCATTTACTTATTATACGACTAACATAATTTTGATGTATTTTAAAATTTTTCACAATTTACCCTTATAATTTAAAATTTTTTATTATGTCAGTAACCGCCCTTCAGTAATTAGATGACATAAAACTTAGGAATAAGAACACATAGATCCTGAATGTTTTTCACCTTTTTATCACTTTGTCTCTTTCTGTTTATTTATTTATTTATTAATTACATATTACATCATAGACGTCAAAGTTATAACAGAAAAAATACATAATTTTTGGGTTCGTTCATTATTATAACTTCGATGCTATTCTGCCAAAAGGTTATTGGAAGTGTTTTATATGTGTTTTGGATAAATTTTATACAGCTTACTTTGGTTAGATTACAATTTTTTTATTATTATTATTATAACAATATTATTTAATCTTTATTTTATATTCACACTTAATGACAAAAAAAAATTATTTTATTATAAAATGCTAAAATTTTATTATTTTTCTTCTTGAAATTGACAGAGGTTTAAATTCACATTATGATGATCATCACAATTTCAATATCAATCTATTATTATAATTCAATTTTAATATTTTTCATTTATGAAATATTTTGTTGTTCTTTCCTTTCATAATTCTCTTCACCGAGTATAAACAACTACGACTGAGGTTCAAGATATATGCGCATTATGTATCTTTTTCGTAGAAGTGATTTGCTGAATAGCTGAGGTTCAAATTTTACTTTGAATAAAAATACTTTTAGTTGGGCCTAAAAAAAAAAAAAAAATTCTATCGTCGCCCTTAGTTAAAAAGTCACATTTATTTTTGAATAATAAAGTTTGAACATTAAAGCTACTATTTAAAAGATGCAATAAGTCCTAAGGTTACTGTATCATTATTGTTATTATTATTGGGTGAGCAAATTGTTGTAAAATGAATGCATGCATATACGTATGTAGGATTCCAAGTGTGTCATTCACTAGGAGGAGGAACAGGATCTGGAATGGGAACTCTGCTGATATCAAAGATAAGAG
This sequence comes from Murraya koenigii, assembly GCA_025617385.1. Lineage (NCBI taxonomy): Eukaryota > Viridiplantae > Streptophyta > Magnoliopsida > Sapindales > Rutaceae > Murraya > Murraya koenigii. The sequence goes on along the minus strand of CM046817.1, from coordinate 13,231,965 downwards.
AAGAATATCCAGACAGAATGATGCTTACATTCTCAGTGTTTCCATCTCCAAAAGTATCAGACACAGTTGTAGAGCCTTACAATGCTACCCTTTCTGTTCATCAATTGGTTGAGAATGCTGATGAATGCATGGTCCTTGACAATGAGGCTCTCTATGATATTTGCTTAAGGACTCTCAAGCTCACCACCCCCAGCTGTAAGTAAAGAATCCATATATTAAAGTAAGGGGAAAGCTCATTTAATTCTTATAGTTTGAGTCGATTAACTTGTATCTTCGAAAATTATTCAAAAGATTTCTATCGTCCATTTGTTACCATTAAAATCTACCCCATTATTCTCTATTTCAATTACTACATACATATTCCACTTGTTAGAATTTTAATTTATATATATGATATATCGTATAATAATATTATATTATATAATTTTGTGCTTGAAAAACTAAATCCATCAGCAATAGAAATAAGAGGAGGACAAAATGAGTAATTGGCTCATATTAGAGGAGCGTTTGCCCCTGAATTAATTTAAACAGCATATTGTTGTACAAAAATCGGGATTCATGCAGTTGTTGTTTTGTGAAATTGGTGCATGCAGTTGGGGACTTGAATCATCTGATTTCCGGAACTATGAGTGGCGTAACATGTTGCTTGCGATTCCCTGGCCAACTAAACTCAGACCTTAGAAAGCTAGCAGTGAACTTGATACCATTTCCAAGGCTTCATTTCTTCATGGTGGGTTTTGCTCCACTGACATCTAGAGGATCACAGCAATACCAGACGCTTACTGTCCCTGAAATCACACAGCAAATGTGGGATGCCAAGAACATGATGTGTGCAGCTGATCCACGCCATGGACGTTACCTCACAGCATCAGCTATGTTTAGAGGCAAAATGAGCACTAAAGAAGTTGACGAACAAATGATCAATGTGCAGAACAAGAACTCTTCCTATTTTGTTGAGTGGATACCAAACAATGTAAAATCAAGCGTTTGTGACATCCCACCAAGAGGACTCCCAATGGCATCCACATTCGTGGGGAATTCAACCTCTATTCAGGAAATGTTTAGGAGAGTGAGTGAGCAGTTCACTGCCATGTTTCGGAGAAAGGCTTTCTTGCATTGGTATACCGGTGAAGGAATGGATGAGATGGAGTTCACTGAAGCTGAGAGTAACATGAATGATCTTGTAGCTGAGTATCAGCAATATCAAGATGCCACTATAGATGAAGATGCTGAATATGAAGATGATGATGTACCCGCCTCCGACAATTGAGACTAACAGGAATGATATATATCTTGCGTGCACTGCCTAAGCTAAGCAACTTTTGTTTCTGTTGCCCTTAATATCAATCAATGTAGTGCCTTCATTATTATTATTATTTTTTGGCATTCTATCTGCCTAGATTGATTTATTCAAGCCAATTAAGCACTTCGCATTAATAATGTTCTGTCGCCCAAAAAAAAAAAAAAATGATAATATGAATGCAAATTGTGGGTTGTCAAAAGTGTGCTAGCTAGCTTGGTGTGTCTTGGGAGTTTTTTAAGTAAAACTTTTTTCAAACTCATTGATCCGGAGCACGACGTGAGATTAGATTTTTTTTTCTTTTTTCAGATCAATTTGTTCATTCTTATTAGGTTAATCTCATCCTTTCGTCTGTGTGCCCCTTAAATTTATTTTTATTTTATACGGAAAATTCTTATTCCCGAATTCTTCAGAAACTAACTCAATAAATAGGACACAGCGCGCAGAAAATGTCACTCTCAACTTGTAAGATTAGCATTTTTGTATTGATATGTATATATTTATATCAAAATTATTTCTTATAAAAACAAGGATTAGATGCGTGTTCTAATCTTCTTTGTCCTGTATGCATCAAATAACCGGTTGTTTTGCCCTTTTCATGTACAGTTGATATTAAATAAAGGTAGTTCACAAAATCATTATAAGCCGAAATCTTGATTGCTGGATTTACTGGTCAATTAAAAGGTTGGTGGGATCATCTTCTCACTAAACAGCAACAATCTGACATCTTAAATGCTATTCAAACAGATGAATATGGAGCACCCATCTGTGATATATATATATATATATATATATAATGAGGGATATCAAACTATATTAAAATTAAGAATGAGTTAAAGGATAAAAAAAATACAAACTTGAATACACTATAAGATAAAATAAATTTAGATGATATTTGTGTAGGCAAGTTGTTCGCTGGGAAGAATGAGTTAATATTGGGACTGCGCAAAGTTGCCCTTTGCAATAAGTTTAATTTCAAGATTGTACAGTCTACAACTACATGTTTTGAGGCCCATTGTTTTTTAGAATCATGTAAATGACGTATTCAAACAACAAGACCTTCGAACGAGCAGAATGTTTATTGGGTAGTCTGGAGAATTGACAATATGTATATATGTCATAATGAAGTGTTGTTTGATAGTCGTCACCAAGTAAAGAGCTGGGTTGTTGGTCATATTATCGCAAATAAATACATACAGAAAAAAAGGATATACACTCTTAATGATATCAGAGTAGACATGCAGCAAGAATACAGTGTCCTGTTAACATACCAGTAGGCATATCAGGCTAGAGAAGTTGGTCTTGAAATTGTTTGAGGGAATCCTACAAAGTCATATAACTTACTACTCAAATACTCTCACGTTTTGAATGTTACAAATGAGGGTACAGTTGCTCACCTTGAACAGGATGAGGATGATAATTTATTATATTACTTTGTAGCTCTTGGATCTTTTGTCAAGGGTTTTAAATAGTATGTTAGACCGGTGATTGCTGTAAACGGTATTCATCTAAAATGCATATATCGGGGAAGCATGTTTATTGCAACATGCTTAGATGGAAACAATCAATTATATTAGTTAGCCATTGAAATTTTGGATTAAGAGAATAATGATGCTTAGGAATGGTTTATGACGAAGTTACATGGAGTGATTAGCGATATGCCAGACTTAATATTTATCTCCTATTGATGCACTTCTATTAAAAGAGTCGTTCTTAAAGTATTTTATAATGCTACTCATGGCATTTGTTTTTACCATGTGAAAGGTAACATAAAAGAAAAATTCAGGATGTCCAAAGCTGTCTGGGATGATTTCGAGCCTATCTTTATAAAAGCCGCAAAAGTATATGGACGTGAAGAATTTAGAAAACAACTTGAGCTTGTGTGGATGCTTCCAGTGCAGCCGATTACTTAGAGATTAATTTGGGTGCATATAATTGGGCAAGGTTTGAGTTTGAAGGCAGGAGATACAGTATTCTTACCACCAACATCACAGAAAGCATGAATTTTTTTATGAGGGAACCGCGAAAATTTTAGATTACTCATCTTGTTGATCACTTTAGGAAAATAATACAGTAATGGTTTTATGACAGAAAACTTGTGGCTGAATCGATGAGTACTCAGTTAACAACCTGGGCAAATGAAATAATCGATGAGAGGAGATCTCGAGCCGAAAGGGTGATCGTCCGTCTTGTGTTTCCACATCGATTCCATGTTTTGGGTGGTCGTATTAAGGAGGGATTAGTTGACAAACAAAATAAAACTTACTTATATAGAGTATTCAAATTAGATCAGCTCGTCTGTGCGCATGTAATTACTACTTTTTAACTGTCGGAGTGGATTACATAAGCTTTTCTTCTGAATTGTACACCAAGGAATCATTGGTAAAGGTTTATGCACAACCAGTGGAGTCGGTTGGCGACGTAATAGACTGAGAAGTTCTAGATGAAATCCAAGAGATACAAGTTTATCCACTAGTAGAAGCACCACCACCTGGTCGTTGTAAAGAACTAAGAATACCTTCTGTCGGTGATGATGTAAATCGAAGAATTGTGAAATATGGGCAGTGTAATTAACCGGGACATAACTGTAAACAATGTAAAAATCCTATTAGATCGAATCAAATTTAGTTACAGTTTCCAAGTAATTATGTATTATCGATTATATATTTTTTGTGTATTGCACAATTATATGTAATAAAATTTTTTAATATTATTTATTATAACAATTATGTGTAACACTCTTTTTTTAATTTTTATGCACAATTATATGTAATTAAGTACGTTAACGACAAAAAAGTTCTATATATCAACTTTCGAATAATTACAAAGATTTATAATCTAACATCGCAATTAAATATGTCTACAACAATATTCTTCCTAAAATACGGCCCATGATTACTGTTGAAATCAAGACTGAGCCCGAACATTAAATACATTGTAAATATTAATAAAAATACATCGTAATCACCACTACCAGGCTTTTGTTATGGTATACCCTTAACTGCGACAAATTTCTAACAGTCAGCATATTGTAGGTCATGTCGAATATTGTAGAATCTAACATATTATAGCCATCGAGGAAATATGACTTCAAATGGCTAAATTGATCCTTATACATTTTATCGTCGCGAAATGTTACCAATGAGTCATAAATCCAAATCTTGTTAGTACGAAAATCCACTCTGGTTAATTCAATGGTCGCCGCCAAGGTTAACAAGGATGAATACTTACACATAAAAATATTTCTTAATTTTCTGTGTTTCTTATACCTAAAATTTCACAATAACAAAAAATGTACACATATCATATTCACATCTGTCAGTTGTTCTGACATTATGAATTCTCGGCCATGAATATAGCTATTAAAATTGTTGTTATATTGTAATGATTCAACTGTACATTCTTCCTTGTTCTATAGCTATTTCAGGAACACCTAAAACATTATATATATATATATATATATATATATATATATATATATAAATTAACAAGATAAGAAATAAAAGCGATGAATATATGTTATGTAAACTAATTACCAAAAAAATATATGTTTGTATGCATAATTCGCTGAGACAGTGTATTCGGATATTGTCGTTACTTCTCACTGATCAAGGGAAGATACTCATGAATATGTTAGGGATGAATAGAATGGAAAAGTACCGTTAATTTAGAACAAAATAATAATACACAAATGGTCCAACAATTGAATAAAGAAAAAAATTACCTTATTAGCTAGCCATTCCATTGAAGTGTGGCAAAAGTATTTGAAAAAACGAGTGCGAGAATAGGATTGAACGATCCAATGTGATGTTATTAGCCAACCACTGGTCGAACTCATCATATAGACTTGGATCCTGTAATCCTCGAAGTGGATTTATATCCACACTTGTTCTTTCGTCGATCTGATGGTCCATTAGTTGGAGTGTAGGTAGATGATTGATGTTTCTCTCTCGCTTGAATGACTGAATCAAGTATGGAATATTAAAGACATAAGACCGTCTGTATGGACAGCTAAAATTACTAATGTCCGGTAGTGCCTCCTTAAGAATCTGCACACTCTTCCCACTGACATCCCCATAAAAGCTATACAATGACATAGGAGTTGAAATATTCTGATTATCTATATCAATATATACACCACAATGATCTGAGGCCTATCCATTGTCAGGATGAACATATTCAACAAATATCAGATTAAAAGTTTAAATAATGCAATAGAATAGGAATTAAATTTGCTCACTATATAAGAGCGTGTAGTTGGAGAAAGGCCGTGTGAGCGTTCAGTATATGAACCAATAAATCCCATCATTGTTTCTCTAAATTGTTTATGTTCTTGGCATTCTGCCTCAAAAGCCGACTTCAATTTACTTAGAACGATCAATCTTGTCCATCCTTCAAATGATATAATCATTATTATACTTTGTCCTTAACTATTATGAATAAAAAAAATATAAGCATAAATATATATATATAATATAGATCGTACATGGAAGTAGTTAGAGTCGGTGGCTCTCTTAGAGTTCCCTCATCTGGGATCCCTCGGGAAGAGGATCAAGTTGGCCCTTGCGAACAGCTAGCACCATATCAATTAAACTCGGCAAGTTTGTCTTACTTGTCATCGTCTCTATTTTTGGCGTGGGTTTCTTCTGGGTCAGAAAGTCACTCGTCGCCACATTATCTGTCTTGACCACGAATCGTGACTCGCCTCTACATTCTCAAGTAGTGCACTATTGCTATCATCTCCTTCTCTTGGACCACGCCTCTCAGTTTCATTGAGCTTTCGGCTCTCATATGACTTATATATATGGAGAAAATAAATGATTTATAACCTCTGAATCATGTGTGTCATTGAATTCGTTTATTTGCGCATGATGGTCATATGTAGGAAGCTCATTCGCAACAAAATTTTGTGGCTCTAGTGTTGGGCTAGCGACACTCGCGGTGTTTTAATTTTCCTCTGTTTACTTTGCAATGGAAGACACATTGATGTATGGTTGATGCTGAAAACAGTAATATTTAAAATAGGCAAATAATTTACTACAGAAAGAGCCGTTTGTAATTATTTAGTATGAAGCACTAAAGGATATTCATATTACAGACCTAACTTGGGATATGTGGAATATAATCTTTTACAGTCTGCCAATATTTTTGGGCTTTCTTCTTTAAATTCGGCTCGATGGTTAGTAAAACATTTTCCTGTCATAATTCAATCCAAATTTTGGGTTAGTTAATCATCTAATATTATTTAATAATATAAAAGTAATAATATACAATTATCAATATACATTACTTACAAGATGAGAGTTATCATTCAACAATGAATAAACCTCAGTGAAGTTTATTTTGAATGAAGAAATGAGCTTCTATTACACGATGCGTGGAATCTTCTTTTTGGTTTTCACGACCCACTGTGATGGCAGCCATCCAATCACTTTGAAAATCTATGCTTACAACAAGTAAAGTGAGAATATTAAAAAAATGTTAAACATTCACTATTATCAAACTAATTATCGAACAAAATAATTTAAATAGAGCGCGATCTTAACATATCTGAACTCCATATGTAATGCCATAAACATTATACTTTTTAATGTTATGATTTGGTTTTTCTAAGAGAGTCTTCTTAAATTTCTCTATTTTACCATATAATGTGTTATCAAGACTATTGTATATCGTTTTCCATGACAAACGACCTCATGAACTATTTCGAAAGTGATCAATGTCATACACTTCGTTAAGCAATGAGAAATTGATATGATTATAAGCTTTTCTTCCATTTAGTACTTTTTCTGTAAAATAAAATAGTGCAATCTTTACTGCATTAATATCGTCCATAACTTCGAAGTCTAAGTTACCAAATCTTTCGTCGAAATCATTGAGATTTAAATTACGAAACAAACCATCAAAATAAGTATTAAGCAGCCTATGATTCTTTTTTGCTGTTTTGGGCACAGTCTCTTCACCATAAGAAAGTCTCGTAACTAAACACCACTCTCCAATTGATAAGCGTATCAAATGCTTACTAATTTCAAATTATAATTGATCTCTCTCATTACAGGCCACTTATCTAAGAAATAAATTATGCATAATGACACCACTGAATGGAAAGCTTCGACACTCTAAGAAATGTCCAAGTATATCTTATTTGAATAATTGCAACTGTCGTTTTGTTAACTTTCTCTTAATGGCTTTTATGACTGTATCTAATTTACACATACTTGTAATACGTCCAAGAAAATAATCAGTGTAAGGTATTTGCATCATGTCTGGTACATACTCAGATTCTGCCATGTTTCTGTTATGAATATAATATCATTAAATTACAATCATATAATTTAAAAAATTAAAAAAATTCTATGATAAATTAAAAAATATTTATTAATCATATTAAAATTTAGTGCGACAGATACCCTGTCGCAAGGTGCCTATCGCATCAAATTTCAGAATCTAAAAATTGGTGTGACGGGTGTGTTTGGTGTGACAACGTAAATTTGGTACGATAGCTGTCTATCATGCTAGATTGGCGCGATGGGCAGCTCCCCATCGCACCAGTTGAGGCCCACTGATGGGTGCTGCAAGATGGGCAACTGCTGCCCATCGTGCGGTACCCATGATTTTAGTAAAAAAGAAATTTATTAAAAAAATTAAATAATAAATTGACTTACGTTTCGTTGAATTAATAATTTTTTTCGTTGTTGATTAATAGATTACACGATCGGAAAGAGTCATTCAGTGATAAAAGAACGAAAAAAAAAAAAGGTAAGATATGATGAGAAGGTTAATTTAGTCCTAAATATTTATATTTAACTAATTATGATAATTAAATCTTTTAAAAGTTATTTATAAAAAATATATATATATATTTTAAGGCTATTGTCTTAATTGTTAATTTCCCCATATTTTCATCTCCTCACAAAATCCTTCACCCACAGCGGCCCCCTCCCAAAAAAAATGTCGATACTCTCTACCTTTCATACCTTTGAAACCTTTCGAAGAAAACCATCCAACGAAATCTCTTTTTGCTGCCGCTCAACGAAAACCCTAGACGTCATGCTCATCCATCTCCGTCGCTTAGTGCCGTGGTCACTGCTGACTTTCATTGTCATTCTTTGAAGTCAAAATTCAGTCACTTAGCTCCTCAAAAACCTACTTGCCTCCTCATCGGAGAAACTGTGGCCGAGAAATTAACCGGCCTGGAGAAACCCTAAGTTCCTATGGAAAGAACAGCGATTGAGTAATTCTAAGACAGGTGATTAACCGTAACTCTAGCTTTATTTTTTTTCTTGTTGTGTTCTTAGGAACCATATCCATTTTGCATTTGCATAACTTTGATCTTCTACTAGAGGTGAATTTTCTTTCTTCGCAATTCATGTGAATTAACTGATTAAATTTTGAAATTGTGTTATCTTATTTTTTGGATTTTGTTAGATTAGGTTCAAGGGGTGTTTTACAATGATAATTTTCTGCTGAATTAAATCTTTTAGAGATTCATGAGTCATATGAATAGTTTGGATTAGGATGAACAAGTTTAGTTTATATTTTTTAATTTTAAACACTAAAAGATTAAAGTGATTTTTTTTTTATAACGAATTATAAATTTGTTTGGAGTTAACATGAATGAAGTATGTTGAAAAACATTTTTCTTGTATTCTATTAGTTTGTTTACCATTTGTTAAGTAATAAATTCTTGCTACATTTTTATATGCTTCTTCTTACAGGAAATTCGCCCTTGGACACACATGATGGCGGTGATGCAGATTGGTTCTCTCTTGCAAAATGGTGTTAAGGCTTAATGCTCAATACGTACGACTTCATGAACGATATCTGTTTGTGTCACTCCTTTAGTGGGAAATGCTATAACTTTACAGTTTTTGTAAGTATGTTTGTTGCATACAGTTTGGTTCAATTTGGCACAAGTGCCTTAGAATTTTTTTTTTTAATTTAAAAAAAGAAAAAGAAAAAGAAAAAAAGGAGCTCTTAAATTGATTATTGTTTAAGTGGTTGATGGGTGCTTTTGAGATAAGATATGCAACTGATGTGCAGTGAGTGCTGATGAGTGAGTGCAATATTTTTTAGAATTTGAAAAATTGAGATAAACATTTCGTGTTTAGCTTCCAGAATGCCATCACTTAATCTATAATCTGAATTTTCAGCAGCATGCTATCAATGTTTTCCTATTTTAATGCTGCAAATCAATATGTCCTATTAATATTCCTAATTTGACAGTTCAATGTGAGTTCTATTACAACCATTGTAAATAGATTACTTAGCATATATTATTTTAAATATTTTTATAATTAATTTATATTATGTATTAGTTGTACAATTGAACTGGCTGGCTCCTGCTGTTAAAATGTTGAAGCATAAATTAAATGAGCTGGTATAAAAACAAATACTAAAGCATTGAAATTGAAAAAAGGAACTTTTTAGTTCCTTAATTCAGAATAGTTGCTTTTGTTAAAGCTTTCTATATTTTATTTTCTTTTATTGTGGTACATACTCATTACACTATTTATTGAAGCAGAGGTCTCTATTTATAGTGAATGAGCCACTGCTTCTCACAAGCTTCATTATGCCACATTTATAATGCTATTAGGTGGCCATTTGATGAATCAACACCTATCCTTAAGCCATTTGATGAATCAACACCTATCCTTACTTTTCCACCTCATTTTGACTTAGCATATGATTACTACACTTGGCTTTACTTTGCTTTATTTGATAGATATACATCACATTTTAACAGAGCTCTTAAAGTTGGGTCAATTCTACATATATGATATAATTAATTAGAAAAATGTTTCAGTGTTAGGTTGTCTGGCCTTTTCTCTTTATTTATTTTTTCTAATTAGTGAACCCTTTTCATTAATAAACCCCACTGAGTTTTTATTTTCAAAGGAAAAAGCTTAGTCGAGATTGTTAATAGAAGATAGAATGGTTTTCATTAGTTGTGGGTTTTACTTGTTTGATTTTTCAAGACTGAAGTTTTGCATGTTCTATTTGTATTAATTTTTCATTTCTATTTGACAATTAAAGATTGAAATTTTACTTTCTTTTCACATAGAAGTCGAACATAGATGAATTCAGAATTTATTACCTGTTCAGAAGTTGTTTGTTTCATAAAAGTTTCAATACCTGTGCAACAAAAGAATAAATAAATAAATAAATGCCATTTGACATCATATGATAAAATGGTTTGTCCTTTTCTGTGATGGACTGCATGATTGTTGCTGTTTCTTAATAAATCAGATTGACTTCATGAAAATGCCGTTTGTTGACAATAGTTTATTAGTTTTGATACTATGTATACAATTGAAGCTATTACCTGTCATGCGCCAGATGTAGTATATCAATTTAAAATCCTTTATCCAATTTTATTTCCTTTGCATATATGGAAAACAGGAGATTCATCAGTGTGTGTGTGTGCATTCACCTCTGGTTGGTGCAACCTTAGCGGCAGGGGAAGTTGTTTTGGCTCTACATAAATGTGATTATGCGCTTCCTGCTGATTGGTATTCTTTCCTACCCCTCGAACCTTATAGCTATTTGAATGAAAATGCAATATTATAGTGTGTGATTTGTTTCCCATTTAAGCGTATTCTTCTTGTCTGGATTATTCTAAAGTTTTATGGATTATTAATCTTTTCCTTGAAGTGGCCTTTCTTTTCTTTTTTTTTTTTTAAAACTTGGACTCTTAATTTTATATTTTAAGTTCATACACCAATCTTCTGCATTTGTATTTTGGATTCCCTGGCTGTTGAATTGAAAGCTACCAAGAACTTCTCTAAACTATAGTATGATTATTCATTCACTAATTTTTTGATTCCTGTGCTTTAGTTTTTGTCAATTATTAATCGTTAATAAATGTTTTAGTTTCTGGGTGTTTCATCATGTTTGGATTTTATAGGTAACCACAGGATCTATAGCTTATGTTTTTTATTTCTCCTGTGGATGATTGTGTTAGCTTTTAATGCTTTGGTATTTTATTTATCTATTTTTCTTTATACAAACTTTTATTACTAAAATGATATTCTCACTTGAAATATATTTAAGCTTAATTTCTTTTTCTTCCTAACAATAATTTAATTTCTTCTCTATGCCAAATTCTATTTAGTAATCTGTTGTGTTTCTTTTTTTTTTCTTCAGGTTCATGTTTCTCTTTAAGCTATATGGATAGACATTTTTTTTTTTTTTTGAAGGATATATGGATAGACTAATGAGCTGGTTCTAATCAATTTAACAATTTTCAATTTGCTTTTAACAATTTTCAATTGCTAGCAAATATCCTTTTATAAATTTCATTCTGAAATAAGCATGGTTTGTTCATTTTAATTCTTGATCCCTTTTTGATTGGTTACAATCCTATTTCATTATGATTGGATTCTTATCATTTGGAAAATTGTACCTAGCTCTATATTTTGTGAACAAAGTATCGAATGAATGTAATTTTTTCAATCAAATTTGTTCTTTACACTCTAGACTACAATTATTGGCTACCAAGTAGATTGTTGAAAAGTGAATAGAATTGTGGATTCTAAGGGGCTACAGCAACAGAGTAAAGCTCTTGACAAGCTTACTGACCATATCGAGGATTGCCAGCTTGATTCCACTTGTGTGCAAGAGGTAAATCAATTAATTTAAATTAAATATAAAACGAATTTAAATTCCATTATTAATGTGATAATTTGGTAACATAATATTTTTAAAATGTTGTGATATTGCAGGCTATAGCCTCAATTACTGGATCAAATGCATGTGATTTAAACGCTATGAGCATGAGGTATGTTTTTATAATACTATGTTTTATAATTACTTTTGGTGGTAGCTTGCTAGTTTATTTGACCTACTTGATTTGCTTTTGCTGCATGGTTTCTATAGAATCTTATGCATATATGAGCCTTTTGTAATTGAACTATTTGCATAAGCTTTGATCTCCAGAAAAATATAAATGAGTAATCAAAGATATGTTTAATAGTCTAAATGTATGGTTGGAATTGAAGTTGGGCAGCTATAGCTATGAAGTTACAACACTAAAGTGTTTGGTAAACATTAGCTGCTGTAGCTTAAAAGCTATATTAATATGATTTTTCACTTGTATGATATAAAATTTATTATATCTTTAATAATTTTATTAAAATTATTATTTAAAATTATATTTACTATATATTATTAACTTTTATTTTATAATTATAGTATTTTTTTTCACAGCAGCTGTAGCTTTTAAGTTATAGCACCTCAATCTCAAACATATCCTAAATATTATTGATTAGTTGAGAAATTTGTTGGTTATTGTAAATTTATTGATCAGTACTTGTTTGAACTTACAGAGTTCATTTAGGAGAAATTACTGAGTGAATAACTACTTGTTGCTTATCTACAGATTGAACGAAAGTGGAAAGTGGGTAATAAAGGTACTACTGCATGGGATGCTTTTACACTGAAGATTTCAGATCTCTCTCTTTTTTTTTTTTTTTCCTTTTCTCCCATTCTCTGATTTTTTTAACATAAACAAGCCTATTGTATAATTTAATTTGGGAAATCTAGGTCTTACAGGTTTTCATTCAATGACAATGGGAGGCAACAGTTAAATGCCTTTCCAAAAGTTGTTTTTACTGCTTTTTGTATATCTAGTTATGATATCATGACAAATAAATTATTGAGATTAATTAGCCTCAATCAATGTTGTGTTCATGACTATTTATGAGATATCTAAGACTAATTGTTTTCTTGTGATACTTAGGGAGTTTGTGTTGCTGATATATGGACTATGAAAAGTAGTTATTGAAAACTTTATGAGAAATTTGATGTGGTAGTATTTTTTTTAAGATAAAGAAAGCAATATTAAAAATGTTTGTACGGTTTAAGAATGTGAAAATAACTATGTAAATTTTAATTTTAAATTGTTATTTTTTTCCTTTTTACTCATGCAAAAGATGGCGATAAGAACAGTCATTAAAGACTGATATAAGATGAGTGTTAAAGTCATTGAATGTCTAAAAAATATAATATAAGATGATGGTTTATTAAAATAGGGTCATTAAAAAGTTATGTAAAAATGTATATTAATGACTATTTTTTTTTCAATAATTGTCATTAAAAGTAAATATTTAATGATGGTTTTTAGAATAAAATTGTCATTACAAGTTACGTGGAAATGTATATTAATGGCAATTTTTTTCGAATAATCATCGTTAAAAGTAAATTTGTGATGGCGGTTATTTAAATAATCGTAGTTAAAAATCAATATATATATTGAAATTATGATAGTTATTTCAATTAATTGTCATTATAAATATATATTTTATGAAGATTATTAAAATGTCATAAAAAGTATATCTTTTTAATGTTACATTAAACAATTCATTTTGTAGTAGTGTTAGAAATTGTCTATTTGTAGAAAATTAATTGTTGTATTATACAAATAAACAAACTTGACCTCTTTATATATAGTGATTTTTTTTTTTGTAGAACAAGTATTTTTTTCTTATATTAGTTATATTTTTCCTTCAAATAAGTTAAGATTCAAATGAGAAATTACTTATTCGTTAAATAAGAATTGTCTTAAATAAAAAAAAATATAAGAAGTATCTAATTTAAAATTTATAATTTCTTATTAAAAAAATGAGGTATATTTTTTGATAAAAATAAAATTTTATAATTTAATAATATATTTATAACAATTTTATTAAATTATATGACTTAATAAGGTATTTATATAAAAAAAATAAAAAATAAAAAATGAAAAATGAGAGTGTGAGGAAGACTACATATATGGTCCGCCATTGTTTAAGCAAGTGGATTTGTTCGAAGGCGGGCTCGACGCTGGCTTCAATGGATTTGATATGCCGCTTGTTTCACATTTCGCACGTGACTATATGACTATACATTTGACTGCTTGGATGTGCCTCACAACACTCACACGTGTGAATTTTTCTTTTGCACGATGCCAAAATTATTAAGATCCTTGTCCGTTTCACGCTTCTAATGGTTCTCAATTTTCCTATCTGCACTATTTACGTATATAATCACTTAATAATATCACTGATTTTCTAGTTGCTGAACGTTGTCATGTATGAATTTAGCTAGGCAACTCAAAAGACAGTAGCTAGTTTGAATTCAAGCATGACTATGACTTATTATTATGCAACAAAACCAACCTGTAAGATTGTAACGAGTGATTGTACTTGCTCAGCTTCAAGCTGCTGCTTTAACTTCTTCTCCAATGTAACCATTCAACACAGCAAAAGACTCCATTTTACAACTTTGACACACATAATAAAGAACAAGTGGATGTGCAGGGTAATTAAAGCAAAAGGCAACGATGAATACATTGCTCTTGTAAAGAAGAAGAAGAAGAAGAATGCTCAAACAACACCAGAAAGTGTTCATATTATTACAAAGCGGCCTTTTTGGAAAAGGCTTTTTTTTGCATCCAAGAAGATCAGGAGTATTCTCTTGCTCAATGTCATCACCATTGTGTATGGTATTGGATATTTCTAGCTATTTTCTTTCATGCTTCACTTAACTCTAATGGATTCAGAACATATTTTTAATTAACAATTTTATTGGTATTAATGAATTTGATAAGTTCTTTTGGTGAATTTATTAGTAACTAACTTTGTATATGCAAATGAAAATTTTGATATGTTAATTTGGAGAATTTAGAGATTGTGTTAGTTGTAATTTGTGAAAATTAGCTTCTCTCTCTGGGCACGAAGCTATTTTTTGCCTTAAGAATTTGATTGTGCCCTGTTATTCTATTGCTTCCCCTTTGACTAATGATAATCATTTTATATTAGCAATAAGTTATTCATAGCGAGTTGAAACATTTGTGGATAAAATTATATATAGAAGCCAATTTGGGGATTAAAATTGATTTGTATTTCAATAATGAATGCTATGAGCACCAGTACTAGTGTTAAGAGGACATAGTTCTGGATAATAAAGGACTCTTTTATTGTTGGAATTAGTTTCATGAAGTATTTATACTACCCATTTTGTGAATGTGAGTCAAGATGTCAATGGTTGGCCATTCTTGTAAGACTCATTAAGAATTTGTTTCATGATCATGGCTTAGTTGTGAAAATTCCATGTTTCAGTACATTTTCCTTTCAAATTTGCAGCAAGTTAAATTCCTGTTCTGAAAGCTGCTGAGGAGATCATGGATCCAGCATCCTTTTGTGCCGTGCGGTTTGTCATGTCAGCCATCCCTTTTTTGCCATTTGTGTTCCGGGCACGAGACGACAAAAAGACCCGTAATGCAGGGATAGAGCTGGGATTGTGGGTCAGTTTAGGGTACTTTGTTGAGGCACTTGGGCTACTAACATCTGATGCTGGGCGTGCATCATTCATTTCTTTGTTTACAGTAAGCTCTGATTATTTCTTCTGCAATTAGTTAAAATTGCATTAACCAAAGAATGGTGAAGGAATACTTAACAGTAATTCCTGCTGATTTGCACAGGTAATTGTAGTGCCATTGCTTGATGGCATGTTAGGAGCAATTATACCAGCACGTACCTGGTTTGGAGTTTTGATGTCTGCCCTAGGGGTTGGTATGCTGGAATGCAGTGGATCCCCTCCAAGTGTAGGCATATTTTAATCTTAGTACTTTTGGAATTATGAAATCTGTTGATGCAGTTTTCGCGTTCGCCAGCGGTCGCCGAGCGCTGAGCGGTGCCTCCAGCTCGGCGGGGCTATGCGAGACATTACGCTCGCGACTGCAAGCGATGCCTCGATCGCTTACGCTCGCGATAAGCTCGATCTCGGCGGGATTGCCTCGCCGTCTGTTCATTGTCTTGCTTGAGCGGAGATCTCCGGGTCCTGTACTCCGACGAGCGAGTCGGTCGCCGGGCATGTTTGGTGAAACCCTCCGACGCTTCAAGTCGATGTCGGGTTGTTCTTTTTGGTATCTCCACTTAGTGAAGGAGGCCAGGAAAGATGAAAGAGTATTATTCGCCCCTTTTTGGATAAGTATGGTGTTTTTAGAAAGTTCGGATAAGAGAAATTAGAAAGGGAGAACACTGTATAAGCTTACAGTTCTTTTACGAATCGAATTTCAACCTCTTTTACGAATCAAAGTTGCCAACCCTATAACGTTCCCTCGTTTCCTTTTATACTCCATTTTCCACTCTTTCATTTTCAGTTTGTCCACTCCACGTTAGTGGTATCTAAGTCCTCGGCGGTAGGGATTGGTGGAATATTCCACAGGGATGGCGGTTCGTCCCTAACTTTCGATTCACGTGGCGGATCACCATGTCGGGCAAGTGCGCTAGGAATGAGGATACGCTTGGAGGCATGTCTGAGCCACAAGCAATGATATCACCACCACGCCATGTGGGACCACAGTCGAGACATTAAAAGGTGTCTTGGGATTACGAGAAAATAGGTAGGGTCTTGTCCGGCTATGCTCGTGGAGCGTAATCTCGGCGGCGGGAAAGGTGTGCTCGGGGACCGTTCTTTGCGGCGAGGAAGGAGTGCTCGGTTTCGACCTTGACCGGCTTTGGCCAAAGCCGGTGACCTCGAGCATCACGAGGTGTTCGAGAGCTCGGCGGCTCGACTTCCTCGACCTTGACTAGCTTTGACATGGAGGCTGCGCAGGCGGGCTGTCCTCGGGGTGTCTTTCTCGGTGGAAGGGCTTGAGGGGCTGTCAGATATTACCAAACACGGTCCCAGGTTCTAGTCTTTTGAGTGAGGCGAGATAAGGCTGAAACTCGATAATGATGGGCGGTCGGCGGCCTTTACGCTTCAGCGTTCTTCTGCTCGAGCTATAGTTGGGCGTGCTTGGCTCTGTCCCGCACGAGGCTTAGGCTTTGGGACTTCGGCCTTGGTATTGCTTCGTGAAGCCTTACGCTCGGGCTGCAATTGACCTAGAGCCTATACCTGTCAGTCACTCCTGCTCGGGCACTGCAATTGGCTGAGGCGTCTTCTGCTATTACTCTGCTCGGGCTGCGATTGGCCAGGGGTGTCTTCTGTAGTTCTCCTGCTCGGGACTGCGATTGTGAGGAATCTTCTGCAGTCACTCCTGCTCGGGCTGCAAGTGACCCTCGCTAGGCATAGTCCACTTTAAGACTTAGGCTTTGGGACTTACGGTAGTAGCGTTCTTGTGTTGCTTTCGCTCGGGCCTTTTAATTAGCCCTCGCGTCTTACTGCTATTACTCCTGCTCGAGCCTTTTAATTGGCCGGAGCTTCTTGTACTCACCTGCTCGGGCTGCCGATTGGCCCGAGGAGCTCTTCTTGATCTTACGCTCGGGTGCTTGTAATTGGCCAGGAGCTTCGCGATACTCACTGCTCGGGCTGCGATTGACCCAGAGTGGCAGAGTCCGTTGGGACTTACGGCCAGGAGTTCTTCTTGATCTTTTGCGGGACTGCAGTTGGCCGGACTTGCGATACTCGCTTTCGGGCTGCGATTGACCTGATCGTGGCGCGGTCCGTTGGGACTTACGGCGAGGTTCTTCGATCTTACGCGGGCACATGGCGGCCGAGCTTGCGATACTCACGCTCGGGCTGCAGTTGACCTGGCGTCTTCTGGCGATACTCACTGCTCGGGCTGCGATTGACCTGAGCGTCTTCGATGTTACTCGCCTTTCGGGCTTGCAATTGACCCAGCGTGGCCTTTGTCCGTTGGGACTTACGGCGAGGTTCTTGCGATATTACGCTTCGGGCCTTTTAATTGACCGAGCGTCTTACGAATCTCTACTCACCGCTCGGGCTGCGATTGGCCGAAGCATCTTACAGTGTTATACTCACTGCTCGGGCTGCGATTGACTTAAGCTTGCGCGATCACGCTAAGACTTAGGCTTTGGGACTTATGGCCGAGAGCTCTTCTTGACTTCTCACTGCTCGGGCGCTTTTAATTGACTGACGTCTTACGAATCTACTCACTGCTCGGGCTGCAATTGACCCAGCGTGTACGGTGTTATACTCATACTCGGGCTGCAATTGACCAAAGCATGCGCAGTCACTCTAATGACTTAGGCGCTTGGGACTTCGGCCAGGAGTTCTTCTTGACCTTGTGATCGGGCCTTTTAATTGGCCGGAGCTTCTCGTACTCTGCTCGGGCCTTTTATTGACCCGAGCATGAGTGCAGATCCGCCTAAGACTTAGGCTTTGGGACTTCGGCCAGAGCTCTTACGAAACTTCTCCGATTCGGACCTTTTAATTGACCTAAGCGTCTTACGAATCTACTCTCTGCTCGGGCTGCAATTGACCCAGCGTCTTACGGTGTTATACTCGTGCTCGGGACTGCAATTAACTCGAGCATGGCACAGTCCGCCTAAGACTTAGGCTTTGGGACTTATGGCCAAGAGCTCTTCTTGACTTCTCCTGCTCGGGCCTTTTAATTGACCCAGACGTCTTCTTGAATCAGTACTCCTGCTCGGGCTGCAATTGACCCAAGAGTGGCGCAGTCCGCCTAATGACTTAGGCTTTGGGACTTCGGCCAGGAGTTCTTCTTGACCTTGTGCTCGGGCCTTTTAATTGGCCGGAGCTTACGTACTCTGCTCGGGCCTTTTATTGACCCGAGCATGGCGCAGTCCGCTTAAGACTTAGGCTTTGGGACTTCGGCCGAGGCTCTTGAAACTTCTCACGTTCGGGCCTTTTAATTGACCCAAGCGTCTTACGAATCTACTACTCACTGCTCGGGCTGCAGTTGACCCAGCGTCTTACGGTGTTATACTCACGCTCGGGCTTGCAATTGACCCGAGCATGGCACAGTCACTTAAGACTTAGGCTTTGGGACTTATGGCCAAGAGCTCTTCTTGACTTCTCTGCTCGGGCCTTTTAATTAACCGACGTCTTACGAATCTCTACTCCGCTCGGGCTGCAATTGACTCAGCGTCTTCTTGTTATACTCCGCTCGGACTGCAATTGACCGAGCATGGCAAGTCACTCTAAGAGTTAGGGTTTGGGACTTATGGCCAGGAGCTCTTCTTGACTTCTCTGCTCGGGCCTTTTAATTGACCGAGCGTCTTACGAATCTCTACTCCTTCCGGGCTGCAATTGACCAGCGTCTTCTTGTTATACTCTTGCTCGGGCCTGTAATTGACCCAAGCATGGCAAGTCCGCTCTAAGACTTAGGCTTTGGGACTTATGGCCGAGAGCTCTTCTTGACTTCTCCTGCTCGGGCACTTTTAATTGACCCAAGCGTCTTCGAATCATACTCACTGCTCGGGCTGCAATTGACTCGAGCATGGCACGTCTGCCTAAGACTTAGGCTTTGGGACTTATGGCAAGGCTCTTCTTGACTTCTCTGCTCGGGCCTTTAATTGACTGACGTCTTGATCTACTCCGCTCGGGCTGCAATTGACCAGCGTCTTGGTTACATTCTGCTCGGGCTGCGATTGACTGCATGGCAGTCCGCCAATGACTTAGGCTTTGGGACTTCGGCGAGCTCTTGATCTTACGCTGGGCTGCGATTGACCGAGCTTGCGTACTGCCGGGCTGCATTGACCGAGCTTGCCGTCGACAATGACTTAGGCTTTGGGACTTACGGCGAGAGTTTTCTTACTACGGTCTTCGTTTTGAACTTATATTATGAATGCTTTTCTTATTCTTACATACATTTATACTTTTACATATCCCGTCACGGGACGAAATCTTACATTAGCATTTTATAATACTGAGGGACTTCTTGGAAATACTTCCTCGAGGTTGTGCGTTCACGGCCTCTTGACCTTTCGCCCGTCTGGATGAGCTGGCGGTATGCTCCTGCCTTCCATTCCTTGATTCCCCACCGAGTCGGCGAGGTTATCTGCATGGTTTCTTTGGCGGCTACGGCGTAGTGACTCCTCGCCACCACTTTGATTGCCTTTCACGACCCCAGTGACCCAGTTTACTCGATGCTTAAGGGCTAAATAATGGGTGGATAGCACGCGTTGGGTGATCCTCGTGAGCGGCCTTCCTAGAATCGCTGCAGTGCGGTGGCTTCATCTACCACCACGAAATCCGACATCATGTTCTTCTCGAAAGGCTTTGAGCCCATAGTTCTTTGCCGGTTTGATGATTCCTAGAGGTATTAGCTTTCCTCCCGAATCCTTTCGAGGGCGTGCTCGATGCGCTCGAGGCTCGCGCTATTATTCCTAAATCCTCGAGTGTGGATTTGAAGAGAATATCCACAGAGCTCTCGAGTCAACCGATGTTCGGTCAACTTCTTTATTTGCTATCTTTGGCTTTTACCACGGGGCATCCTCGTGAGGTCTGACGCCCCTCCTCGTCTCCATCAGTCCACATGATTGGTACTGCAGAACGCTTGGCCTTCTTGGCGGTGGAGCGTGAGCAGGACTTCTCGGCCAGTGCGGCATATCGGCGATAGTTTTCACAGCCTATTTGAACTTCAGGCCATTGTGGGCCCTCACGAGATTACCCTCGTGGACCGGTGGTTACGTGTACTATTTCAATGGCCAGACCATCTTCCTCAGTTGCTTGCTTTCGACTACTAGGTTGTCCCCGTCGACAAACTCATCCAAGTCTAGGTTCTAACCGGATCCTCCACTGGTTTTCAAATCACGGCATTGTCTTTGTGGAGTGGCAGTGGTTACCATGGAAGCAGCGAGCAGCCCCTTATCCAGCTTGCCGGTGACTTGGCCATCGGCGTTGGTAGGCTCGGCGATCCTCGCTCTTGACCATTTGAAGTATCTCTTGAGAGATACCTTGACCTCAGTATCTTGCTACATAGCGAGGGCTCTGTTCCACCACATGTATTGCCCTATCCTTGGGAAGCTTACCGGTGAGGGTGGCGATGGGCGGTGCCTTTCGGTCGTGGTTCATCTCGAGTGCTGCTTGGCTGGCTGGTTGCGGGGTGTGTGCCCATCATGGCGCTTTGTATTCTCTGTGATCCGGCACGGAGACTGCGAGGTGGGTGAGGGACTATCCGTGGCGGGGAACTCTACGATATGGGTTATGCTGAGGCGGCCGGTCTCTCGCTGCCTTTAGAGCACTGTGTCCCCGGGCGGGGCTCCCTTTCTCCTTCCTTCTTGCTCCACTGACCTGCTCACTTCTCGGTTTGGCGATTTTTCTTCTTGATTACCATATCCGAGCTTTACTTGTTACATGCAGCGTCCAGAATCTGAGCGGATCGAAGGACTCAGCGAGGTTATACCATGGTCTCCCAGTCAGAATACCATCCTTTAATCCTCTCGGAGCTTGGGGATGGTTGAGCGCACCGAGATCTAGGACCGATCTATGGTATCTTTTGATAAACTCCGGAGGGACTCTCCTTCTTCTGCACTCAGCTCGGCGGCTCCATCATGTCATCCTCGGGGTCCATTGCTCCCGGAATTGTTCTGCGAACTCCTGCACATCTGTTCAAAGCTCGAGATGCTTCCCGGTGGAGTCTGCGGTACCATTCTCTCGTCCTTCCCTCGAGTGAGCGGGAAGGCCCTGCACCTCTGTCTGCTGGCGGACCACTGCACCTGTCATGTTGTTGAACCAGCTCTATATGTACTAATGAATCACTCTTTCCGAAAATTTTAGATCAGGAAGCGGAAGTCACGTGGGATCGTGACACCCGTGATCTCCGGGGATAGTGGAGATTCGTTGTCCGGCGTTATTCGCCGACTTGGACTCTTTCCGCTCCCAGAAGATCTTCCACAACTTGTGCCAACTGCGCACCTCTCCCTCCAACTCCTCCGCACGAGAGGTTGGGGCTGTATCCTGCAAATGCTGACGAGACCCTCTTTCTTCCATGTTTGTTTCTTCTCTCACTGCAACATTTGGTGCCCTAGGTCTTTGGGCTTCATCTCCCGCATTTTCGAAACATGAGCATTCCCTCGGCTGGACTCCGGGACATCATTACATGCTTTTCTCTGTCCCTCCCTGAATTCTTGTAACTGAGAGGTAAGAGTTTCGATCTGTTTTCCATCCGATCCATTCTTTCCCGGATCTCCTCGCTCGGGCCTCATTGGTCACTTCTCTCAAAGTTACCGATTCTTCGGACTTACTCCTCTTCGACTGCTTCCCTCATCGCTACGCTGTGTGTCTTGAATGTATCAGAAATCAAGCTTTTGTGCCGATCCCCACCGACGGCGCCAAAAGATGTTGATGCGCTTTTTCCGCGTGCCTCAATAAGTGCCTCGAACCTTCAAACAAGGTCTCCAAGAAGCTCGAGCAGGATCTGCTCGAACCTTCCGCTCGCGGCTTCAAACAGATGTCTCGATCCTTCCGCTCGCGATAAGCTCGATCTCGAGCGTGATTGCCTCCTTCGTCCTGCTCACTGCCTTCTTCGTAATCGGAGATCTCCTGGTCCTGTACTCACGTAAACAGGTCGTGGGTCGCCGGGCATGTTCCGTCGAAACCCTCCGACGCTCAAGTTAGTAATCGAGTTGTTCTTTTGGTATCTCCTTAGTGAAGGAGACCGGAAAGATGAAAGGGTATTATTTCGCCCTTTTGGATAAGTATGGTGTTTTTTTAGAAAGTTCGAATAAGAGAAATTAGGAAAGGAGAACTCAGTATAAGCTTACTGGATTCTTTTCTCGAATCGAATTTCCAACCTCTTTTCTCGAATCAAAGTTGCCAACCCTTGTAACGCTCCCTTCGCTTCCTTTTATACTCCATTTTTCCCGCTCTTTCTATTTCCAGTCGTCCACTCCCACGCTAGTGGTATCCGGGTCCCTCCGACAATCGGATTGACTGAATATTCCCTAGGGATGAGCGGCCGTCCCCTTAACTCGATTCACGTGGCTGATCACTCATGCCGGGCAAGTGCGCTAGGAATTATGACACCTTGAGGCATGTGTCGGCCACCGGCAACGAGATCACCGCCACACCATGTGGGACCCCGGTCGACATTAAAAGGTGTCCGGGATTCCGAGAAAACAGGCCGGTCTTGTCCAGCTATGCTCGTGGAACGTAATCTCGGTGAGCAGGAAAGGTGTGCTCGGGGACCCGTTCTTTGCGAGCAGGAAGGGAGTGCTCGGTTTCGACCTTGACCAGCTTTGACCGAAACCGGTGACCTCGAGCATGCGAGGAGTGTTCGGGGCTCGAGCGGCTCTGAATTCCTCGACCTTGACTAGCTTTGACCTGGAGAGCTGCACGGGCCAGGCTGTCCTCGGGGTGTCTTTCTCGAGCTGGAAGGGCTTCGAGAGGCCTGTCCGATATTACCCAAACAAAATCATTCATTTAAAAGAACGACTGCTTGCATTGCTTCATATCATCGTAACCTGCTGATTACAGGATAGTTCTTTCTTTAATATCACTCTGGCCTACTCACTTTCAGGTTGGAGATCTTTTGAACTTTTTGAGTGCTATATTTTTTGGAATTCACATGCTCCGAACTGAGCACATTTCAAGGAGCACAAAGAAGGAGAACTTCTTACCACTTCTTGGATATGAGGTTGCTTATCTCTCCCAGCAATAACTGCTTTCCTCCAATTCACTTCATGCACAGAGATATTGAAATTTTCAATCAGGTTTGCATGTTGAATAATTTATGGTTTCTTTTAGGTTTGTGTTGTTGCTCTGTTATCCACGATCTGGGTTCTAGTTGGAGGATGGTTTGATAGCAGCCAAGATTTTGATCAATCGCTGTGGACGTGGACTATGCTTTGGGACCGGATGGCCACATTTCCTTGGGTACCTGCTCTTTACACTGGCATCTTCTCAACTGGGATATGCCTGTGGATAGAGGTAATCTAAATTCGTACAGTACTTTCTGACAAAATGAAGTCGATTTGGAATTGGTAACTCCTGGAATTGAAGCTTATGTGATTTCTGTTCACCTTCATGTCAGCATCTCTTTTTAGTTGCATCCACTTTCAATAATAATTTTCAGCTCTTGCTATTATGAAAAATGGTTTGAAATCGGTATACAGAATCATGCAGTTTTGCTGTAGAATTGCAATGGTAACACACATATCATAATCATAAATCGTTTATGTTGAGACAATCTATTTTGTTGCTTAAATTCACGGTATATTAGAAGTATGAATTCCCTGTTTTCAAGGTTCTTTTGTAGAAGTCATCCTATTAGATTAGAGCAGTCAAGAATGTGTCTTCAAATTCAATTATCTGACTGTTTCTGACTGTTCGATACAAATGTTTTTACTTAGTCAAATAAGTCATTTCGCCTGAGGGATGAGGCCATTTCAGCGGGGGCAAAATCATGTTATATGTTTCTGTCAATGAATCGCTTCAGGATGTCCTTTGTTCAGTAGTGGCAAATTGCATTTTTTACTGACTGGTCAACTTCAATTGAATGTGGTTCTGGACGCACCATTTCTATGGAAGATAATTTTCAAATTTATAGGATTTGTGGGATGGTACTTGATTAAACTTCCTGATAGCAATAGTTTGTCCTTACAGATTGCTGCCATGCGAGATGTTTCAGCAACAGAAACAGCCCTAATCTACGGGTTGGAGCCACTATGGGGTGCCGGCTTTGCATGGTTTCTCCTTGGTGAAAGATGGGGTACAGCTGGATGGATTGGAGCTGCTCTTGTGCTTGGTAAATACTTAAGTCTTGCCACTTTGATTTTCTCCAGTAATATTAATTCAAAATATGACATGTTAAGAGCGACGCGCTTGCATTTTACAAATAAAATCACGACTTAGCATTAGGTTTGACAGCTACAAATTTGAAAGGAACAAATTCTATTCAAGTTATCACTGTATTCGATGAGAATTAAAACAGCATAAAACAATTGAGTTGGAAGATTACTAGTATCAAAATGTTTCTAAAGCTTTGTTTAGTAAAGTCAGACTGAAACTTGTAGACTATATCTTATGGTAGGTGGAAGCTTGTTGGTGCAGATGTATGGATCTTCCTTCACAGATAAATCCCTAGAGGCCAAAGAATGTACTAAGAACGGCAGTCTACTGCTGATACCAGAACTGGATAAGCAAAAACTGCGAAACAATCTTTCCACTACACGGGTGGCTGTCAGATCCAAAAAGGACATGACAGATATGTTGTAGTCATTCCTTGCTCTTCTACTTGTAAGTCCGTGTATAACTGATAAACTTCGTATATAAATTAACAATACAAGGTTTTAGTATCAAAATAGAATATGCGGTTATCTCCAAATACTGCAAACCAAGGTCTGTAAAATTTTTAGGGGGCCATCGCCAGCCATACATGTATAATATCCGTGCAGAGTGACTGTCCCAGAGTTTCGGAAGTAAATAATTGTATCGCCTTTCTTTTTTTAATTCATACATCTATATTACATAACAGTTTGGGGTTGAAGGTTTAATTGCAAGACTCCAGTTATATTTTGATGGCCTAAGGAACGTATACCCACACATTTCTTATAATTGCTAGCCATAATCTCTCTTCAAGCATATTATTATTGACTATATTAGAAATTATTCAAGTGCTTAGTAGCTGTTGATGAAGGCAGGCCGTCGACTTGAGACTGGTAAATGCAACATATGAATCTTAGGCTCCATTTTTGCATTAGTTACGTGGCTTTTGTAGCAACAACTGCGAAGGTGGATGGGGTATTGGGTAATCAAAGCTTTTGAAGTTGGGTAAAATCAACTTAAAACTCTGAACCAAAGTTGAAAGTATTTGTCAAACACTTAGTTGTTTATATTTTATATGAGGCTGAAGTTCAAACTTGAGAACCCCTCACATAAGTGGGGGTTGAAGAAGAACACTTTTATAACTCTAGCGCCAACAAAGGACAAAATCTCTGGCTTTCATCACCCATTGATACGAAAGGAACCAAGGAAAGATATCAAACATCATTAAATATGGACGGAAAATTCAGTTTTCATCACCCATTGATATCAAAGGAACTAAGGAAAGATAGTTTTATTCAAATAAATACGGACGTGAAAATTCAGTTCAAACAAGCAGTCAACTGGAAACATTTAACCACCGCTGAGTTTGTAGAATATAAAAGTACATAAGATAAACTGATAATAAGAATTAGACAGATCACTTTTTCTTGGCTATGAACAGGCCCCATCGCTGCTCACCAGCTGAAGTCCTGATCAGCTTTGCCTTCCATCCACCAACTATGTCATTGTAGTCTTCCTGCATATTGATTAATTAAAAACATTTAAGTACTGAAAAGTTAAAATAAAGTACGGTCAACCAAATCAGAGATGCAATCTAAATGACAGAAAGACGTACTTCAGAAAAATCTTGGATGAATTCATCCTTGTCCTTCTCAAAAGCATCTAATTCACGCTGAAGAACTTGCATGAACTGGGACCAGAAAAAAAAGTACTTGTTAGACTGCCAGCACAATTTAGCACAATTTATAATAGACAAATAAGCATGCAATAAGACATTTATATCGAAACCTGATCAGTACGATCCTCAGCAATTATGTCAACAAAACCAGCATCTCTAAGCATCTGTGAACAGTTCAAAACAGAATAAAGAGATCACATTTAAAAAAATATGAACAAAATAAAACTGAGAAAACAACAAATATAAACTTTTATATTCAAACTGACCTGTCCATATGTTTTTACATCATGGAGATCATATCCTCTCTGCGTGATATACTCGGAAAATTCTAATGATGGAGTCCCAGAACTTTTGCAGTAATCACTAATAAGAACTGTACCTCCAGGCTTCAACCATCTGAAGAAAGATTTGAACAGTGCAGGTTTGTCCTGACAAAATGTTGCAGACAGATTTAACGATCGAATCTCTTTTAACAAGAGAGATCAAAGCATTACATAAAACTCTACATGTAATTGTTTCGAACAAAGTTCTTTTAAGGCTTCAACATTCCAAAGAAAAGAATTATATCAACAACAAATAGATGATATCTTACTTGAATGTGCAGAATTGTGTCACGACTGTAAATCACATCAAATGAGTTTTCAGGATATGTTTTCTTGGTGCAATCAGCTACTTCAAATTCGACTGAACATTTCAGTCCAATAGCTCTTTCAAGAGCAAAAGAAATCATATTTATGGAGAGATCGATTCCAACAACGTGCACATCGAACTTGTCAGCCATGTAAAAGTCCCCTCCACCGATGCCGCAGCCAACATCTAGGACTTTCTGACCAGGCTTGAGATCCAGCTTTGCCACAAATTCTTTTGTTGTCTCTGCTCAGAAAGTGATTCACTTGAAAATCAAGAAATATAATAACAATAGGCAACATTTTGACAGCTCATTTGCAATTGTAATAACTGTTTTCTGTAAAAATAACAAAGAAGACAAAATAAAGAACGAAGAAAGCAGCTTCTTTATTTTCTATATAATCTCTCAGAAATAAAAATTATAAAACATCATATTAATCAATTTCTGAAATTATTTCAACTAATTTAGTTATTTCATTTTGAAATAGTTATTCGCCGCAGAAAACAAAATACTATTTTCTTTCATCATTTTTCCATGTCCCATATCTGTTTTTTAGCACAAGAAATTTTAAATAACGTTTTAGTCCAATAGGCATACCAATTCCTCCCGTGCTCACAAAACCTTCTCCAAAGACGCGCTCGTAACGTAAAATACCATTAAGTTTATACTGAGCATTATCCAAGAACTGTTGGAACCCCCTATCATTTTGAGAAATGACCTTTTCCCAGATCCAGCAAATCTGCATTATACAAACATTGAACGCAGAACATGTCAAAAAATCATTCTAAATGAAAACCAGAAAAAGGAACTGAAAAGTTAACTAAGTTAAGTTTATTGCCTGATTTTGGTTCTTTTTGTTTTTCACATATGCTCCTATGCACTTGCAACCAACCAGTGAGAGCTCAAAGGAATTTCCTGAAGCATCTTGTATCTGACATTCTTTAAAGACCTTTAGAACAATGGATATCAGTACAAATATTTTTATAAACTGAAAACTATAAGAGGCAGATCTCTGTAGAGAAAGGCCATATGAAGAGGCAAATGATTAGAGATTACATTAGATATATACAGGTGCAGATATAGCACTAAATATTTTAATGCAGAAAAATTTAACAGTCATGACAATCTCTAGAGAGCAGTTTTACAGTCAACAAGTTTAGCTTTCCGTTGACCAAGTTGAATGAACATAAAAAGGTTCAATGGAAAACCTTTGTATAAAATCTGGGTTCACGGTAGTGGGTTGGGTTGTGTTTTCGCTTGCTGTCTCCAGATTGATGAAAACACGACTCTCTGAAGAAGATGTACCCACCGACCTTCAACCATTTAACCATCCTTTCTGTCAATTTTTCCACCTGCATTCCATGTAAATTAAGTTATTGGGGATATTTCAGAAGTAGACAAAGAAATCCAAAGGAAAAATGGAAAAGAATTAATTTGTGATTCCAAAGTATACAGACATGCCACTCACAAACTAACACTAAAGAAAATTCCAGTTTTCACAGCTTATAGTTGCATTAAGTAAATATAAGAACCATTGAAATTAAGGAAAACAAAATTAGCCCAATAGTACAAAAACAATCATCATAACAAAGAATTTTTTTTCCCCAAAAATAAAAAAAAGTGGTCTAATCCTGGTGATCCCATTTTGCTTTCCAAATGCTACATCTGTCTTGTAACTATCATATCACTAGACTCATTTTCTACATCAAGCACTAGATAATGCAAAACCAGTTGGCTCCAAGAAGGGATAAATAATACTAACTGAAAGAAAAATTCCGAATTACCATACAAAAGGCTGCAGGGACTAATAAAGGTTAGCTGCTAGGCCATAAGAATACTTTACTGAGTTAATTGATCTTGAGCACTACTAATAACAAGCCAACTGCATACGATCTTATTCTTTCTTTAGTATTTCATATGTATGCTATATACTCAAGACCACTGTCAATAAAATCTCATTCCCATCTAAGCTAGGATATAAAATTATTTACAATAATTCTTGCTAAATACCAACAGTTAACAAAGGGAATAACTGGTTATGAAATAAAGTATGACCTCTTTGTCTGAAAGATACATCAGCAGCCAATTTGAGAATATCAAGTCCACTGATCCCTCAGAGAAATTAAGGTCTGGGGATGTAACATCTGCACACATGAATTTGACATTCTCAAAATGCCCATTCACTTCTTCATTCTGCAAAAATAGGAAATTGAAAGAAAAAAATAAGACAAGCTCCAAAAATTGGTAACATATTTTTTTTTTCTATAATTAAAAACATATTGTCAAGGTACAGAAGATGAGTCACCTTCTTGATGACACTGTCAATGAAGTCCAGGGCTATAACATGACCAGCTTTCTTAGCTAAATCACCAGTAAATCTACCGATTCCAGCTCCAAATTCCAAAACTGTTTTTCCTTCATATGATGGAAGTAGAGAAAGCACCTGTGTGCACCAAAAATGAAATAAGTTTCTGCAACTCTACTTGTTCGATAAAAGATGTATGCACCTCTACAGCCATAAATTGAATGAAAATTAAATTAAAAAAGATGGTAGGGAAATGCTGCTCAACTTCACAAAGAAGGAGAATTTATACGACAATACAGAAAATGGTATAAATTTAGTATGTAAAACTATATAATCAAATAAAAAAACCATAGGCAGGATCAAACGGCACCAACAAATAAATAAGTTTATAGTGCAACTACTAAAATAAGTCCAAAACAAGCAAATGTTGTGAAAATGTTAACATGATAATGAAAAGTTTTTTGCCAGTTGACAATCCTAAAGCAAATGACTGGCCATAAACCTGAAAACCCAAAAATATATATATATATATATATTGAAACTCCTAGAGCATAGCTACCGAAACTAAGTTGAAAAAACACCGCAGAAGATTAATACTATATACAGTTTCTCAAAGGACCTAATAGATTTTGTCACAAAATTTTAATAGAATTCACTTTTATTTGTATACAATTCTACAATGATACATGGTATGTTTGGTAACTATGATATAGAAAATAAGTAAAATAATAACAAGGGAAAAGGCAGAGACGACACCTTGTGGTTCAGATAAATGATCACGAAAACTCCATAATCTTCGAAAAATGGTCACATAGACTCTGTGTTTGGACAAACTTACGTTTGTGTGACATTTACGAAAACAATAATTTTCGAAACGATTACACAACCCTATTTTTAGATAAAAGAGGGTTTGTGTAACATTTCTGAATACAATGTGACCATTTTTAAAAAAATAAAGATTTTCAAACCGTGGGTCTTTTTATTCTTTTTTTTTCCTAATAATAATAAGAAGAATAAAGAACATTGATCAAATAAATAAATAAACAAATAACAAATAAATATATTAATATATAATTTTTTTTAAAAAAGAGCATTGGCATCGACTGAAGCAAATAATAAAAAGGAAGAAAAATTTACTTCAGGACGCTCTTCTTTGTCGAGATCAGAGGCTTTGGAGTCAAGCATCATAGCCTCCACTGTTAAATTCGTCGAGTGTTCCATCCAGTAGTTCTTTTGGATCTCACGTTCACCTGCATGCCATTACCGCCACTTTCAGATCCATTTCTCGAGACAACAGCATTTTCATTACAATATTTTATTTATTTATTTTAATTTAATTTATAATCATTCACCTTGAGCGGCCATTGCAACAGCAGCAAAATATGCAAACTCTTCACTGCTTTTTTCTTTTTAAGATTTAATACCAAAAGACAAAAAAAAAAAAATTAAGGCTAAAATCCCTCAATGGCGAGTCTAGATCTAGAAAAGCTCCTGGATCTACGGTTATTAGCTCTCCCTCTTTGCTGCATGACCAAAACGACGCAAAACGGCGAAAAACGCATGAACACCTATTTTTCCCTTTTGCTTTGCAATGTGCATAAGTGAGGGAACTTGTGGCCCTTTTATAGACTTCAGTTCCTAAGGACATTGTATGTTGAAATTGGCTTTTTGGCTTCGGGACGGTGCGATGATTGCACATGAGGATGTGTGACACAAATCTGGTCCTATTATTTTTTGCCACGTGGAAGTGTTGGCCATGTATTATTATTATTTTACTTTTTATAATTTGTCCACGTACTACCGCAAGATTCGACTATCGGTCCCCTAAAATAAAGTGACAGAATTATGTATACGGTTTACGTATTTGTTGAATCTAAATCACGTGTGGCCCTTTCTACTAGAAATAATATAATATGACAAATGTGTACGTCTGATGAATCGTGTTGGCCTCTAAAATAATGTAAAATGGCAAATTCTGTACTGCTGGATCTGAGTACGTGGTGGCCCTTTCTTCCAGAAAATTGAAATGAAAAAAAATAAAAATAATCACCGCTGTTGACGGAGAAATAATTGTGTGGGACTCAATAAATGTGGGACGGTTTAATAATGTCTCGTCAGAAATTAAGTTAAAAGTAGGTTTATCTAAATTATAATTTTAGTAATTTTTAATTTTTTAAAAAATATAAAAATTTATAATATAACAACAAAATTTATTATCATGTAATAAAATTATAAATTATTAAAATTATAAGATTCTTAAAAAATATGATTTACAGTAAATTTTATTATAAAATTTATTAAATTTAATATTAAATATATAAACAGATCATATTGTCAGTCTGTTCTTCGCGACATAACAAAATTTTATTAAATTATTTATTATCTCACCATATTGAGGTGATGAAACTGTTTCACAGTTTTTGGGGCGGACATAGTGACATGACAGACTGATTTTCTTGTTATTTTTCCTCTCTTTCATTAGTGTGTGATAATAATTTTTTAAAAACCGATTATTATTTTCATTCGAACATATTTTATTATATTTATTCCTTTTAATTTCTTATCAAATAAGTAGATACTTTATACTGTCCGATATCACGATATTCTAAGATTATGTTTGACACGCATTATTGGACTAAATCAATTATTAAGATTGAATTAAATTAGATTAGATAAAATTAAGTTGAATTATATTATATGTCTTTTATTTGATATAGTATTAGATTAGACTATATTAAATAATATTTATGTTGATATTTAAGTATAAATATTAATTATTCATGAAATTTTATAACAATAATTAAAATAAATTTAAAAAATAAGTAATAAGAAAGTTAAATATATTGCAAATAAGTTATTGGTAGTCATAATATAATAAATAAATAATAAAAATAAAATAATTTAAATATTTAATTAATTTTTATCAAATATTTTTAAAATATTATATAAAATTAATTAATTAATGGTATTATTAATTTTCATGATTATTTTTAATATTCTATTAGTGCTATTAAATTTAATTCGATCAATAATACAATAAATTAATAAATGGTTAATTTTATTAATAAATTTTAAATATATAAGTAATGAAAATTTAATCTCAAGAGTTAGTAGAAATAAATATACCAATTTAATTAGATCATAGATAGTAAATAAAAAATAAATTTTAAATAAGTAATAAATAAAATTAATTAATTAATTAATATTAGGTATAAATAAAGAAATTTGGTGTACGTGAAATTCTTATAAATGAAAAAACAAAATCCATTAATCTCGTCTCAACTAAACCCATGTGTAAATTAAGATTAGCAATCCTATGATTTTAGGATTATATTCAAATATAATCCCCCTTAGTTCAATCCAACAAAGTTTGCCAAACATGGGATAAGCATTTAGTCTCAAAATTAGTCTAATCACATATTTAATCCAACCATCCAAACATAACCTTAAGAAACAAATTGTTATTATTATTATTATTATTTTACAATTTTGATGTATAAAGGTGGGCAAGAATTTCCTCTTAGTTTCTTATAATGAAATAAAATAATTAAGGTTAAATTTTAAATTTTAATATTGACAATCAATTTATTTTTTTTTTTACTTTATTTATAAGTCAGTTAATATTTTAAATTAAATTTAAGAAAAAATATATACACACTCCCAAAGTTTAAGAAAATGATCACCAACATTCTCAAAGTTTTAAAAAGAACATCAAAACTCTCTTTTGACCATTATATAATTTACCTCTATTATCTTAAAACAAAGTAACTTTAATTTTTTTTATAAATACAAATATTATTTAAATAATATGATATATGCAATAGACTAACAATATTAAAATATTTTATTATTTTAATAAATTTAATATGTAAATTATTATATTTATTTTATGAAAATATTTTTATTTATTGTAGGATTTTAAATAAATATTTGCATTAAATATATCTT
This sequence comes from Murraya koenigii, assembly GCA_025617385.1. Lineage (NCBI taxonomy): Eukaryota > Viridiplantae > Streptophyta > Magnoliopsida > Sapindales > Rutaceae > Murraya > Murraya koenigii. The sequence goes on along the minus strand of CM046817.1, from coordinate 13,198,649 downwards.
ACAAGTATAAAAAAAATCTCACATACTAATATGTTAAAATTATTATTTTACTTAATATTCAAAATAAATTGATTTTATGATTCTATTTATTATAAAATTTACTTTAGTATAATAAAATATATCTAATAGATTGTAAAATATTAAAATATTTTTTAAATATTGAATGTATATATTAATACATTTATTTTAATGTTATATTTCTATTTAGTATAAAATATTAGAGTTAATTTTTTTAGGATAATAAAGACAAAATGGATTATGATAAAAAGAGGATTTTGGTGTCATTTTTTAAAAACTTAAGAGTGTTTGTAATAATTTCTTCAAAACTTCGGGGTGTATATATCATTTTTCCTTAAATTTAAAAGACTTAAGAGATATTAGAAAAGAAAAATATTAAGAGAAAATCTTAAGCCTAACAAGATAAATATTATGAAAATTATAAAGGATAAAAAGGTTAAACTGTAAAATAGAAATTGCCAATTTCTCCTTTTAAAAATAACCGATATAACAATAATATTTTAGATTCATGAAATAAGCTTTCAATAATTGAAAACAATAGAGAAGTACTTGACGACACAAGTTTTTGCATGTTTAATGGTAGTTTCACATATGCATACAGAAATAAAGCACTAATACAGAATAAGGACCATAAAATTGCGAGTTGCATATTGATAGGCACCAAAAAGCACGTCCTTGATTGTAAAATGCATTTTCATCCCGAATTTTCTATAACTCTATATCTGCCATGAAAATGTAAATTTGTAGGATCTTTTCTGAGATAAAATTAAAAATTGCAATGAAAATTTTGGAATCTAAAAAATCATTGAAAAAAGAAATGAGGCTTCCCAATGCCTAGTTAAACTAGCCCGGAGGATTTCCGAAACTTGTAGTTGAATAGAAGAAGGTATGGTATCTCTCTTCTCAAAATTTTAAAAGGATTTGTCATATATATATATATATAAATCACTTTACAATGAGTCTAAGAAGCTTAATTCCATGTTCTCTAGGCTCTAGCTATAGTTTATAAAAGAATATGTTCGTCTATTTCACTAAATTTTATAAGTTATAAAGAAAAATAAAAAAATGAGTATAAATTATTGTTATTATTCTTTTTTTGTTGAGTAATAGATATCTCCTCTTCTCATCTTTTAAGTCGAGACAGATCCTAATATCATCTATTCTACTCGTAAAAGATTTGCGTAATAACTTAAGTCTAATGTAATACTGTATATTAAATTCATGTCAACAGGTCTTTAGCACATAATATTCAGAAAAAATGAAACTAAAATATGAACAAGATAAGATCAACAACGCCTACAAAAGTGTCAGTATTGAATTAGATATCTCACCATGATTACTGTGAGTAGCCATCGGTGAAACAAGCAAAGGTTCTTAGAGCAAGAAGTTTCAAAGGGAAAGAGAATTAATAGAGATTACAGAGATTCTTTAAGAGAAGGCTTAAACTAAAAGCTCTCAACAGCAACGCGGGCTCTTGAGAAACTCCACGACCTATAATTGTATTCTCTCCCACACTGCTGCATGCAAAATGCAAACCCAAATGCAAATGCAAATGCAACTATCTGATTTTGAAGCTCGGTGCTTCAAATGCTTGATACGAGCAAGCTATTTATAGACTGAGCCAGGGGCTCTGTTTGGTGTTGCTGCAAAAACTAAAGTTAATTTATTTTCCTGTGTTTTTTAAAAATGATTTTGCTTTTTTTTTTTTTTTGTATTTTCGAATTAAAAAGAAATATATCTATTTGATATATGGTAGTCAAAGTTTAGTTTAAAATTTTGAAATTAAGGAAAATAAACTCTCACTTCCACATAGAGACTTAAACCATAACTAACCTAATGTACCTCAACATATGTCTTGATATATTAAAATTAAAGTCTTGTCCAAAAATTTGAAATCAAAGAAATTAAACAAAAAATAAATTCTCATATAAAAAAAAAATTTCAATTAATATGTAATCAGGAAGTAAATAAATAATTCAATTGAGGAGTTGGACATGATTTTGATTTTTCAAGTGCGTGAGAGACCTTATGTTTGGCCATTTACACTTCGAGAAGCCACAAACGAATTATGTGTGTAGGAAGTGAAATTGGAATCAAATGACCCAAACCCTGTTGCCATGTGATGTCCGTCCAGACCTCCAATAATTTAATTTCCAAAAATCGGTCCACATACAACAACTTTTGTTGCGACTTCAAATAATGGGGAGGTTGGCCTACGTTTGTTTCAGAATCTGTTTGTGGTCCTCCCTCCTCCCCATTATTTACTAATCAATACTTGGATTTATAATCATGTGATTTAAATATTGTTTTAGCCGAATTCATAAAGAAAAGATTATATATATATATAACTAACCACAAATCTTTTCGATTTTATAAATTTAATCTTTAAAATTTTTTTTGATCATAACTAGTTAAATACAATTTTTTTGACTAAATTACCCTCATCTCTTTCAACAAGTTTACAAAGAAAATTTAAGAAAAAATGCAACACTCTCAACAATCTTAATAAATCACCAAGCTTCATCATTATCAACAAATCATCAAATCCTATCAACCAAATATTATATAACTGAAGATATAATCATTAATTAGAAAGCTTCTTAATGTTAATATAAGTTCTTAGACAATATGATCTTTAATGTATTAAGTTTAGTATTTAAGTTCGAAATTAATATAATTTTGTTACAAATGTTGTTATTTTTCATTCATAAAATAATATAATTTCTTAAAGCAGTTAGTTTGAGTTGGAAAATAAAAAAAAATCATTGAAAACAATAAAAATTTAAAGTAAAAACAAAACTTAGATTTAGTGAGATAGACTGATTTAGTGCATCAAGCAGTGGGATAAGTGCCTTTCGCACAAAATCATCATTGTATTTTAGTACGACAAATTCAATGTTACTTTCTTTTATTATGACATGTGCATATTGCACTAACATACTTTGGTCCATCTCGTTGCAAGTTTTGAAACTGTATATTATACTCATAAAACAGACACATATAGTCTAAGTTATGATCTTCAAAAATTACTCGACATATTGTACATGGTTGTCTCACTAAATCAATTTATCTTACTAAATTATGGTCGTTTTTACTTTAAATTTCTATTATTTTCAATTTTTTTTTATTTATGTATTCAAACTAAGTGTTTTAAGAAATTATATTATTTTATAAATGAAAAATAACAATATTTGCAATAAAATCATATCAATTTCAAATATAAATGCTAAACTTAATATATTAAAGGTTCATATATTTAAGTATTTACACTAACCTTAAAAAATTTTCAATTAATGATTACATCTTTAATTATATAATATTTGTTTGATAAGATTTAATGATTTGTTGATAATGGTGAGGTTTGGTGATTTGTTGAGTATACATTTTTTTTTGAATTTTCAAGAGTGTCATTTCTCTGTAAATTTGTTGAAGTTATGGGGGTAATTTGGTCCAAAAAATTTGTATTTGGTTACTTATGAAGGTAAAAAGTTTAGGGGGTTAAATTTGAAAAATCAAAATTTTTTCTAGATAGTTTTATAAATTTTATATATTTGGGAGATTTTCAATTTTTTTTTTATTGAAATTAATATATACCATTTATCTCCTTACATTTTTCATAATATTAAAAACTCTCCTGTGCAAAAAATTTAAAGGAAAAAAGGGGATAGATGAGTAATTTTTTTTAAGAAAAAAATGTTTGGTAATTTTTTTTTAGTATCCTTATTTCACAAATTTTTTTACTTTGAAAGAAGTAAATATGGATTGTTTTTAAAAAGGTAACATATAAAAGATTCCTCTAGATAATTAGTAACACTTTTAGGTTGCCATTATATAAATAGATATGAATGCATTTATTTTAAAGATATGGTTTCTTTTTTTTTTTTTTTTTTTTACATATGGTTATATGTAATTAGATGTTTACTTTTGTAAATAAAAATGCTGGAAACTAGTATTTTCAAATTGTTCTCATTCAAAGTAATGAATACATTATAATTTTACAAATCAAAATAAATTCATTTCACAATTAAAGTTATTAGGATATTAAATTATTTGAAGCTAAAAAATTTAAAAGTAATAATAATACAAGAAATTAAATTTTAATATAAATAGAAAATATAGGGCATATTTGAGAATTTAAATTTAAATAACACATTAATAGTACATTTACTCCTCAAATTGAGGAAGGAATGAGAATGATTTTATTGTTTATATGCATATTTTATATTTGAGAATTAGAATGAAATCAGTGCAATCCACCAAATTTGGGAATGAGAAATGTATGTCTTATTCCCATTAGGTCCAATGTCCAAAATGTGAAGTAAGTAAATCGTTTCAATTCTAGAGGTGCCTATAAGGAATTAGAAAGAAATAGGATAACCCGATTCTATTATTATAAATTTGCATTTATTTCCTTAAAATTGTTTACTTATTTATTTTATTAGTTAAAAGTAAATAATCTTAATTAAGGATATTTTTGTTACTTGTAACAATTCATTCTTATTATAAGAAAAATGTAAACATATTAATGAGAATATTGTTGATTTAAATTCTGATTTTTATACCTCAAGAAATAACTTTTCTGATTCACATTCCTTATTCCGTTTCTAACTCAATTCAATTTTAACTCATTTTAATTCCTGTCAATTCTAAAAACCCAAAAAATAAACACACCACAAGACTAGATTGAAGATAAAACTTAGAAATTCTGACTTTTTCTATTAAGAAAAAATGTTATAGTATTATGATTTAAAATTTTATCAAAAACTTTATAAAAAAAAATATTGATTGTGTAAACTAAAAAAGTAATTAAGCTTTTATAAGGTAGGAAATAAATTTATTGTATAAAGGGTAGTTTTGATAATTAAAGTTAAGTAATTTAGTATTCTGTCAAAAAACAAAAACGCCTGACTTAAGATAAAAAAAAACTAGAGTTTCTTTAATAAATTTTTTTTAAATTTTCATGAGAAGATAATTATGTATTGTTTTTTCTAATGTATAAATCATAACTATGAAATATTATTACTACAATGACTATCAATCATGTGTTTATCCCGTGACAAACCTAAGCAGTGGACAGAGAGGGCTGGGGTACCCCCTAAACTAAAATTTCCTCTTAAATTCAATTCCTTATTAAATGCATGTAATATCTTAATGTTATATTCATTTAAGCTCCTAGTAATTTCTTTTATAAGGGTTCAAATTAAACTCATCCTATTACAAAAGTTAAAAGAACCTACTTCCTTTAAATAATTACAAAATTGGCGGCTTTGCATTTAATAAAATTAAGTTTTTTGCTCTTTAGAATCCCTATATTACTCTGAAAAATAATTTGACTCGTGGACTTCTTTTCCAGTTCCTAAAACCTACAAGAATCCAATAACATTTCATGTTTACAAATCTTCAGCACTAAAGAATACAAAATACAAACCCTCTTCCAATTATGTTCCAACATGTATTCTTAGTTCTTAATCTTTTATATAATCATTATTACATATGGTTATTTCTGTTAAGTTATATCACAATAATTTAGTAAATAACTTTCTTTTTGTTTGTTTATATAGCAAAAAGTATAATTATTTATCATCATCAATTTGCTGTTTGTGTATATTATATAGTTTTATTGTTAGAATAATTAAATTTTTTATAATGAAATCTGTCACCTAAAATCTAGGAACACTTATATTGTATTACCAAGAATTAATAATAAAATTATGCAGAAGCATACCTAAATCCATAACGCTGAATAATCCTTTAGGGTCGTGTGTTTGACCTTCTATATCAACATGTATATTCTAGAGATCCCTTTGTTAGAATAATTAAATTCTTTATGGTGAAATCCATCACCTAAAACCCAAGAATATTTATGTTGTATCAGTAAGAATTAATAATTAAATATGCGGAAGCGTACCTGAATCCATAACGCTGAATAATCTTTTAGGGTTGTATAGTTAGCCTTCCAAATCAACACGTATATTCTAGAGAGCTCTTTAGTTTCTCTGTACACTCTTTCTAATGATGGAATATTAGAGAGAATAAAATAGATTTTGTACGATACGATACGTGTGACCTAGGAACCATAACCATTTATATAGACAATCTTCCTTGTTTCCACTGGTTATTCTTAATTCAACCTATCATAGAATTAGAATAATATTAGGTTTTTACACATTAAAGGTTCACATCCTATTAGATGCATTAAAGCCCAAATTACCGTAAACTTAATTAGATCACTTTTAATTGAGCTTAACCTTATATGATAGTCTGTAACACATAACTATTCATATATAAGCCTAACATTGGATTAAGGATCCAATAATATTGGATAAATTATCCAACAATCTCCCATTTGGGCTATATATGAAACTTTATAATTATGGTTTAAAAAAAAAAACCATATGAACTCTACCTTACTATCATTTCCAAAATGTATATATAACCAATCCGGTCCATTAATCATATCAACATAGGATCAAAGCGGCCTTCGTTACAACTGTCGTAACTCGACCCATCAATGGTCACTAAGCCAATACAATTGAATGACATAGATTATGATGTAGATATGTAGTATGAAAATTGCATGCAATGTGATCTTAATATGCCAATTTCCAACTGGTCCTCCTTAAACCTTAGTGAGATAAAACCTTATTAAAATCAGAGTGTGAACAAAGCAAAACTTTATTTTTGCAGAACCTTAAATATCTATAAATTAAAATAAATGAAAAATGTCTATATCATAATAACATCTAAAATTACAAACTCTCCCTAAAACTAAATATCCTTAAATGATAAGATACCCATACGAGCAGTGTACTTATGAAACATTTTGGGTGTCAATCCCTTAGTAAGCGGATCTGTAATCATGGAGTTTGTGCCAATGTGCTCTATAGACAACTGTTCACTCTGAACTCTTTCTTTAACAACTAGGAACTTGAAGTTTATGTGCTTCGACTTCATCGAGCTCCTATTGTTATTAGAATACATTACTGCTGACTTATTGTCATTAAATAATCTGAGTGGCCTATCAACACTATCTACTATACGTGAGCACGTAGTCTATTATTCTCTGTAAATACCGCAAGACTCGTTTGGCTGCCTTCGAATGGTCTACTCTTGGATTACTTTAATATCTGCCCAATATCCCAGTAATATACGCAATATTCGGTTGCGTACAAACTTGAGCATACATTAAAATTCTTACTACTGATGTATAAGGAATTTTCTTTATCTTATTTTTTTCAATATCATTCTTAGGGTACTGACTAAGACTAAACTTGTCTCCCTTAACCACATAAGTATCAACTGGTTTACAATCCTGCATGCCATATCTCTTGAGAACATTTTTAATATAACACTTTTGTGGTAATCCAAGAATACATCGGAAGAGATCCCAGTGTATCTATATGCCTAATATAAAAGATGCGTCATCAAAATCTTTCATCTTAAAATTATTAACTAGAAATCTCTTAGTGTTGTGCAATAAGCCTATATCGTTATTGGCAAGCAAAACATCATCGACGTATAAAACTAGAAAAATATACCTACTTCCATAGAACTTATGGTATATACAATCATCGAACAAACTCATATCAAAACCAAACGAGATGATCACTTGATGAAACTTGAAATACCATTGTCGAGATGCTTGCTTGAGCTTATAGATGGATTTATTAAGTTTGAAAACCATATTCTTTAGGTCTGCTAACACAAAATATTATGGCTTCCCCATATAAGTCATCTTATTAGTGTCACCATTGAGAAAAGCTGTCTTTACAAAGTAACTCAAGATTGAAATGCGCCACTAATGCCATTATAATCCTGAAAGAGTTTTTCGAAGAAACCGAAGAGAAAGTCTCTTTATAGTTGATGCATTCTTTCTATGTAAAGCCCTTAGCGATAAGACGAGCTTTGTACTTCTCTACATCACCTTTCAAATCCCTCTTGGTTTTAAATATCCATTTGCAACCAATGGGTTTTGTACCTTTTTGTAATAGGACAAGATCTCATACATCATTATCCTTTATAGACTTTATTTCCTTATTCATGGCATCAATCCACTCTTAAGAATTAGAACTTTGCATGGCTTGACGGAAATTGATTGGATTATCTTCCATTACTCTAAAGTCTACTTCATGTTCTTGAAGAAACAAAATGGTACTTCTCCTTTCTATAGTATATCTCCTTAATGGCATAAGTTCTTGAGGTATTAGAGTTTGTTCTTCTAGAAAAATATCTGAAGTTTTTTTTTCTAGAACAATATCTAGTATAGGGGGTTCTCTAACATTGTCTTGATCTGTTGTGTCCTGAACAAAGTTAGGAATGTGACCCTGATTAATGCCAATGATACCTGTGGGAATATTAACATATTCCTATCTAAAGACAAAGTCTCTAACTGTATCTTTCTCGTACATTCGACATGCTAAAAAAATGGCTATTTCTTGACTTAAAAATCGATTTGGTCGTAGGATCATAAAACTTGTACCCTTTAGATCATTCAGAGTATCCAAGACAATAGCAACGCATTGCCCTGGAGTCCAGTTTCTTCTCATTAGGCCTATAAGGCTTTGTCTCAGCTGGACATCCCCAAACATGCAAATATTTTAGAATAAGCTTCTTGCCCATCCAAAGTTCGTAAAGGGTTTTAGTAGTTGCTTTGGTTGAAACCCTGTTAAGGATATATGCTATAGTTTTAAGTGTTTTTTCTTATAGTGATTCAGGTAAAGTAGAATAAAAAATCATACTCCTCACCGTGTCTTTAAGCGTCTTATTTTTTCTTTCAGCAACACCATTTATAGTGGGCGAGCTCGGCATAGTGTACTGTAGAATGATACCATATTTTTTTAAGAACTTAGCAAATGGTCCGAGACGTTGTTCACTGGAATCGTCATATCTAACATAGTACTCACCACCATGGTCAGATCTGATGCTTTTAATTCTTTTATTGAGTTAATTCTCAACTTCAACCTTAAAATTTTTGAACATATCCAAGGACTGTAATTTTTCATGAAGGAGATATATGTAACCATATCTAGAAAAATCATCGATGAACGTCATAGAATATTATTGACCATTCCAAGTAGCTGTAAAGAATTATCCACAAATATCTGTATGTATGAATTCTAAGACGTTCAAAGTTCTGTTGGCTTCAAATATTCTTTTATTGATTTGTTTTCCCTTGATACAACTAACACAAATATCAATATCTATAAAATCTAAGGGGTCAAGAATTTGATATGACACAAGTCGTTTTATTCTCCATCTGGAGATATGACCTAATCTCTATTGCCATAATGCAGCTGAATTCTCATTGGTTAATTTTCTCTTTATACCTCACGTACTCAATTGTAGGGATTTATTAAATGAAGCAAACGTATCAATTAAATAAAGATTATTATTGCCTGATAAAGAACTGCAGCCAACCAATTTTGAATCATGAAATAAACTGAATTTTCCATTTCTAAATGAACAAGAATAGCCAGATTTGTCCAAAGTAGAAATGGAAATCAAATTCCATGTAAAAGATGAAATAATAAATATTTCATTAAGATCCAAATAAAATCTAGTCTTCAATAATAATATAAAATTTTCAATTGCTTCAACTTTTACTGTTTTACCATTACCCACATAGATGTATTTTTCACTATCACTTGGCTTTCTGCAATTTATGTAGCTATGTATAGACATACTGATGTGAGTGATTGCACCAGAATCTATCCACCATGTGTGTTTAGACATCGAAATTAAATTAACCTTTGAACAAACCAAACAATTCTCTTTAACTCCATAAAAGAAACAATTAGTGCTTTCTGGATAACCCTGTTTTCTTTTTTTTGTTTCCTTTTAGGTGCCGTATTGACAAAATTTTATACCCCATTAAATCTTTCTTTTCTCTCAAAGATGATTTATCATTTGAAACTCAGAAGAAATTTCTAACTAGAGAATATATAGCTACGATTTAAGTTAATATCCGTTGTTGCTATTGTTGGTCTTGGCTCTTCGAACTGAAATTCAACCATTAGAGCATTATCATTATGGCAGGGGATGAAGAAACTGAGAAAATAGTAAATAGAGAGAACTTAGGAGATAAAAAGGTCTTCAATCTGCAATTCAATTATTAGTATTCAACTGAGAAAATAAAAAATGGAGGGAAATGTATAAAGGAGATAAAAGTGGAAAAAAATTATTGTATTAATGTTGAGGTTTGACATCAGCACATGTATGCTTGTGACTGAGAAAGAAAAAAAAATAGACTTATGAATTTTACATTGCTAACTTATTATTAACGTTAAAAAAATATATATTTGTAATAAAATTTAGAATAAAATTATTTGTTTAGTTAGGAGATAGAATAAAATTTATCTTACATAACTTTTAAAATAAGTAAAACTTGAATACTTAGTTAAAAAATTATTTTTGAAAATAATATTATCAAACGTATATTGATTATTTTTATTGTTTTTAATTATGTTCACTAAATATATATTATTGTTTTCGTATTTATAATACAGGATACAAAATAATATCAATCACGTACTTAAATTAGTAATACAATATGCTAGAAAATAATCATTTGATGAAGAACATCACCTAAATTTCAGAACATTCATTTTGTACCACTAAGAATCAATAATTAAATATGCTGAAGAATACCTGAATTTCTAATGCTTAATTACTTTATAAAGCCATGTGGTTGTCTTCCAGATCAATACATTATCCTAGAGAATCTTTTAAGCTCTTCCTCTGCATTCTCTCTGATGATACATTTGATCTGGAGACCGTAACCACTTAGATAACTTTCCTATTATCATTATGTATTTCTGTTTTAATCCATCATAAAAGTTGAAATTACTCTTAAGTCTCTATAAATTAAAGACCCATACCCTATCAGATACTTTAGAGCCTAAATTACTGAAAACCTTAGTAGATCACTTTTAATTAGGCTTAACTCGATATGACTGTTCGCAACACATAATTGTTCACATATAAGCCCAACGTTGGGTTAATAATCCAATAATCTCTCACTTGGATCATGTTTTGCAAATAACCGTATGAGCTCAACCTTACTGCCATTACTGAAAGGTTTCTATAACCAATCAAGTCGATCAACATACTAACATAGGATCAAAGTAGCCTTTGTTACAATTACTATAACTCGATCCATCAATGGTTACAATGGCAATACAACTAAATGACATAGATCATAATGTGGATGTGTAATATAAAAATGCTATGCAATGTGATATTAATATACCTATGTTGAACTGGTCCACCTTAAACCTTGATGAGATCAAACCGTACTAAAATTAAAGTGTAAATAATCCAAATTTGTTTCTATAGAAAATAAACTTAAATATTCATAAAATGAACTAATTGAAAAATGTATGTATCATAAACACATCTATAATCACAAATTCCTACTAAAACTAAATATCCTTTAATAATATGACACTCATATGGGCAGTGTGCTCATGAAATACTTTTGGTGGCAATCCCTTAATAAGCAGATCTGCAATCATGGAGTGTGTGATGATGTGATCTATAAATAACTATTTACTCTGAACTTTTTCTTTAACAACTAGGAATTTGATGTTTATATGTTTTGACTTAGTCGAGCTCTTGTTGTTATTAGAATATAGCATTGCTGACAATCTGTCACAAAATAACTTGAATGGCTTATCAATACCATATGTATTTGCAGCTTCCTTATCATGTTTTCTTCTTTTGCCCTTATCCTTACCCTTATACCTCATTGAAATTATATTTGTCAAAAGTGTACCTATTTCGGCCTTTTTGTTCTTGACAAACCTGTTTTCAATATCCGCAAGTAACTCCTTAGCGGTAGTTATGTTATAAGATATTAAGCTCCTGAATGCTTCCGAAATGGCCATTTTCATAATCATCATATGCATGCGATTTGATTTCTCCCATATATCCGAATCCTTCTTGTCATCATAAGTACTCACATCTGTAAGAGCTGGGGGAGAATTGGCTCTTAAAGCAAGGTCGAGATCCATGACTGCGAGAACTATTAAGAGATTTTCTTGCCATAACTTGAAGTTTGAACCATTTAGTATAGGAATAGAGTTTATGTTGGTAGTAATATTATCAGGAGTCATAATTGAATCTTGAGAATAATAAACAAACAAAACAAGATCTCATTAGTCATAAAACAAAAATAAATTCAAATAAATGTAAGCTCCATCTCAAAATACCAGGTACTCCATTAGTATTTTATCTTTAGACAAAATATTAACCTGCAAGTGATATCTTGGTGCAGTAATCAAATAATGATAATAAAAAACATGTCAAACAATAAACCTTCATTTGAGCTGATTTATTATTTACATATAAAACCAAATAATCATCACGTATTTATTACTACAGATATACATGCAACTCTGTCAAATATGGACTTTCTTTTGAGCCGATCGATATTTATAGAAATTACATATACATAAGCCATTTATATTCTAAAATAAATTAATTTCTACAAGAGAGGTCACTTTGGTGACATGTTACTTCAATTAATTTATCTTTAAAATATATATTACCATACCAATATTTGAATTTAAAATTGTACTAAAAAATTACCCAAAAATTAAAAATTTTTTTTAACCATGGTCAACGGTAAAAAATTGACCATTGACATTTGATCAATCAACAGTTGACGGATCCAGTCAATTGTTGACTGGTTTGGCACCGAACTAGCCCCATCCAAATCGGGTTTGGACATGATCGGATTGACCCGACTCATAACAAACCCTAACCTTTTTCTTTTTATAGAGTAAATCTTAACTATAAAGTTTAATTCATTAATCTCAATTTCTAATTGGCCTAAAACTAAATTTCATTAAACTTAAACAAATTTAGGACTTAAATAAAAAACCTCTTAATTATTATATCTAAAAATCTTTTAATAAAACTTCAGGGACTTTCATGATACAAGCCATGAAATCCGTACCTTTCTTCTTCTTTTCCCGTAGTAGCCATGCCACTACTTTTTTTTTATATATTTAAATCTAAACACAAATATATATATATATATATATATACACACACACACACACCGAATATTCATATTTTCCAAATCCTTAATAGTGAATGTTTCAAAATTTTAAAGACTTTAAAACTGAAATTATGAAGTCAGAATATTTATTTTTCTTAATTATGAATTTCTTTAATTTCAATTATTCAAGTATTAGCATAATTTGTTTTCAAAATTAATAATTCTAGATTCAAGAACACCAAATTTTAATCATTAATTAAATATAAATTTAATTCTCAATGATTCGACATGAAGAGTCTCTGATACCACTCGTTAGAATAATTAAATTATGTATGGTGAAATCCATTACATAAAACCTAAAAACATTTATGTTGTATTATCAAGAATCAATAATTAAATATGCGGAAGCGTACCTGAATCCATAATGCTGAATAATTTTTAGGGATGTGTAGTTAGCCTTCCATATCAAGATGTATATCCTAGAGAGCTATTTAGTTTCTCTGTGCACTCTTTATGATGATGGGATGTTAGAGAGAATAAAATAGATTTTATATGATACGATACGTGTGACATGGAGACCATAGCCACTTATATAGACAACATTTCCTTTTGTCACTAGATGTTATTAATTCTGCTCATCATAGAATTAGAATACCATTAAGTTTCTACACGTTAAAGGTCCACACTCTATTAGATATATTAAAGCCCAAATTACCGAAAACCTAATTAGATCATTTTTAATTAGGCTTAACCTTATATGACAGTTTGTAACACATAACTATTCACATATAAGCCCAACGTTGGATTAAGGATCTAACAATATTGGATAAAATATCCAACACCCTTTAATTTCTCTGTGCACTCATTCTGATGATGGGATAACAGAAAGAATAGAAAAGATATGATACGTGTGACCTGAGGACCATAACCACTTATATAAACAACTTGTCCTATTTTCACTGGGTATTCATAATTTTGCCCATCATAAAATTATAATACCACTAGATCTCTACATATTAAGGGCCTACACATTATTAGATACATTAAAGCCTAAATTATCAAAAACCTAATTAGTTCACTTTTAATTGGGTTTAACCTATATGACAGTTTGCAACACATAATTATTCACATATAAGCCTAACGTTAGATTAACGAATCAATATTATTGAATTAAATATTCAACATTGTTTTGTCTTGTATAATAATAGAATAAAAAAATTATTGGAATTGTTTTGTCTTGTATAATAATAGAATAAAAAAATTATTGGATCCACGGATGAGAATTTGAAGAGTCCTTGTCAAGCCTTAGATTCAATTCTTATATTTTTGTTTCTATTGAAGTTATTGAAATTAAGACTACAACTGTTGTCATTATTTTTACTAAATTTGTTTTATTATCTTATTATTAGATATTAATATTGTTATTAAGAATAGTCTTTACTAAATTGCCTGGCTCCGTCGGTGTATTTGCCAGTGCCAATATTTTTTAGTTGATAATGTCATCTATTTCAGTATCGTACTTTTACTATCAGATGATATTTGTATTTAATATTCTTTTTATAATCAAACAATTTAAGTATTTATAATTTTGTGTTGTAGAATTAAAAAATTGAAAAGAAATGTAAAATAATTATTAGAAATTTTTAAAAAATTAATAAAGTAATTAAAAGTGAAAAAACATAAAAGTGGTGGAAAAACTATGAAGAATAGTACGTATGTTATTTTTAAAAAAACGTAAATATGCCATTTCAGAAAACAAAATTTAATTGATGGCAGGAAAATTGGAGGCTAATTTAGCAACTTAAAAAGTTAGTACTAGTATTAGACCATTTCTCAGAAACATCAATAAAAATATACTTGCTATTCACTTATTCCCGACTTTAATGACAAGATTCTGTGGTCTCAAAAAGTCTTTTGAGTACAATGAACTTTACAAAATTATATAAAAAGAATTTTAATATCACGTGATATTTAATTTGTATATCCGCTCTTTTGAGCTTTTAGGAAAAAACAATTAGGAGTATTTTTGTCGATAGAATCTATTCTATGCGAAATCAAAATAATAAAATGTTTATGGTAAATGGATTTAGGTGTGTTAATTTTGTGTAATTGTGTTGTGTTTATATCATATTAAATTAATATTGGTGTTATAAATATATAATTATATGAAGATATTCAATATAGATATATACGGTTATTTATCGTATCATGTCATGTCTAATCATTTATTAATTATATAATATTTTTTAATACGATTATGAAAAAATTATGTATTAATATAGTGTAATTATATCGCAACATGTTTAACCATTGTTGATGCGGTTTTTCCCACGTGCCTCAGCAAGTGCTTCGAACCTTCAAACAATGGATCGCAAGAGCTCGAGCGGGAATGTCCGAACCTTCGCGTCATGGATTCAAATAGTACCTCGATCCTTCTGCTCGCGATAAGCTCGAGCGGGATTATCCCCTTCGTCCTGCTCACTGTCTTCTTGAGCAGTGATCTCCGGACCTGTACTCACGAAGATCGGGTCGGGGTCGCCAGGCGTGTCCGCGAAACCCTCCGACGCTCAAGTCGAATCGGGTTTATCTTTTGGTATCTCCTTAGTGAGGAGGCCGAGAGATGAAAGGGTATTATTTCGCCCTTTTTGGATAAGTATGGTGTTTTTCGGAGAAAATCGGTGAGAGAAATTAGAAAAGGAAGAACCCGTGAATTAGAAAATCCAACCCCTGTAACGCTCCCTTCGCTTCCTTTTATACTCTATTTTTCCGCTCTTTTCCCTTCCAGCTGTCCACTCCCACGTTAGTGGTATACGGGTCCCTCTGACAGCCGGGTTCGGCGGAATATTCCCTAGGGATGAGCGGCTGTCCCCCTAACCCGATTCACGTGGCCAAATCACCGTGTCGGGCAAGTGCGTTAGGAATTATGACACCTTGGAAGCATGTGCCAGCCACTAGCTACGATGATTCCATCGCACCATGTGGGATCCCAGTCAGACATTAAAAGGTGTGCCAGGATTCTGAGAAAACGGGTCAGATTGCCCCGGGTCGGGTCTTGCCAGCTGTGCTCGTGGATCTCTGCGAGCAGGAGAGATATGCTCGGCTCTCGACCTTGACCAGCGACCTGAGGGACGACCTCGAGCTGGTGATGGAGTGCTCGGGGCTCGAGAAGCTCTAAATCTCCTCGACCTTGACCAGCTTTGACCCGAAGGCATGCTCGGGCTAGGCTGTCCTCGGGGTGTTTTGCTCGAGCTGGAAGGGCTTCGAGGGGTCTGTCCGATATTTTACCCAAACAACCATCTCTAAATAGAGGTAATAATTACAACAATAAATAATGTGAGGGTACACAAACATCTATTATTATTTTGTGTGTCTGTGTGTGTGTATATATATTTGGAGGCTACTTAATAGCCACCTAACATTATGCTTGTTTAATTTCATAAAATAATTTTGAATTAAAATATATATATATATATATATATATACTGAATACTAAATACTAGATCATATTTGATAACCCAGAGTATTACTATTTTAAAGGGCAATAACGCAAAATGGAAGCAAACAACAGATAACACACGAATTATCGAAGAAAAGAACTTTATAAAAATAATCAACTGTTTCACAACTAGGGGTTTATCCTTTCATATTAAAACTCGGACGAGCGAAATTACTTAAAAGGGCAAAATTAATTTGTTTTAACATAATAAATTTTACTTAAATGTTTGCGGAATATTGTTTTCGATGTGTTTTAAGTTTGTGTATAGGCCAAATTATACTAGAGCTAAAATTTTTACCTTGGAGAAAAGATAACATAGTTATTTAAATTTTATTTTATCAGGACAAAGTTGATACTTCTAAAAAGCATATCATTTAAATCCTTACCTTAAAATTTTGTTGTTATTGAGTATAGTAACAAGCAAGGGTTATTCCTATAGAAGATTATCGCCAATTAATAAAATATTAACATAAAACACACAAAAATAACTTGAAATTAAAATCAAAATAAAAACCAATATAATCTTAATAAAATTAGCTAAAAATTTCTATGTATACTAAGGATACAAGTAACAAACACGCACACAAAATTTTGGGGTATTCAGAGTTGATTTCATCTTGAATTATAAGCATATAATCAAACGAAAATCGTCCATAAATAACATTTATCACAATCTGTCAGTTTAATTTGTTTGGTTCTTTAACGATTATGAACCCTAGACAAGCATTCAAACCACTATCAAGTTCATATAGTTTTGCACCTAATAAACAAGATAACAATTCTTGACATTAAAAATCTGTGATATATAAAATTTAATAGAGAAATATGAAGAAATTCTGAACTTTATTAAATAAAAGTTTATCTCTAGGTTTTCGAAATCAATCCCAACCTATAAAACAGATTACTCACACGTCTAAAATATTCAAAATTAAATTTATTAAAGAAAACTACCAAAAGACGAGAAAGACAAGAGAAAGAAGATCTTATTGATTGAATTTAGGCTACGACAGCTGATAGAGGACCAAGGAGGTCAGCAAGGGTTCATAACCCTAACTACAGACATGAGGGCTTTGTTTGAACATTCGTAAGCCTCATGCAGCCATGCATGTGGTCATGCATGTTGCATGCAATGCCATGCAAGACTTATTTACGTATGGAGTAAAGAGTAGTTGTTTGTTCGAGCAAGGCAAGAAAATTACCACGTCAAGCCACGTTACAGATCGTGTGGAGAAACAAATCAAGTGGGATTGTATTTCTGTTTCTAGTTTGTTATTTTAATATTGCACTACTAGAAAAATGACATTTAGTGACACTTAGTTTACTGACACTTAGCAAAAAGTATCAGTAATTGTGAACAAATGCACCTATTAACAAGTAGGTATTAAAGATTATTGATACTGGTGTGTTAGTAAATTAAACATCAATAATCACTGACACTAAAGTATCAGAGATAAAAAAAAAATTATTAATAATTGTTTTAGTTGCAACTCGAACCTGAGACTTCTAGAGTTTAAAATTTTAACATTTGAAACGAAGACCATTGAACCACATTGAATTAACTTAATTCATTTGTTTTAAAGATTTTAAAAACAAAAATATAATAACAAAAAGATGAAAAACCCTAGATGCTCGATCTCTCTAACTCTCACCCATCTCTCGATCTCTCTAACTCTCACCCATCTCTCAGTGCTTTCCCCCGTCCACCACTTCGCCTCCCTCCAGTCCGCTCGTCCTCTTCCTCTCCTCTCCATCCTCCTCTCCGAATCCACCTCCTTCCTCCATTTTCCTCCGATCTCTTCTTGCCTCGCCGCCTCCTGCTCTACCTCCACTACTGCCTCCTCCTCCGCCGCCTCCGCCTGCACCTCCGATCTCCAGTGCCAAATGCGACACCCTCTCCGGCCGCATCTCCGCCTCGCCTCCTTCCTCTGCCTTGCCCTCGCTTGTAACTCCAAGCTCTTTGTCGCCTCCGTCGGTCTCTCTCTCTCTCGCCGTGGGTCTCTCCATATCCGGCCATTAGCTCTCTACCCTGCCGTCGACTGCCATAGTCCGAACTTAGCGAATAATAATATTACAATTCTCACAAAAACTTCATGGAAAAGCGTTGGTCAAGACTGAAACCCATCACGCTCGGCCTCGAGTCAAATCGTTCGATTCAACCCGGCTTTATAGCTTGTCCAACAACTAGAGAGAAAATGGATTACACCAAAATCATGTTCATCAATTATGGATCCGTCGTCGCTTTGGTCTAATTTCGTGTAAGTCAATTGTCTTCTTCCCTTTATTTTTGTCCATTTATATAATCCGATAATAATTTTACGAATTTGAATGCATGAGTTTGGGGTTTCGGTGATGGTTTGACTGGGGCTTGCAAGGTGGACTGCAGCTTGAGTATGCCTGGCTGCGCGGCTAGGAGGGTTGAGGTGGGTGGCTCACTGGTTTGGATATTTTGGAGTGGTCGAGAAAGTTGTGGAGTTCCGCGATGGGGTGGGAAGTTACCCCTAGATGTGGGTCGTCGATGGAGCCGAGGCCAAGGTGGAGGAAAGTTCACTCACCGATTTGGGTTTGGTAAGCTCACTGGTCGTTTAGTTTGGGTGGACGAGTTTGGGTTTTGCGATGAGATTTGGTCTCGGCTTCGGGTTCCTTTCATTGGAGCTTGTGGCTTTGGGTTAATGGATGTCACGATTTGGGTGATTTGTGACGGATTGGAGTGGAGGTCTCGACTCGATCGGTGATGATTTGTGGCGGTTTGATGGCAGCGAGGAAGATGCCCCATCCATGGCCAAAGAGACAGTGGTTGTAGATGGGTTATCAAGGTTTGTGGGGGTTGAAGGTGCAGACTTTTGACGATGTTTGGCCGGGTTGTTGAGGGTGGTGGCAGTGAGCGGATGTCATCCAGTAACTGCTATAAGTGATTTTTCCGTAATCGAGCTTGTGGGGGTGAAACCGAGAGGATGATTGGGTATTGGGAAGGATTTGCAGCAAGCATGAATGATGGGCTGGATTGGCCATGGTGGAGGGGCGGTTTGAAGTGGGATGATGTTGTGGTGGGAATCAATGATGAGGTAGGAGGGGTGATGGAAACCGCGACGGATGAGGAAAGTTTTGGTGGAGCATGGCCGGAGTCGGGGTTGTTGCGGTTGTTTGGTGGGCTGCGGTTGGGTAAGAGGTCGCGGAGTTGAGGGACGATGCTCGGGGTAAGAGGATGCTTGGAGAAATGAAGCAAAGCATGTGTTTGTAAAATTGAAACCGTGGTAGTGCTCGTGTTTTGCATTTTAAACGAAAATAATAAGGTCGGAGTAATCGTTATAAGGTAGTCATCAACCGTTAAATTGACCATATCATTGCTTGTAAATCTAGCTTTGTTCTATGCATATCCACCTTTTGGTTAACAATTAACTAGGATTTGTTTCTTACCCTTATAGCAGCTTCATTTCGCTTTTTACCTTTTTTTTTTCTCATAATGACTCTTTTATTCTAGCACAATGTCGGTGCCTTCTTCCGGACAATTTTATTTTTCTTCTTTATTCGTTTTATTCATTTACCTGATTTTGAATGCAGTAGGTTGACTAATTCAAACTACATCGAGCTGAGTCGGTTGTAATGACGTGTACAAGGATCAAGGTTTGTTTCGTGTCGCTTTTCCTTAGTATTTTGATGATGTTGTTAGTAATCCCGAGATGCTAGAGCAAAGTGTGGATATTACACTCGAATATCATTTGATTTACCTAGACTCATGTGAAACTAATTATATTGTTTTAAACTAGATTTCTTGAGCTTTAAGTTGATATGTTTCATGTTCAAAAATTCTTAAAGCATGAATTGTTATGATTTTTCAAAGTTACAGATCGGTGCTGGAAAATTTTAATTTTCAGTAGTATGCACCGACCCTTTGATGTCATTAAGACAAGGTTGATGGCACAGAGCCGAGGTAGGGGTGAGTTAAAGTACAAAGGCATGTGAGAGGACTCTTGCCTTGTGGAGAGGACTCCCGCCTGCCTCATGAGGATCCCACCGTGCCAGGCCATTATGTGATGTAGTCGACCAAGTGACCTGGTTTTATGAGAGGAGATATCTTCACAATGCACCCTTATAGGTACTCGTTTCATTGTTTTGCCTATTCTAGATTATAGTCATAGCTAGCATGAAGCCATGAATTGCTTCATCATTTCTTTTTGAGTTCTTAAGGATTCTTTGATTGAACACCGCTTTTTAGACCGAATCAAGAATTCGCTATGCTTGGCATGCTCGGTTACACCACAAGCAGCAATTGCAGTTGTTGTCGCTTCTTGCTTTCACTGTGCTTTCCTTGTCAATATTCCGAGGTAGTGCTATCGTAAAATTTTCTTTACTCTCAATCCTTAGTGCTAATGTTTTGTGGTAAAATACTTCATTTTTTTCCTGCTTTCTTAATTTTTTGGTCTTCTTTGCAGTAACAATGACGGTTCACAAAAGATCTCGTGAGATGCACTCAAAGATCTCTACAAGTCTTTCATCTCTAATTATCCTATTGTATCAATTGAAGATCCATTTGACCAAGACGAGTGGGAGCACTATGCCAAGCTAACCGGCGAGGTTGGAGAAAAAGTACAAATTTGTAGATGGGCTTGGGAGGATATGATCTTTATTCTTTTTTTTAATATTTTAATCTTCCTTAAATTTGTAGATGGAGAGTCCGATTTGTTTGTGTATGAAAGTAACGGTGTTTTGTCATAGAAATTTTATATATAATTGTTCATTTTAGCAGCTTACTAATATTCTTTTTTAAATAATATCATTAGATTGACAAAACTTAAAATGACAATAATAACTAATAAAAGTCATTGATACTAAAAATGTATCATAAAGTATCAATTTCATCGGGTGATTGTTTTACTGATATTACTAACTCGTGATACTATAGTAATAGTAATTATTGATACTATAGTGTCATAAAATCTGTAATACTATAGTAATAGTAATTCCTGATACTACATTCAAGTGTTAGTATTTTTCTGACTCCCAGATCACTGACACTATTAATAAGTGTCACTAAAAGTAATTAGTGATACTATTTTAGTATCACTAAAGGCCATTTTTCTAGTAGTGTTGATTACTTATTTTGATTTTAACCGTGATTTGTTGCTACAAATCATAAGTAGTGTTTGCATTAACTACTGTAAATAAGCTCCAATAATTAATAAAAGGATTATTCAGAAAATTATCTCTAATTACTATTCTTGGTGGTTCTCACCATAAGTAGAACAACGTAAACTTAGCCATTGTTGTACGTTTCTGGTCAGGACCTATCAGCAGCTTGGTCTTATCTAAAAACATCATTTCCTTTTCTTGCCGTGTTCTCTTGTATTCTTAAATTGACTCTTGAATTTAGGCTAGGGTGCCCGAATTGTTACTTTTATGAGTTTCTGTCTTAATCCTTATAGGACTAGTAAAAATTCATTCTTGACTTCCTTTCCCTTAGTAGAAAATGATTTTGCCCAAGGATATAGAGGCATGTATGTGGCAGACTTGCTTTAAAATTCATTTTTAATGCAAACACAATTAAAACATCTGACTAGCCTTTCAAGAATCAAACCTTATGATCCAAATCTAATCCTCAACCTTAGCATAAGTTTATTATATCTCAACAAACTGAATTAGCTTATGTTTATTATATCTCAATAAAGTGAAGAGAGACAAAAATTCGTCCAAGAAGTAATCAAAATCCATGAAGTCATCATAATCTGAGTATTCTTCGTACCAATTTTTAACTTTTGTACACCCATTTGTTTCTTTGCCTAAAAAATATAAAAAACTAATAAAGATATTTTTGATGCGGTTTTCTACTTGCTCTCGAGTAGGGTAAATAACTTCTGTTCGTAGGATGCTCGAGCAAGAATTCTTGTCGATCTCTGTCCTCCTCTTGTTCATCGGGACAGCGATTTCCTTGGGCCTGCGCTCACAAAAATAATGTCAGGGGTCGCCGGATATTTTTTCGGCGAAAACTCTCCGACGAAGTCAGTAATCGAGTGTTTCTTTTTGTATCCCTCTTTGTTTGAGAGATCGGAGAAATAAGGTGATTTCTAGAAAAAAAGAGGCCCAGAGGAGAAGATGGAAAAAGGAGAAGAAGAGTAGTCTTCGGTCCGAGAGCCCCCGCAACTTACACTTCGATTCCTACTTATCCTTCTGTTTTCCCGCCATTTCTCTTTGGGGGCAGCCGTTCCCGCGTTAATGGTGTCTCGGGTCCTCCGACAACCGAGATTACCGCAGACACCCCGGAATGCGGGATGTCGTGGGTATAGGTTCCGTGGCCTAATGAAAGTGTCGAGCATGTGCGTATGAAATGATGACACCGTGAGGCGTATGCCACCATCGATAACAGTGACGTACACCATATCGCGTGGGGTATCGGCCGGCATTGATCGTCGCGTTGAGTTATCGCAAGGAGGGGTCAAATTATTTCGAACTGGCTATGCCCGAATCTTGCATTCTCTCCATGTCGTTGTTGGTGTGACTGGGTCATGCGTGGGGCTTTGGAGACCTCAAGTAGAAGAAGGAGCTCGGGGTTCGACCAGCCTTGGGGCACTCGACCTTGACCAGTTTTGACGGGACTTTGCAGATCTCGAGCAGAAGAAGGAGCTCGAGGTTCGACCAGACTTGGGGCACTCGACCTTGACTAGCTTTGACGCCCAGTGGTCAAATCCTTTGCTCAGGCTGGGTTGACCTCGAGGGGGCATTCTCGGCATTACCCAAACACCAGTCTCCGAGTTTCTAGTCTTTGGAGTGAAGCGAGACAAGACTGAAAACTTCTTGTTTGGGCCGGCTTTACTGCATTTTTATCTTCTCATGCTGAGCTGTTCACTCTTTCTATCATTTCATATTTAATGCAGAAATGTGGATGGATCCGAGCCGCTCGCTTGAATTTTGAAGAGGCGATTACTTGAACAATCACGTCCCTTGAGAGGCATGCCGTTTGTTGACAGGACGCGCTTCCCCCTTTAAAAACCCTCAATTTCTTCATTGTGCCTCCTATTTTCAATCTTTGCTTAAACCAGAATTAATTATTTGTAAGTGCTTCTCATTTTCCTCCTTTCCGTCGCTGCCATTTCTCGTCGTCAAATCTATCTCAGGTATAAACCTCTCTCCTTCTTCTTGTTCTCATTTTGTTCATTTTCTGGGTTTCCGATTCCCATTTGGTAGATTATGTCCTTAGGAAATATGTCTGACACACAAAAACCTCGTCGGATGTCGTCTGAAGAGTTAACTTCTTCGAGTGACTCTGAACCAAATAGAATGGTCACAATGAGAGACCCAAGCTTGAGGGGGTCGTGGTTGTGGTGGAGACCCGGGCGCAACAAGGGGAGAAGGTTAGCCAGAGGTCGGAGGGTGGGTGGTTCCCCATTGATTTTATGAGGTGTGAGACTTCACACCCGGATCTGGACCGGCTTAGGGACACCTACCACATACCGGCTAGCATGGACCTGCATGTGCCCAGTAAGGTTGACATGCCCACTGTCCTCCCCGAGGGTATGTCACCCTCTATTTGGAATGTTTCAAGTGGGGGGCTAGGTTGCCTCTTCAACCTTATTTCGCTCTGAGTTCCATCTAGACTTCGCTGGCTCTGGGGCGCTTGAACCCTAATGGGTGGAGGGTCTTGTTTGGTTTGTATGTGTTGTGGAGGTGGTGCAACTTGGGTGAACCATCGCAGAGGAGATAAAGCATCTCTACCAATTGAAAAGCAGCCCCAAGGATGCCGGTCGGTACTACCTCGCCTCCAGCTTGAAGGCAAGAAACCCATTACCGATCTCCCACCTCTAGTGGCAATTGGAAGGGCAAATTTTTCTTTGCCGAGGAGATTGGGGACAAGTTGCTTCGCTCTAAGGGGTTCCTCCGATTCCTCTTATTTTTGCACCCCAAGTTGTCCACTGCTTAATGTATCCTTACTTTAGTTTTTTTGCTCTCATTTTTCTCGCCACTGCTCTAGTTGTTGTTGCAGTATCTTGGAGTGCTTCTTACCGGATTGGGGAAGAGATTCAAGCCGCTAACACCGCCCTTGACAATGTGAGCTCGTGCAGGAGCTACTTTCAATCCAAAACCTTGTCGAGTTTGGCTTTGCCTCCCAAGAGGAGATGAGTGGTGTTCTTTCCCGTCTGAAGAGGCTTGTGAGCATCTCGGATCATCTGAGCAGCTCCTCTGCTCCAATAAGCTGGTCTCGAACTCGACATCGCTGGCTCACCAATCAAGATTACACCTTCCGCTCGGAGACCGAGCGAGCTACGTAGGTGCGACCGGAGGGGCCCAAGGATCGCCGCTCTAACTCGATCTCGAGCGGGACGTGTACAGGAGCAAGAGCGCCATAACGCTGCCAACCTCTACGCCAAGGACTTTGCGAGGCAAATGGAGGAGAAATTCTCGGAGGGGTGGAGGCTTCCAATGCTAGTGATCCGGCTAGCTTGCTTCACCGCCTCCTCCCACGCTACTGGATGCCGCCACTACCTTTAAGACCAAGACCCTAGACTTGAGAAGAAGGTCGTGGCCGAGAATCAAAGTTTGAGGCGTAGTCTAGAGCGTAAGGGCGAGGAGGCTGCGAAGCTTCAGTAGGAGATCTCCACCTTCGAGGAGAAGGCAGCCTTTCTCGAGTCCAAAGTACTCCATCTCGAGAAAGAGCTTTCATGGTCCGGACGAGCTGGTCAATGCTCAAAAGGATTTAGATGTGTAGAGGTATTCTTTCGAGAAGACTTTAGAGGCGATACTTCTGCCTTCGGAGGAAGGTGGACTCCTTGAAGGCCTACCGCAATGTAATACAATGACGGGTGACTTTCTGCTATGAATGCCTCGTGTCGGCCCCGGGCAAGGAATATCCCGACGTGGATATGTACAAGCTCGAGGCGGGCGTTGATGCGTACATGCTCGAGCATGATGCCCCGAACCAAGAGTCGAGAGTCCCCAACTCAAGCCCCTGGAGGGACCAAGAGGCCGTACTCCTACCGCCGAGATCCCTCCGCTGCTACTGATCACTGAGGCGCCCAGTCCTCCGAGGACCCAAATTTCACTACTAGCCTAGATGCTCAAGCCACTTGACAACCATTTTTTTTTTGTACTTGTACTTTGTGACAAATAAACGAAGAACATGCGTTTGTTAATCCGCCATTGTGTTTATATATATATGTTTTGCCTTGCAATTCTCTATGGCGTAAACTTCAAGCCTTTGCTAAATAATCTTTAATGATTTTAGGCCCTTGCTTTTCTTCATCGAGCCCATCTTGCTCGATCCCTCTTTGGCTTGTGCTTGGCAACCGCCTTGCCATAAACTAGGCTTAGAGTCTTCCGCCTTTGTGTTTCTTCGTGAGCTTATTCTCGCCGTGCTCAGATTCGACTCACGCTGGCAACTGCCTCGCCTTAAACTAGGCTTTGAGACTTTTGGCCTTCGAACTTGCATTTGGCTTACGCTTGGCACCGCTTCACCTTAAACTAGGCTTTGAGATTTCCGGCCTTGCGCTTCTTCGTGAGCTTATCCTGCTCGAGCTCTGCATTTGGCTCACGCTGGCAACCGCCTCGCCTTAAACCAGGCTTTTAGACTTCGGCCTTGCATTTCTTCTTCGAGCTTATCCCGCTCGAGCCTCGCGATTTGGCTCACGCTTGGCAACCGCCTCACCTTAAAGTAGGCTTTGAGACTTCGGCCTTTGCATTTCTTTATGTTCATAAGCTTTAACTCGCTTATATTGAATTAACACCGGAAGTATTTTTCTTGCCTTTCTTTATGCTCAAGATTTTACACACCTCTATTTTGGGAAAAACCGGATATCAATGATTGCAATACAAGGAACTTACTCGGAAATACTTCATCAAATGTTGCGTGTTCCATGGCCTCTTGACTTCTCGTCCATCCGAGTAGGTCAATATGTACGCCTCGCTCCGATTGCTTGAGAAACCCTATAGGGACCTTCCTCGCTCGGCCCAACACCCTTGCCTGGGGTCCTTAGTGTTCTGATTTACTCTTCTAAACACCCAATCCCCCACCTGAAATCGGCGGACGTGTATATTCCGTTGTAATAACGGGTCACTCTCTCACTGGTACTCGCTATCTTCGTCATGGTCCTTTCCCTTTTTCTTCCAAAGAAGTCCAAGCCCGCACACATCTGCTCATTGTTTTGCCTTTCGTTAAAGTGCTCTGTTCAATGTGTTCCCATCTCTATTTCAATGGGGACAACTGCTTCATGCCCGAACGATAAGGAGAAGGGGGTTTTCCCCCATAGCGGTTTTGTGTGTGGTTCTATAGGCTCACAAGATACCAGGTAGCTCGTCAACCCAAGCTCCCTTCTGCTCCCCGAGTCTGGTCTTCAGGAGGTGCTTTATAGTCTTGTTTGCAGCCTCTACTTACCCGTTGGCCTGCGGGTGTGATAGTGAGCAAAACTTTAGCTCTATTCCCATGTTCCTGCAGAAGTCCCTAAACTTGTGATTGTCAAACTGCCTCCCGTTGTCTGTAACCAGTGTGTGGGGGATCCCGTACTTGCAAATCACATTTTTCCAAATAAAGTCGGTGGTTCCGCTTCGTAATACTGCTCAAGGCCTCCACTTCAACTCATTTGGTGAAATAATCGATTGCCACTACGGCATGTGTCGCAGATGTTCTCTCTTTTTGTAACGACTGGATCAAGTGGATCCCCCATTGAGCAAACGGCCAAAGAGAATTCATCACTGTGAGGTTCTCGGGTAGCTGGGCCATGTAGTTGGCAAAGCTTTGACAATTCTTGCAGCTTTTGGTCTTCTCTTGTGCGTTCTGATGCATATGGGGCCAGAAGTATCCCTACCTTAAGGCCTTGAAAGCCAAAGACCTCACACCAGAGTTGCTCCCGCAAATTCCTTCATGTATTTCCCAGAGGACATAATCAGCTTCCTCTTGATCTAAACATCGCAGTAGTATGAGAGTGTATCCTCACCTGTAGAATACCCCATCAATCAGCGTATACCTAGCCGCTTTACACTTTAGCTTCCTTGCCTGCTTCTTATCAGCAGGCAACACCCCTTCGTTGAGATAAGAAACAATTGAGTCCATCCAGGTGCTTCTCGATGATAAACTTATCACCTCGTCCTCCTGCTCGATGCTCGAGTAGGTTTTGATTTCCAATGGAATGGACTTTGGCATTTTAGGGTCGGATATAGCGGCCATTCGTGCTATCATGTCACTCGAAAGTTTATCCTTCTCGCGATTTGTTCCACTTCGACCATTTGGAATTTCTTTATCAGCTGCTTCACCTTCCGAAGGTAGGCCTCCATCTTCTCTCCTTTTTCTTAGAAGCTTTCGTTGAGGTGATTTGCCACCAGCTGATAGTCTGTCTGAAGGTTTACCTCTTCCGCCTTTACTACTGTGGCGAGCTTCAATCCTGTAATAACAACCTCGTACTCGGCCCGGTTGTTGGTAGCCTCAAATTCCGCTTTACTGCGATCGCACCTCCACCCCTTTAGGACTGAGAAGCACAACCCCTCTCCGCCTCCTCGATCCCCACATGACCTGTCCACCGTGACCACCCACGCATTGCTAGTGGTAAAGGGCCCATCCGCCGATCGTTGTCTGCTTTCTCATTCCTTTCTGTCCACTCGACCACGAAGTCTGCTAGGGATTGCGCTCGTATTGTTGTTCGGGATTGGTAGCTGATGTCAAATTCACTGAGCTCTATTGACCATTTCACCAACCTACCGGAAGTCTCCGGCTTGTGCAGGATATGTCTAAGCGGCTGGTCTGTTAGAACTACCACCGAGTGAGCTTGGAAGTAGGGTCTCAACGTTCGGGCTGCTGTTATTAGGGACAGCACCCATCTCCCTATCAACGGGTACCGAGTTTCTGCCCTCAACAAAGCTCTGCTCGTGTAGTACACAGGGTACTACACCCCCGACTCTTCTTTTATCACAACCGAGCTCGTTGCCCATTGCGACACAACCAAATACAGATACAGAGTCTCCCCTGCCCTAGGTGTTGACAGCAGCGGGGCTTTTAATAAATATTTCTTAAACTGTTGGGACGCCACCTCGCATTCCAGTGTCCATTTTGTCTTTCTCCCTTTTTTCATTTCCTGAAAGAAGACGCAACACTTATCTGTGGCTCGGGAGATGAACCTGTTGAGGGATGCCAATTTTCTAGTGAGGCTCTGTATCTTCTTGAGAGTGCGTGGGGACTTCATCTCTACTACTGCCCTTATATTCTCTAGGTTGGCCTCGACTCCTCTATAACTGACCATGAAACCTAAGAATTTTCCCGAACAAACTCCAAAGGCACACTTCTCTGGATTAAGCTTCATCCGATATTTCCTTAGGAGCGCGAAGGTTTCCTCC
Source organism: Murraya koenigii (assembly GCA_025617385.1). NCBI lineage: Eukaryota > Viridiplantae > Streptophyta > Magnoliopsida > Sapindales > Rutaceae > Murraya > Murraya koenigii. Next base: position 13,169,826 of record CM046817.1, on the reverse strand, counting down.
AAATGCTTTACATATTCCTCCGCGTCCTTTGACTTAGTGATCATATCATCCACTTAAACTTCCATTGTGCGGCCGAAATCAACGGCTTGAAAATCTTGTTCACCAGTCTCTGGTAGATGACCCCCACGTTTTTCAGGCCGAAGGGCATTACCTTGTAGCAAAACAGGCCTTGGTTCGTGATGAAGGCCGTGCATTCCTCATCCGGTTGGTACATAGGAATCTGGTTGTAGCTCGAGAAGGCATCCATAAAACTGAGCAGGCCGTACCCTGCTGTGGAATCCACCAGTTGATCTATCTTTGTCAAGGGGAAGCTATCTTTTGGACAAGCTTTATTCACATCCATGAAGTTTACGCACATTCTCCATTTCCCACTTGCCTTCTTAACCAACACTACGTTTGAGATCCATTCAGGGTAGGAGACTTCCCTTGTGAATCTCGCCTTCAGTAGCTTCTCCACCTCACAGTTCATGGCCTCATATCCTCGTGTGTCCAAGCGAATACATCAGAGTGTGCTCGCAAACACTCGACCAGCTTCTTCTCATGGTCGTCCGGTCTTATTCTGATTTCCTCCAGTTCCTCATCGAGCTCCAGTCTTCCATTCTTCGACTCCCCCTTTGAGTCTAATGACCTTACCTGCATAGTTTCCTTTGCTGCCACAGCGTAGCATCTCCTTGCAGCCCTCTGATTGCCTTGACAACTCCTACTACCCTATTCACTCGATACTTTAAGGCTAAGTAATGGATGGACAATATCGACTGACTGATCCTCATGAAGGGCCTTCCCAGTATTGCTTGGTAAGGGCTGACTTCATTTACTACCACGAAATCCAACATCATGTTCTTTTCAAAAGGTCTCTAGCCCATTGTCACAGCCAATCTGATAATTCCCAGAGGGGTCAACCTTCCTCCTCCAAACCCTTTCAGGGAGGTGGTCGTCTGCTCAAGACTCACATCCTCTATTCCCAAATCATCGAGTGTGGACTTGAAGAGAATGTCCACCGAACTTCCTGAATCCACAAGTATTCGATCGATCTCCTTATTAGCAACGTTTGCCTTCACAACCAAGGCATCCTCGTGGGGGTACAGTACCCCCTCCTCATCCTCCTCAGTCCACATGATGGGCACTTGCCGCGTCTTAGCCTTTTTTGCGGTAGGCATGGTGAGCAGGACCTCTCGGCTAGCAGAGGCGTATCTGCAATAGTTCTTTCGGGCCCTGTTTGGTAACAATGACGACATTATACCGCGTGGGGTATCGGCCAGGCATCGATCGTCACGTTGAGTTATCGAAAGGAGGGGTCAAATTATTTCGAACCAGCCATGCCCGAATCTTGCATTCTCTCCGTGTCGTTGCTGGTGTGACTAGGTCATGCCTTGGCTTTGGAGACCTTGAGTAGAAGAAGGAGCTCAGGGTTCGACCAGCCTTGGGGCACTCAACCTTGACTAGCTTTGACGGGGCTTTGAAGACCTCGAGCAGAAGAAGGAGCTCGAGGTTCGACCAGACTTGGGGCACTCGACCTTGACCAGCTTTGACGCCTAGTAGGGCCGTCTTCGTGCCAATGGTCAAATCCTTTGCTTAGGCTGGGTTGACCTCGAGGGGGCTTGCTCGGCATTACCCAAACAGATATAAGTTCTAGAAAATATCAAATAAGTACAAAGAAATTAATAAAAACTCATGTGAAATTAAATACTTGTCAAAAGTTAAGAGATTGGACTATTTTGAAATACATGCTAAACAACCCAAGAGGGGGATGAATTAGGGTTTTAAAACTTAAGCTAAATAAACCACACAATAATTAATTTTATTGATTTAATGGAATTAAGAACAATAAATTTAACAATGCTCAAAATAAAAGAGTAAGAGAAAAGAGAACAAACACATAATTTTTACGTGGTTTGGCAATCCCCGCCTACGTCCACGTCTCCAAGTACACCGAACTTAAGGATTTCACTATCCAAGCCTCCCAAGGCTTCAAGTTCGTACAATTGATTTCCAAGGTGTCAATAAACCTTTACACCAAGAGATTATCCTCAATCTTTTAACTCAAGTGTATCCTAATACTTACAATCACTCAACAGGATTTTACAAAATGGTTTACAAATTATTTTTCTTACATACAATATGTGTTTACAATTAAAAGTCTAAAGTGTGTTTCAATAAAATGGTTACAAGTTTAAAACTTAAGAACAATTGTGTACTCAGTAGCAAGTTCAAATATATCTCTTGAGATGGATATTATTTGAATCTAATTGAACTTTTTATAGTTGGAGTTGAAAACTAGCCATTATACACTTTTTGAGTCTTAATGATTCGCCATCAACTTGTAGCCGAATCGCCATTTGACTTGAATAAGTTATTATTGGGTTGTAATTCAAATATTCAGTTTGCCGTTTACTATTTTCGGTTAGCTGTTAACTTATCAACTAGTCATTCTCCTGTTATCAAATCGTTGTTAATTTTTAGAAAAATATGTTACCCTCTGGACACTGATAGATCACCGTTAATTTGTTATCGATTAGCCGTTATGCTATAGTACTAAATAGTTTTGCTACAATGATAAATAGTTTCACTACAATACAACGTTCTTAAAAATACAGTTTTGACCCAAACTTTTAGAAACTATAATGTAGCCCAAGACTTTATAAAATCATTCTAAAAGGTTTATTTTTAGGTTTTCAAAGTTTTCAAAACTTTTTCAATTTAATGCATAAACTTGAAAACAACTAACTTAATAAAATCATTTTTTCTTTAAATATAAAATCTTTATATTATGAAAATAATTATTTATTTTAAAATATCATAAAAAATAACTCGAGCTTTTAAAAGCTTAAATATACGTACATTTAATCATACTAGCTTTACAATAAATATAACATTAAATATAATCTAAGCTATTGAGATTGTAAAACATATGCATTTTTTATTTCTTTCATGACTCGTAGTTTATTGTAATCAAAATCAAAATATCGTATGACCGAATAGGTCAACATATTCGAACACGTTAATTTCTTCATTTCAACATTTTTGTAAGTTAAAGTTTTAATTGTTAATATATTATTCAACAAACTACTTATTTGTCCTTTATTTCTCTCAATATTCTCTTTCTCTAGCTAAAGTTTATATTCGTTTACGTTAAAACTTGTGTCGACTAAATTTGTGTTTAGAATTGAGTCCCTTGAATGGGAGATTGTCAGTAGTGATAAAGAAAAATGAGATTTAAATAATCAAGAAAATTAAAAATAAGAGGAAGTAAGTGTAGGTTTTATTTATTAAGGTAAGGTTCAAAGGATATATTTCTAAACATAAATTTGGATACAAACTTTTAATTATTAGATCACACTTATTTCAATGTTTAGAGTATTATGAAAATATTCATATAATTTTACTCTTTAAATACTTATTTACTTATTTACGTGGTAAAATAAAAGTAAAAAAGTAAGATCTTTTTCAAAAGATTTTTTTTTAAAAATAAATTTATATTATTTTAATTAAATTTTCTATCATCAAATTTGACTACTTTTTAATAATAATAATAATATAAAAATAATATAATATTATTTAAAGATAAAAAAATCACTCTTCATTAGAGAGGAAGAATATAACAATCTCATATGAATAATTTTATTCAAATAATTTTTTGAAATCTTTATTGTTGATGTGATTTTTAAAATCTCATTTAAAAAATATTTGAATATACTTTTAGAATGATATGCACATAACTTTTTTTAAAAATAAAATAGTGGGTCTCATTACATATTATTTATTTATTTTCCTCTCTCTACTTTCAATTTCTTCTCGTTATAATCAATTGATTGGGAGAGAGAGACTGGAAAATTTCAGCGATTATTTAGTTTGGAGTTTGTAACACTATTGGGAGAAGCTAAAGGCATCAGTTTTTGGAGACCATTTTCATTTTCAAAATTTATATGAAGTATGTGTTCGGCAGCTGTTTCGAGAAAACGTATTGATAAAATGTAAAATACAGGTACATAAATTATAAAAAAAACTTTTAGTGATTCTGTGCATTTTATAAAATAAATTAGAATTTATTGTTGGAACAACTAAAACACGTAACCCCACTTTCTTCTCTTTCTAAACTAATTAACACAATCTTTGCTTCTCACTTCCTAAATCAACACTCTCGGATTCATACTGTCTCCTCCTCCTAATTTTTCTAAAAATCCATCTTTATATTTTCCCCATGGCTTCTCCTTCTATAAATCTTTCTTTTCTCTCAAAGATGATTTATCATTTGAAACTCAGAAGAATTTCTAACTAGAAAATAGAATGATCGATCCCATCAACATCGAGATCACACTAAGAAAATATAGCTGCGATTTAAGTTAATATCCAGTGCTGCTATTGTTGGTCTTGGCTCTTCGAACTGAAATTCAACCATTAGAGCATTATCATTATGGCAGGGGATGAAGAAACTGAGAAAATAGTAAATAGAGAGAACTTAGGAGATAAAAGGTCTTCAATCTGCAATTCAACTGAGAAAATAGGAAATGGAGGGAAATGTATAAAGGAGATAAAAGTGGAAAAAATTATTTTATTAATGTTGAGCTTTGACATCAGCACGTGTATGCTTGTGACTGAGAAAGAAAAAAAATTAGAATTATGAATTTTACATTGCTAACTTATTATTAATGTTCAAAATATATATATTTGTAATAAACTTTAGAATAAAATTATTTGTTTAGTTAGGAGACAGAGTAAAATTTTATCTTACATAACTTTTAAAATAAGTAAAACTTGAATACTTAGTTAAAAAATATTTTTGAAAATAATATTATCAAACGTATATTGATTATTTTTATTGTTTTTAATTGTGTTTACTAAATACGTATTATTGTTTTTGTATTTATAATACAAGATACAAAATAATATCAATCACGTACTTAAATTAGTAATGCAATATGCTAGAAAATAATCATTTGATGAAGAACATCACTTAAATTTCAGAACATTCATTTTGTACCATCAAGAATCAATAATTAAATATGCGGAAGAATACCTGAATTTCTAATGCTTAATTACTTTATGGAGCCATGTGCTTTGTCTTTCAGATCAACACGTTATCCTAGAGAATCTTTTAAGCTCTTCCTCTACATTCTCTCTGATGATACATTTGATCTGGGGACAGTAATCACTTAGATAACTTTCCTGTTATCATTATGTATTTCTGTTTTAACCCATCATAAAAGTTGAAATTACTCTTAAGTCTCTATAAATTAAAGACCCATACCTTATCAGATACTTTGGAGCCTAAATTACTGAAAACCTTAGTAGATCACTTTTAATTAGGCTTAACTCGATATGACTGTTCATAACACATAATTGTTCACATATAAGCCCCCAACGTTGGATTAATAATCCCATAATCTCTCACTTGGATCATGCTTTACAAATAACCGTATGAGCTCAACCTTACTGCCATTACTGAAAGGTATCTATAACCAATCAGGCCCATAACATACCAACAGAAGATCAAAGTGGCCTTTGTTACAATTACTATAACTCGATCCATCAATGGTTACAATGGCAATACAACTAAATGACATAGATCATGATGTTGATGTGTAATATAAAAATGCTATGTAGTGTGATATTAATATGCCTATTTTGAACTAGTCCACCTTAAACCTTGGTGAGATCAAACCGTCCTAAAATCAAAGTGTAAATAATCCAAACTTTATTTCTGTAGAAAATAAACTTAAATATTCATAAAATGAACTAATTGAAAAATGTATGTATCATAAACGCATCTATAATCACAAATTCCTACTAAAATTAAATATCCTTTAATAATATGACACTCATATGGGCAGTGTGAACATGAAATACTTTTGGTATCAATCCCTTAGTAAACAGATCTGCAATCATGGAGTGTGTGATGATGTGCTCTATAAATAACTATTTACTATGAACTTTTTCTTTAACAACTAGGAATTTGATGTTTATATGTTTTGACTTTGTCGAGCTCCTATTGTTATTAAATATAGCATTGCTGAAAATCTGTCACAAAATAACTTGAATGGTTTATCAATACCATCTATTATGCGCAGCCTTGACAAAATTTTACAGGTACATTCCGTGATTAGATGCCTTATAACATACTATGAACTTTGCTACCATCATAGAAGAGGTACAACATATTGTATAGCACTCTTCCAGAAGACAACATCTTAACTAATAGATAGATGTAACTCGACATAGATTTCATATTATGTTGGCATTCAGTAAAATCGGAGTTAGTATACCTAACAATCTCAAGCTAATCTAACCTCTGATATATGAGCATGTAGTCTTAGTATTATAAGCTCGTTTGGCTACTTTCTAATGATCTACTTCTGGATGCTTAAATATCTATCCAACATCCCAATAAAATATATAATATCCAATAGTGTACAAACCTAAACATAAATCAGAGTTCCTACTGTTGATGTATAAGGAATCTTTTACATTTCTTTTTCCTCAAAATAATTCGGAGGACATTGATTGAGACTAAATTTGTTACTCTTAGCCATAGGGTTATCACCTAGTCTGTAATCTTGGATGCCATATCTCTTAAAAATATTTTTGATATAGCTCTTTTGTTATAATCTTAGAATATGTCGGAAGCGATCTTGGTGCATCAGTATACCTAGTACAAAAGATGCATTACTGAGATCTTTCATCTATAAAATTCTTAGTTACAAATCTAGTTTTCTGAAATAAGCTTTTATTACTGCTAGCAAGCAAAATGTCATAGACGTATAAATCTAGAAAATATACTTGCTCCCACAAAACTTACGGTATATACAATCATGGACCAAATTTATCTCAAAATCGAATGAATGATCACTTGATGAAACTTGAAATATGATTTTTGAGATATTTGCTTAAGCTCATAGATGAATTCCTTAAGTTTGCAAAACATATTCTTTAGGTCTTCTAACACAAAGTTTTCTGATTACACCGTATAGATCGTCTTATCAATGTTATCATTGACAAACACTGTCTTCATATCCATCTAATGTAACTTAAGATTGAAATATGCTACTAATGTTATTATGGTCCTGAAGGAATTTTTCAAAGAAACAAAGAGAAAGTCCTTTTAAAGTCAATGACTTCTTCTTTATAAAGCCTTTTTCAACAAAATGTGCCTTATACTTCTCCACATCACCTTTAGAACTTTATATGGCTTGATAACTTGATTGAATTATCTTCCATCACTTCAATTTCCACCTCATGTTCTTAGAGAAATGCAATATAATTATCTGTCATTGCACCTTTTCTTTCTCTAGTGCATCTCCTTAATTATCTTACGTTGCATATCTTATTGAGGTGGTATAATTTGTTCTTCTAGAATAATTTTATGGGTGGGGGTTCTCTATATTTTCTTGATATATTATATCTTAAATAAAGTCAGGAATGAGATCATGATCAATGCCAACAACACTTGTGGGAATATTAATATATTCCTCTTCAAGGACAGAGTCCCTAGCTTTATCTCACTATGCAAACTTGACATCCTCAAAGAACCAAGTATTTTCGGACTCAAAGATCAACTCAGTCTTGGAATCATAAAATTTGTACCCTTAGATCTTTCAAAGTATTCAATAAAATAACAACTCAATATCCTTGAGTCAAAATTTTCTTATTAGGCATATAATGCCTTGCCTCACCTGAACATCCCAAACATGCAATAGCTTTAGACTAGGTTTCTTGCTCGTCCAAAGTTCGTAAGTGGTTTTGGAAATTGCTTAAGGTGGAATCCTGTTAAATATATATACTGTAGTTTTAAGTGTTTATTCCTAAAGTTATTTTAGTAAAGTAAAATGATAAATCATACTTCTTAGCATATCCAAAGTCATGTTGGTTTCAAATCTCTTTTGATTAGTTTAATTTCCTTTTATATAGTTAACATAAACATCAAAATCTGTAAAATCCAAGGGGTCTAGAATTTCGTTTGATACAAATCTCTCTAATCCCCATCTGGAGATATGACCCAATCTCTTGTGTCATTACACAACTGAATTCTTATTGATTAAATTTTTCTTTATAACTCTTGTATTTAATTGCCAGGATTCATTAAATAAAGTAATTGGATTAAGCAAATAAAGATTATCATAGTCTGACAAAGAACTAAAGCCAACCAATTTTAAATAATGAATCCAACTAAATTTCTTATTTCCAAATGAACAAGAAAAACCAAATTTGTGTAAAGCAAAAATAGGAATCAAATTCCAACTAAAAAACAGAATAATAAATGTTTCATCAAGATCCAAATAAATATAGTCTTTAATAATATTTAAAATTTTCAATTGCTTCAACTTCAACTGTTTTGCTATAGCCCATATAGATGTATATTTTAATATGACTTGGCCTTCTATAATTTAAGCAACATTGTATAGATACATTGATAGCAGTGGTTACACCAGAATTCATCCACTATATGTGTTTAGGTACTGAAGTTAAATTAACTTCAGAATAAACTAAATTTAGAAGCACACTTTTCTTGGTATGTCATGTGTGATAGTTAATGCAAATCTTCTTTTTATGCTCTTTATCTCCACATAAGAAACAACTAGTACCTTCCGAAACAGTCAGTTTCTTTTGCTGTTTCTTTCGAGGTGCATTATCTTTGGCTTCTTTATCCTTCTTTCTTTTATTTCTTTTGTTTTTGTTTGTAAAGGTCAAGCTAAGTGAGCACTTTCTACCTTTTTTTTTTCTTCAATATTTCCCCTTCTTGAACATAGTGTGATATGAGCTCATTCAAAGGCCAAGTCTCTTTATGACAGTTGTAGCTCACCTTAAACTGGTTAAACTGTGTTGGCAAGGATATTAAAATTAAATGCATTAGCAAGTCCTCAGAGAGTTCAAACTTAAGTGCTCTCAGCTTAGAAGTAAGACGAGACATCTTTATTATAAACTCTCTGATATTGCTTTTGTCTGTATGCCTTATTGAAATTAAATTTATTAAGAGTGTGCCTATTTTAGATTTTTCATTCTTGAAATATCTCTTTTGAATATCTATAAAGAACTCCATAGCCATAACTATCTTATTAGACTAAATACTTTTGGAATGGCCTTCTTCATTATCATCATACACATGCGATTTGATTTCTTCCACTTTCCAAATCCTTCTTGTCATCATAAGTACTTTTATCTATAAAAGGTGGGGAACAATCAACCTTTAAAGTAAGGTCGAGATCCAAGACTATAAAACTATTAAGAGGTTATCTTGCCATAACTTGAAGTTAGAGCCAATCAGCATAGAAATAGAATTTATGTTGACATTAATATTAGTAGGAGTTATAACTGAACAAGCTCATATAATTTACGAAATAAAAATAAATTTAAATAAAGATAAACCTTATCTCAAGATCTTTGGACAAAATATTAATTTGTAAGTAGTATCTTAGTGTAGTAATTAAATAGTGATAATAATAACATGTCAAAAAATACATTTTCATTTGGGCCAATTTATTGTTCACATGTAAAACCGAATACTCATCACGAATTTATTACCATAGGTGCACATGAAATTCATTTAAATATAGACATTCCTTTAGACCGATTGATGTTTATATAAATTACATACACACAACCATTTATATTCCAAAACAAATTAGTTTCCACAAGAGGGGTCACTTTGGTGACATATTTCTTAATATATATATATATATATATATATATATATATATATATATATTATTCGAATTTAAAAATAACACCAAAAATTATCTTTAAAAAAATTAGGTCAAAGTCAAAGTCAATGTCAATGGTTGATTAGTCAATGATCAACTATTGATCAGGTAAGGGCTGGATCGGGTTGGGCTGAGATCCTAAACCTACCCCTTTCTTAAAAACCCCGACTTTTTTTTTTTTTGGGCCTTAACCTAAGCGTGACTTGTTGGCCGTAGCCCATGGCCGAGCCTTGTCTTGCCGTAGACCACAATATAACAAGCTTTTTTCTTTTTTTCATCTTCTCAATTCAACGGCCATAGCCACCGCTATTCCTTAAGCTACCGCGGTCTGGTGGCTGTGATGTGTTTGCTGGTGCTGCCCCCAACAGCCAGAGTTTACACAAAATGAAGCTGTAGCACCAGCAGCTGCCTTTGCCACCAGCCCTAAAATAAAATTTGTTTAAATTCCCAATTTTTTTTTAAATTATGAATTTCATAATGTTTGAATTTTAATTCTAGAACATAAACACTAATTATTCTTAATGATTCAATATGAAGAGGCTCCAATACCATTTGTTAAAAAATAATCTTTAGTGCAAACTAACACCTAAATTCCAGGAATATTCGTGTTGTATTATCAAGAATCAATAATTAAATATGCGGAAGAATATCTGAATCAATAATGCTTAGTTATTCTCTAAAGCTGTGTTGTTTGTCTTCCAAATCAACACATTATCCTAGATAATTCTTTAAGCTTCTCTCCATTTTAAGCTTCTCTCCATACTCTCTTCGATGATGAGATATTAGAAAGGTATAGAATGTTATATGTGATCTGAGGACTATAACTACTTATACAGATAATTTTTTTTGTTCTCATTAGATACTTCTATTTTAGTCCATCATAAAAATAAAAATTACATTTAAGTCTCTACACATTAAAAGTCCATATACTATCAGATACATTAGAGCCAAAATTATCAAAAATCTTAACAAATCACTTTTATTTTGGCTTATGTGAAAGTTCACAACATATAATTATTCACATATAAGCCAAAGTGGATTAAAGATCTAATACAACATTCTATTTTTATTCTCATTTTTATTTTATAAAAATAAAAAAAAAAAACCTAAATGTACCATAAACCCACAAGAAACAATTAAAAGAATGGTTTCTTTTTATCATTCTCAAGCTTCCATTTTCGATTTCATAAAAATAAATTGGTGGGATCCCATCTTTGACATGAAAAAGGAGAAGAGTTATATATATATATATATAATCATTGCACTTGTGTACAATAAAAAAATATAATTAAATCTCCCTCATCTATCAATCCCATAAATTTTTACACTCTTTCAAAATGGTCATTCTAAAATATAGTCAAATCGAATTGACTAAAGCTAAACATATAGTTTTAATTTTTTTTTCAAAGCAAAAAGGACTATTCCATGGCAATTATTACATTTACTACCATTGTTTGTTAATTTTGGCAGAGATTTTTTATAAAGCCAAAAGTAAACTCCTTATACAGTAAAAGTAATAAATTAAAAAAGCAAGAAAGAAAGACTATTGTTGTTGTTTGTTTTGAGTTCTTTCCTTTCTTCTTTTTAAAGGAAAGGAGAACGGGGAAGTCCAAATATAATTTTTTAACCTCTTTTCTATCCCCAAGAATCGAACCCGGGCTTTCAAAGCTCTACAGCGAGCATGGTGACCAACCCGACTACACCTTTAGGGGCTGAGTTCTTTCCTTTTTGTTTTGGTTCTTTACAATTCTATTTACAATAATATTAGATATCCTAATATTTGAGTTCCAATATTATGTGTCACTTTTCTATTAGATGATAGATTTTATAACTTATAAAATTACTTTACTACTATCCAATGAATTAATGAATGCTATATCATTTGAGACTCAAATTAAACCTTAAATATTGGGATGCCTAGCATTGCTCTTTTGTTTAAGTTTCGCACAAGTTTAAACTTTACGGGATATAATTTTTGAGAAAGCGATATGAAGAGAGAGAAAAAGAAGAAAATAAAATTAAACACGAAAGTAAAAGAGAGAGAAAATAATTAATAATTGTTAATTAAATTTTCATTAGAAAGAAATTTATGTACAACATCAATTTGAGCTATTAAAATGAGGCTAGACTATGTTATTTAATGCAATATACAATAAACTCAAGGGTTATCACCCATGATAATTTAATTATTTCACACATTATAATTTTTTAATTTTAAGTGAAAACTCAAGAATTATTATGTATTATACATGAGATATATGACAAGACCCATTCAAATGAAGGTGATTTAATTGTTAAAAACTTGTGTTTAAAATTATGTAGGTATATTATTATTTTTTCACCTAATTTTTTTACACATCAAATAAGTGCTATGGTATGGTGAAAATTATATTTTACTACCAAAGGTTTACTCTATTAGCACTTTACCACCATTCCATTAACGCATTTAAACATTTACTGATGTCGTAAGGGTATTTAAAAAAAATTTCACGTTAAAGCCAAAAAGCGCCGATGAATTGTGAAAGAGATATTATCATTTGTCTATAAAAAATATTCTAACATATCAATTCAGTACTAAAGTTTCTTAAAAGCTATATTTTACTACCTAATGTTTAAGTTATTATCACTTTACCATAAAAACATTAACACAGTAAAAAATTTGTTGATATCATAAGGGTATTTAAGAAATTCACGTTAACGCCAAAATGTTAATACAATTGTTGAATGATGAAGTGTTAAATTTAGAGTATTTGGTTGTCATTGTAGTGTTTGTAATTACTTAAGGTTATTGGTGTTGAATGATATTATCAAAATTGAAGTATTTCACTTGTCTTCCTTGGAATTTGATATTTGAATGCACAACAACATATTTATATAATAACAAAGTAGTTTTTTTTTTTAATATAACGGCTATTTTTCTATGATAATTTTTCTATGATAATTTTTCTTTATAATTTTTTCCAAATGAAAAAAATGATATTTTACACTTCAAGTAAATTATTTAGTTATTTTTAACGTTTTGGTGGCAAAGTGATAACTATTTAAAAATTAAGTACTAAAATGTAGTTTTTAGGAAATCTTGGCATTGAATTAATAAGTCAGAAAACTTTTAGTGGACAAATGATAAATTTATTTTTTTGCAATTTTTTTCTTTTCAAAAGATAAAATTTTTTTTTTATGGTCCAATGGTAAAATCGAATTTTATCTCATATTCTGTTAATTATTAACTAATTTTTAACGCATGGTGGCAAAATACTAACAGCATAAATGTTTGATAATAAAATATAGTTTTTATTAAATTATAATACTGATTTGGTGTGTCAGAAAAACTAAGTAGAAAAATTATAATATCTCAATTATATATAACATATTAATACTTAGGGTTAACTCAAATTTTTTGAAAGATAAAAGAAAAATATTAAAATTATGTAAAACCAATTAATGCTTAGTTATCTTACTTTTGAAAAGGTAGCTAAAAGTCAAAAAGCAAAATCTTTTTAATTAAATCATTAGCTTCTACTTTGTTTTTATTGTTTTAGTTTTTATAATGAAAAATAGAGCTAATGCTATAATACATGCATTTATCTAACACATGAAACCAAAAAAAAAAAAAAGTGTGCCATTTTATGGCTGCTGGCAACCAGAAATTTGAAAAAAAAATTACTCACAGCAACCAAGAAGGAGCATGTTGCTCTAAGTTAGTATTAAACAAATATTGAATAATATAATAAGAAATATAATAAATAAAATAATAATTATTTTAATAATAAATTCCAAATAATAATAAAAATGACTTTAATGTTTAATACTCTAAGTATCAAGTTAATAATATATGTTTCATATTTTCATATTTATTGGTCCATAATTTGTATGTTTTTCAGGATTGTAAGTTAATAATCCTAATTTTTATGTTCATTGCCCCAAGTTTCAAGTTCCTTTAGTTTTAAATTTAATGGTCTCGATATAAAGTTAATGGTAGGTATTTTATGTTTATTTGTTCATTATTTAAATAATTTTCAGTATTGGAAGTTAATGATCCCAAGTTTCAAGTTCTTTAGGTTTCAAATTTAATTGTTCTAGTTTTAAGTTAATGACAGGTGTTTTATATTTATTGGTCTATTAATTAAATAATTTTCACGATTGCAAGTTAATAATCCCAAGTTTAATGTTCATTGGCCGAAGTTTCAAGTTCCTTTAGTGTTAACTTTATTAGTCATAGTATTAAGTTAATGGTAGATGTTTCATACTTATTGGTCCATTATTTGAATGACTTTCAACATTGCAAATTAATGATCCCAAGTTTCATGTTTATTGGCCAAAGTTTCAAGTTTTTTTTGTTTCAAATTTAATAGTTTAAGCATCAAGTTAATGGTAGGTATTTCATGTTTATTAATCCATTATTTGAATGATTTTCATGATTGCAAGTTCATAATCCCAAGTTTCATGTTCATTGGCCAAGGCTTCAAGTTCCTTTGATTTCAAGTTTTATGATTCTAATATCAAGTTAATGGTACATATTTCATATTTATGATTCTAATATCAAGTTAATGGTACATATTTCATATTTATTTGTCCATTATTTGAATAATTTTCAGGATTGCAAGTTAATGACCCAAGTTTCATGTTCATTGGCTAAAATTTCAAGTTCCTTTGGTTTCAAGTTTAATGGTCTCAATATCAAGTTAATGGTAGGTGTTTCATGTTTATTGGTACCTTATTTGAATGATTTTTAGGATTGCAAGTTAATGATCCCAAGTTTCATGTTCACAGGCCAAAGTTTCAAGTTCCTATTAATTTCAAGTTTAATAGTTATATTATCGAGTTAATGATTTCATATTTATTGGGCATTATTTGAATGATTTTCACGATTGCAAGTTAATGATTCCAAGTTTCATATTCACTGACCAAAGTTTCAAATTTATTTAATTTTAAGTTTAATGGTTTAGTATCGAGTTAATGGTAAGTGTTTTATGTTTATTAGGCTATTATTTTAATGATTTTTAGGATTGCAAGTTAATGATCAAAAGTTTCATGTTCATTGGCCAAAGCTTTAAGTTCCTTTGGTTTCAAGTTTAATGGTCTCAGAATCAAGTTAATGGTAGGTGTTTTATATTTATTAGTCCATTTTTTGAATGATTTTTTAGATTGTAAGTTAATAGTCCCTAGTGAAGGTCTTGTAGTGTCTGGATTGGTTGGAGGAGAGCTAGTAGATCAGACACGTTTGCCAAGCTTGAAGAAAGAAGCAACTTCATGTTCATTGGCATTTGTTTTATGTTCTTTTAGTTTCAAGTTTAATAATCCCAGTATCAAGTTAATGGTAGGTGTTTCATATTTATTGGTCAATAAATTGCTTGATGGAAGACGAAGAATAAACACTAAAGGTATCTTTGTTTGGAAAAAATGGATTGTCGTTTTTTATTTTGGTTTCTGTTTGATAACAATTAGCCTTTATTTTTAAGCAAAAGGTAGCTGTTATTGATGACATGCATTATAACCCCTGCAACTTACCTGTTCATTTCTTTTTATTCTCTATGTTTCCCGCCCTTTTTCTCCGAGACCATCCGTTCCCGCGTCGGTGGTGTCTGGGTCCCTCTGACAGCCGGGATAAGCGTGATATTCCCTGGGGATGTGCGACTGTCTGGTGGGTATAGTTCACATGGCCAGATTATAGTGTCGGGCTTGTGCGCAAGAAATGATGACACTGTGGGGGCATGTGCCAGTAGCGGCTAGCTATTTAATATTAAAAGGCTAGCTTTTTTATTTTTATCATGCCTTCTGTTAAAGAAAATGGCAAGCGTTTTCTTTAAGTTGCTTGCTATTTCATTTTTACATCCATTCTATTTTAACACAGCTACTAGCTATTTTATTGCTCACACTATAAGAGGCCATTAATTATGTTATCATTTTATGTTAACATTATATGATTCAAAAACACGAAAAACTTTATATATATATATATGAAAATAACAAGTGCTAATCAATTTACCTAAAATGTTATATATCTTTAATTTTAATCTCTAATTTATAATACTTGTTTTTTTATTAAAAATAATTGAATATATAAATATTCAGTTTTATGTTGTTAATTATTTAATAAATAATCATAATTATTTTAGTTATTATGAAATTTTACCTCAACAATGTATGCCTTCAATTTGATTATTAAAGCTTGAAAAAATGCCACACAATGAATTTTGGCTAGATTATGATAGAAATTAAGGATTTTCAAATTTGAGCAAAATTTGTGAAAGTGAACTGATTTAAGTGAGGATATAAGTGTGCTAAAAGGGCAAGGCTATATCTTCTTCCTATATTAGAATTACTCTTCATAATTGTTATGCTTGTATGTATAAAATGAACAATCTAAAGCATTTTGACAATTTAGTAAATTTTCAAATGAAGCTAAAACTACTTACAAAATATTTGCCATTATCAAAGCTCATCTAATATAAATGTGTAAAGCAAGGCTAGCATCAACACTATTAATATAGGCTTTTCGCGCTAAACTTGTAACACCCAAAATTCACCCATGAAAACACAAGAAAAAATTGAAAATATAGCTCACATCATCATGCTTATCACTATACATTAAAAAAATAACCAACATAACGAATAACCCTTGAAAAACCATCTTTAAGTATAAAATGAACTAGAATAAATTATTGGTCAATAACCATAATATATTTGTAAATACAACAACCTCAGCAGCTAGATCAAAAATCCGAAAACCGAATTAGCTAAATCATACAAATCAACACATGTAAACGATATAAATCTCTAGAATGAAGCCAAAAACATAAAATTTGGATTATAATACCAATTTTTTATTTTACAAGCTTATGCTAATGCCTAGCCAGTTCTCTGAACCTGCGAGGATACAAGGTTTCCTTCTTAAGCTGTTTAACCAAAACTAAAATGCAAGATCACATTTGCTCTGGACACCGAATCTAACAAATCAATATTAGAAGCATCTATAAGTTTGGCTTGAAGCTAGCAATTGTATGAAAGTAGGTTTTTTTCTTCACTTGTAGCATTTTTGCCATGCAAAGGAACAGAAGACCAAAGTGATAATCATATATTAACAACTAAACAAGAATAGAACAAGTTATAATCATATATTAAGAATAAATGAATCCTTCTTTCATGAATAACATTTCTGCATAAAAATGCAAGTTGATCACTGACTAAATTAAAGCCAAATATATACCTGCATTAAATACTTCCCAGTGAATTGGACTGATATAATATAACACCAACAAACTTGTTTTTCGATTAGCATATAACTAACAATGTACTAACCTTTTATAAGAGAGATATTTCTCAACTATTGGTAGTTGATCAGTATCATATGCAATCCGTTTTTTGCTGGGTGAAATTGCATCCAGGGCTCCTTTCACATCTGGTCATTGAAGAATTTTAAATATGTATGTATAACTTATTCATATACTCAATCATCCATACAAGTCTAATATAATTTAAACTGTCCTTGAAGCAAAATAGCCAGTTCACCATTATAGCCCTTCAATACCCAATAGGCACGGCCATCTTCTTCATGAATATTAACTCAAACATTAACAAAGCAATTATACAACTATATTTTTTTTTTAATTCACATGGAAGGCATTTTATTTTTCTTCATATTACATCTACGAAACTAAAATTCTATCATTAGTTGCCAATGTTTGAAATAAATTTAAGAACATTTTATTCATATTCTAAACTACAAAAATGCAATGAACAATTATGATAACTTAATCATGCCTTTGCATCAATTAAATATTTTCTTCTACAACAATTTTTTTTTAGTATCAATATTCAAGACTAGCAGTGCATTCAATTTCACCTAAACGAATTATGTATAAATGCTAATGATATATATAAAACTTGGGGTTATCAAAAACTTTGAGACAGATTTTGAGAACTTTCAGCATCCACTACAAGAAAAAGCATCTACTATGAAAGGCAAAAATTGTAATAGTAAGGGGTGGATGACAGTTGTTCATACTGTCATTATAGCCAACATTAAGAATTGATAAAGAACAATGCCGATCATAGCCTCTTATAGATATAACCAGTCAAAAAATCATCATAACGTTATTTAGAGGGTAAATAATAATTTTGAATTTGGCTCCTCTTTTTTGAATTTCGTGCGCTATTTTTTGAATTTTTGGTGGGAAATCTTAAATTTGATACAAAAATGAAAAATATAATTAATTGATTTTTTTGTTTAATTCAAAAATTAAAATTAAAATTAATGAAACTATTTGGTTTGTACTATGAAATTTTAATAAAAATGCTACAATTGATTTGAAATTAATATTTCATAATTTAGCTAATTAATTGATATATTAAAATTAATATTGCAATTAAAAATTCACTTACAAAGAAAACGAAATAAATAACATTGACTAATTGTTGATAATTGTCCACAAACATAATTTATCCAAATACAAGTGAAAATTCCAGTAAAATGTACAAGATTAATGAACCATGATCAGTTCATTTCTAACAACATAATGAAGCCAACAACACAATTCATTTCTAGCAACACAAAGAAAGCCAACAACATAGTTCATTTCCAGCAACATAAGAGGAAGCCAACAACACTGATCGGACTAAAAAAATCCATTCTAGCAGTTTTAGTGAAGCATACAACAAATACCAATCTAAGAAGAACCTAAATGTGCAAAGTTGCATCAATATCCAGGACTTGCTTTTACATCAAAGTAAAAAAAGAATCCCACCATCTTCATCATATTCCTACATAGCAAGTGTAACAAGCTAGGTAACTGCACAAGTACAATATAACTTCATCAAATTCAAAGTCTGTGACAATTCATATAGATTAGAATATTAGGCAATAAAGTAATAGGTAGCAACGTTTGTATTCAATGAACAAAATTTGGTAAATTAATTTGTTTAATCAATGAACTCACAATAACAACATAATAGGTAAGGCTTACCTCACATAATAGTAAGTACTCCAGAAACATGGCTTGCCCACTCAATACGGACTTCATCTAATTCAATATTAGAATATGTTGTCTTTCAATTGAACTGTTTCTGAAAGCTTAAAATTATGTAGTGAAACTTTGACACATGACCTTTTATTTTTTTTATAAATTAAATTATGAACAAGGAACTTACATTGTTCATTAGTAAAGAGAAGTCATTAATAAAGTCTTTCATGAATCTTTTGACATAAAATCAATAAACGACTAAACTTACTAGTTGTTATAGGACCTATTGACAATTAACAATTGCACAGTTCATTATAATAACAAATTAACCATGCTAATATATAATTATAGTTGATGTAATAGGTTATTCCTTTATAGAACTAGCCATCTTATTATAATTTCATTTCTCCTTACCCTCTTGTGCTATTAAAGATGGTCAATGGGCCAAGTTAGCATGTGTCATGGCACGAGCAAGCACGTGGGCTGAGCTGGGCTTATAGTTTTGGGCACGTTGACTTTAAAAGTATGATATGATTAGAGATGGGTTAAAGTACGACAAGTGAAAAAGCACGTAATAAGCATGTTTTATTAGTGGGCTAGCATGCGGTCCGTAACTATCAATAGTATGTAGATCAAAATATATTTGTGAAATTTTTTAAATAAAAAAATAAACATAAAATGTTATAATTATACAAATAACTTAAATTTTAAATTTTTATTATATTTCATTAGCTTGGATTTTTATAAATTAATTCAGTCTTAGTTTCAAAAAAAATTCTAATTATTTTATATTTATAATTTATTAAATGAATAAATGATTTCATGATTTTAATAAATAAAATTATAAATATCATGATTTTATAAGTTTTTTCAAGCACGCTTTAAAAAAAAGGTGGTGGGTATTTTTAGGCACAGCCTAAGCACGACATGTATGGGCTTGGGCCTTGGGTCTTGCCGAGGCCATGCTGTGCCATCCCAGGGCCCTTATGGGCTTTATTTTGACAGTGTGATGGCCCGTTACCCATCCTTATATGCTATTAACATTGACATGGATCTGTATAACAAAATAAATTGCAAAAAAGTATACATAAACTCCGTAAAAGTAATTTTATATTGACAATGGTAATCAAAGAAAACGAACATATACTTTAATGAACTCTTTTAAATCATCTTTAGGATCTCCCCCATAAGAACGGAGATAATAAACTTCCTTTTTCAACACATCAAAGATGACCAACACCTAATGGTAGTTATAACAATAGAAAGAATATTAAGGCAGTAATTTCAGTAAATTAAGGCAAGAAAGGAAATTAATGAGTCGAAAAATATTAAAGGACCATACTAGGGATTATATGGCATAAAGACGAATTGTTCCTTCTTTGCTTTATTTAATCGATTACAAACTCCATGTGCCCTAAGGTTAAAGGATGCAGCAGGATTATGCTATTTGCCTAGTGATAAGTGCATATTTTATGTATATTTTACTATTAATTTCTCCATCTTTTTCTTGCTTTTAGTTTTAAATATTCTAATTATTTTAGTAAATTATATTTTATTATGTTAATTTTTATTTTAGGTATACTGGGATTAAAGAGAAATTAAATCAAAATATTCAAGAAGAAATCTGCTCAGAATAATTAGAAGGGGAAAGAGATAAAGAAATTTAATTGAAACAAAGTAAGGAAGATTTGATTTAATTAATTATCATGCATGTAGAGCTTGGTATAAAGACTATATTATGATTAATTAAGGAAGCAAAAATTTTGGGATGGCATTAAATTGAAAATTGCACATGCATGGCATTATATATTATGGAAAGTAAATTGGGAAAAAAAGAAATGGCCAAATTTAATTAAGCATGCATAATTGGATGTGCATGGCAATTAATGTTCACGTGCATGGTCTTAAATTGGAAGCAAGTTAATTGCTTTTCCAATCCTTTAAGGATTTAGCTAGAGATGGCAAAATATGGATTTGTATCCAGATATTTCCCATCCGGATCCGCATCCGGATCCGGAAAAATATACGTAGATCTGGATGCGGGTAATATCCGCACAGATTGCGGGCAGATATCCCGGATATTCGGATCCGTAAATATTAAATTTTAATAATTTAGAATATAATTTAAAATTTTAAAATTTTATATAATGATATCAAATAAAATACAATCATAAATTTATAATTAACAATTTAACATGAAGAACATACAATAACATCATAAATTCACAATTTAAAATATCACAACATAAATTAAACATAAAAGTAACATAAATTCAACAATTTATCTAATAATACCAAATAAAATCTAATCATAAATTCATAACCCAATAATTAACAATTCAACATGAATAACATACAATAACATCTTACATCATAATCCATAATTAAAGATACCACAACATAAATTAAACATAAAAAATAATATAAATTCACAATTTACCTAATAATATCAAATAAAATCTAATTATAAATTTATAATTCAATAATTAATAATTCAACAATTGATAATTCAACATGCATAACATACAATAATACCATAAATTCACACTTTTAGAATTTTTAGCTTATATATATTTTATATTGAAATTTAATTAAATTAAAAATGCGGATTCGGATATCCGCATTTCCGGATGCAAATGCATCCGGATCTGGATCCGCACGGATCCTAAGAATTAGGATCTGGATCCGCAATTTTTAAGCTGTAGATCCGGATTTTTCCAGATGCGAATCTTTCAGATCTTTGCGGATTCGGGTAAGATCCGAATTTTCATGCCATCCCTAGATTTAGCCATGGACACTATAAAAAGGCCAATCTTTGGCTTTTGATGAGGACAATAGCACAAGTAGCCAAGAGCAAGAAACAACACATCCTAGATAGCCACAAGAAAAATAAATCGAGAGAAAAAAAAAAGAGAAGCCAGAAGAAATTTAGCATTCAGCCGCTTTGATTAATCTTCATGACTGGTTTTATCAACTCTTTTATTTTCAATTCAATTATGTTAGGCTAGATTTTTTATTTGGTTGAGGATGAATTCAAAACCTTAGACATGATATGCAATTAATATTTAATTTCTTTCATTTAATTTATTTAATTGAGATTGCTTATGCTCTTTTATAATTAATGTCTATGATTTTATTCTTGACCTATTAGAGTGGCCAATTAGATATGACTGGAATAAATTCTATTGCTAGATTAAAATACTTGATCCATAATTGTCTCGATATTTTAATCATTAGTAGCAGATTGGAATAGTGATTTCAATTAGAGAATATAACTTGGGTTAAATAATCTAAGTTTTTGTGTTTATTGCCTAGATCAACTTAATATCTTTCTCTACTTAATGCTTTCATTATCTTAAATTTAAAGAGCTTGTTTTGCCTAACGACACATTAAAGAAATATGGGGATTAACAAAGCTTATTGTTATCTACAGTTAATATTTTCAATGGAAATTTATGATAGAATTGATATATATTTTGTGCATGTTTGATGGTGGCGAATGATCCTTTAATCAAAGTTTTCATTATTAATATTTCTTTTTCATTTAATCAGAATTTCTATTAAATTATTATTTTCATTGTCTTAGGTTCTTTATTTTGTGTCATATAATTAAAAATTCATAAAACAACCCTTTATTTAGAGTTGGTATTTTCTTTAGTTGGGTTAATTTATCTTCTTCTTATTATTGTTATTATTATTTTAAATCTTTATTTTAGAATTGATAATAAACAAAACTAGCGTAGTCTTCGTGGGATCGATCCTTACTTGCTCTATACTAGTTATTTATATTAGTAGTAAGGTTTTAAATTTGGTATATCCTAACGACACTACCAAACTTTTGGCGCTATTACTAGCGACTAGCGTCTAGCTCGTTTGTTATCACTTTGTTTTATTTACTATTTTTACTTTTCTTCTTTATTTTTTATTTTTACTTTATTTTATTTTAATTAATTTAATTTTTATTTTGTGTTTAGAATTTCATGAGTATAGAGGACATTCGACTAAAACTTGAACAACTTAGAGCAAAGTCATTACATTTACAACTCAATTTCGCCATCACTATTGCACTTCCAAAGACAGAGCCAAGTAGGCAGAACCTGAAACAACAGCTCAGAACAATAATTGAACACTTAAAGTGTTGGTGGCTCCTAACTTGGATCAACAACCGCTATGCATTCAAAATCCAAATCCTTAGGTAAACTTCAAACTCAAATCTAGGATGATTTATCTTCTACTAACTTTTCATGGTCATGTAGAAGAGGATTCTAATAAGTAACTGGAGGAGTTCCATGTAGTATGCTCTATAATGAAACCGACCGAAGTCTCTGAAGAACAAGTTAAGCTAATAGCCTTTCCATTCTCTTTTGTAGATTTAACTAAAGTATGAATTTACTATCTTTCCTTCAGTACTGTCACCACATGGAATGAAATACATCAACTATTTTTGGAGAAACACTTCCCAGCATCAAAAGATAGTAGAATCCAAAAAAAAATTTGGGGAATTTAGCAATGTAATGGATAGTCACTCTTCAATTATTGGGAACGATTCAAAAAGCTATGTGCTAGTTGCCTCTAGTATCAAATAAGTGATCAGTTGCTTATTAAATATTTTTATGAAGGGTTTAATGCCTATGGAAAAGAGTATGATTGATGTTGCTAGTAGAGGAGCACTCGTGGATAAGACACCAGAAGTAGGTCGGAATCTCATTGTTAATATGGCTGCTAATTCCCAATAGTTTAATACTTGAAACGATCCATTGCTGCTACCTAAGTGAGTCAATAAGATAAGTACTTCTTCCCTAGAACAAGAAGTTTTAAATCTTACTTCTTTGGTGCAATAATTGGTCTGGCAATAGTGATACCATGTGGCATATGTTTTATGGTTTGGCATGTGTTGACATGTACTTCACTTTTGACGATGTTCGCATGGACAAGCCAACATAATTGGTATTTTCATAGGCCAACTAAGATAGAGGTATGATCCCTACTCTAATTTTTACAATGAAGGGTGGACGGATCATCATAATCTTAAGTATGGAAACCAACAACAAGGCATTTATAACATATGGCACTATCTCGAACACATGGCTACCCCCAACAGCGAGTGCAACAGCTTTACCAATTTAGGGCACTTCTACCTCCTCTGAATCAAGGTACGTGTTTAGAAGAACTTGTAAAAACTCTTGCTACTAGCTCTATGTAGTTCTAGCAGACTACTCAAACATAACTCCAGCACTTGGAGAATCCTTAGGAGAATATTAGTGCTATGTCTCTGAGAAGTTGAAAGTAATTAGAACCATCATTATATAAGCCATTAAGGGTATCCACAACATCATTGCACCCTGTGACTAGTCCCTCTTCTGAGTCTTATTTAACAAAGGAAGATGATTCCCATTCTGTACTACTAGTCGACCTATTTGGCCAGGTAAGTACCCCTTCACCTCTAGTTAAAACCTTTACCAATCTGCCACCATTTCCTAGTAGGTTTAAATAATCCAAAAAAGAGGTAGAAGAAAAAGAGATCATTGAAACCTTCTGTAAAGTAGAGGTAAATATTCCTCTACTTAATGCTATTAAATAGATGCCGCGATGTGTAAAATTTAAAAGAATTATATATTAATAAACGAAAGCTAAGCGGTAATGAAAAGGTGAGTGTAAAAAAGAATGTTTATATTATACTTCAAAGAAAACTTTTTCCTAAATGCAAGGATCTAGGTACTTTTCCTATCCCATGCACTATTAGAAATACTAGGTTTGAAAGATGCATGTTAGATTTAGGGGTGTCTATTAATGTTGTGCCATATTCAATTTATAATTCTTTAAATCTAGGTTTATTAGAAGAAGCTGGTATAATTATTTAATTAGCTGATTGATCTAATGGTTACCTAAAAGGGGTTGCGAAAAATGTTCTTGTGCAAGTCAATGAATTGGGTTTCCCAACCGGTTTCTATATCCTTGAAATAGAGGATGAGTCATCACCTAATCCTACACCTATTTTACTGGGATGACCATTTCTTAAGATGACCCGAACCCAGATTAATGTTCACGATGAGACCCTCACAATGGAATTCGATGGTGAAGTGATCCACTTAAATATCTTTGACGCAATGTGATACCCCCGGTGATTTACATTCCATTTTTGCCATAGATAATATTAAGACTTTGGTACAAAAATACTTTGAACTATCCGGTAACGATAGTTTCAAAGTTACCATAAGCAAAAAGTTTAGAAAGAAAAATTCTAAGGAATAGGTAAGTTTGATGGAGTTGAATGACGAAGTAGAGGAGGCTGTGCAATCTTAGATGGGACAACTCTATTACGCACCAGCAAGTATAATGTTTCTTACCTTGAATTACCTTTATCAAACAAGAAACTTTTATCTTCTGTTATGCAGGCACCTACCTTAGAACTTAAACCGCTCCTAGAGCACCTACAATACATTTATTTGCATGAGAATGAAACACTTCATGTCATCATTGCTAAAACTCTTACTCCAGTACAACAAGAAAAATTAATTAGGGTGCTTCGAGATTATGGGAGGGCAATTAGCTGAACCATTACTGACATCAAGGGTATTAGTCATTCCATAGATATTGATGGAAGTCGTTAGATAGAAGATATTGAAGCTTCTTGATGTAGGGATTATTTATCTTATTTTTGATAGTTAAAAGGTAAGTCCCGTGCAGGTAGTTCATAAAAGGCCAGGCATCACTGTGGTTAAGAATGAAGAAAAAAGACTTGTCTCGATTAGAGTTCGAACTAAGTAGAGGGTTTGCATTGACTACTGTAAACTAAATGCGATCATTTGCAAAGATCAGTTTCCTTTGCCATTCATTGATCAAATGCTTGAAAGATTAAGTGGTCACTCTTATTACTATTTTCTTAGTGGTTACTCAGGTTATAATTAGATCATTATTGCTCTAGAAGACCAAAATAAAATAACCTTTACTTTCCCCTTTGGTACATTTACTTACCGGCACATGCCATTTGGCCTCTGTAATGCTCTTGCCACATTCCAATGGTGTATGATAAGTATCTTTTCTGATTACGTGGAGAAAATCATTGAGCTATTCATAGATGATTTTATGGTTTATGGTAATTCTTTTTATCAATGTCTAGATAACTTTATTCTTGGGCTTAAATGATGCATTGACCTTGTGCTTAATTGGGAAAAATGTAATTTTATGGTTAATCAATGTATTGTATTGGGAAATGTTATTCTAAAAAGGGGATTGAAGTTGTCAAATCTAAGATC
This sequence comes from Murraya koenigii, assembly GCA_025617385.1. NCBI lineage: Eukaryota > Viridiplantae > Streptophyta > Magnoliopsida > Sapindales > Rutaceae > Murraya > Murraya koenigii. Next base: position 13,143,918 of record CM046817.1, on the reverse strand, counting down.
GATCTTATTCGCTCCGTACTACCTCCCAATACTGTGAGGGAGGTTCGTTCTTTTCATGGTCATGTAGGTTTATATCATAGGTTTATCAAGGATTTCTCCTAGAAAACATTACCTCTTTGCAATTTGCTTTAGAAGGATATGCTTTTTGACTTCAATGAAAAGTGCTAGACTGCTTTTGAAAAGTTGAAAGAGGTTTTAACATCAGTTCCTGTGATTTAACCATTGAGCTAGGATCTACCATTTGAGATCATGTGCGATGCCATTAACTATGCTATGGGAACTGTGTTGGGCAAGCATGTGGACAAGCTTCCTCACATCATTTACTATTTCCCGTATGCTGAATGATGCACAACTTAACCTCTCCACTATCGAGAAAGAGTTTTTAGGGGTTATCTTTACATTGGAGAAATTTCGTTCTTATTTAATTAAATCTAAGATAATTATTTACTCTGACCATGCAGCTCTTAGATACTTACTCATTAAAAAGGATTACTGGCTGCGCCTTATTTGATGGATACTGTTGAGTCCTTGAGAGTGTATATTTATAAAAGGATAAAATCATCATTTTACACCCCAAAGTCTCACTAACATCTCTACCTTTATGTATTTCAAGTCCCTTGATATATAATTGTCTATGTTTGTGTGTATTTTTAATACTTTATGTATTTTAGAGGTATTTTAACCATTTCTCAATAAACAAGAAGTTGAACAGCAAAACGGACAACATTTTTGAACTCATAATAGCTAAAAATCTTAGGAAAGACATAAAAGGTAAAATCGTAATTTTAAGAATTAGTGGGCCTCGCTGACGTGGCGTTGACTGCTGACGTGGCATTGATTGCTAACATGTTGTTGACCAATGATGTGGCAAAAGTCTATTGGACTGAAAAATGAGCTTACAATATATGCAATGCACTGGATCATATCTGTTGACTTTTACATTGACCAATGACATGGCAGAATATTAGTGGACCTAAAATCACGCGTACTGAACATGCATATACACGGAATGACAGCCCTAGTGATGTGTTCCAACTAATCAGAAAGTGCCACGTGGCGCAATCCTGGGAGTCCGAATTATTTTCATCTGATGGCCATAATTTACTTGTTGTATCTATAAATAGGGGGCTCCCCCCCAATTTGACACCCTTGTATTTTCTACCTATTTTAATAAAATTTCCATTTTACCCCTAGTTATAAAGTGAGTAGCTAATTTATTTTCAAGCTTGGGTTAAAGGTAAAGCCTCAACATAATTTATAAGCTTAATTTGGTAAGTTTATTTTTACTTTCTTTAATTTATTTAAATTGTTTTGACTTATCGTAGACAGATAGTAATAATCTTGTCTAGATATTGCACTGGTATACCGGCTCCCTAGTGCAAGATTATTACTATTTGGCACGGTGAGCGCTTTACACTATATTTATTAGGGAAAAAACTCCCTCTAATTTATGTGGTAGGTCTTGACTCATTGTTGACATAAAATTCATCTAGGTTAATTAGTGAATAGTCTTGCCACCTTATCGACAGTTACACTATTATTACCTGGCACAACGTGTTCTTGATACCACATTTAACATAAGATTATTCTTCCTGGCACAATGAGCGCTAGAGTTAGGTTTATGACGAGTGGAAATACCCCCTTATAAATAAATTAGACCTAAAAAAGGAATATTAAGCCTATGGTAAAATGTTGAGTGTGAATCCTATGACCCAAGCACGTTATTACATTGATCAAGTCCCAATTAATTCTCACCATTTTAATTTCAATTTTAGGATAGAATAAATTAGGAAATTTCACAAAAAGCATAAATAATAAAGAATAACAATAATTCTACATAATTAAAATCTACCTCCTCGTGGGATCGACACTTGTCACCATTAATCTATACTTTAAAAGATTTGTGCGCTTTTGAGTTCAATAAAATTTGCACAACAAGTTTTTGGCACCGTTGCCGGGGAGATAGGTCATTTCAATTTGTTGAATTAATTTTCTTGTATAAATACCTTTTTGTATTTTTATTTTCTTTTAATTTTTTTTTGTTATGGCTAGTTTAACCCCCTATAAGTTATCTTAATTATAGTTGATTTATTTTAAGTTAATTTATTTTCTTTTAATTTTTGTAATTTAATTTTCATTTACATTGATCTTGTTAATCTATATGGCTGGTTTAACCACCTAGTAATTTATTTTAATTTCAGTTTATTTCAATTTTAGTTAAGTTATTTTATTTCACTTTTTTTTTCTTATTACACATTCATAGCACTTGAGTGTGTTTTCATAACAAAGTTGTAACAAGCATGATAAGGTTAGTACCATAATTTCTCTTCTCTTTATTTTCAATTTTGCTTTTGTACCTGTTCTTTGCATGCATGGTCAAAGGTCACTATGACATAATTTAGAACCCATAAACCTCGAGCTTGAGAAAGCATGTCGCACATGTAAACAAATTGCATCACAATTGGAAATTGTGGATAAAATTGAAATGGATTTACAACAACAACCACAAGCACCACAGGAGAGGCCATCTAAGGACTACTTTAGTCCCTTAGCTAATTTGAGTATATCATGCATAAGATACCCAAATGTAGCTGCTAGGAGTTTTGAGCTAAAACCTAGTGTGCTAAATGGTCAAATTGTCTCCCATCATTCCATGGCCTAGAAAATGAAGATCCATACAATCATTTGAATGATTTTCATGCTGTTTGTCAAACTTTTAAATATGAGAATTTTTTAGATGATGATGTTAAGCTTAGGTTGTTTCCATTTTCTTTAAAAGATAAAGTTCGTTCTTGGTTCAATACATTTCCTGCTAATAGTATTACATCATGGGAACAAATGGTTACTAAATTTTTAAATAAATACTTCCCAGTACATAAAACTAATATTATTTGCAGGGAAATCTTAGAGTTTATCTAAAAAGAAGACGAGCAATTTTTTGAAGCATGGGAGCGATTCAATGGGCTACTCTTGAAGTGTCTACATCATGGGTACGAGAAATGGCATCAATTCCAATACTTTTTGGAGGGACTATTGCCACATGTGCAGGAATGGCTAATGGCGACAAGTGGAGGAGAGTTGATGTCGAAAAGTGGATTAGAGATTTGGGATTTCTTTCAGCGACAAGCAAATAATTCCCAACAGCGAAGCCAATCATTCAGAAACGTGAGAAAAATCAAAAAAGTGAATGAAATTCATGTTGGTGAGTCAAGATCAGAAATCAAGAAAGTTAAAGAAATAGTTGAAGGTCTTTCTCGCCAAATAGCATCTTTGACAGCTGCCTATAATCAACAGAGCCATATGCCTATAATCAATTTGATCATGACTCATATCCAGATCAAGCCAATGCAATTGGTGTGATGGGAAAGCAGCCAAACTACAATCCTTGCTCAAATACTTATAATCCTAGGTGGAGAGACCATCCTAAATTTTCATGGTCTCAAGGATTCCAATAGAATATAGCAGCAGCTCCAGCTCTATCAATGTAACCAGTTCCTCAGGCTCCTCAAGTCTCTCAACAATCATTCAGACCATACAATCAGAACCAGAAGTACTCGCAACCCAAACCATGGGAGGAAGCATTCCAAAATTTTAAAATTGGACTCACTCCTCAATAGATCAACAAAATCACACCATTGATGATCTGCGGAATGAGATGAGAGCAGGCTTCAATTCACAAGCCCAGTCGATTTCAAACTTAGAAAGGATGGTAGGTCAGCTAGCTTCTTCAGTTCAAAACTTAACAATGACCATTGAGAAAGGTAAGTTCCCAAGTCAGCCAGTGCCTAATCCTAAAGGAGTACATGAAGTAAGTACCAGTTCACCCCATCATCATGAAGAGGTCAAAGCTATCATGACCTTATGAAAAGGTAAAAAAGTCAACAATAAAGTGAAGATGCCAGAAACAACTCAAGTTGTACCTTTAGACTCTGAGGATTCATCATCAAAGGAGAAAAAAGAAAGCAGCTCATGAGAATATGTCCCCAAAGCTCCATTCCCTCAGAGGTTAGCTAAATCAAAAAAGGAAAATACCACAGGTAAGTGTTAACATTCCCTTGCTTGATGCTATAAAGCAAGTGCCCTCTTATGCTAAGTTTCTTAAAGACCTCAGCACTAAAAAAAGAAGCATTCATGTTCAAAAGAAGGCATTTTTAATTGAAAACATTAGTTCTATACTCTAACAAAAAATTCTTCTAAAATTTAAAGACCAGGATCTCCTACTATCTCATGTAGTATTGGGAACCACACATTTGAGAATGCTTTGTTAGATTTAGGAGCTAGCGTAAATCTTTTGCCGTACTCAATATTTATAAAACTCGGATTGGAAGAATTACACCCAACTCCAGTTGTGTTACAACTTGCAGATCGATCTATGAAAATATCTCGTAGTATTATGGAGGACGTACTTATCCAGGTAGATAAATTTTATTTTCCTGCTGATTTCATTGTGATTGACACTCAACTAGTGCAAGATTTAAAGAAGCATATCCCTATTATCTTAGGAAGACCTTTCTTGGCAACTGCTGATGCTCACATTCAATACAGGACCGGAAATATGAAGTTGTCCTTTGGCAATATGACTATGGAGCTTAATATCTTTAACATTGCCAAACAACCTCATCATGGGAATGATGAAATTGTTGATATGAATTTTCTTGAAGAATTAGTTGATCATAATCTTTCTTCTAACCTTAGTGATGACCCTTTACAAGAATGGTTAACTCACTTTGGTATAGTTTTTGACCAGATTAATGCCTCACTCGATTCATCACCATTCATGGATACTAATAACTAGAAGTTAAAAGAAGAGCAACTGGCACCATTTGGGGAAAATCTCATCCTATCAGAATCATTAACAAAACTCGAGCTTAAACAGTCACCCAACACTTTGGAGTATACATCCGTGGGAGAAGAAAAAACATTGAAAAAAATCACCTCATCATTCCTTAACAATAAAAAACTAAATGAAAGTATCATTTACCCCTGCCATAGTTTAAAAAGGAGGTTTCAACTGGCAGAATTTGAGGATATTTGCAGCGATGAAAATACTAAAATTACAAAAAGAGAATGAAAGTCTTTCATGACAAGCATATCATGAGAAAATCTTTTACACCTGGTCAGAAAGTGTTTTCTTTCCATTGTGTGTTTTTATTTTGTTTGTTTTCATGTGTTACTTGATTTCGCAAGCTTTATTTTATTTAAGTGTATTTTAATTTGTTACCCCGGTTAAGTGGCGAATAAGGTACTCCATGATAATCAAAGTCGATTACTTCAGTTTCTCATAATAACTGATATTCTAAGGAAACGAAATGGATAAAAACATAATTTTAGCATAGCTTCTCAAACGATTTCCTTCACTTCCTCAGAATGCTCTCCTTACAATCTATAAAGCACAGTCCGAACGCATGCGATTACTTATGAGAAATAATATCCCTTCTGACATCCGATGGTTAATTGAAGCTAAAGCACGATTGGCAGGTGAGTTACCACCAAATTTATTGCATATATGTCTGGTTGTGGTAAAGGAAACTACTTAAGAAAACGAAGAGCTCGACGGCTTCCAGTTACTTGTCATAAGTATGCCAAAATGGAATGCAATAAAAAGAAGTGTGCTTTAGGAATGATGTCTGATAATAGGGAAGACAATAGTCAATTCATTAGGGATGGATTGAATAAAGAGTCATTAGATAATATCCTTTTGTCTCTTGAAACGCATCCTAGTGGATACGTACAGAGAGCAATTCTCCAATTATGACCATTATTCCAGAACGAACATGCAAGATATTGTCTCAAGAATCTGACTATAAACGACCCTATTTGCCAGTTTATAAGAAATTAGATGGGAAGCCTTTCCTCGACCAATAGAAGGAGTTCAAGTCGTTTCTAGACGTAAAATTAAAGGAAGATGTGAGCCACAATCACAACTACCAGTACATATCCTTTTTATTTACTGTTCTTTTATCATTTGCATTATTGTGTTATCTTTTCCTATTGTTCACTTTTTGCTTTTGACTTTAAAGCCACGAACTTTACGCATCATTTGAAAAATGCACCACTTCCTTTATAGTTGTGTAGCATTATGGTTGTTACCAAGATCTTTAAATATGAGCTTATTTTATTAAACATTCACAATTTGTTTTTCTTATAATTGTCTCAATGCAGCACCTTTAAGTAGACAGTTTTAGAATATTTGTGTGGTTTTTGAGTTTCACTATGGAAAGTATAAAGAGTTTGTTGAGGCAGTCATAGATCTTGGTCGAGTCCTAGTAAAGATAAAAATACACTTAGTATATAGAGGAGGTGATCGAGGGTTATCAAAGCTTATTGCAGAAGCTGCCTATAATAGAAGAAGCCAGGTGCTAGGCATCATTCCGAAAGCCTTAAAACCTCTTGTAAGCATGCCCGGCCCAATAATTGGAGAGGATTTAGTTGTCTCCACCATGCAAGAAAGACTATCTGAAATGCTATAACATGCTGAAGCTTTCATTTTCTTGCCAGGAGATCTTACAACTTTAGAGGTATTATTTACATTTGCATCTTGGGCCAATCTGAACATTCATAAAAAACTCATCGGTATGCTAAATGTTAATAACTTTTTTGATAGCTTACTTGCATTTCTTAACCATACAATAAAAAATCATTTCATTCCGTTCACAATAAAAAAACTTTTTATTTGTGCCTCTACTGCTAATGAGTTACTTGATCTTTTACAAGCATATAGACCAGAGCCAAATCCTAGGACTTCTTCATTAGATTGGTCGACTGATGATGGTAGCAGCAGCAGTAAGAAGCATAAATTAGATTTAAATCTCCATCTATAAATGTTTTCTTTCATTTTGTGTTGCAGCACTCAGGTGATCTCTTCTAAACCTTACTTCTTTCCTTTAAAACATTGAAGACAATGTTTCATTCTGGTTGGGGGGAGGGAATAGTTGATGGTTGTGGAATGTCTTAATCTTAGAGAAGTTTTTACTAATTTTTGTTTTAGGAACTAACTTTGGCTTAATTTTTGAGTCAAAGATGGCTGAATATGGAGTGTAGTGATTCTAGAAACGCATCTTCTTAGTCTTGGAGTAGTATAATAATAATAATAATAATAATAATAATAATAATAATAGTAATAAAGGTATTTTATGTGATCTTTTGACATTGGATGACATGATGACTTTCAAATTCTTGTATTTGTGTTATCTTTGACTTTGAGTTATGTTACATCATATTTGCTACTCTACATGCTGATTTTGGTGACAAATGTGAATTGAACGAGCTAACGAGTAAAATTGGTTAAGTTACTTGAAGGAATGCACATTTCCTAATAAATTCCAAGTGAGTTTTTGAGGCTATCATTTTTCTTAGAGATTAACCCTTTTTGCCTATTTTTTATACAATTTACTATACAAGATCTCTATATTTTCCTTTGAGTCAAACATAAAAAAAATAAAAATTGTGTTGCTACATATAAAAGTCCATTGAGCTAGCAAACATAGAAGACTATTTAGAGCCCTAAAAGATGATGGAAAGGCCATCTTTGACCCGTTTGAGCCTTTTTCAGCCATCCCTTTTGTAAAATATCCATAGTTAGCCCTTTAGACCCTAGATAAAAAAAATTATATTTTCTTTGTTAATTCATCGTACTGCTTTACTCTAATTTAGAGTAGTACCCTACGTTTTATGTGTTCGATCACCTACTCATGTTTGAGAAATTTTTAGATAATTATTTAAATAAATTTTTGCAATATATATATATATATGAAAAAGAAAAAAAATAATAAAAATAAATGAATTGCACCTTATAATTTTTTAAAGATCTCTATTTTATTTTCTCAAACAATACTTTGTTTTTCCTATTGTCCCTTCTTTGTTAGCCATATTCTTAACTTACATTATATCCTAATAAAAGTCCTTCTTGATTTTAGGCACTTATAGTCTGAAATAGAAGCTAGTAATATGGACTAAAATGATGTAGTGACACATACATATTAAAAAAAAAAAAAGAGTTGGTTTGACTTCATTTCATTTTATTTGGTGTCATACTATATGCTAAGCTGTGGGCATTATTCTTGGTGAGAGTGTGTGATATTATCATTCATTAATTTCTCTGAAGTTATCATTTTTAGAGTGACTGTTTTTCTTGGGTTTATTTGCTTCTGAGAGTGTTACTCTAACCTGCGAGATTTTAGGGTTGACATGTCACACTTGAAAGTGGCTTAATTAAAGTAGCTCTGATAATCGATCAGTTTGCATGTGTTTGCTTGATTGAATTGAATCATGTGGATGGCTGATGTGCGAGTGATATCTCTTTAGGCTGGAGATAATGCTTATATTTTTATTTGATTATTATCCCTAATCTAATTGAAGAAGTAAACATAATTGCCTTTAAAAAAAAATTGGTTGAATTTTGTTATCGTTTAATTTCCTAGGAACTAGCAATAAGCTGGTTGGGGGTATGTTGAGTCCTACAGAGTATATATTTATAAAGGGTAAAAGCATCATTTTACACCCCAAATCTCACTAACATTTCCACTTTTATGTATTAAGTCCCTTAATATTTAATTGTCTATCTTTATGTGTATTTTTAATACTTTATGTATTTTAGTGGTATTTTAGTCATTTATCAATTAACGAGAAGTTGGGAGCAAAACGGACAGCATTTTTGAACTCAGAATAGCTGAAAACCTTATGAAAGATATAAAGAGTAAAATCATAATTTTAAGATTTTGGTGGGCCCCGTTGATGTGGTGTTGACTAGTGACGTGGCATTGACTGCTGATGTGTCATTGACCGATGATGTGGCATTGACGGATGATGTGTCAGAAGTCTATTGGATCAAAAAATGAGCTTACAATACATGCAATGCACTGGATTATATTTGTTGACTTTTACATTGACCGATGATGTGACAGAATATTAGTGGACTGAAAATCGCGCGTACCGTACATGCATATACACGGAATGACAGCCCTGGTGATGTGTTCCAACTAATTAGAGAGTGCCACGTAGTGCGATCCTGGGTGTCTGAAATGTTTTCATCCAATGGCCATGATTTACTTGTTGTATCTATAAATAGGGGACTCCCCCTTAATTTGGCACCCCTAAATCCATTTTTGGGCTCTATTTTCTGTAATTCATTCTCCATCTTGTATGTTCTACATATTTTAATAAAATTCTTATTTTACCCCTAGTTATAAAATGAGTAGCTAATTTATTTTAAAGCTTGGGTTAAAGGTAAAGCCTCAGCATAATCTATGGGCTTAATTTGGTAAGTTTATTTTTACTTTGTCTAATTTATTTAAATTATTTTGACTTGTCATAGATAGATATTAATAATCTTGTCAAGATATTACACTGGTATACTGGCTCCCTAGTGTAAGATTATTACTATTTGGCACGGTGAGTGCTTTACACTATATTTATTAGGGAAAAACTTCCCTCTAATTTATGTGGTAGGTCTTGACTCATTGTTGGCATAAAATTCATCTAGGTTAATTAGTGGATAGTCCACCTTGTTGATAGTTACACTATTATTACCTGGCACAACGTGTTCTTGATACCATATTTAACATAAGATTATTATTCCTGACACAATGAGCGCTTGATGTCATATTCATTAGAGTTGGGTTTATGACGAATGGAAATACCCCCCTCATAAATTAATTGGACCTCAAAAGGAATATTAAGCCCTTGGTGAAATATTGAGTGTGAATCATAGGACCCAAGCACTTTATTACATTGATCAAGTCCCAATTTATTCTCACCATTTTAATTTCAATTTTAGGATAGAATAAATTAGGAAATTTCACAAAAAGGCATAAATAATAAAGAATAATAATAATTCTACATAATGAAAATTCACCTCATCGTGGGATCGACACTCGTCACCATTAATCTATACTTTAAAAGATTCGTGCGCTTGCGAGTTTAATAAAATTTGCACAACAGATACTTCTCTTACAAGAATCTGACTTAGAGATATTAGACAAGAGAGATTCCGAGAATTTAGTAGCTGATTATTTGAATCGTCTTGTCTATGATGAAGATGCACTCGTGTTATATTAGAATTTTCCAGATGAGCAATTGCTATAGGTAGGTATGGTTAATACTTGGTATGCAGATATTCTAAATTACTTGGTTACCAGGACTATACTTGAGGACTTAACCCCTGCACAAAAGGCTAACATCAGAAGTAATGTGAAGTACTATGTTTATGATGAGCCTTACTTGTGGAAACATTGCTCTGATAAAGTGATTAGAAGGTGTGTACCCAAAATTGAATTTACTTATATTCTTACTATTGTGCAAATTTTATTGAATTCGCAAGCATAAGAATCTATTGAAGTATAGATTAATGGTGACGAGTGTCGATCCCACGAGAAGGTGGATTTTAATTATGTAGAATTATTATTATTCTTTATTATTTATGCTTTTTTTTGTGAAATTTCCTAGTTTATTCTATCCTAAAATTGAAATTAAAATGGTGAGAATAAATTGGGACTTGATTAATGTAATAATTAAAATCCACCTTAATTAATGTAATAATTCGGACGCCCAGAATCGCGCCACGAACCACTCTCTGATTGGTTGGAACATGTCACTAGGGCTATCATTCCGTGTATATGCATGTACGATATGCGCAATTTTCGGTCCACTAATATTCTGCCATGTCATCGGTCAATATAAAAGTCAATAAAAATGATCCAGTGCATTGCATGTACTCTAAGCTCATTTTTCAGTCCAATAGACTTCTACCACATCATCCGTCAATGCCACATTATCGATCAACGCCACATCAGCAGTAAACGTCATGTCAGCAGTCAACGCCACTTCAGTCGAGCCCACTAAAATCTTAAAATTATAATTATTTCCTTTATGTCTTTCCTAAGGTTTTCAGCTATTCTGAGTTCAAAAATGCTGTCCGTTTTGCTGTTCGACATCTTGTTTATTGAGAAATGACTAAAATATCCCTAAAATATATAAAGTATTAAAAATACACCTAAACATAGACAATTAAATATCAAGGGACTTAAAATATATAAAGGTGGAGATGTTAGTGAGGCTTTATGGTGTAAAATGATGATTTTACCCTTTATAACTATACACTTTCTAGGACTCAACATACCCGCCAACTAGCTTATTGCTAGTCCTTAGCAAATTAAACGATAACAAAATTCAACCAAATTTATTTATTTATTTAAAGGCAATTATGTTTACTTCTTCAATTAGATTAATGACAATAATCAAATAAAAGTATAAGCATTATCTCCAGCCTAAAGAGATTTCACTCCCACATCAACCATCCACATGAGTCAGTCAAGCAAATACATGCAAACTGATCGATTATTAGAGCTACATTAATTAAGCCACTTTCAAGTGTGACATATCAACCCCAAAATCTCACAAGTTAGAGTGACACTCTCAGAAGAAAATAAACCCAAGAAAAATAGTCACTCTAAAAATGATAACTTGAGAGAAATTAATGAATGGCAATATCACACACTCTCACGAAGAATAATGCCCATAGCTTAGCATATAGTATAATACCAAATAAAATAAAATGATAGTCAAACCAACTCTTTATATATATATATGTGTGTGTGTGTGTGTGTGTGCGTGTCACTACATTTTAATCCATATTACTAGCTTCTACTTCAGACTATAGTTCCATAAAATCAAGAATGACTTTTATTAAAATGTAATGTAGGTTAAGAATATAGCTAACGAAGAAGGGATAATAAGAAAAACAAAGTATTATTTGAGAAAATAAAATAGAGATCTTTTGAAAATTATAAGGTGCAATTCATTTATTATTATTATTATTTTTTTAATTGCACATCTTTTTCTTCTTTTTCATATATATATATATAGCATATATATATTTTTAAATAATCATCTAAAATTTTCTCAAACATGAGTAGGCGATGAAACACATAAAACGTAGGGTACTACTCTAAATTAGAGTAGAGCAGGACGATGAGTTAACAAAGAAAACATAATTTTTTTTTTAGGCTCAAAAGGGCTAACTATGGATATTTTACAAAAAGAATGGCTGAAAAAGGATCAAACTGGTCAAAGATGGCCTTTTCATCATCTTTTAGGGTTCTAAATAGTCTTTATTTTTACTAGCTCAATGGACTTTTAGATGTAGCAACACAATTTTTTTTTAATGTTTGACTCAAAGGAAATTATAGAGATCATGTATAGTAAATTGTATTAAAAATGGGCAAAAAGGGTTACTATCAAAGAAAAATAATAGGCTCAAAAACTCACTCGGAATTTTTTAAGACATGTGCATTCCTTCAATTAATTCAACCAATTTTACTCGTCAGCTCGCTCAATGCACATTTGTCACCAACATCAGCATGTAGAGTAGCAAATATGATGTAACATAACTCAAGGTCAAAGATAATAAAAATACAAGAATTTGAAAGTCATCATGTCATCCAATGTCAAAAGATCATATAAAATGCCTTTTTTATTATTTTATTATTTTTTCTTTTAACTCCAAGACTAAGAAGATGCATTTCTAGAGTCACTACACTCCATATTCAGCCATCTTTGACTCAAAAATTAAGCCAAAGTTAGTTCCTACAACAAAAATTAGTAAAAACTTCTCCAAGATTAAGACATTCCACAATCATCAACTATTTCCACCCGCCAACCAGAATGAAACATTATACTCAATGTTTTAAAGGAAATGAAGTAGTATTTAGAAGACATCACCTGAGTGTTGCAACATAAAATGAAAGAAAACATTTATAGATGGAGAGTTAAATCTAATTTATGCTTCTTATTGCTGCTGATACCATCATCAGTCGACCAATCCAGTGAAGAGGTCCTAGGATCTAGCCCTGGTCTTTAAGCTTGTAAAATATCAAGTAACTCGTTAACAGTAGGGGCATAAATAAAGAGTTTTTTTTACTGTGAAAGGAATGAAACTATTTTTTATTGCATGGTTAAGAAATGCAAGTAAGCCATTAAAAAATTATTAACATTTAACGAACCGATAGGTTTTTGATGAATGTTCAAATTGGTCCAAGATGCAAATATAAATAATGCTTCTAAAGTTGCAAGATCTTCTGGCTAGAAAATAAAAGCTTCAGCATGTTGGAGCATTTCAGATAGCCTTTCTTGCATGGTAGAGACAACTAACTCCTCTCCAATTGGTGGGCCGGGCATGCTTACAAGAGGTCTTAAGGCTTTTGGAATGATGCATAGCACCTGGCTTCCTCTATTGTAGGCAGCTTCTGCAATAAGCTGTGATAACCATTGATCACCTCCTCCATATACTAAGTATATTTTTCTCTCTGCTAGGACTCAACCAAGATCTATGGCTGCCTTAACAAACTCTTTATACTTTCCATAGTGAAACCCAAAAACTACACAAATGGTCTTAAATTGTCTACATGAAGGTGCTGCTATTGAGACAATCATAAAAAAAATAACTTGTGAATATTTAAAGGAAGTGGTACATTTTTCAAATGACAAGTGAAGTTTGTGGCTTTAACGTAAAAAGTAAAAAGTGAACAACAGGGAAAAATAACACAATAATGCAAATGATAAAAGAATAGTAAATAAAAAAGGATATGTACAGGTAGTTGTGATTGTGGCTCACATCTTCCTCTGGTTTTACGTCCAGAAATGGCTTGAACGCCTTCTATGGGTCGAGGATAGGCTTCCTATCTAATTTTCTTATAAACTGGCAAACAGGTCCGTTTATAGTGAGATTCTCGAGACTATATCTTGTATGTTCTTTCTGGAATAATGGCTATAACTGGAGAATTGCTCTCTGTACGTATCCACTGGGATACGTTTCAAGAGACAAAAGGATATTATCCAATGACTCTTTATTCAAGCCATCCCTAATGAATTGAATCTTGTCTTCCCTGTTATCACACACCATTCCTAAAGTACAATTCTCTTTATTGCATTTTATTTAGGCACACTTATGACAAGCAACAGAAAGCCGTCGAGCTCTTCTTTTTCTTGAGTAGTTTCCTTCACCACAACTAGGTATATATACAATAAATTTGGGGGGTAACTCACCTGTTAATCGTACTTTGGCTTTAATTAACCATCAGATGTCAGAAGGAATGTTATTTCTCATAAGTAATCGCATGCGTTCGGACGGAGCGTTATAGATTGTAAGGAGAGCATTCTGAGGAAGTGAAGGAAATTGTTTGTGAAGTTTTGCCAAAATTATGTTTTTATCCATTTCGTCTCCTCAGAATATCAGTTATTATGGGAAACTGAAGTAACCGACTTTGATTGTCACAGAGTACCATTATCCGTCACGTAACCGGGGTAACAAATTAAAACACACTTAAATAAAATAATGCATGCGAAATCAAGTAACATGTGAAAGCAAACAAAAGAAAACACAATATAAAAAAAAAGTGTTTTAAGTAAACAACTACTAACAAACATCCTCTTATTGAATTTACCTCAAGTTCCAATTAGATTTTATAGATACCACATTCGATTTACTTGAGCTATCTTTCTAAGTCTTCAAAGTGGGATACTAATGCTGGTGGTCGAAAGTCCCAAACAAGATGTGATTGACAAACTTGGAGCAAGCCGTTTATATGACGCTTCACACATAGAAGCTGCTTAAGTTGGATGAAGAGGATCTGTCTGATTGAGGTTTTCATGATAAGTAACGAAATAAAATATGACTGGTAATCAAACAATTTTTAATAGAAAATAAATAATTTCGAACAAAAGAATAGTAAAATAAAACTATAAAAAGAAATTAAATCACCGAAAAGAAATGGAACGGTCTCAATTCAAATCTAGTGGGTCACTCAAATTGATTTTGGTGTCTTCATCATGTGGTTGGTACTCTAGATATGGCTTTAATCTTTGACCATTAACCTTGAAAATGACACCGTTCTTTGGATCCTTAATTTCAATTGCTCCATGTGGAAAAACAGTATGAACAATAAAGGGGCTAGACCATCGAGAGCGTAACTTAGCTGGGAACAGATGCAATATAGAATTAAATAAAAGCACTTTCTGACCTAGATTAAAAGATTTTCTCATGATTTGCTTGTCATGAAAGACTTTCATTTGTTGTTTGTAAATCTTAGCATTTTCGTACGCTTCATTGCGAATTTCCTCAAGTTTTGCCAGTTGTAATCTTCTTTCTATGGTAGCTTACTACATGTCAAAATTAAATTTCTTGATGGCCCAATATGCACGATGCTCGAGTTCAACAGGTAGGTGACAAGCTTTCCCATATACTAGCCTATAGGGTGACATCCCAATATGGGTTTTAAAATCTGTTCGATAAGTCCATAATGCATCATCGAGTTTCAATGACCAATCTTTTTTGTCTGACCTCACTATCTTTACTAATATGTGCTTTATTTCCCTATTAGAAATCTCGACTTGGCCACTAGTTTGCGAATGATAAGGTGTGGCCATTTTGTGAGTAATGGAATACTTTGCCAAAAGAGCTTTGAATGATTTGTTATAAAAGTGGGCACCACCATCACTGATTATTGCTTGAAGGAATCCAAAGCGTGAAACAATATTGCTTTTTAAAAACCTAATTACTACCTTATAGTTATTGGTTCTGTACGAAATGGCCTCTACCCACTTAGATACGTAATCGACAGCAACCAATATTGAGACGACCCGCCTTATTCCCAGAGGCAACCTATCTTAAGAAACTGAACTTAAATATTAAAATCATCTTATTAATGAGAATTCTACCAAAATTTTGGCTGAACCTCCCTAAATATATAGCATTCCCAAACCTACAATTACAATACAAGCACTCCCAAATCATTTATTAAACATCAAACTACTTCAACCCAACCTCATTCAGTAACATATCCAATAATACGCACATTTCATAGTTCTTATATCACATTCCTAGTATAATTCCAAAATGGGATGATTACATTAACCAAAAGAAAATAATTATTCTATAGCCTCAAACAACCTCACGTGGCCCAAATGACTTCAACTATGTACAGCTGCTGGGTAAACTGTTGTACCTGTAAACTCCTGGGGGGAGAAATATAATAAAATGGAATGAGTATAAAACTGAGTGAGCTCAGTGAGTGAATAGTAGTTTTTGAAACATAAAATATTTATAAAAAATAAATGCATCGCTTGTAAAATTACTTTTCTCAAATAATTATTTTAATGTAAAAATTCCTTTCTTTTCAATCATATTCTGAACATAAGCAAAACTAATACTGCCACAAAATCAAGAAAAATATCTCATATTGAAATATCAAATACTAAATAATACAAATATCCTTAAACAAATACCAAGGGAATAATCTAGTCACGTTCGGACCTCAACGGACGGCAATGATGTACTATCTGAGTACCATCATGCCCGGAGCTACACAGATAGACGAAAGGACGTACCATCTCATGCTTATCAGCATAACTCATACCTGGATCTCAACGGACTTGCTATGATGCGCTATCTTGCGACATCGTGTCTAGACCACCCGGTCTCATATCTCAATATCTGTTTGCATGCATATGCCCCCAAAGGGCGAAAGTGCCCAAACACACGGCCCAAAGCTTATATGTGTGTTCAGACGGGCCCTAAAGGCGTACTATCTCATCTCATCTGGAGGGAACGAGTATTTACTTTAAAACTTTAAATCATGCTCGAAATCAATATATATACATTTTTAAATCATGCTCAAAATCCATATGTATAAACATTCTAAATCATGCTCGAAGACCATATATAAACACTTTAAATTATTCTCGAAATCAATATATAAATACTTTGAATCATGCTCAAGATCAATTATATACTCTTTAAATCATACTCAAAATCAACATATATACACTTTAAATCATGCTTGAAATCCATATAAATACACTTTAATTTATGCTCGAAAATCAATCATCTCTTTTACCAATTTAAAATCGATACGGAGCATAAATGAATAAATATAATTTAATGAAATATTTATATGGAATAAACATTTATTTCGGAGAGCCATTAATCGAAAACAATTTAAATATTCATTTCATGAACAAGCTTTACCATATAAAAATCAAATAATTTTAATATATTCCATTCACAGTGACAAACTCAGACTCGGCTATCACCCAAGTCCACAGGTAGATTCTCGTCACGCAGATCCACTTATTTTACAGAAATGATATAATTACTTCCCATAATTATAATTTGAACTAATCTCGCAAAAAATAACGCTTAAAATAAATATTCATTCTAACCTTACCGTATTAATCCCGTATTCGTAATTTACTAATATAATCAGAAATTATACTACCATCAATTTCATAATTTACTAATTTATCCTCAACATCATAAAATTATCAATTTGCCCTCAATTTAGATTGCAAAAACATCTTCAAAGCTAGAAATTACAAAATTACCCTCAATACGTGAAATTACCAAAATGCACCCACAGTCAACGTTGATCGGAATTCACCCAAAGGCAGTGGGGAAGCTCGGACTAGACACTTCTCGTCGAGTTGAGTTCAACAATGCCGGTGGTGACCTCCCACGCGCGACGGTGATGCCAGATCGAGCTAGTGAAGCCGCGACTCCTTGGGGTGATCGGTCGGTGGCAAAACGGCCTCCTCGGTGTCGGTGACTGGTCGGGAATGGAAGATGGTGAGGTGGGGAAGCTTTTCCAACCGGTGGCGCGGCCAAAGATGGCCGGAATCGGCGGCGATCGTCCGTGCAAACCAGCAGAAGTTTTGAGCTTCATCGACGGCGTTCCACGCATTTTTGGCAGCAAGGACAGGTGGGGGTGGACGGCCGGCTCACAAGCTTCCGTTTGACACCTTGCTCGGCCGGTGAAGTAGCCGAAAATGGAAGAAATCGGTCGGTCGGGTCACGGGTTCGGGTCAACAGGTCAAGCATACACTCTCTCTCTCTCATTTTACAAAATCCAAATTTCTTCATCCGATTCTCCTTTTAAACACCCGCAAAATATCAACTACACCCCCTCATGATTAACTCATAGATCCCTTCTTAATTTATCACATAAACCCCTCTTATTTTAATTATTTATATAAATTAATATAACAAATTCATATGTTACAATCCTCCCCACTTATAAAAATTTTGTCCTCGAAATTTACGTACCAGTTAGAAATAAATGAGGGTACTGAGCTCGCATCAAGTTCTCAGATTCCCAGGTACTAGTAGCCTCTTCCTTTGAGTGATTCCTCCACAGAACTTTTACCAAAGGAATGATTTTCGAACGCAACACCTGGTGTTTTCCCTCTAGTATCTCAACTGGTTCCTCTTCTTAAGTCAAATCCTTCTTCAACTGAATCAGTTGCTTCAATAAAACATGACTCGGATCATACATGTACTTTCAGAGCATTGAAACATGAAACACATTATGAATTCTGGACAACTCAGGAAGTAGAGCTAATCGATAAACTAATGGACCAATACGCTGTACGGTCTCATATAGCCCAATGTAACGTGGATTGAGCTTCCCACGCTTCCCAAAGCGAAGTACTCATTTCCAAGAAGATATCTGTAAGAACACTCTATCACCAATATTGAATTACAGTTCCCGCCTACGCTTATCCGCATAGCTTTTCTGTTTATCTTGGGCCACTTTTAATCTATCCCAAATAAGTTGTACCCACTCATTAGTATCCTTAACCAATTCTGGGCCAAATAACTTTTGCTCACTAACTTCATCCCAACATACTGGAGTTCTGTATTTTCGTCCATACAAAGCCTCATATGGAGCCATCTTGATACTAGCTTGATAACTATTATTGTATGCAAACTCCATCAAATGTAAATAAATGTTCCAATTACCCTTGATTTCCATAACACATGCTCGCAGCATATCCTCCAAAGTTTGAATGGTACGTTCTGATTGGCCATCAGTCTGAGGATGAAAAGTTGTACTGAAATTCAACTTCGTACCTAAAGCATTTTGCAAGCTAGTCCAGAACTTCGAAGTAAACCAAGAATCTCTATCTGAAACAATAGATGCCGGTACTCCGTGAAGACTAACTATCTCAGCCATATAAATACTCTCCAACTTATCCATTGAATAGGTGGTTTTGAATGGTAGAAAATAAGCAGATTTTGTAAGTCAATCTATAACCATTTAAACACTGTCATGTCCATGCTGGGTACACGGAAGTCCTGATACAAAGTCCGTAGTAATATGCTCCAATTTCCACTTGGGAATAGGAAGTGGCTGGGAATACCCTGCAGGTCTCTGATGTTTAGCTTTAACCTGTTGACAAACCAAACATCAAGAAACAAATTCAGCAATCTCTCTTTTCATGCCTTGCCACCAGTAATGGTCCCTTAAGGTATGATACATCTTCGTACTTCCAGGATGCATTGCATAGGCTGAATAATGAGCTTCTTCCATGATCTCCCTTTTTACCTCTTCAATATCCAGTACACACAGTCTTTTACCCATAACTAAAACTCTATCATCTCTTACCATGAAATCAGTTTGTAAACCTTTTTGCACATCCTCTATCAACTTCATTAACTAGGGATCCTGTGCTTGCATCCGATGGACTTTGTCAATCAAAGTCGGCCTAACTTGAAAATTAGCTATCAAAGCTCCGCAGTTATTGGTATTCAACTCAACTCCCAAAGATCTCAGTTCGATCAACAGAGATATACTGGCCACTCGCATATGAGCCATAAAACAAGAAGATTTCCTACTGAATGCATTAGCCACCACATTTGCTTTGCCAGGATGATAATCAATAGTGCATTCATAATCCTTAATTAGCTCCATCCATCTTCTCTGTCTCAAATTTAAGTCTTTTTGAGTAAACAAATACTTGAGACTTTTATGATCAGTGAAAATTTGACAAGTTACCCTATACAAATAATGTCTCCATATTTTAAGTGCAAACACCACCGCTGCCAGCTCTAAGTCATGTGTTGGGTAATTTTGCTCATGCTTCTTAAGTTGTCTAGAAGCATAAGCTATTACTTTCCCATGTTACATTAGCACACAACCCCAACCCTTGCTTGGAGGCATCACTGTATACCACAAACCCTTCCTTGCCCGATGGAAGTGTAAGAACTGGTACTGAGGTAAGACGTGTCTTGAGTTCTTAAAAAATCTTTTCACAATTATCATTCCACTGGACCTTGGTATTTTTTCTGGTTAACTGCGTTAGCGGAGCGGCAATCTTAGAGAATCCCTCTACAAATCGACGATAGTACCTTGCTGAACCAAGGAAACTCTGAACCTCTGTGACATTTGTAGGTCATTCCCATTTCACAACTACTTCAATCTTTTGGGGATTGACATAAATGCCCTCAGCTGATATCACGTGCCCTAAAAATATCACTCTGTCCAACCAGATTTCACACTTACTAAACTTAGCATAAAGTTATTTTTCTCTTAAAGTTTGTAGAACCATCCGCAAGTGATCAGCATGTTCTTCTTCATTTCGGGAATACACTAAAATATCATCGATGAACACAATTAAAAATCGATCTAAATATTGGTGAAATACCTTATTCATGAGATCTATAAAAGCTATTGGAGCATTAGTCAACCCAAACGACATCACCAAAAACTCGTAATGTCCATAACGGGTTCTGAATGCTATTTTAGGAATATCATCCTTTTTAATTCTAAGCCGATGATATCCAGATCGCAAGTCGATCTTAGAAAATACCTTAGCCCCCTGAAGTTAGCCAAACAAGTCATCAATACGCGAAAGTGGACACTTATTGTGTATCGTAACCTTATTCAACTGCCGATAGTCAATGCAAAGTCGAAGGGTACCATCCTTTTTCTTAACAAACAAAACTAGAGCTCCCCAAGGAGAAACACTAGGCCTGATAAACTCTTTATCCACTAATTCCTGTAGTTGAACCTTAAGTTCCTTTAATTCTACTGGAGCCATCCTGTACGGTGCTATAGATATGGGAGATGTTCTAGGAACTAAGTCGATGGAAAACTTAATCTCCCTATCAGGTGGCATCCCCGGCAGTTCTTCTGAAATACATCTAGGAACTCTTGGACTACTGGAATATCCTCCAATTTCAACTATTGAACTTTTGTGTCCACCACATATGCCAAGTAAGCTGAACATCCTTTTCTAAGCAACTGTCTTGCATTAATAGCGGAAATGATACATGAGGGTAAAATTTTGCACTCCCCACAAAATTTCACCACAGTTTTCCCTGGCTAATTAAACACAACTTCCTTCTTGAAACAATCCACCGTAGAATAATGAGATCCAAGCCAATCCATACCCAAGATAGCATCAAAATCTCGAATATCAATAACAATCAAATTTGCCTCAAATTCCTGCTCACACATTCTAATCACACAATTCTTACACACACTCTTGGCAAGAAGTGACTCTCCCGTAGGTGTACTAACAACTAATTCACAATCTAGTGGTTCAGGCTCTCGCTCTACATGTTTAGTAAACGTGTGGGAAACAAAAAAATCTGTGGATCCAGGATCAATAAGAATATGTGCTTCACAGCCAAAGATAGATAATATACCCATAATAACATCTGGTGTAGCACGTGCCTCCTACTGTGTCAAAGCATAGACTTGAGCCTGAGTATGAGGTCGACCAGTCGACTTCTTCGAATTGAGCGGTCATCCGATTCTTACCGATCGATGTAAAATCGCCTATCTCGCACACCTCTCCGCCTCGAGTGCTGTCTAGGTTAAGGTTGATACTGAGAGGATGTCTCTCGTGCAGGATTGTCACCCTGAGATAAAGTAGGGCAGAATCTCTTGACGTGTCCATGCTGACCACAATGATAACAAACTTTATCTCTAATTCGACACTGACCCTGATGGTTCTTACCACATATAGGGTAAGACTTATCCTAAGCACCCATAGGACGATCATCACGAAATCCCCCTTTACTCCAGTCATACTGTCCCTGACTCCTGACATTACTTCCCACTGATTGCTGCACTGAGCCATGGCTGACAGTCTACCTTGGGTCTCCCCTGATGCTAATACTCTGACCCCTTTGAGTGCCCTCAAAATATCTTGCACCAATGCTTCCTCGCTTAGGTGGTCTACTACTAGAGCCACTATATGTCCAACTCTGGCTCCGCTTCTGCTTCAATGCTTAAAGTTTATGTCCCTCCGTTTGCATCTCTCTCTCATCACTCACTACAGTTGTAGAAAATCGAGAAAGATCCATAAACTTCGTCTCATACTCTTCCACTATTGTTGAGCCCTGGACCAATCGAAGGAACTCACTGCGTTTGATGTCTTGATACACCACTGGAAAATAATGAACATAAAATTCCTTACAGAATATATCCCAAGTAATATCAACATGCCCATGATACTGACGTTCCACAGTCAGCCATCAGTGATAAGCTCTATCCTCAAGTAGAAAAGAGGCAATTGTTAACTTATCCTCCGTTGAGCACTTCATCACTTCAAAAATACGCTCTAGCTTGATAAACCACGACTCGGCCTCAGGTGGCTCTCCAATACCATTAAAGCTCCTCCATCCTAAACTTTCCACGCGCTCTATAGTGTTAGAACTACTAGCCTGTGATTGAGCTTGATTCTGAATAGCAGCAGTCATAATCTGAGCTAGTCGATCAAATGACTGCTCAATGTTTAAAGTATTTTCAGCAGCTTGTTATGCAGCCCCATGTGTCGAAGATTCTACAGGTTCACTTGCCCCCTCAGGTACAACACTAGGAGTCAACCCAGCTACTGACTGCGTACGGCCACGTCTACCACTACGATGATTCATGATGATGCCTACAAAATATGAATTCCTCCTTATCAAAATTATAAACTTATTCTTCCTAAACAAGTAAAGTCTACAGAATCTAAAACCATTCTCTGATACCAATTGAGACGACCTACCCCATTCCCAGAGGCGGCCTATCTTAAGACACTGAACTCAAATATTAAAATCATCTTATTAATAAGAATTCTACTGAAATTTTGGCAGTATCTCCCCTACATATATAACATTCCCAAACCTACAATTACAACATAAGCACTCCCAAATCATTTATTAAACATCAAACTGCTTCAATTCAATCTCATTCAGTAACATATCAAACAATACACACATTTTATAGTTCTTATATCACATTCCTAGTATAATTCCAAAATAGGATGATTACATTAACCAAAAGAAAATAATTATTCTATAGCCTCAAACAAACTCACGTGGCCCAAATGACTCCAACTATGTACAGCTGCTGGGTCAACTGTTGTACCTGTAAACTCCTGAGGGAAAATATAATAAAATGGAATGAGTATAAAACTCAGTGAACTCAGTGAGTGGATAGTAGTTTTTGAAACATAAAATATTTACAAAAAATAAATGCATCGCTTGTAAAATTACTTTTCTCAAATAATTATTTTAATGTAAAAATTCCTTTCTTTTCAATTATATTCTGAACATAAGCAAAACTAATACTACCACAAAATTAAGAAAAATATCTCATATTGAAATATCAAATACTAAACAATACAAATATCCTTAAACAAATGTCCAGGGGATAATGTAGTCACATCCGGACCTCAACGGACGACAATGATGTACTATATGAGTACCATCATGCCCGGAGCTACACGGATAGACGAAAGGACGTACCATCTCATGCTTATCAGCATAACTCATACCTGGATCTCAACGGACTTGCTATGATGCGCTATCTTACGACATCGTGTCTAGACCACCCGGTCTCATATCTCAATATCTGTTTGCATGCATATGCCCCCAAAGGGCGAAAGTGCCCAAACACACTGCCCAAAGCTTATATGTGTGTTCAGACGGGCCCTAAAGGCCTACCATCTCATCTCATATGGAGGGAACGAGTATTTACTTTAAAACTTTAAATCATGCTCGAAATCAATATATATACATTTTAAATCATGCTCAAAATCCATATGTATAAACATTCTAAATCATGCTCGAAGACCATATATAAACACTTTAAATTATTCTCGAAATCAATATATAAATACTTTGAATCATGCTCAAGATCAATTATATACTCTTTAAATCATACTCAAAATCAACATATATACACTTTAAATCATGCTTGAAATCCATATAAATACACTTTGATTTATGCTCGAAAATCAATCATCTCTTTTACCAATTTAAAATCGATACGGAGCATAAATGAATAAATATAATTTAATGAAATATTTATACGGAATAAACATTTATTTCAGAGAGCCATTAAACGAAAACAATTTAAATATTCATTTCATGAATAAGCTTTACTATATAAAAATCAAATAATTTTAATATATTCCACTCACAGTGACAAACTCAGACTCAGCTATCACCCAAGTCCGCAGGTAGATTCTCGTCCGCAGATCCACCTATTTTACAGAAATGATATAATTACTTCCCATAATTATAATTCAAACTAATCTCGCAAAAAATAACGCTTAAAATAAATATTCGTTCTAACATTACAACTCTCAAATTTTCTGGCTTACCATATTAATCTCCGTATTCATAATTTACTAATATAATTCGAAATTATACTATTCTCAATTTCATAATTTACTAATTTATCCTCAACATCATAAAATTACCAATTTACCCTCAATTCAGATTGTAAAAACATCCTCAAAGCTAGAAATTATGAAATTACCCTCAATACGCGAAATTACCAAAACGCCTCTACAATCAACGTTGACCGGACTTCACCCAACGGCGGTGGGGAACCTCGGACTAGACACTTCTCGTCGAGGTGAGTTCAATGAAGCCGTTGGTGACCTTCCACGCGCGACGGTGATGCCAGATCGAGCTCGTGAAGCTGCGGCTCCTTGGGGTGATCGGTCGGCGGCAAAACGGCCTCCTCGATGCTGGTGACTGGTCCGGAATGAAAGATGGTGAGGTGGGGGAGCTTTTCCAACCGGTGGCATGGCCAAAGACAGCCGAAATCGGCGGCGATCGTCCACGGAAACCCGTTGAAGTTTCAAGGTTCACCAGTGGTGTTCCATGCGTTTTCCGACAGCAAGGACAGGTGGAGGTGGACTGCCGGCTCATGAGCTTCGATTTGACACCTTGCTCGGCCGATGAAGTGGCTGGAAATGGAAGAAACCGGTGGGTCAAGTCACAAGTTCGATCAACGGGTCAAGCACACTCTCTCTCTTTCTCTCTCGGTTTACAAAATCCAAATTTATCATATAAACCCATCTTAATTTATCACGTAAACTCCTCTTATTTTAATTATTTACATAAATAAATATAACAAATTCATATGTTACAAATATGTGCTGATGTCCAAAAGAAGGAGGGAATGGTCCCATGAAATTGATGCCCCACACATAAAAAGTAACACTCAACGAATTAGTCTAGCTTTTCCATCTTTCTTTGAAAGAAGATGTTTATGAGCAGCATGATTTGTGAACATAATTATTTTACATCCAATGAGATAAGATCGAAATTTTTCTAAGGCAAACACTACTGCTAGCATTTCTTTTTCAGTGGTTGAGTAGTTCAACTGTGCATCATTCAATGTCATACTAGCGTAGTAAATGACATGGGGAATTCGATCAACTCTTTATCCTAATACTACTCCTACTGCATAATCAGATGCATAACACATGAGCTCAAAAGATAAGTTCCAATTTGGGGGCTGTATAATGGGTGATGATGTCAACAATTACTTTAGTTTCTCAAGTGCCTTAAGACATAAATCATCAAAGACAAAAGGTACATCTTTAGCAAGTAGATTTCATAAGGGTCTAAAAACTTTGCTAAAATCTTTAATGAAACGTTTATAAAAGCCAGCATGCCCAAGGAAAGATCTTACTTCTCTAATTGTTTTAGGTGGGAAGATTAGAAATGAGATCTACATTGGCTTTGTCATCCTTAATACCTTTGCTTGAAATGATGTGACCAAGAACAATACCTTGTTTTACCATAAAATGAC
The DNA here is from genome assembly GCA_025617385.1 of Murraya koenigii. Taxonomy (NCBI): domain Eukaryota; kingdom Viridiplantae; phylum Streptophyta; class Magnoliopsida; order Sapindales; family Rutaceae; genus Murraya; species Murraya koenigii. The sequence goes on along the minus strand of CM046817.1, from coordinate 13,118,041 downwards.
ATTTCTCCCAATTTAAGACCAAATTCTTTTCTATACATCTCTGCAAAACTAGTGTTAGATGATGTAAACATTGATTAAATGAACTACCAAAAACAGAAAAGTCATCCATAAAGACTTCAAGGAAGCGTTCAACCATATCAGAAAAAATAGTTAACATGCATCGCTGAAATGTGGCAGGTGCATTACATAATCCAAATGGCATTCTCCTATATGCAAAAGTGCCAAAAGGACAAGTGAAAGTGGTCTTCTCTTGATCTTTTGATGCTATGGGAATCTGATTATATCCAGAGTAGCCATCTAAAAAGCAATAAAATTCACGACCTGCTAATCTATCAAGTATTTGATCAATAAATGGTAAAGAAAAATAGTCTTTATGTGTGACAGAATTCAATTTTCTGTAATCAATGCATACATGCCACCCTGTAGTTACTCTAGTGAGTATCAATTCATTATCAGCGTTGGTAACAATTGTGACTCCTGAAGTTTTTGGAACAACTTACACAGAACTGACCCATGAACTATCAGAAATAGGGTAAATGATACCTGCATCTAATAGTTTGAGGACTTCTATTCTAATAACTTCTTTCATGTTAGGGTTCAACCGACGTTGCATTTCCCTAGTAAATTTAGCATTTTCATCAAGATCAATGTAATGCATGCAGTCACCAGGTTTATACCTTTTATATCAGTTATGGTCCATCCTAATGTTTCCTTGTGTTTTCTTAAAACTTCCAATAAATTACTTTTTTGTTTGTCATTTAGGGAGGACGAAATGATTACTGGCAGAGTGCTTTACTGTCCCAAGAATGCATATTCCAAATTATTGGGTAGCGGTTTGAGCTCGAGTTTTGGTGGTGATTCTAATGATGGGTTGAGTTTCTTCCTCGATGGTGCTAGTTGTTCAATTCTTGACTTGCATTTGTTGGTGTCTATGGATGGTACTGAATCAAGTAAGGCATTGACCTCATCGACTGATCTATCAATATCAAAATTCAAACCAAAGTGAGTTAAACATATTTGTAAAGGGTAAGGTTAAGAGAAAAATTATAATCAACTAATTCTTCTATTAAATCTACATTAACAATTTCATTGTTCCCATAATGTGGTTGTTTGGCAATGTTGAAGATATTCAACTCTATAGTCATGTTGCCAAAGGACAACTTCATATTTCTAGTCCTGCATTGAATGTGAGCATCAGCAGTTGCCAAGAAAGGTCGGCCTAGAATAATAGGGATGTGCTTCTTCGAATCCTGTATTGGTTGAGTAACAATTACAATAAAATCAACAGGAAAATAGAACTTGTCGACCTAGATAAGCACGTCCTCCACAATACCACGAGGTATTTTCATAGACCGATCTGTAAGTTGTAACACAACTAGAGTTGGGTGTAATTCTCCTAATCCAAGTTTCATAAATACAGAATAAGGCAAAAGATTTACACTAGCTCCCAAGTCTAACAAAGCATTCTCAAATGTGTGGTTCCCAATACTACATGAGATAGTAGGAGATCTTGAGTTTTTAAATTTTGGAGGAATTTTTAATACTACATGAGATAGTATGGAACTAATGTTTTTGGTTAAAAATGTCTTCTTTTGAACATGAATAGTTCTTTTTTTAGTACAGAGGTCTTTAAGAAACTTGGTATAAGAGGGCACTTGCTTTATAGCATCAAGTAAGGGAATGTTAACACTTACCTATTTAAATATCTCCATAATCTCACTTGTGGAATTTCTCTATTTTGCTTTAGCTAACCTCTAAGGGAATAGAGCATTAGGGACATATTCTCGTGAATAACTTTCATCTTTCATCTTTCTCTTTTGATGAATCCTCAAAATCTACAGGCACAACTTGATTTGTCTTTGTCACTGGCAACTCCACCTTGTTGTCAACTTCTTTGCCTTTTCGTAAGGTCATCACAACTTTGACCTCTTCATATTGTTGGGTTGAGTCAGTACTTAATTCATGTACTCCTTTAGGATTTGGCATTGGCTGACTTGGGAATTTGCTCTTTAGAACGGTCATTGTTAAGTTTTGAATTGAAGACGTTGGCTGACCTACCATCCTTTCTAAGTTTGAAATCGACTAGGCTTGTAAATTGAAGCCTACTCTCATCTCATTTCGCAGTTCAACAATGGTGCGATTTTGTTGATCTATTGTGGAGTGAGTAAATTTCTGAAATTTTGGAATGCTTCCTCCCATTGTCTAGGTTGCGAGTAGTTCTGGTTCTGATTGTATAGTCTGAATGATTATTGTAAGATTTGAGGAGCCTGAGGAGCTGGTTGCATTGATGGAGCTGGAACTACTGCTCTGTTCTGTTGGAATCTTTGAGACCATAAAAATTTAGGATGGTCTCTCTACCCAAGATTATAAGTATTGGAGTAAGGATTGTTGTTTGGCTGCTTTCCCATCACATCAATTGCATTGGCTTGATCTGGGTATGAGTCATGATCAAGTTGATTACAAGCATGTGGCTCTATTGATTTTGTAGCTGTCAAAGATGCTATTTCTTTGACTTCCTTGATTTCTGATCTTGACTCACCAACATGAACTTCATTCACTCCTTTGATTTTTCTCACGTTTCTGAATGATTTGCTTCGCTGTTAGGAATTATCTGCTTGTCGCTGAAAGAAATCCCAAATCTCTGATGCACTTCTTGACATCAACTCTCCTCCACTTGTCGCCATTAGCCATTCTTGCACATGTGGCAATAGTCCCTCCAAAAAGTCTTGGCATTGATGTCATTTCTCTTTCCCATGATGTGGACACTTCAAAAGTAGCCCATTAAATCGCTCCCATGCTTCAAAAAATTGCTCATCTTCTTTTTGGGTAAACTCTGAGATTTCCCTGCGAATAGCATTGGTTTTATGCACTGAGAAGTATTTATTTAAAAATTTAGTAATCATTTGTTCCCATGATGTAATACTATTAGCAGGCAATGTATTAAACCAAGAACGAGCTCTATCTTTTAAAGAAAATGGAAACAACCTAAGCCTAACATTATCATCTGAAAAATTCTCATATTTAAAAGTTTGACAAATAGCATGAAAATCATTCAAATGATTATATGGATCTTCATTTTCTAGGCCATAGAATGATGGGAGACAATTTGACCATTTAGCACACTAGGTTTTAGCTCAAAACTCCTAGCAGCTACATTTGGGTATCTTATGCAAGATGTGCTCAAATTAGCTAAGGGACTAAAGTAGTCCTTAAATGGCCTCTCTTGCGGTGTTTATGGTTGTTGTTGTAAATCAATTTTAATTGTATCCATAATTTTCACTTGTGATGCAATGTGTTTATGTGTACGACATGCTTTCTCTAGCTCGAGGTTTATGGGTTCTAAATTATGTGATAATGACCTTCGACCATGCATGCAAAGAACACGTACAAAAGCAAAATTAAAAATAAAGATAAGAGAAATTATGGTACTAATCTTATCACGCTTGTTACAACTTTGTTATGAAAATACACTCAAGTGCTATGAATATGCAATAAGAAAAAAAGTGAAATAAAAGAAATTAACTAAAATTGAAATAAACTGAAATTAAAATAAATTACTAGGCAGTTAAACAGGCCATATAAATTAGCAAGATCAATGTAAAGTTACAAAGAAAAATAAAATGAAAATTAAATTACAAAAATAAATAAAATAAAAATTAAATTACAAAACTTAAAAGAAAATAAATTAACTTAAAATAAATCAACTAAAATTAAGACAACTTATAGGCGGTTAAACTAGCAATATAAAAAGAAAATTAAAAGTAAATAAAAGTACAAAAAGATATTTACATAAGAAAATTAATTCTACAAATTGAAATGACTTACCTTCCCGGTAACGGCGCTAAAAACTTGTTGTGCAAATTTTATTGAACTCGCAAGCGCACGAATCTATTGAAGTATAGATTAATGGTGACGAGTGTTGATCTCACGAGGAGGTGGATTTTAATTATGTAGAATTATTATTATTCTTTATTATTTATGCTTTTTTGTGAAATTTCCTAGTTTATTCTATCCTAAAATTGAAACTAAAATGGTGAGAATAAATTGGGACTTGATCAATGTAATAAAGTGCTTGGGTCTTAGGATTCACACTCAACATTTCACCATGGGCTTAATATTCCTTTTTTAGGTTCAATTAATTTATGAGGGGGGTCTTTTCACTCCTTATCGACCTAACTCTAATAAATAAGACATCAAGCGCTTATTGTGCTAGGAATAATAATCTTATGTTAAATGCGGTGTCAAGAACACGTTGTGTCAAGTAATAATAATGTAATGGTCGACAAGGTGACAAGACTTTCCACTAATTAACCTAGATAATTTTATGTCAACAATGAGTCAAGATCTAGCACATAAATTAGAGGGAGGCTTTTCTCTAATAAATCTAGTGTAAAGCGCTTACCATGCCAAATAGTAATAATCTTGCACTAGGGAGCCGGTATACCAGTTCAATATCTAGACAAGATTATTGCTATCTATATATGATAAGCCAAAATAATTTAAATAAATTAGAAAAAGTAAAAATAAACTTAACAAATTAAGCCCATAGATTATGTTGAGGCTTCACCTTTGACCCAAGCTTGAAAATAAATTAGCTACTCATTTTATAACTAGGGGTAAAATTAGAATTTTATTAAAATACAAAGAAAATACAAGATAGAGAAGGAATTACAAAAAATAGAGCCCAAAAATGGATTTAAGGGTGTCAAATTAGGGGGGCAGCCCCCTATTTATAGATACAACAAGTAAATCATGGCCAGCGGATGAAAACAATTCGGACTCCTAGGATTGCGCCACATGGCGCTCTCTGATTGGTTGGAACACATCACCAAGGCTGTCATTCCGTGTATATGCATGTACGATATGCGCGATTTTCGGTCCACTAATATTCTGCCACATCATCGGCCAATGTATAAGTCAACAAATATGATCCGGTGCATTGCATGTATTGTAAGCTCATTTTTCGGTTGTTCTGAGTTCAAAAATGCTGTCTGTTTTGTTGTCCGACTTCTCGTTTATTAAGAAATTACTAAAATACCCCTAAAATACATAAAGTATTAAAAATACACATAAATATAAACAATTAAATATCAAGGGACTTAAAATACATAAAGGTGGAGATGTTAGTGAGACTTTGGGGTGTAAAATGATAATTTTACCCTTTATAAATATACACTGTCTAGGGCTCAACACTCACCTTTTATCACACTTTTGCAAGTGGTTTTTATTGGCCATTACTGTTTAAGGATGCATATCTCTTTTGTAAATCATGTGATCATTGTCGGAAAACATGTAACTTGGAACCTAGAAGGCAAATACTACAGTCTCTTACACTTATTATTGAGATTTTTGAATTTTAGGGCATTGATTTTATAGGACTATTTCCTTCATCTTTTGATAATCTCTATATTATTCTTGCTATTGATTATATTTTGAAATAGGTAGAAGCAAAAGCTACTAGAACTGACTACTCTAAGGTTGTTATAGATTTTATAAAGTGTGACATCTTTGCAAGATTTGAAACACCTAAGGTCGTGATTAGCGATAGAGGAACTCATTTATATAGTAGATCAGTAGACGCCTCTTTCAAAAGTACAACATCACTCACAAGGTCTCTATATCTTACCATCCACAAATTAGTGGGCAAGCTCAGATGTCTAATCGAGAAATGAAATCAATCATTGAAAAGACAATCAATATAAAAGAAAGGGTTGGATTCTATGGCTCGATGATGCACTCTAGGCTTATAGAATTGCATATAAGATACCCATTGGTATGTTACCTTATAGGTTGGTATATAGTAAACCTTGACATTTTCCAGTGGAACTTGAACATAAAGCATGGTGGGCTGTGAAACAATGTAACATGGAGTTCGACGGCACCAATGTTGTGCAAATTTTATTGAAATCACAAGCACATGAATCTATTGAAGTATAGAATAATCATGATGAGTGTTGATCCCACGAGGAGGTGGATTTTAATTGTATAGAGTTATTATTATTCTTTATTTTATGGGCTTATAGTGAATTTTTTTTATTCTACCATAAGCTTTAAACAAAAATAATGTGAATAAATTGGGAATTAATCTTGGGTTTTATGATTTACACTTAATATTTCACCATAGGCTTAATATTCATTTTTAGTTCCAATTAATTTATGAGGGGGTATTCCACTCTTCGTAAGCCTAACTCTAATAAATATAGTGTCAAGTGCTCATTGTGCTAAGAAAAATAATCTTGTTTTAAATGTGGCATCAAAAACGCGTTGTGCTAGGTAGTAATAATATAACTGTCTACTAATTAATCTAAATGAATTTTTTGTCAATAGTGATTCAAGACCTACTACAGAAATTACAAGGAGATTTTTCTTTAATAAATTAAGGGTAAAGTGTTTATTATGTCAAATAGTAATAATCTTGTACTACCAGTGCAAAATCTAGACAAGATTATTACTATCTGTCAAGTAATAAGTCAAAATAAATTAAATAAATTAGAGAAATTGAAAATAAACTTATCAAATTAAGTCCATAGATCATGTTGAGGTTTTACCTTTAACCCAAGCTTGAAATAAATTAGCTACTCATTTTATAATTAGAGGTAAAATAAGAATTTTATTAAAATATATAGAAAATACAAGATAGAGAAAGAATTATAAAAAATGGAGCTCAAAAATGGATTTAGGAATGCCAAATTAAGGGGAAGAAAATAGCCTTCTGTTTATAGATACAACAAGTAAATCATCGCCATCAAATGAAAACAATTTGGACGCATGGGATTGTAGCATATTGACATTCTCAAATTGGATGGAACACGTTACCAGATCTATCATTCCATGTATACACATGTGCGGTACGCATGTTTTTCAATTCGCTAATATATTGCCACGTCATCGATCAACGTAAAAGTCAACATATATGACTCAGTACATTACATGTATTGTAAGCTCATTTTTTAATCTAATAGGCTTCTACCACGTCATTCATCAATGCCACATCATCGGTCAATGCAGTCAATAGCACGTCAATAGTCCATCGACACGTCAGCAATCAACATATGTCAGTGGAGCCAATAAAAATTTTAAAATTATGATTTATCCTTTATGTTTTTCCTAAGGTTTTCAACTGTTCTGAGTTAAAAAATACTTTTCATTTTATTGTTTAACTTCTCATTTATTATAAAATAACGAAAATACCCCTGAAATATATAAAGTACTAAAAAATACACATAAACATATATAATCAAGGTTCACGTGATTTAAAATACATAAATGTAAAGATGTTAGTGAAGCTTAGATTTTAAAATGACAAGTTTACCATTTATAAATATACAATCTCTAGCACTTAACACACTCCCGAACTAGCTTATTGCTAATGCCTAGCAAATTAAGCGATAACAAAATTCAAGCACATAATGATTTTTTTTTCTTTTCAAGACAATTATGTTTACTTCTTCAATTAGATTAATGACAATAATCACATAAAAATATAAGAGTTATCTCCAGCTTAAAGCGATATCACTCCTACATCAACCATCCATATGAGTCAGTCAAGTAAATTCATGCAAATTGATCAATTATCAAAGCTACATTTAAGCCACTTTCAAAAGTGACATGTTAACCTCAAAATTTCATAGGTCAGAATGACACTTTTAAAAGAAAATATCGCACACTCTTATTAAGAATAATATCCACAACTTAGAAGATAATATGATCTCAAGCTAAATGAAATACTAGTCAAACTAATTTATTCATTTTTATGTATCATTACATCATTTCAGCCCGATTTACTAGCTTTTACTTCATACTATATTTCTTTAAAATTAAGAAAGACTTTTATTAGGATGTAACGTAGGTAATGACATGTGATTAGTATTAAAAAGTGTATATTTTATAAATGTTTAAATTATTATTTTCTCACTTAAATTAATGTGCACATAACTCCTATTTTATCTTAATGCTCCCTATATGTAATTTTATGTAAATTATATTTTATTATGTTAATTTTTATCTTAATTATTATATTTTGTTATTATATGTATATTTTGAGAATGAAGAGAAATTATAACAGAAAATGGAAGATAAAAGAAAGATAGTTGTTTTGTAATAATAAATAAACAAAATATATTATATTAAAAAGAAAAGAGATAGATATTGAATGGACACGACTCAAAAGTGTTTAATTTACTCCCAAGTATAAGAGTATCTAATTATAACATAATCCGATGAGTTTAGAGTCGAACCACAGAGAATTGTAAATTTAGTAATAAATTATTAAATAAAAATTAATATAAGAAAAATCGATTATCAGTCTAAAAAGTGGTAAGACTATGAGTTTCACTCTTGGTATTCAAATTATGTTCATTAATTTCTCTTATATTTATATTTTATATTTTATTTACTAATTAAATATTATATCATTTAATTCTTAGTTAACCAATTTTATGGATAAATATGGGAAAGAAGTACATGATGTGCCACAACTAAATTGGAGTGTCGACATAATATCAAAATATCATATAAATCCAGTGAGATTGTAAGTTTATAACTTAATATGACATAAAAATATCCAGTAAATAAAAATACAAAATAATAAATTAAATAAAATTTGAACTCACTTGAGAGAGATTTAATTCCATAATTTAAATCCTTGAGCTTCACTCTTCACCCTATCTTAGTAAATTAGCCACTCATATTTAAAAGAAAAACACTCATTTTATTTACTGACTTCTCAAATACATTACAAGAAAATTTTAGGAACTTGAAAAAAAACAAGCAGAAGAAAAATTGAAATAAAACTTCTGCTCTGCTTAACCCTTATTTTCCTCTCTTTCTTTTCCTCATCTTTCTTTTCCTCCGATTCCTTTCTTCCCTTCCTCTCTTCTCCTTCTTTTCTTCCTCCGCTTCTCTTTTTATAATAAAATTAGATAGGAACTATTAATTATTGCATTATTATTATAATATTATATTATATATTGTGTTATTATATATTATATTTAAATAAATTTAAAGAGTGTACGCACTCAATCTCTATCTTTTCTTTAAATATAATATAATTTATTTATTAATTAATTATTACAAAGCAGCTGTCTTTTTTTTTATCTTTCATTTTCAGTTCTGATTCTTCTTCATTCTCAAAATATACCTACAATAGCAAATACAAGAATTAAGATAAAAATTAACATAATAAAATATAATTTACATAAAATTACATATAAGGAGCATTAAGATAAAATATGAGTTATGTTCACATTAATTAAGAATTTAAACATTTATAAAATATATACTTTTAGTACTACTCACACCTCCCAACAGGCTTATTTGTAGTCCCTAGCAATTGAAGCACTATATTAAATTAAGATTTAAAAAATTCACCTGAAGTTAATAGTTATTCATCTATCCTCTAAACTACCAAACAATTAAATTAGTAAATGACAAAAAGATTTAATTAGTAATTATTAAATAGAGAATTCATAAATTTGAGTAATTCAAAAAATAAGGAACAAAAACAACTTATTATAAATTTTAAATCAGAAAATAATATAGACTGGACTATTAGGATGTGTCTCAAAAGTAATGACTATTTGCATAGCCATCCTAGATAATTAAAAAAATTAATGTTTTTAGATTTTTTTAAAAGAAAAATAAACAAACACACATATTTACAGTTTACATCAACTATCCCCGTCCTCTTACCTAATCTAAACATTATTCTTAATATTTTATAATTTAAAGACATGCATGTAAAAATGAGAAACAGAGAAAATAAACATAAAAGAAGAAGTAGAGAATATCATACATGAACTTGTTGTAGAAGCTTAAAATAAGAAACATTTAAAAAATTTTTGAAAGAAAAATAAATGTAAGACTCTAAAACTAAGAAGATGTGTTTCTAGAACTACTCTCTCAATATTCGGCCATCTTCGACTCAAAATTTATTCAAAGTTAGTGTTTACAACAAAAATTTAGTAAAAACATCACTATGATTGATATATTCTATAACTGTCAACTATTTCCTCACCCCAGCCTAAATGAGACATTGTCCTTAATGTCTTAAAAGAAAAAAAAGTAGAATTTAGAAAACATCACATGAACACTAACAAATATCTGTAAAGAGAGATTTAAATCCAGTTTTCACTTTTTACTACTGTTACTGTTATCATCTTCAGTTAACCAATCTAATGCCGAAGTCATGGGTTATGGCTCTGGTTTGTAAGCTTGTAAATGATCAAGTAACTCATTAGCAGTAGGAGCACAAATAAAGATTTTTTTAACTATAGGAGGAAAAAGATAATTCTTAATTGTAGGTTAAGAAATGTGACGAAGTCATTATAAAAATTATTAACATTTAACAGACTGATGTGTTTTTGATGAATGTTCAAATGGGCTCAAGACGCAAATGTAATTAGTGCCTCGAAGGCTACTTTGATTCCATATTGATATGATTGATAGACCAGATTCGTTATAGATACATTTTGGTAATGGCAGTAAGGTTGAGCTCATATAGTTATTTTTGCAAAGCATAATTATAAAGTTCACAATAGCCCAAGTGAGAGATTGTTGGATATTTAATCTAGTTTTGTTATATCTGTAATCCAACATTGGGGTTATATGTGAATAATTATATATTACAGATTGCAATATAAGGTTAAGCCTAATTAAAAGTGATCTAAATAGGTATTTTGATAATTTGGGCTTTAATGTATTTAATAGGGTGTAGACTTTTAATGTATAGAGACCTAATTGTTTTCTAATTCTATGATGAACAAAATTAGGAATACTTAGTGAGAACATGAAAAGTTTTTATATAAGTGGTTATGGTCCTCATATTATACATATCTTTTCTATTCTTTTTGACATTCCATCATAAAAAAAAGAGCATAAAGAAATTAAAGGTTTCTTTAGGATATATGTGTTGATCTGGAAGATAAACCACAATATTCTAGAGAACAATTTAGCGATAAACCACAATATTCTAGAGAACAATTCAGCGTTATGGGTTCTAGTACGCTTCTACATAATTTTATTATTGATTCTTGAGTGATGGATTTCACCATATGATTTAATTATTCTAACACAGTCTTCTTTGTTTTTATTTTTCCTTTCGGTACTATTAAAAGCAACTGAGCGCAGAGCTTCCTACAGTACTCTCTCTTTAAATTTTTGTCTGGAGCCAAGCAATGTATTATAATGAAATTAACACTTAGGCCAAGATTGTTTATCTATGGATTGGGTTTTTTTCTTAAGCATTGGGTTAAGGATTTTGTTTAACTTTAATCTATTTAAAACATTCTTCAGGATTGAAACTTCAAATTAGTCGTCTCAAAGTTTCACTATAAGTTTCGCGTTATCCTTAACAGATCTAGAAAATTTTATCTAAGTTCTTAAACTTTAGATAAGGTTTTTAATTAAATCTTCATTGCATGTAAGTTTATGTGTTTTGTACGTTTTACTTTAATAACTTGTTAATTAGAAACAATTATTTACGGCAATAAGCTTTGCATGCTTTTATACTCAATAATGATAATATTTAGTGCAAGGCACTACTAGAAAAATGACATTTACTGACACTTAGTTTACTAACACTTAACAAAAAGTATCAATAATTGTGAACAAATGCACCTATTAACAAGTAGGTATTAGAAGTTATTGATACTAGTGTGTTAGTAAATTAAACATCAATAATCACTGACACTAAAGTATCAGAGATAAAAAAAAAATTCATTAATAGTTGTTTTAGTTCCAACTCGAACCTGAGACTTCTAGAGTTTAAAACTCTAACATTTGAAACAGAGACCATCGAGGCATGTTAAATTAACTTAATTTGTTCGTTTTAAAGGTTTTAAAAACAAACAAAAATATAATAACAAAAGATGACAAAACCTAAACTCGATCTCTCTAACTCTCACCCATCTCTCACTCTAACTCTCTCCCGTCTCTCATTCGATCTCTCTAACTCTCACCCATCTCTCACTCGATCTCTCATGCTTTCCCTCATGCTTTCTCTTTCGTTTTTCTTTTCTTAATATCTTCTGTTCTCCGGTCTCTGTTGTCTATCACACCCAAACACTCGATCTCTCATGGTTTCCCTAAATTGAAAAAAAATTAAAACCCTAATTGCTGAGTTGACGGCGTTATCGTGGCTGATAGTTTCGTTTTGGTTTTCGTCGAAGGCATCGAAGTTGGCACTGCAAGTTCTTCTGACGGCGTGTTGGATTCTAGGGTTTCGATAATAGTCACAGAAGCGAGAGCGTTGAAGCTGCTTTGCTAATAGAGAACCGAACAGAGCTGGTTTGCTAAGTGTCCTGTGACTGGCAAGAGAATTCAAGGGGTAATTATGCCTTCTTTTTAAAAAAATGTTTAGAGAATTCTTAGTATTGATTTTCAATGTTGAAGAAAATGCCTTGTAAGAAATTGTTACAAAAAATTTTTGGGTTTAATAATTTTAAACAATAAACCCATTGGTTACAGCAAGAAATAGGCTGACAATAGCTGCTAATTAGATTAGGTTGGAATGTTTGTACTTGTTTTGTGCCCTACCTATTCGGGAGAAACTTTTTTATAGTTAATTAGTTGACGTCGTTGTTGAAATTATTAAGCGACATCAGCCAATGCCCAAAATAATGGGTAAAGTGAGGAGTTTCTTTGAATTGAAAACTTTTTACAATCGATTTATTATTAATTTTAGTACTATTGCTGCCCCTAATGACTAAATGTGGAAAGAAGGGAAAATTTGCATTGGTAGAAAAGTAGAAGCCTCATTTTGATATATTGAAAGAGAATTTATATACAACCCTGGCTTTACTTAACTTTGTAAAAGCTTTTAAGGTTGAGTGTGATTCTTCAGGTTTGGGAATTTGTGTTATTTGAACATAGGTGGACCAATCTATGAAGCATTTTGTGAGATATGAACTAAGTAATACTAGGAGAAAGTGGTCTAATTACCAAGATTTTTATACTATGTTTCGGCTTTATGTCAATGGCATATTATTTGCCTTAAAGGAGTTTGTATTATTCAATGACCGTTAGATGTGAAATATTTTAATAAACAAAATCACTTAAACAGTATGCATGCAAGGTAGGTGTCTTTTATGTAGAAATTCATCTTTATAATGAAACGTAAGGTAGGGCATCAAAATAAGGTGGCATATTTACCTAGTTGAAGGGCTCAATTTATAACAGTTTTGAAAAACGAGGTTACAAGTTTTGAAGGGCTTCAAGATCAAAATGCAACATATGAGGATTTTTAGCAATTTGGGATTAGTTCGTATTCATTTGGATGCTAGTGACTTTCTTATTCATGATGGGTTTCTATTTCGAGCTAGTAAGCTTTGTGTCCCTCATATTTTTTTTCCATGTAAGAGCATATTATTAGGTAATTGTATGCTAGTGGATTATGAAGTCATGCTGGTTAGGACAAGATCACTAATCTAGTTGTAGACCAATATTATTGACATCAGCTAAGGTGCGATGTGTGCCTCATTATAGCAAGTTATCAAATTTGTCAAGTGGCTAAGGTTACCACCCTAAACATATGATTATACATGCATTTGCATGTTCTAGAGTGTATTTGGGAAGACCTGCGTACACAATAGGGTAAGGATTCTACTATTGTAGTTATTGATAGATTTAATAAGATAGCGCATTTTACTCCTTACAAGAAGACAAAGGATGTTGTGCATGTTGAATTTTTTAATTGAACATTGTTAGATCATTAATCCAACATTGGACTTATGTATAAATAATTATGTATTGTAAATTATCATATAAAGTTAAGCCCAATTAAAAGTGTTCTAATAGGATTTTCGATAATTCAGACTTTAAGTTATCTAATAGGATGTAGTTCTTTAATGTGTAGAAATTAAAAGGGTAATTACTATTTGTATGATTGGTTGAAATAAGAACACCTGAAGACAACAGAAAAAGTTGTCTATATACATAGTTATTGTTCCCATGCCACACGATTCTAGACAGCAATTTAGCATTATAGATTTAAGTACAATTATGTATATTTAATTATTGATTCTTGGTGTTAAAAAATGAATGTTCCTAAATTATAGTAGATGGATTCCACCAAAAGATTTAATTATTCTAACAAGTGGTATCAGAGCCTTTTCATATTGAATCATTGAGAATATAAATTATTTTCGATTAATGACTAAAGTCTTGGTGTTTTTTAATTTAATAATTAGTATTATTGAGTTCGAGGATAATTAGTTGAAATATATTCGGTTTTTAAGATTTAGAAAATTCAACTCACTACAAGAAAATGGTGTTTTAGCCAAAGAGCAAATTTTGTCGCCTATAGTGACATTTAGCTATAAAATTTTAATGTTGTCGCCAGTAATTATGGGAGAATTAAAATATTAAATTAATATATTTGCCATACGCTGCTTATGGCTAAACAACATTTTTAGCCACGAAATAGAAGGTTTGTGCGCTTGGGGAAAAACATCGCATGCTAAAATTAGTGATGACAATAGACACAAAATTTTATGTTACAATGAGTTTATATTTAGCCGCGAAGTAATTGTCGCTAAACATATTAAATTAATATATTTGCTATGGGCTGTTTGTGGCTTAATAATATTTTTTTCCCACGAAATAGCACGCTTGTGGGAAAAATTCATGCTCTAAAATTAGCGATGACAATAGATACAAAATTTTGTGGTAAAAGGAGTTTATAATTAGTCATGAAATAATTGTTGCTCAATAAATTTATTAGCCATGAATAAACTTCATGGTCATATATTTTGGTTTTAGCCACAATACATGTGTCACAAAATATATTTATTGGCCACAAAATATGTTCGTAGCTATATGTATTTGATATAACCACAAAATCGGTTCATGGGCAAAGGTCTTGGAATTAGCCACAAGATATATTGTTCCAAAATATAATAATAGGCCACCCAAATCGTGGCTATATATGAGTGTTTTATATACAAAATATTTTCACAAAAGTCACAAATAAATCAATTTTTAACATATATCAATAATAAAAGAACAAAACTAAGACTATAGTTTAAAGATATGTCAATGCCAATTAGTGTAGTTGGTGAAATCTTTTCTAGTAACAAGATTAATGTGTTAGACCATCATTCATAGGGTATATATGAGAAAAAGAAATGGTATATGTGTATATGTGTATATACACATAATAGTGATCAAAATTTTGTCCCATAATGAACTATATACAAATATTGGTATTGGACCATGGACCGATTAGTTAAGTAAAACAAGAAAAATTCTAAACCATGGACAAAGCCACAAGTTAAATTTACAAAGGGCAACTTAATAATAAATTCAAAATAAGAGATCACAACTTTAATTCACGACGCATTCCAATTTATTTAATAAGGATAGTGGCTTAAATTCTTCAATTTATGAGGCATGTTAATTAAGTTGATGGGGACAAGGGATTAATTAATGAATGCCGTTTAAGGATTTTATAAATCAAGCGGAACACTTGGCCCCAATTGCCAATACTACCATTCCATATGCGCACTCTAATTAATCTGATAATCAAATTATCAAAAAGTGTACAAAACATATTAGACCAAAAAAATGTGTACAAATCATATAGCTGTTGTTACATGGATGAAAAAGAAACACAATTCAAATACTATTTGTTAAAATTATTTTTGTTGATTGTATAATTATTATATATGTGTCCCTGTGCCTGTGTTAAGAAAATGCAATTAGGGAGTATTAATATGAAATGAAAAAATAGATCCAAAGTGACTCGAAATTTACATATTAATATGAAATGAAAAAAAATGGTGGAAAAATATTAATTATAAGCATGTAATTAAAAAAAAAATCATAGTTAAATTTTTCTTTCACCTTAACGTAGAAATTAACTAATTATTTAATAAACAAAATACTTATTTTATTTAATAAAATTCTCAAATATATTTAAAAAATAAAAAATAAAAATTATTTTTTAAAGTTCTGACTTACGTTCCTTAAGCTTCCACTTAGGATTCCTTCTCCAATTTTGTTTTCGGCTCCCCAGCCCATTCTTCAGTTCATTCCAATCTTTCCTTTTTAAAAGCAAGCCACCCATTTGCTTTCTTCTTTTTATTTTCTATTTTTATATCTTTTTGTAATATATAAGAAAAAGGAAAAACAAAAGTGGCTGGCAATTGGATTTTTCTTCAACATTTCAACGCCATCACCCATGAACAATCATCATGCCTTCCTCCTCCTTCCCTCTCACTAATTACCACCATCATATCATCGTTACCCACTCACCACCACCACGACTCAATACCTTTCATCCCTTTTCAGTATTCACATTCCAAAACCAAAACAACAACATCAAAACCCACAAATACAAGCACGAGAAGAACAAGAACAAGAAATAAAGAAGAAGAAGAGGGGGAAAAAAAGGGTTTGTTTATCAACAAAAATAACCCTTGTGACTTTCAAATTTAATGAGTGAAAGGGTCTTTTTGGTATAAAGGATCCAACAACTCCTCTTGGGAATCAAGTGTCTCGGTCCGATTTTTTTGCAAGATCATCATCAAGCAAACCATACAAGTTGATCAACTACAAGTTTTATGGTCTACAACATACCTGTGTGTTTCTTCAATAGCTAGTACTTGCTGCTTAGGTAATTAATATTTACGAGTTGGTGCCAAGATCATTTACTTATGATGAAATTTTTGATATTATTATTATATGTGGAAATCGGTTTTCGTGACTCAAGTAAAACATTTTGATTTTTAATTATCTCTTTCTGATCTCAATCAATTTTTCTTGCATCATATGTATATATGTATTTGGGTTGTGTCGGATTTTTGTTTGTATACACACTGCTGTTACTGGGTTAGTACTTTGATAATTTGGGTATGGTCTTTTATTGTGCTCTTGAATGGTGACACTAGGGTGAAATAGAGATGAAGATATGCATGAGCAAGAAGAGTATCAATAAAGCTAATTTGGATCGAAATTTCAATACGGATGATGTTATTGTAGTCGAGGTTACTGTGGAAGCACTAAAAATGCCAAAAACTGATTTCACTATGGATGAGGATGATACAAGTAGTATGGTGATATTAAAAACTCAATTGAATTTGAAGATGATATAGATGTTGAATAAGAAATATACTAGTTTATGGTACACATTTATTTTTATGTTTAATTGTAAATTTACATATAATTATCATCCCTTTTTTTTTAGTATGAACTAAGTATAATATTGTATATTTTAGATGGCTCTAGGGAACAGAAATGATCACAACCACAACCACGATCATTGCCTTCACTGTTAGCTGAAAGTTCTGATGGTGATTTGGACATGATCGACGTATTTGACCGTTTTAGTAGTACCGGTGCATATTTAATCCTACATATTGAGTTTTTACTTTTGTTCATAATTCTAACTTCTTATATTTCAAATGTACGTTGGCTCACATCCACCTATGAAAAAAGGATGTGGTCCTACTTGAGGTAAAGGTCTGGATTACATTGTTGGGTCATCAAGTTGAGTGGTTTTAACAATCTCTATTGAGCATAAAAAAGCAACGGGACCTCTTTCATTTAAACTAGCCAACGAGTATGGTACTATCGTTCGTAACGGTGCTCCATTTAATGTTTAGTCATGGAAACATATACCTTGAGTTGATAGGATGGGGTTATTCAAACTATATATACTTTTTATTTTCAATACAATTTCTAGCTCAATGCTTTGTGTCCATAATTTTTTGGAAGTTTGATTTTTTTTTTTTAATCTCTCTAGACTTGGAGCAAGAGCATGTGGTTCGTTGTGTGAATGATATCATGGGTGACCGTAATTGTGGTTACCGTGATAAACTGAAGTTGAAATATAATAAGCTTGCATCAGATTAACAAGCTCGTAGAAATCCCTCAAACAAGGTCTCTTAAGCTGATGAGGAGTTTCATGTGATATTTAGCCTGATGAAGAGTATTAGGTGCAAATTTATATACCAATATATGTATGTGTATTTTAAAAACTTGAAGTGAATGTATTACTTGTAGAAACTTTTTTTTTTTCTGGGGAGATGGTGATTAGTTGATTATTTAATTGTGAAGTTTACTTTTGAGCAATTGGAGGTAATTGTGTTATGAATAATATGAAATACATATGTATTGTGCCTTATTGTGTTTATATTTTAAAAATATGGGACATTCAGTCAAAATTTTTTTATTTACTTGAAGACACTCATTTTCTTTTTGAACTTTGCATGCATTTTAGGCTAGGTGTAAGATAAATGCTGAAAATAGAAAAAAAAAAAAAAACTAAACAATGATCGTGGGAGATTTAAGTCATTTGTTACTCATCGTGAGGAGAACTCTAAGGTGATAATCTTGAATTGTAACCCCTTTTGTTTTCTTTTTTTTTTTTTTTTGCATAGTTTTGTGTGTATATTGTATATATATATATATAATATTATTTTATATTTTATGCATTTTCTTTGAATAGAATAATGAATGGTGAGGTAAAAGCCTTATCAGATTTATTTCGTAAAACTCATTACAATGGTAGTAAAAGATAGGTGAATAATGAGGCTCAGTCAAAGTATGAAAGAATTTTATTAAAATTTTAAAGTTATTTCTACACTAATCAATTTATTTTAAATTAATCATGTTTCATTATTATTAATATTTCTAGGAGAAGATGGTTCAACTTCAAGAGCAAGTTATTATTGAGGGATTTGAGCCACTTAATGATGAACAATTATCCTAAGCGGTGTGCGGTAAAAAATCTAGTTGCCTTTCTGGACTAGGAGTGCGTAAGCTACCACCTCATTTACAGATAACATGTAATGAAAATACCTCAGCATTGTGCAAAGAATTAGAGTCAACAAATACAGAACTTCAAGCCACTCAGAATAAGCTTCAAGAAAGAAAGACTGAACTTCAAAATACTAAGACTACCTTCAATGATTTGTCCAGTAGGCTTAATTAATTTGAGACTCTCATAATCTTTTATTTATCCAATCATCTTACTACTTCAGGGTTGCTATCTATTCAGCCACCGTGACCATGGTTTCCTCATCTTAATTATGTGCATTTTGGACTTATTTCACTTGTTATATATAGCCATGCAAATTTGTGAACTACACTTCTATGGTTCTTTTATAGTTTGATGAAGAACTATTGCTACGGCCATATCTTTTGTGTTTATTTTATTTACATCTATTTTGTTTTATATGTATTTTTATATTTATTATAATATGATTGTTCTTCTTTAGTATTAAAGTTTGTGATAGTACATTTAATTTTATTATTAGCTTGAAAAGAATTTGATAGCTCAATAAATTCTTAATTAAAAATGGATAATATCATATTAAACATATTTTATTCATTTTCCAAATAGTTATATATAATAACTATATAGAAAATTTCATTAGCCACCAAGTCGTGGCAGATCGAGAGAAGCGACGGCCATAGCTACTGCATTAAGCAAATTCGCATAAAAAAGGAATGGTGGTCATTTTTTAGCTAGGCAAGGGCAGCCAACGGCTGCATTAGTGTCCAAGCCATGGCCATTAGGCCGCAACAACTTGGATTCTTAAAGAAGAAGAAAAAAAAATTAGGGCTAGTTTAAGGATTTTGTTCGGGTTAACCCAAACTAGTCCAAACTCAACACTAATGATAAATTTTGAATGATTTGGATACAAGTCAGTCAAATCCACTCGATTAAGCTCTGATCGATCAATAGTCGAACAGCCAACAATCAACTATTGACCATTGACCACTAACTAGACTTTTGACCTAAATTTTTTTATTTTTAGGTTATTTTTTGTACAATTTTAAATTCAAATATTTGTATGGCAAAATATATTATGAGACAAATTAATTGAAGTAACATGTCGTCAAAGTGATCTTACCTGTGAAAATTAATTTATTTTGAAATATAAATAGCTATGTGTGTGCAATTTTGTAAATATCGATCGACCCAAAGGAATATCCACATTTGACAGAGTTGCATGTATGCCTGTGGTAATAAACACGTGATGATTATTTGGTTTTACATGTGAACAATTAATCGGCTTAAAGGAAGATTTATTGTTTGATATATTCTTATTATCAATGATCAATTACTACTCTAAGATATCACTTACAAGTTAACATTTTATCCAAAGATAAAATATTAATAAAGTATTTAGTATCTTGAGATGGGAATTACCTTTATTTAAATTTGTTTTTATTTTAAGACTAATGAGAGCTTGTTTTGTTTGTTTGTTGTTCTCTGGATTCAGTTATGACTCCTATTAATATGACTTCCAACAACAATTCTATTAAAACTTCTTAATAGTCCCCCACTTCTTACGGATAAAAGTACCTTTGTTGAAAATAAGGATATAGAAAGGTTGGAGAAATCAAATCGCTTATGTGTGATGATCTTAAAGAAGGCTATTGTAAAACCATTTAGAGGTTTTTTGTCTCAAATGATAACTATAGTTAAGAAGTTCCTTGAAGATATTGAAAAGAGATTTGTTTAGAAAAAATGGCTTAAATAAGTATCTATTGACAAATCTAATTTCAATAAGTTATAAAGAAAATTACAAAGGCAACAAGAGGTACAAGGATAAGGACATTGTAGCTACAACACTTTAAAGAAAAAATCAAAAGAAACTGAGTCATCTAGGCACTAGTTGCTTTTCTTATGAAGCTGAAGGGCATGGTTTGGTTTGTTTTGAGGTTAATTTAACTTTGGTATCTAGGCACACATGGTTAATAAATTTAGGTTCAACAACTCAAATTATTGTGTTTATGTAGGGTTTGTTGAATTACCATAACCCAGTGATGGTTAAAGATAAATCTATGTGGGTGATGGCAAAACAGTAGAAGTTTAAGCAATTAAAAAATTAGATTATTATTAAAGATCAAATTTTATTTGGATCCTGATGAAACATTTATTGCTCCGTCTTTTAGATAAAACTTAAAGCCAACAGGATCTTAGATATCTTAAAACTTATACATAAAAATACTTATGGACTAATCCCTATAACTGCTTGGAATGGTCAACATAATTTAATGAAGTTCATATATGATTTTTCTAAATATGACTATATTTATCTCCTCCATGAAAAGTCACAATCTCTAGATATGTTCAAAAATTTTAAGGCTAAAGTTGAAAATCAACTCAACAGAAGAATCAAAAGTATCGATCTGAATGTAGTAATGAGTACTATAGTAGATATAATGGTTCAGATGAACAACGTCCAAGACCATTTGCTAAGTTTCTAGAGGAATGCAGTATCGTCACATGGTGCTAACTATGATTTTTCATTCAACTTTCTTATAATCACTTTGGAAAGAAACACGTAAGACTACAATATGTATCCTTAATAGGTTCTAACTAAAGCAACTACCAAAACCCCTTACAAACTTTGGTGGGGAAGAAGCTTAGTCTAAATATTTGCATATTTAGGAATATCTGGCTAAAGCAAGGCATTATAGGCCTAATAAGAAGAAACTGGACTCTAAAACGATGAATTGCTAATTTATTAGATACTCTAAAAGATCTAGGGGGTATAAGTTTTATAGTCCTTACAATTAAGTCGATTTTCGAGTAAGAAAATATGCAATTCTTCGAGGCTGCCGAGTTTGCTGGAGGATATACAGTTAGAGACTTTGTCCTTGAAGAGAAATATATTGATATTTCTATAGGTTTTATTGGCATTGATCAAGGTTTAATTCCTAAATTTCTTCAAGACACAACATATTAAGACATTATTGGAGAACCTCTCATACGAGAGCTTGTTTTCAGAAGAACAAACTCTACCACCTCAAAAACCTATGCCATTAAAGAGATCCATTAGAGAAAAGAAAAGTGCAGTGCTAAATGACTACAATGTAGTTATCCTAGAATATAAGATAAACATTGGAGTGATGGAAGATGATCTAATGAATTTTCATTAAGCCATGGAAAGTTCTAACTTTTAAAAGTGGATTGATGCTATGAATGATGAAATAAAGTCCATAAAAGATAATGACGTACAAGATCTTATCACATTGCCAGAAGGTGTGAAACTTATTGGTTGTAAATGGATATTTAAGACCAAAAGGGATTCGAAAGGAAATGTGGAGAGGTATAAAGTGTATCATGTCCCAAAGGGCTTTACATAGAGAAAATGTATCAACTATAAAGAGGATTTTTCTTCGATTTCTTCGAAACTCTTTCAGGATTATAATAACATTAGTGGCACATTTCAATCTTGAGTTACATCAGATAAATGTGAAGATAACATTTCTCAATGGTGACAGTGATGATACAATCTATATGGTGCATCCAAAAAATTTTGTATTTGGAGATCTAAAGAATATTATTTACAAAGTTAAGAAATCCATCTATCGACTCAAGCAAGCTTCTCAATAATGGTATTTCAAGTTTCAACAGGTGATCATTTAATTCAGTCTTAAGATAAATTTGGTCGATAATTGTATTTACCATAAATTTTGTGGTAGTAAGTATATCTTTTTGGCTTTATATGTTGATGATATTTTGCATTCCAGCAACAATATAGGCTTACTGCATGAAACTAATAAATTTTTAGTTAAGAGTTTTGAGATGAAAGATTTTATTCACACCTCCTTTGTATTAGGTATACAGATATTCTTGAATTATCATAAAGGAGATATATAAAAAATGTTCTTAAGAGATATGGCATGCAAGATTACAAACCAGGTGAAACCCTTGTGGCTATAGAAGACAAGTTTGGTCTTAATCAGTTCTAGAAGAATGATTTTAAGGAAAAAGAGATACAAAATATTCTTTATGTGTTTGCACTAAAAAGTCTGATTATGCTCAATTTGTACGCGACTAAATATTGTGTATGTTATTGGGATATTGGGTAGATATTTAAGTAATCCGAGAGTAGACTACCGAAAGCAGCCAAACGGGTCTTGCAGTACTTATAGAAAACAAAAGACTACATGCTCGCCTATTGAAGGTCGAATTAACTTTAGATCATTGAGAATATTGACTCCAATTTTACTGGATACTAAGATAGTATGAAGTCCATGACAGGCTACATTTATATGCTATATAGGGGTGGTGTTTCTTAAAAAAGTATTAAACAATCTCTTATAGGCTCCTCTACAATTGCAATAGAATTTATAGCTTATTATGATGTATCTAATCATATGCTATAGCTGGCGAATTTTGTCACGGGGCTACATATAGTAGATAGTAATAATAGGCCATTCAGATTATTTTGTGACAATAAATCAGTAGTAATGTATTTCAATAAACTTTGTAACAATAAGTCAGCAATAATATATTGCAATAACAACAGGAGCTTAATGAAGTCGAACCATATAGACATCAAGTTCCTGTTTGTTAAAGAAAGAGTTTAAAGTGAACAGTTATCTATAAAGCACATTGGCACAAACTCAATGATTATAAATCTGCTTATTAAGAGATTGCCACCAAAACATTCTATGAGCACACTGCTCATATAGGTGTCATGTCATTAAAGGATATTAAATTTTAGTGGAATTTTGTGAGTTTAGATGCTCTTATGATGTATAATTTTTCAGTTATTTCAGTTTCTAGATATTTAAGGTTAATTTCTGTAAAAAGGTTGATCAATTAGAAATAGGCATGTTAAGATCACATTGTGTAAAATTTTCATGCTATACTTCAATATCATGATCCATGTCATTTAGTTATTTGGCGTAGTGACCATTAATGGATCCGAGTTACTATAACTGTAACGAAGGCCGCTTTGATCCTATATTGATATAATTGATTGATCGGATTGACTATAGATACATTTCGATAGTGAGAGTAAGGTTAAGCTCATATAGTTATTTTTGCAAAGCGTAATTATAAGGTAGGTTACATATATAGCCCAAGTGGGAGATTGTTAGACTTTTTAATCTAGTGTTATTAGATTATTGATCCAATATTAAGCTTATATGTGAAATTTTTGATAATTTAGCCTTTAATGTATCTGATAGTATACGGACCTTTAATATTAGGCTTATATCGCATCATCAGAGAAAGTGCACAAAGAAATTTAAAAGATTCTCTAGGAGAACGTGCTGATCTGAAAGGCTAGCCAAATGACTCAAGAGAGCATGTAACATATGCATTTTTTTATTATGTATGCTATTATTTAAAACAAAAGGTGGTATATTTGTTATTACGTGTGTATAAAGAGATGGAAATGGGGAAAAAATTGAAGAGAAGCATTAAAAGAGAGAGAGAGAGCGAATCTGACTCGAATTTTTGACCTGGTCATAACTTTCTTTTCCAGCCATCTCATCAAGCAAGTTATCAAACAAAAGCTTGTGAATAGGCCGTCAACCTCCACACGTTCGCGCTACAGAACTGCTCGGAGCACCGCCGAAGAAGCTCAAAACCTCGCGGGTTTATCACGTGCGAGCGCTGTCAATTCCATCTGTCCATGGCCGCGCCTCCGGTTGGAAAAGGTTCCCCACCTCACCATCTTCCTTTCCCGACCAGCTACCGCCACCGAAGAGGCCGATTTGCCACTAATCGACCACTCGAAGAGTCGCGACTTAGAAGACTCGATCCAGTGCCACTTCTGCGCGTCAGAGCTCACCACCACCACCTTTGGACTCAGGGCAGTCAGTAGGAGCTCGTCCGACCATCCCGACCGTCGCTGGTTGACGTTGACTTCTGTTGACCCGTGAAGGACATTTTGGTAATTTCAAAATTAAGCGCAATTTTATAGTTTTTGAATGTTCGGGGTGTTAAAGTAATTCTAAAAATTCAATAGTTTGTTCATTTAAGAATTTGAGGGTTGTCGATAAGTATAATTTTAGATTTTATTAGTAAATTACGGATATGGGATTAGTACGGTAAGCTGAGAGACTTGAGAGTTGAGATGTCTGGACGAATATTTACTTTAAGCTTTATTTTTGTGACAAAGTTTGAATTATAAATATGGGAAGTATTTATATCATTTCTTTAACATAGGTGGATCTGCAGGCACAAATCTACCTGCGGACTTGGGCGATAGCCGAGTCTAAGCTTTATCACTGTGAGTGGAATATATTAAACCTATTTATGTATGTTTTATTTTTATACAGTAAAGCTTGATCATGAAATAATTATTTTAATTATTTTCATTTAATGGTTCTCTGAAATGAATGTTTTATATGTATGAATACTTTGTTAAGCTATATGTATATATATTTATTTATGTTCCATATTGACTTTGAATTTGTAAAAGAAATGATTGATTTCGAGTATATTCTAAAGTGTATATATGTTGATTTCGAGCATGATTTAAAGCATATATATATATCTTAACTTCGAGCATGATTTAAAGTGTATATAAGTTATGAAAAATCATGAAGCATATACCCATTCTCTCTAGAAATCAGAAATGAGATATGAGAAACAGATAATATAAGATGAGATGAGATGAGATGAGATAGTAGGCCTTTGGGGCCCGTCTGAACACACATAAAGGTTTTGGGCTGTGTGTTTCGGCGCTTTCGCCTTTTTGGGGGATATGCATGCAGACAGATATTGAGACATGAAGAGATTTAAAACCAGGTGGTCTAGACACGATGTCGCCAGAAAGCACATCATTGCACGTCCATTGAGATCTGGATATGATTTATGATGAGAAGCATGAGATGGCACGTCCCCTTCTATCCGTGTAGCCCCGGGGCATGATAGTACCCAGATAGTACATTATTCCCCATCCGTTGCGGTTCAGATATTGCGAGATTATTACCCCGAGTATTTTTTTAAGGATAATTGTATTATTTAGTATTTGATATTTCAATATGAGATGTTTTTCTTGATTTCGTAGTAGTATCAATTATATTTATATTCAGCATATGATTGAAATGCAATGAAATACTTACATTAACATAATTAATTGAGAAAATTATCTATACGAGCGATGCATTTATTTTTGTAAGTATTTTATTTTTCAAAAACTACTATCCACTCACTGAGCTCATTGAGTTTTATGCTCATTCTATTTTATTATATTTTCCCCCAGGAGATTACAGGTACAACCGTTTACCCAGTAGTTGTGCATACTTGGGATTCTTTTTGGCCACGTGATAGTGTAAGAGGATATAAATTATTTTTTTTGTTACTGAATATAATCATCCCATTTTGGAATTTTATTAGATTTGTGACATAAGAATTAGGTATAGGCTTATATGATTTATGGTATAATATTCTTTTGATACCCTGAAACTGTTTGGATATTTTCTTGAATGAGACTGATTGAAATAGTGTGATGCATATTAAATTATTTAAGGAGTGCTTGTGTTATAATTGCAGGTTTGGGAATGTTATATGTTTAGGGGAGGTTCTGTCGAAATTTTCTGTTAAATTCTCATTAATAAAATTTTTAATAGATGAGTTCACCTGCTTGAGATAGGCTCGTCTCTAGGGATGGGGCGAGTCGTTTCAGTTTGCATCAGAGTATGGTTTTAGATTCTATAGACTTTACTTGCTTAAAAAGAATAAGTTTATAATTTTTATAAGAAGGAATTCATATTTTGTAGGAATCATCATAATTCGTCGTAGTAATAGACGTAGTCGTGGCCGTGGTTGTACGTGGCCAGTAGTTAGGTTGACTTCTAGTATTGTACCTGTGGGCGCAGGTGAACCTTTAAACGAGAGAGGAGTGGAATATTTTATGTATGGGGCTGCATAACAAGAGCTTGGAAATGCCCCAAACATTGAGCAGTCATTTGATCGCTAGCTCAGATTATGACTACAGTTATATAGAATCAAGCTCATTCACAGGCTGATAGCTCTAACACTATAGAGCGCGTGAAAAGTTTAGGAGAGAGAAGCTTTAATGGTATTAGAGAGCCACCTAAGGCCAAGTCGTGGCTTGTTAAGCTAGAGCATATTTTTGAGGTGATGAGATGCTTAGCGGAGGAAAAATTAACATTTGTCACTTTTCTACTTGAAGATAGAGCTTATCACTGGTGGCAGACTGTGGAACGTCGATATCATGGGCATGCTAATATTACTTAGGAAATTTTCTGTAAGGAATTCTATACTCATTATTTTCCAATGGTGTATCAAGACATCAAGCGGAGTGAGTTCCTCCGATTGGTCCAGGGATCGATGACAGTTCAAGAGTATGAGACAAAGTTTATGGACCTTTCTCGATTTGCTATGGCTGCAGTGAGTGATGAAAGAGAGAAATGCAGGTGATTCAAAGGTAGTGAAAGCAGGCAGGAGGATTAAGCATAGTATTGTATAGGGACGTAAACTTCAAGCATTGAGATACACAGAGTGTCTTCAATTTAATATTTGCAGGTGATGAAAGGAGTGTCTTCAATTTAATATTTGCACCGTCATAATTGCATTGAGATACACAGAGTTTGCAAAGGTAGTGAAAGCAGGCAGGAGGATTAAGCATAGTATTGTATAGGGACGTAAACTTCAAGCATTGAAGCAGAAACGGAGCCAGAGCTGGATAGATAGTGGCTCTAGTAGTAGACCACCTAAGCGAGGAAGCATTAGCGCAGTGTATTTTGATGGTACTCAAAGAAGTCAGGGCATAGGCATTGGGAGACCCAAGACAGTGTATCAGCCATGGCTCAGCGCAGCAATCGGTGGGAAGTAATGTCAGGAGTCAAGAACATTATGACAAGAGTAAAAGGGGATATCGTGATTATCGTCCTAAGGGCGCCCAACATAATTCTTGCCTTTTTTGTGGTAGGAACTATCAGGGTCAATGTCGAATTGAGGAGAAAGTTTGTTACCTTTGTGGTCAGCTTGGACACATCAAGAGATTCTGACCTACTTTATCTCAAGGTGACAGGCCTACACAAGGGACATCCTTATTAGTACCAAATTTACACTAGACAGAATTAGGGCTAGATATGTGTGCAGACAGGTGACTCTACATCGACTGGTAAGAGTCAGACGACTGGTTCAGCTCAGAGAAGTCAGCCTGGTCAACCTCTTACTCAAGTTCAAGTCTTTGCTTTGACACAACAGGAGGCACGTGCTACACTAGAAGTTATTATGGGTATATTATCTATCTTTGGCTGTGAAGCACATATTCTTATTGATCCTGGATCTAAACATTCTTTTGTTTCCCATACGTTTGCTATACATATAGAGCGAGAGCCTGAACCACTAGATTATGACTTAGTTGTTAGTATACCTATAGGAGAGTCACTTTTTGCCAAGGGTGTGTATTGAAATTATGTGATTGGAATGGGTGAGCATGAATTTTACTCTCATGTGTCATTTCTGCCATTGATGCGAGACAGTTATTTAGAAAAGGATACTCAGCTTACTTAGCATATGTAATGGACACAAAAGTTCAAAAGTTGAAATTGGAGGATATTCTAGTAGTCCAAGAGTTCCCAAATGTATTTCAAGATGAACTGTTAGGGATGCCACGTAATAGAGAGATTGAGTTTTCTATTGAATTAGTTCCTGGAACATCTCCTATATCTATGACATCGTACAGGATGGCTCCAGCAGAATTGAAGGAACATAAGGTTCAACTACAAGAATTAATGGATAAAGAGTTTATTAGGCCTAGTGTTTCTCCTTGGGGAGCTCTAGTTTTGTTTGTTAAAAAGAAAGATGGTACCTTTAGACTTTGCATTAAATATTCGCAATTGAACAAGGTTACGATACGCAATAAGTATCCACTTTCTCGTATTGATGACTTGTTTGACTAACTCCAGCGAGCTAAAGTATTTTCTAAGATCGACTTGCGATTAGGAAATCATCAGCTTAGAATTAAAGAGGTCAATGTTTTTAAAACAGCATTCAGAACCCGATATGGATATTATGAGTTTTTGGTGATGCCGTTTGAGTTGACCAATGCTCCAGTAACTTTTATGGATCTCATGAATAGGGTATTTTACCAGTATTTAGATCGATTCGTAATTGTATTTATTGATGATATTTTGGTGTATTCCAGAAATGAAAAAGAGCATGCTGATCACTTGCGGACGGTTCTGTAAACCTTGAGAGAAAAACAGTTTTATGCTAAGTTTAGTAAGTGCAAGTTCTGGTTAGACAGAGTGGCATTTTTAGGCCACGTGATATCAGCTGAGGGCATTTATGTCGATCTCCAAAAGATTGAAGCAGTTATGAAATGGAAACGGCCCACAAATGTCACAGAGGTTCAGAGTTTCTTTGGTTTGGCAGGGTACTATCGTCGATTTGTATAGGGATTCTTTAAGATTGCTACTCCGCTAACACAATTAACTATAAAGAATGCTAAGTTCCAGTGGAATGATGATTGTGAAAAGAGTTTTCAAGAACTAAAGACACGTTTTACCTTATCACCAGTTCTTATACTTCTATCGGGCAAGGAAGGGTTTGTGAAATACAGTGATGCTTCCAATCAAGGGTTGGGTTGCGTGCAAATGCAACATAGGAACATAGTGGCTTATGCTTCTAGACAACTTAAGAAGTATGAGCAAAATTACCCAACACATGACCTAGAGCTAACAGCGGTGGTATTTGCACTCAAAATATGAAGACATTATTTGTATGGGGTAACTTGTGAAATTTTCACTGATCATAAAAGTCTCAAGTATTTGTTTACTCAAAAAGACTTAAATTTGAAACGAGGAAGATGGATGGAACTAATTAAGGATTATGAATGCACTATTGATTATCATCCAGACAAAGCGAATGTGGTGGCTGATGCACTGAGTAGAAAATCTTCTGGTTCTATGGCTTAAATGCAAGTGGCCTGTACACCTCTGTTGATCGAGCTAAGATCTTTGGGATTCGAGTTGGATGCCAATAACTGTGAAGCGTTGATAGCCAATTTTCAAGTTAGCGCTGACCTTGATTGACAAAGTCTATCGGATGCAAGCACAGGAGCCCTAGTTAATGAAGTTGATAGAGGATGTGCACGAAGGTTTACGAGCTGATTTCATGGTGAGAGATAATGGAGTTTTAGTCATAGATACTAAACTTTGTGTACCAGATATTAAGGAGCTAAAGAAGGAGATTATGGAAGAAGCTCATTGTTCAGCTTATGCGATTCATCCTAAAAGTACGAAGATGTGCAATACCTTAAGGGACCATTACTAGTGGCAAGGCATCAAAGAAGAGATAGCAGAATTTGTTTCTCGATGTTTGGTTCGTCAGCAAGTTAAAGCTGAACATCAGAGACCTGTAGGGTATTCTCAGCCGCTTCTTGTTCCTGAGTGGAAATGGAAGCATATTACTATGGACTTTGTATCAGGACTTCGTGTATCTAGCGTGGATATGACAGTGTTTGGGTGGTTGTGGATCGACTTAAAAACCACTCAAAACCACATATTCAATGGATAAGTTAGGGAATATTTATGTAGCTGAGATAGTTCATCTGCACGGAGTACCGATATCTATTGTTTCAGATTGAGATTCTCGGTTTACTTTGAAGTTCTGGACAGCTTGCAAATGCTTTAGGTACGAAGTTGAATTTTAGTACAGCTTTTCATCCTCAGACTGATGGCCAGTCAGAGCTCTCCATTCAATCTTTGGAGGATATACTGCGATCATGTGTTATGGAAATCAAGAGCATCTGGGACATTTATTTACCTTTGATGGACTTTACATACAACAACAATTATCAAGCTAGTATCAAGATGGTGCCATATGAGGCTTTGTATGGACGGAAATGCAGAACTCTAGTATGTTGGTATGAAGTTGGTAAGCGGAAGTTATTTGACCCAGAATTGGTTCAGGATACTAATGAGCGGGTATAACTTATTCGGAATAGATTAAAAGTGGCCTAAGATAGACAGAAAAGCTATGCGGATAAGCGTAGGCGGGAGCTTAAATTTAGTGCTGGTGATAGAGTGTTCTTACGAATATCTCCTTGGAAATGAGTATTTCACTTTGGGAAGCGCGGGAAGCTCAGTCTATGTTACATTGGGCCATATGAGATCGTAGAGCGTATTGGTCCATTAGCTTATCGATTAGTTCTATCACCTGAATTGTCCAGAATCCATAATATGTTTCATGTTTCCATGCTCTGAAAGTACATGTATGATTCGAGTCATGTTTTATCGAAGCAATCGATTCAGTTGAAGGAGGATTTGACTTACGAAGAGGATCCAGTTGAGATATTAGAGGGAAAACACTAAGTGTTGCGTTCGAAAACCATTCCTTTAGTAAATGTGCTATAGAGAAATCACTCAAAGGAAGAGGCTATCTGGGAAATCGAGCACTTGATGCAAGCTCAATGCCCCCATTTATTTATGCCTAGTGTGTAAATTTCGAGGATGAAATTTTTATAAGTGGGGAGGATTGTAACATATGCATTTTTTTATTATGTATGCTATTATTTAAAAAAAAGGGGTATATTTGTATTAGGTGTGTATAAGGAGATGGAAATGGGGGAAAAATTATAAGAGAAGCATCGAGAGAGAGAGAGAGAGGAAAAGGTTTCCCACCAGTTGGAAAAGGTTTCCCACCTCACCATCTTTCTTTCTCGACCAGCCACCGTCACTGAGGAGGCCGATTTGCCGTTGATCGACCACCCGAAGAGCCACAACTGAGAAGGCTCGATCCAGTGCCACTGCTGCGCGTCAAAGCTCACCACCACCACCTTTGGACTCAGGGCAGTCAGTAGGAGCTCGTCCAACCATCCCGACCGCCATTGGTTGAAGTTGACTTCCTTTGACCAGTGAAGGGCATTTCGGTAATTTTTGAATGTTCAGTGTGCTTAAGTAATTCCGAAAATTTAATAGTTTGTTCACTTACGAATTTAGTCGAGAAGTATAATTTCTGATTTTATTAGTTAATTAAGGGTATGGGGTTAGTACGGTAAGTTGAGAGACTTGAGAGTAGATGTCTAAATGAATATTTACTTTAAGCTTTACTTTTGTGACATTAGAGTGAATTATAAATATGGGATGTATTTACATCATTTCTTTAATATAGGTGGATCTGCGGGCGAAAATCTACTTGCGGACTTGGACGATAGCCGACTCTTAGCTTTATCAGTGTGACTAGAATATATTAAATCTATTTATGTATGTTTTGTTTTTATATAGTAAAGCTTGATAGTGAAATAATTATTTTAAATGTTTTTATTTAATTGTTCTCCAAAATGAAAGTTTTATACGTATGAATACTTTGTTAAGTTATATTTATATTCATTTATGTTCCGTATTGACTTTGAATTTGTAAAAGAAATGAATGATTTCGAGCATGTTTTAAAGTGTATACATGTTGATTTCGAGCATGATTTGAAGTGTATATATCTTAACTTTGAGCATGATTTAAAGTTTATATATGTGTATATAAGTTATGAAAAATCACGAAGCAAATACTCATTCCCCAAAAATCAGAGATGAGATATGAGAAACAGATAATATAAGATGAGATGAGATAAGATAGTAGGCTTTTGGGGCCCGTCTGAACATACATAAAGGTTTTGGGTCGTGTGTTTGGGCACTTTCGCCTTTTGGAGACATATGCATGCAGACAGATATTAAGATATGATGAGATTTAAAACCAGGTGGTCCGGACACGATGTCGCCAGATAGTGCATCATTTCATGTCTGTTGAGATCCGAATATGATTTATGATGAGAAGCATGAGATGGCACGTCCCCTTCTATCCGTAGTCCGGGCATGATAGTACCGATAGTACATTATTCCCATCGCGGTTCGGATGGCAGCCCCATCTATCCGTAGCCTAGGCGGATAGCACCCAGATAGTACATCATTACCCGTCTGTTGAGGTCCGGATATGATGAGATTATTTCCTCGGGTATTTGTTTAAGGATAGTTGTATTATTTAGTATTTAATATTTCAATATGAGATGTTTTTCTTGATTTCGTGGTAGTATCAATTATATTAACATAATTAATTGAGAAAATTATCATACAAGCATTGCATTTATTTTTGTAAGTATTTTATGTTTCTAAAACTATTATCCACTCACTGAGCTCATTGAGTTTTATATTCATTCTATTTTATTATATTTTCTCCTCCCAAGAGATTATAGGTACAACCGTTGACCCAGTAGCAGTACATACTTGGGATTCTTTTGGCCACGTGATAGTGTCAGAGGATATAGATGATTTTTTTGGTTAGTGTATATAATCATCACATTTTGGAATTTTATCAGAGTTGTGACATAAGAATTAGGAAATGTGTATATAGGTTGACATGATTTATGGTATAATATTCTTTTGATATCCCTGAAACTGTTTAAGAGCACTATTGGATATTTTCTTGAATGAGAATGGTTGAAGTAGTGTGATGCATATTAAATTATTTTGGGAGTGCTTGTGTTATAATTGCAGGTTTGGAAATGTTATATGTTTAGGGGAGGTTCTACAGAAATTTTTGGTAAAATTCTCATTAATAAAATTTTTAATAGTTGGGTTCAGCTGCTTGAGATAAGCTCGCCTCTGGAGATGGGGTGGGTCCTTTCAGAGCAATTCAATAGTATGGATTTAGGTGTACTTCTGCATATAATTATTGATTTTTAGTGATATAACATGAATGTTCCTAAATTATAGAAGATAGATTTCACTAAAAGGTTTAATTATTCTAACAAATGTTATAGATTTATTCTTTCATCTGGTGGTATGTCTGTATAGAATTCCTAAATCTATAATTTTATACTAAGATTTGAAGTTTTTGAGTTTCTTAGGCATTCATTTTGGAGTAAGTTCAAGACAAAGAGTGCATTTGGTAATATGCTGAGACATGTATGTAGGGATCGGTCTGAGCAGCGGGATGTTGCACGACCAAAAATTGGATTTACTTATAATGCTATACAAAACCATTCTACGGAGAAGTCACTATTTGAGGTTGTATATCCACAGGTGCCATGTCAAGCTATTGATTTGGTTGTTTTACCTACACTTTCCAGAGTTAACAACATCTACACTTTCCAGAGTTAACAAAGATGTTGAGAAGCGAGTGGAATAGATACAGTAGGTTTGGGTTTGAAATACAAGAAAACTTATAATCTGCCAATGCTAAGTGCAAATCTAAATTAGACAAACATCGTTAACACAAGGAGTTCAAGGAGGGATATCTAGTCATGGCTTATTTGCACAAGAATCATTTTCCTAGAATTCATACAAAGTTGCAGAATAGGAAGTATGGTCCATTTCGAGTGTCACACAACAATTCTTAATTTTATAGCTACTGAATGATTAGATAAATTTGAAATTAAACAATGAAATTTTTGTTATTTCAAAATAAAAGTTTGGAGTAGTATAAGACCAAGTGAGGTGAAATTTTAAAAAAAATAATATGGATACATGTCACACAAATAGAGCACTATCGAGACACATTCAATAACACTACTCTTTTTGTCAAGAATTTTGGGAGTTAGTACTAAGGTGCCATTTTTTTTTTCTGAAATCTTAAAAAAATCTTAATTAGTCTAAATTCTTAATAGAGCTGAATGTCTAAAATTTAAAAAGAAAAATAATTATTATTCTGAACTCTTAACAAAGCTAAATGTTTTCATTTGAACCATATGCTTTTTTTTTCTTTTTTTAGAAATCCATAAGAATAATTATTAAGTTTTTTTTTAACTTATAAAATCAAAATTCAGAACTTTCACATTTGAACTCTTAGAAATTATAAATACAAAATTAATAATAAATATCCCAAAGAGCATGAATAATATAGTGATTTAGCATAATATAAATCATGTTCAAGTGAATAACCCTTTAATATTCTAAATTATAAAATCAATGTTATCTTGGCTTATGATGTTTTATATAAAAAAATTCAAAAAAATAGTAAAGATAAATAATGAAGAAAATAAAAGAATAAAATAATAATGTTAATTACTAAGTTTTAATTCGGTAAGGATGAAAATTAATTAATTATATATGGATATTTTAGATAATATATTTTAATGATGTCTTTTAGGCTTTTTATAATAAGGTGCCATTTTTTTTAACTTAATGACTTAAATTTAATTAGTTAGGTTATTAAGTCTGTTTGCTTTTTCAACTGAATGTAAAATTTTAATAATTAAAACACTTAGTGATTAAGCCAAATATTTTAGCTTTTTGTTAATTATTAATTGTTTTCTGCATGTATTCTATTATTTTTTGTGAAGTCGATTGCATATTTTTAGTTTGATTGCTTTCAATTCTATTTTTGAATCTGTTATGAATTTTTTTCCAGATTTTTTTTATAATGAATTCGAAACAACTTTATGATATTTTGATGAATTTGAATCTCTTTTCTATTTTTCATCCCTGGCAACTTATGAATGAGTGAAAAAAATAAAAGTATGATAAAAAATCAAAAATCAAATCGGAATGGAACCAAATTTTTCTAATTGGTAACGAGTTTTATTTTTTATTCAGATTTTTTTGTTCTATTAAATCATAATTCATCTGATAAAAAAATTCAGTTCGCGCTAAAACCAAATCGATCCAATCTGGTTTTACTCTCTGTTTGGGTAATATCGGGCAGGTCACCTCGAGGCCCTTCCAGCTCGAATAAAATACCCCGAGGTCAACCCAGCTCGAGCAGAAGTCCCGACCACTGGCACGAAGACGATCTCACTAGACGTCAAAGCTAGTCAAGGTCGAGGAATTCAGAGCCATCCGAGCTCCGAGCTCTCTTGCCTCCTCGAGGTCATCAGGTCCGGTCAGGTCGGACAAGGACGTGGAGCTCGAAGACTAATCGAGACCCGAACTCTCCTTTCACTCGCTGCAGTCAAGTTCTCGAGCACAACTGGGCTACGCCAGTCATAGGACAAATGGAATGTGAGATCTGATTCAGTGCAGTTCGATCCATTTTCTCAGAATCCTGGCACATCTTTCGATGTCTGACTAGGGCCTCACATGGTATGGCGGTGGTACTGTTGCCGATGGCCGGCACATGCCCCCACGGTGTCATCATTCCTTGCACGCACGCCCGACACGATGATCTGGCCATGTGAGCCATGTTAACAGGACAGTCGCGCATCCCTAGGGAATATTACGCTAATCCCGGTTGTCAGAGGGACCCAGACACCACTAAAGCGGGAACAGATGATCTAGGGAAGAAAGGGCGGGAAAATGGAGGATAAAAGGAAACAGACAGGTAAATTGCGGGTTCACACAGGTTCTTCCTATCTTTGCTTCCCTTTACATTGATTCTCTAAAAAATTCCGTTATTCAGAAAGGAAGGAAAAAATACCTCTTTCATTCTTCCGGTCTCTCTAACTAAGAGGGATACCAAAAAGAACAACCCGATCACTGACTTGAGCGTCGGAGGGTTTTCGCCGGAACAACACTCGGCGACCCCGACCTTGTTTTCTCGTGAGTACAGTGCACGGAGACTTCGTTCTTGGAAAGACAGAGGGTTAGAATTGGAGGCGCCTCGAGCTCGAGCTCGAGTTATCCGCAGCGAAGATTTTGGCACTATTGAAGGACGCGGAAAACAACATCAACATTTTTTGGCGCCGTCTGTGGGGATCAGTTCAAAAAGCCTGGTTTCCCAACACGTTCAGGACACACAATGCAACGATGAGAGGAAACAGCCGAAGAGGTGTGAGTCTAGAGGAATCGGTGACTTTGAGAGAAGTGGCCAATGAGGCTCAGAATAGGGAGATCCAAGAAAGAATGGATCGGATGGAGAAACAAATGGAGACTCTGACCTCCATACTGCAAGAACTCAAGGATGGACAGAGGAAAGCATGTAATAACGTCCCTAAATCCAGCCGTGGGAACGCTCCCATTCGGGAGAATGTGGGAGATGAAGCCCAAAGACCTAGGGCACCAAACGTTGTCTTGAGGGAGGAGACAAACATGGAGGAAAGAGGGTGTCGTCAGCACTTGCAGGATACAGCCCCAACCTCCGTGCGGAGGAGTTGGAGGGGGAGGTGCGTAGGTTGGCACAAGTTGTGGAGGATCTCCGGGGAAACGAAAAGAGCCCAAGCTGGCGAATAATGCTGGACAACGAATCCCCACTGTCAATGGAGATCATGGGTGTCACGATCCCACGTGACTTCCGCTTCCCAGATTTGAAATATTTGGGAAAAAGCAATCCGCTGGTGCATATAGAGAGATTTAACGACATGACAGAGTGCGAGTGCTGTCCGGCGACAGCAGAGGTGCAGGGCCTTCCCACTCACTCTTGAGGGAAGGGCAAGAGAATGGTACCGCAGGCTCCCACGGGGAAGCATCCTGAGCTTTGGACAGATGTGTAGGGAGTTTGCAGAGCAATTTCAGGCCGCAGTGACCCCCGAGGATGATATGATGGAGCTGTCAGAAGTAAGACAGAGGAAGGGAGAGTCCCTCCGGGAGTTTGTCAAAAGATACCATAGATCGGTCCTAGATCTTGGCGCGTTTAATCATCCCCCCCAAGCGCTGAGAGGACTGAAAGATGGGGTCTGGATGGGGAGATCATGGTATAATCTGCGGAGTCCTTCGATCCGTTCATATTCGGACACATATGAGCAGGTAAAACTAGATATGGTAATTGAAGAGGAGAAGGCTGCAAAGCTGAGAAGTGAGCAGGTCAATGGAGCAAAGAGGAAGGAGAAAGGGGGTCCTGCCCGAGGAGCACAAGCTTAAAAAGCAGCAAGGGACCTGGTTGCCCCGTACAACCCTTACCAGAGAGCTCCCTCACCGCGGATGGTTCCCTGCCACTTCGGGGGAGGGAAGCTGATACCTCTGGGAATTATCAAGCTGGCAGTAACCATGGGCTCGAGGCCTTTCGAAAAGAACATGATGCTGGATTTTATGGTGGTAGATGAAGCCAGCCCATACCAGGCAATTCTAGGGAGGCCGTTTATGAGGATCAGCCAGTGCGTGCTATCCACCCATTACTTGGCCCTAAAGTATCGAGTGAATGGGGCTGTAGGGTTCGTGAACGGCAGCTAAAGGGTGGCGAGGAGTTACTGCGCTGTAGCGGCCAAAGAAACCATGCAGATAACCTCGCTGGACTCGAGGGGGGAATCAAGGAATGGAAGGCAGGAGCCGGCTGAGAAGCTGGAGGAGGTCGAGGTGAGAGCAGACGACCCCAAGAAGAAAATTCGGATTGGCTTGGGCATTAGCGAGCAGTTGAAGGAAAAGTTGGTGGAGTGTCTGCGAGCACACGCGGATGTGTTCTCATGCGTGATGTGTTAGCATGGACGCATGAGGATATGCTTGGGATTGACCCAGAAGTGGCGTGTCACAGGCTGGCAATTCGGAGAGATGCTAAGCCAGTGAGGCAGAAAAGGAGATGCGTCAACCAAGAGAGATATGAAGCCATCAACTGCGAGGTGGAAAAGCTGCTGAAAGCGGGATTCATAAGGGAGGTCTCCTACCCCGAATGGATCTCGAATGTGGTGCTGGTGAAGAAGGCAAGTGGGAAATGGAGAATGTGCGTGGACTTAACAGATGTGAACAAGGCTTGCCCAAAAGATAGCTTTTCGCTGCCAAAGATAGACCAACTGGTGGATTCTACGGCGGGGCACGGGTTGCTTAGTTTTATGGATGCATTCTCAGGATATAACCAAATTTCCATGCACTGATCAGATGAGGAGTGCATGACCTTCATCACCAATCGAGGTCATATCGCTACTAAGGTCATGCCCTTCAATCTGAAGAATGCAGGAGCAACATACTAGAGGCTGGTGAACAAGGTATTCAAGCCATTAATTGGTCGAATGATGGAGGTGTATGTGGATGACATGATCACAAAGTCGAAAGACGCAGAGGAGCATGTAAGGCACTTAGAGGAGACCTTCGCACTCTTAAGAAACTACCGGATGAAGCTAAACCCAGAGAAATGTGCTTTTGGAGTTGGTTCGGGAAAATTCTTAGGCTTCACGGTCAGTCACAGAGGGATCGAGGCCAATCCGGAGAAGATAAGAGCAATGGTGGAAATGAGGTCCCCCCGTAGCCTCAAGGAGATATAAAGTCTCACCAGCAAACTGGCATCCCTCAACAGGTTCGTATCTCGAGCCATAGATAAATGCCGAGTCTTCTTCTAAGAAATGAAGAAAGGAAGGAAGACAAAGTGGACGCCAGAATGCGAAGCGGCGTTCCAACAATTGAAAGAATACTTGCTGAAGGCTCCATTACTGTCTACACCTCGAGCAGGGGAGGTACTGTTTCTGTACTTAGCCATGTCCCAATGGTCAACGAGCTCAGTTCTGGTAAGGGAAGAGTCAGGGGTGTAGTACCCTGTTTATTACACGAGCAGAGCTTTGCTGGAAGCTGAGACTCGATACCCATTGATGGAGAAATGGGCACTGGCCCTGGTAACAGCAGCCCAAAAGCTGAGGCCTTATTTTCAGGCACATTCGGTAGTGGTTCTAACAAACCAGCCCCTCAGGCAAACTCTGTACAAGCCTGAGACTTCTGGAAGGTTGGTAAAATGGTCAGTGGAGCTAAGCGAGTTCGACATTAATTACCAACCCCAAGCAGCCATAAAAGCATAGTCTTTAGCTGACTTCGTGGTCGTGTGCACTGCAAGGGATGAGGAGACGGAGAGCGAGCCCCCACCAGATTCCCAGGCCTCGACCAATACATGGATAGTCACAGTAGATGGATCTTGTGGAAATCAGGGAGCAGGGGCAGGAGTTGTGCTTTTAAGTCCTGAAGGGGCCGAGATGCAATACGCTGTGAAATTAGAGTTTGAAGTTACCAACAATTAGGCCGAGTACGAAGCCGTAATAGCGGGATTGAAGCTCGCCTCGATAGTAAACGCAGAGGAGGTAAAGCTTCGAACAGACTCACAGCTGGTAACAAACCACCTCGATGAGAGCTTCAGGCGAAAGGGGAGAAGATGGAAGCCTACCTACGGAAGGTGAAGTAGCTAATGGGGAGTTTCTGAGCTATTGAGGTGGAACAAATCCCAAGGGGGAAGAATTTTCAAGATGATGTGATAGCTCACAAGGCAGCCGCATCAGACCCCAAGATATCGAAGTCTATCCCTTTGGAAATCAAGACCTGCTCGAGCATAGAGCAGGGGGACGAGGTGATGAGCTTATCGACGAGCAACACCGGATAGAGCCAATCGCTTACCTCAAGAAAGAGACAGTCCTACGATAAGAGCAAGTTGAAGTGCAAAGCGGCCGGTACACTCTCATCGATGGGGTCTTATATGGACGGGGGTACACTCTCCCTTTGCTGAGGTGCTTAGACCAGGAGGAGACTGATTATGTCCTCCGAGAGATACACGAAGGAATCTGCGAAAATCATTATGGCGCGAGGTCCTTGGCTTTCAAGGCCTTGAGGCAAGGATACTTTTGGCCCCGCATGCATCAAGATGCTCAGGAGAAGACCAGAAGCTGCAAGAGTTGCCAGAGTTTTGCCAACTACCTAACTCAACCTCCGGAGAACCATACGGTGATGAACTCACCGTGGCCGTTTGCTCAATGGGGAATTGACTTGATCGGGCCACTGCCGAAGGGGAAAGCGTCTGCCACTCGTGCCATAGTCGCAATCGATTATTTCACCAAATGGGCCGAAGTGGGAGCCTTGAGCAGCATCACGGAAGGTAAAACCACTGACTTCATCTAGAAAATGAAATTTGCAGGTATGGGATTCCTCATGCGTTGGTCACAGACAATGGGAGACAGTTTGACAACAGGAAGTTCAGAGACTTCTGCCGAAATCTAGGGATAAAACGTCTCCTGAAGACCAGACTTCGCGAGCAAAAAGGAGCATGGGTGGATGAGCTGCCTGGTGTCTTGTGGGCTTATAGAACCACACACAAACGGCCACTGAAGAGACCCCATTCTCCTTGGCGTTTGAGCACGAAGCATGGTTCCTGTTGAAATAGGAATGGGGACGCATCGGACGGAACATTTTAATGAGGAGCAAAACAACGAGCAGATGTCTGTAGGTCTGAACTTACTGGAAGAGAAGAGAGAAAGGGTCGCTGCTAAGATCGCAGAATACCAACAGAAAGTGGCTCGTTATTACAATCGAAATGTGCACATTCGCCGGTTCCAAGTGGGTGATTGGGTACTCAGAAGTGTCAACCAGAGCACGAAAGACCCAAGACAAGGTGTGCTAGGACCGAATTAGGAAGGTCCTTATCGAGTCACTCAATTAGCCGGACTAGGAGCATACCGGCTAACCCATCCGGATGGACGAGAGAACAAGATGCCGTGGAACGCACAACTCTTGATGAAATACTTCTAGTAAGTTTCCTTATATTGTAAGTGCTGATGTAAGATTCCTTCCCAAAATGGGGACGTGTAAAAACTCAAATGTATGTAAGAGTAAGAAAAACATTCGTAATATAAATTCAAGTTGAAGCTAAGAAGCTCATGAAGAACGCTAAAGTCAGAAGTCCCAAAGCCTAAGCCTTTAGGCGGGACGATACCTAGCGAGGCCAATTGCAGGCCCGAGCAGAAGAAGCTTATGAAGAACGCTAAGGTCAGAAGTCCCAAAGCCTAAGCCTTTAGGCGGGACGGTACCTAGCGAGGCCAATTGCAGGCCCAGCAGAAGAAGCTCATGAAGAACGCTAAGGTCAGAAGTCCCAAAGCCTAAGCCTTTAGGTGGGACGGTACCTAGCGAGGCCAATTGCAGGCCGAGCAGAAGAAGCTCATGAAGAACGCTAAGGTCAGAAGTCCCAAAGCCTAAGCCTTTAGGTGGGACGGTACCTAGCGAGGCCAATTGCAGGCCCGAGCAGAAGAAGCTCATGAAGAACGCTAAGGTCAGAAGTCCCAAAGCCTAAGCCTTTAGGCGGGACGGTACCTAGCGAGGCCAATTGCAGGCCGAGCAGAAGAAGCTCATGAAGAACGCTAAGGTCAGAAGTCCCAAAGCCTAAGTCTTTAGGCGGGACGGTGCCTAGCGAGGCCAATTGCAGGCTCGAGCAGAAGCTCATGAAGACAACGCTGAGGCCAGAAGTCCCAAAGCCAAGTCTTTAGGTGGGACGGTGCCTAGCGAGGCCAATTGCAGGCCGAGCAGAAGAAGCTCATGAAGACCGCTGAGGTCAGAAGTCCCAAAGCCTAAGCCTTTAGGCGGGACGGTGCCTAAGCGAGGCCAGTGCGAGGCTCGGCAGGAAGAAGCTCATGAAGACATGCTGAGGCCAGAAGTCCCAAAGCCTAAGTCTTAGGCGGGACGGTGCCCAGCGAGGCCAATTGCAGGCCGAGCAGAAGCTCATGAAGACAACGCTGAGGCCAGAAGTCCCAAAGCCTAAGTCTTAGGCGGGACGGTGCCAGCCAGATGCCAATTGCGAGCCCGAGCGAAGCTCATGAAGACAACGCTGAGGCCAGAAGTCCCAAAGCCTAAGTCTTAGGCGGGACTGTGCCCAGCGAGGCCAATTGCAGGTTTGAGCAAGAAGAGCGCGAGGAGATTACATTGAATTTAAACATGAACCAAAAGTGGGCTCGAAGCAAATGAGCTCGCAATATAAAGCCACAAAGCACGAGCCGAACGTCGGTCCAAAAAGACCGAGCTCACAAAACAGGCCAAAGGCTTTTAGCCTAACTCAAGGCAAATCTTTGCCAAGCATAAGTCTAAAGAATCATACACGCGAGTAATACACTTGGGCACAAAATAAAATTAAAAAGTCCAACACTTACAACATTCTCACTTAGCAAGTATATGAAGTCAATCCCACATACAAGACACAAGAATATACACACGAGTACAAGAATGAGTTGTTCAATATATGCCTTTTTATTTCATTGAAAAGATTACAAGTACAGAAAAAAAAAAAAAAGAGAAGGAAAAATATAGTTCAGGCAGCAGGGTTGTCATCGACAGCAGCAGCATGGGCATCATCGGTAGCAGGAGGAGGAGTAGCAGCACGAGCAGCAGGAGGAACATCTCCAGCAGCAGCAGGAGGAGCGTCAGCAGTAGGGGGAGGATCAACTTCCCCTAGTCCAGTCTGTGTCTCGGAAGGGGTAGGGGCGTCGTGAATGCGCATGTACTCGGCAACACCCTCTTGGACCTTAGACAGGTCGACCTCAGGATGTACCTTGCCCAAGGCATACACGAGGCAATCATAGCTGAAGTCCAGCCCATTGTTGTACTCGGATGCAGCTGGACCTTTAAAGGATCTATCTGCCCTTGGAGACGAGAAGTTTCCCCTTCCATGGCCTTCTCATAGGAGGATCTCTGGATGTCCAAATCCTTCCGAGTCTCGATCAACTCTTCACGGATGACAGTCAGCTCCCTCTGGAATTGGGTAACCTTAGAGTCTGACACTGCTGTCCTCTCTGTAAAGGTTGCATTCTCCTCTTGGAGCCTCGAGTTCTCTTCTTTCAACTCCCCGACAGTTTGCTCGAAGTTCCTCCTGAGAGTCTTGGGTCTTGGCCTTGAGCCTAGTTACAGCCGCTGAAGTTCGGGAAGAGAGACGCTGGAGATCACTAAGCAGCTTGTCAGCATCATAGGACTCCAGCCCGTCCAGGAACCTGTCGTCCATCTCCCCGGTAAAGTTCCTCAGGTAAGGCTCGACACGGCAGGGCAGACCCTGCTCCTGCACATCTTGGTCGAGGCGGCTGAGGCCGCGATCCTCGGCGCTGCGAGGAGGACCTTCTTCTGTTCGTGCTGCCTGCTGAGCAGAAGGGGGAACTCGAGCAGGTGGAGGCGAGCATCTGTTTCTGCTCGTGGTCTCTTCGAGGTGCTCGCGCCTCCGGTAGTTTCTACACGCCTGTGCATCATCTCACGCACCCCCCTCATATCTTCTGCTGGCACTAGAGCCAAATTCAAAAAATTTTGGGGTGTAAGCAGCTCCCTGCACGAGCTCGCGTTGTCAAGAGCAGTCTTCACGTGTGCTTGAAGCTCTTCCCCAATTCTGAAAGAAGCACCCCAGGAAACTGTAAAAACAGCCAAGGCAAAATAATGAGAACAGATGTGAGCAGAAAAAATTAAAATGAGAATTCATCGGACAGATAGACGACCTGGAATGCAAAAATGCCGTGGAACCGGAAGGATCCCCTCGGTGAGAGGTGAAGCGTGCCCCCATTCTCCCCCAACGAAGAAGAATTTGCTCTTCCAGTTGCCACCAGAAGTTGGGAGATCAGTGATGGGCTTTTTACCCTTCAGGCTGGAGGTAAGGTAATACCAACCAGCATCCTTCGGGCTCCACTTCAACTGATACAGGTGCTTTATTTCCCCTACGGAGGGTTCACCCAGATTGCACCATTTCCACAGCACAAAGAGTCCGGAAAGGACCCTCCACCCATTCGGGTTCAAGCGCTCGGGGCAGGACGAAATCTGGACAAAACCCGGGCAAAATAAAGTTTGGAGGCAGCTGACCCCCGTTGAAGCATTCAGATGGAAAGTTGTATACCCTTGAGGGGACGGT
The DNA here is from genome assembly GCA_025617385.1 of Murraya koenigii. Taxonomy (NCBI): domain Eukaryota; kingdom Viridiplantae; phylum Streptophyta; class Magnoliopsida; order Sapindales; family Rutaceae; genus Murraya; species Murraya koenigii. Next base: position 13,073,895 of record CM046817.1, on the reverse strand, counting down.
GAGGATATCACCCACCTGCAACCATAAATCTACACTATCGGGTATACGGTGGGTATGCCTAAGCCTATCCAAGTCTGACTGGGTGGTTTCACATCTCATTTGGTAAATAGGGTATCCCCTACCCTCAAACCTTTGGCTGGTCCTTTCCTCCCGATGCCGCTGGGCCTCCACCGTGGGCAATGCCCCTAATAAACTAGAATCCCTCACGGGAATTATACTAAGGGGCTCTACTTACTAGAAGAGGAAGATTCCTCGGGGACATCTACAGGCTCTACGGACATTTTTCCTAGAGTATAATCTACCCAAATGAAATCAAGGACCTGGAAGAAGGAAGAATGGTGAAGATAGAAAGAAGAAGGGTTGTACCTGGATACAGAGAAAGGTTTATACGGCCGGGAATAACTCTGACACGGAAGAGAAAGACAAAGAAGCACTTGCAGAAAATTTCGGGTTGAGTAAAAATGAGCAATAGGAAGTACAGATGAAGAAATCAAGGGTTTTTAAAGGAAGAAAGGGGAAAGGCGCGTCTCTTCAGCAGACGGCACGTAGATCAAGAGATGCGACATTTCGAGTCACGTCCCTTTAAAATTTGAACGCACGGTCAAGATCCGTCCACGTGTCTCGCATTAAATGCAAAATGACAGAAGTGGAGGACAGTTGGAGAACGTGGGGGAGTGTAAAAGGCCGGGAAGACGGCCCATCACTAATAAGTTCTCCAGTCTTATCTCGTTTCACTCAAAAGACTAGAAACTGGGGGACTGGTGTTTGGGTAATATCTGGCAGGTCACCTCGAGGCCCTTCCAGCTCGAATAAAATACCCCGAGGTCAACCCAGCTTGAGCAGAAGTCCCGACCACTAGCACGAAGACAATCTCACTAGACGTCAAAGCTGGTCAAGGTCAAGGAATTCAGAGCCATCCGAGCTCCGAGCTCTCTTGCTTGCTCGAGGTCATCAGGTCCGGTCAAGGCTGGACAAGGACGAGGAGCTCGAAGACTGATCGAGACCCGAGCTCTCCTTTCTGCTCGCTGCAGTCAAGTTCTCGAGCACAACTGGGCTACGCCAGTCATAGGACAAATGGAATGTGAGATCCGATTCAGTGCAGTCCGACCCGTTTTCTCATAATCCTAGCACACCTTTCGATGTCTGACCAGGGCCCCACATGGTATGGTGGTGGTACTGTTGCCGATGGCCGGTACATGCCCCCACGGTGTCATCATTCCTTGCGCGCATGCCCGACATGATGATCTAGCCATGTGAGCCATGTTAACAGGACAGCCGCGCATCCCCAAGGAATATTATGCTAATCCCGGCTGTCAGAGGGACCCAGACACCACTAAAGTGGGAACAGATGATCCAGGGATGAAAGGGCGGGAAAAGTGGAGGATAAAAGGAAACGGACAGGTAAATTACGGGGGTTCCGAAAATTCACACAGGTTCTTCCTATCTTTGCTTCCCTTTACACTGATTCTCTAAAAAATTCCATTATTCAGAAAGGAAGGAAAAAATATCACTTTCATTCTTCCGGTCTCTCTAACTAAGAGGGATACCAAAAAGAACAACCCGATCACTAACTTGAGCGTCGGAGGGTTTTCGCCGGAACAACACTCGGCGACCCCTGACCTTGTTTTCTGTGAGTATAGGTCCGGAGACTTCAGTTCTTGGAAAAGACAGAGGGGTTAGAATTGGGAGGCAGTCCTGCTCGAACTCGAGTTATCCGCGAGTAGAAGATTTTTGGCACTGTTTGAAGGGACGCGGGAAAACAACATCAACACTCTCCCTTACCTGAAATGCTTGGGGAATGATCAGGCGAAGAATGTTATGAGGGAGATACACGAAGGAATTTGTGGTAATCACTATAAAGCACAATCGCTGGCATAAAAAGCCTTTCGATAATGATACTACTGGCCTACAATGCGGGAGGACAATAAGAATATGGTGAGAAGCTGTGACAAATGCCAAACATTCTCCAAGGTACTCCACATATCCCCAGGAAGATTAACGATTATGTCTTCTTCTTAGCTTTTTATCATCTAGGTTGTAGATCACACTGGCTTGTTGTCAACTAAGAGGAAATAGGCGAAATATGCCATTATAGTGGTGAATTACTTCATGGAGTGGACAGAGGTGAAACCCTTAGCGAGCATTACGGAGAGAAAGGCTACTGAATTCTTTTGGAAGAACCTTATTTGCAGGTATGATATCCCTAATGCCATAGTCAGCGACATGAAAAAAAATTTGATAATGAGAAGTTGTATTTTTATTCTGAACTTGGGATAGCCAACCGATTTGCCTCCCCAGCTCATTCGTAATCCAATAGGTAGGTCAGGGCTGTCAATAAGATCATTAAGGGATCCTGAAGAAGAAGCTAGAAGAGAGGAAGAGAGCATTGGTAGATAAGTTACCGGGTGTTTTTTGAGCCTATCGGACTACCAAGAATATCTCCACAGGTGAAAATCCCTTTTCTCTTGTGTTCGAAATTGATGTTGTGATACCAGCAAAGATCGAGATACCTTCCCATAGGGCAACATACTTTAATGAAGTAGAGAACACCTCTTTGATCGTAAGTAGTCTCGACCTTGTAGCCAAAAAGTGAGTTAGAGTAGAATTGAGAACAATTGCATAACAGCATCATATTTCGGATCCATATGACAAGAAGGTGCACCCTCATATCATTCAAGAAAGGGTGTTTAGTCATGCGTAGGATAACTCAAAACAACAGGGTACCCTCTGATCATTACTTGGAGCAAACTGGGAAATGCCATATCATGATGACAAGCTAGTAGGATTTAGTGCATACATGCTACTTCACATGGATAGAACAATTGTGAAGCATTTTTGGAATGCTACAATGTAGAGAAAGTATTATTAGCAAAGGGACAGTGCCTTAACCTTTTATATTTACTTTATATAATGCTTTAATGTTTTATGTGTTTGTAATGTGGTAGGCCATGAGGGTATGGTGGGTACCCTAAGACGGTGACTATAAACTTTTAATTCCCTATGTCTCAATCTACTAGAGTGTGTGTTTCTGTAATTTCTCATTCTCAATGAGATAATAAGGTAGTGTGATGTAATGATCCGTACTTTTATTATTTATGAGTAGATTTTTTTTCCATAGTGTGATGACATGCTTTTTTATTATTACTCACCTTTTCAATGGGAGAATGTGGTTTCTATTCAATTTTCACCATTTATATAACTTCATATTTATGGTTGTATGATGTTTTGTATGCGTTATGATCTCCCTATTGTAGAATGAGCTGAGGTACTTGACGTATCCTGATCATAAAGTTCTACTCAAAGTCAAAGCCATTTTAAGTAACTATTCATTGTGATTACAAAAGTAACTATTCATTGTGATTAAGAAAATATAACTTCTTACTTAAAAGGATGAAGGGTCAAAGAAGGCCTAAGGGTAAAGTAAACCAGCATACCCTATCGTTATAAGCTCTAATCTTTTACTTAAGCGAAGTAAAGAATAAGCAATACAAAAATGGCTGGCAATCACAAGAGTTAAATGCCTAAAAGAAAAAGAGGTTGGCAATCACTATATGTGGACTTAAAGCAAATGGCAAAGCATGAGACCTTTGACCATTTACAAAGAAAGGCTAAGAAGGGCCCCTCTCCCAAAAAGAAAAAAAATTTACTTTGGAAGCCAAAGGTTAATAAACTAACGCATTACATGTTGAAATTAATGATATATGTAACACATTAATGGAAACACAATTTGGGGCATATCCAGCTTATGACCAATGGGGCTCAAGTCCCCGTTTAAAGAAAATAGATTCTAAAAATTAAAAAGTAAGATAACTAAGTTTTTAATTAGCCCCATTAAATTTATTAAAATAGCCTTAATAAATCTATAAAATTATCTTCCATAAACTCATAAATCGATAACATCTTTAACTTTAAGAAGAGTTGTTTGGGTAATATCGGGCAGGTCTCCTCAAGGCCCTTCCAGCTCGAATGAAGTACCCCGAGGTCAACCCAGCTCGAGCAGAAGTCCTGACCACTGGCACGAAGACAGTCTCGCTAAACGTCAAAGCTGGTCAAGGACGATGAAGTTAGACCCTTCTGAGCTTCGAGCTCTCTTGCCTGCTCGAGGTCATTAGGCCTAGTAAAGGCTGGACAGGGACGAGGAGCTCGAAGGCTGATCGAGACCCGAGCTCTCCTCTCTGTTCGCTATAGTCAAGTCCTTGAGCACAACTGGGCTATGCCAGTCATAAGACAAATGAAATGTAGGACCCTGCTCAGAATCCCGCACACCTTTCGATGTCTGATCAGGGCCCCACATGGTATGGTGGTGGTACTGTTGCCGATGGCCGGTACATGCCCCCACGGTGTCATCATTACTTGCGCGCATGCCCGACATGATGATCTGGCCATGTGAACCAAGTTAAGGAGACAATTCCCCAGGGAATATTACGCTAATCCCCGCTGTCAGAGGGATCCAGACACCATTGACGCGGGAACGAATGCTTTCGGAGAGAAAAGGTGGGAAAAATAGAGAATAAAAGGAAACAGATGGACAAGTTGCAGGGGTTCCGAAAATTCACACAGGTTCTTCCTATCTTTGCTTCCCTTTACACTGATTCTCTGAAAATTCTATTATTCAGATAGGAAGGCTAAAATACCCCTTTCATTCTTCTGGTCTCTCTAACTAAGAGGGATACAAAAAGAACAACCAATTACTGATTTGAGCATCGGAGGGTTTTCATCGAAACAACACCCGGCGACCCCTGACCTTGTTTTCTGTGAGTACAAGTCAGGGAGACTTCCGTTCTAGAAAAGACAGAGGAGTTAGAATTGGGAGGCAGTCCTGCTCGAGCTCGAGCTAGACGCGAGCAGAAGATTTTTGGCACTATTTGAAGGGACGCGGGGAAACAAGATCAACATTTTTAGCGACGTGCATGGGGATCGAGTTCAAAAGCTCGATTTCCCAACACGTTCGGGACACACAGCGCTAGCGATGAGAGGAAGCAGTAGAAGATGTGTGAGTCCGGAGGAATCGGTGACTTTGAGAGAAGTGGCCAGCGAGGCTCGGAATAGGGAGATCCAAGAAAGAATGGATCGGATGGAGAAACAAATGGAGACTCGACCTCCATACTACAAGAACTTCGGGGATGGACGGAGGAAAGCATGTAATGACATCCACGAATCCGGTAGTGGGAACGCTCCCATTTGGGAGAATATGGGAGATGAAGCCCAAGACCTAGGGCACCAAGCGTTGTCGAGAGGAGGAGACAAACATGGAGGAAAGAGGGTCTCGCCGGCACTTGCAGGATACTGAGCCCGACCTCCGTGCGGAAGAGTTGGAGGGGGAGGTGCGTAGGTTGGCACAAGTTGTGGAGGATCTCCGGGGAAACGGAAAGAGCCTGAGTTGGAGAATAATGCTGGATAACGAGTCTCCACTCTCGATGGAGATCATGGGTGTCACGTTCCCACGTGACTTCCGCTTCCCGAATTTGAAGTTTCCGGAAAAAAGCCATCCGTTGGTGCATATAGAGCGGTTTAATGACATGACGGGAGTGCAGGGTCTGTTGGCAGCCCAGAGGTGCAAGGCTTTCCCGCTCACTCTTAAGGGAAGGGCAAGAGAATGGTACCGCAGGCTCCCACGGGGAAGCATCCTGAGCTTCGAACGGATGTGTAGGGAGTTTGTAGAGCAATTTCGGGGCACAGTGACCCCCGAGGATGATATGATGGAGCTGTCGGAAGTAAGACAGAGGGAGGGAGAATCCCTCCGGGAGTTCGTCAAGAGGTACCACAGATCGGTCCTAGATCTTGGCGCGTTTAATCATCCCCATGCGCTGAGAGGACTGAAGGACGGGATCCGGATGGGGAGACCATGGTATAATCTGCGGAGTCCTTCGATCCGTTCATATTCGGACGGCGTATGAGCGGGTAAAATGGATATGGTAATTAAAGAGGAAAAGGTTGTAAAGGTCGAGAAGTGAGCGAGGCAATGGAGCAAAGAGGAAGGAGAAAGGAGGTCTGCTGAGGAGCACAAGTTTCAAGCGACGAGGGACCGGGTTGCCCGTACAACCACTTACGAGAGCTCCCCACGCGGATGGTTCCCTGCCACCTCGTGGGTCTCAGGTCGGGATCACAGGGAGTGCAGGCGTCACGACGACCACACATCCATGACCGACCACCAGCGGACACTGAGATGAACCACAGCGAGGCATATCGTCCATTGCCACCCCAGCAGAAGTTTCCCGAGGGATCGGGCGATCTGAGATGGTGGAGGCGAGCCCACTTCACAGGCGATACACGAGGTTGAAGGTATCTCTCGAAGAGATACTTCAAGTGGGCGAGGCGAGGACTACTTGAGCCCTCCAGCGCCTGATGGCCAAGTCGGTTGGCAAATGGGACAGAGGCGGTTCTGCCGTTTCCATGGTGACCACGGCTATTCCACATCACAGTGCCGTGATTTGAAGAACCAGGTGGAGGATCTGATTAGGAATCAGTACTTGGACGAGTTTATTGAAGGAGGGCATCCGGTGGTTGAGCAGCAACCTGAGGAAGATGATCGAGCCTATGAAATAGACATGGAACCACCAACCACGAGGGTGATCTCGGGAGGGCCACGATGGCGGGAAGTTCAAGCAGGGCTCGGAAGAACTATTGCAGATATCTGCATGCTAGGCCGAGAGGTCTGTTCACGCTCACGCTGCCAAAAGGCCAAGGTCCGGCAGGTGCCTATTATGTGGACGGAGGAAGACGAGGAGAGGGTGCTGTACCCCCATGAGGATGCCTTGGTTGTCAAAGCCAACATAGCTAACAAGGAAGTTGACCGAATACTGGTAGACTCGGGAAGCTCGGTGGATATTCTCTTGAATCCACACTCGAGGATTTGGGAATAGCAGGTGCGAGCCTCGAGCGAGCAGAGCACTTCCTTGAAAGGATTCGGGGAGGAGGCGATACCTCTAGGAATCATCAGGTGGCGGTAACCATGGGCTCGAGGCCTTTTGAAAGAACATGATCTTTGGATTTTGTGGTGGTAGATGAAGCCGGCCCATACCGAGTAATTCTAGGGAGGCCGTTTATGAGGATCGGCCGGTCGTGCTATCCACCCACTACTTGGCCCTAAAGTATCGAGTGAATGGGACTGTAGAGGTCGTGAAAGGCAGCCGGAGGGTGGCGAGGAGTTGCTTCTGTTGTAGCGACCAAAGAAACCATCTGAGATAACCTCATCTGGACTCGTGGGGAATCGAGGAATGGAAGGTGGGAGCCGGGTGAGAAGGCTGGAGGAGGTCGAGGTGAGGCAGGATGACCCAGGAAGAAAATCCGGATCGGCTCGAGCATTAGTGAGCGGTTGAAAGAAAAGCTGGTGGAGTGTCTGCGAGCACATGCGGATGTGTTCGCATGGACGCATGAGGATATGCCGGGATTGACCCGAGTGGGCGTGTCATGGGTGGCAATCTGGAAAGATGCTAAGCCGGTGAGGTAGAAGAGGAGATCGTCGACCAAGAAGATATGAGGCCATCGATTGTGAGGTGGAAAAGTTCTTTGAAAGCGGGATTCATAAGGGAGGTCTCCTACCCCAAATGGATCTCGAATATGGTGCTGGTGAAGAAGGAAAGTGGGAAATGGAGAATGTGCGTGGACTTCACAGATGTGAACAAGGCTTGCCCAAAGATAGCTTCTAGCTGCCAAAGATAGACCAACTGAGTGGATTCTACGGTGAGGCGCAGTTGCTTAGTTTTATGGATGCATTCTCAGGATATAACCAGATTCCCATGCACCGGTCAGATGAGGAATGCATATCCTTCATCACCAATCGGGGACTGTATTGCTACAAGGTCATGCCCTTCGGTCTATGAAGAATGCGGGGGCAACATTTCAGAGGCTGGTGAACAAGGTCTTCAAGCCATTGATCGGTCGAACGATGGAGGTATATGTGGATGACATGATCACCAAGTCTAAAGACGCGGAGGAGTATGTAAGGCATTTAGAGGAGACCTTTGCACTTTTAAAAAAGTACCAGATGAAGCTAAACCTAGAGAAATGTACCTTTGGGGTTGGTTCGGGAAAATTCTTAGGCTTCATGGTCAGTCACAGAGGGATCGAGGCCAATCCGGAGAAGATAAGAGTAGTGGTGGAAATGAGGTCCCCCGTAGCCTCAAGGAGATACAAAGTCTTACCGGCAAACTGGCATCCCTCAACAAGTTCGTATCTCGAGCTACAGATAAATGCCGAGTCTTCTTCCAGGAAATGAAGAAAGGCAGGAAGACAAAGTGGATGCCAGAATGCGAAGCGGCGTTCCAACAGTTGAAAGAATACTTGCTGAAAGCTCCATTACTGTCTATACCTCGAGCAGGGGAAGTATTGTTTCTATATTTAGCTGTGTCCTAATGGGCAACGAGCTCAGTTCTGGTAAAGGAAGAGTTAGGGGAGCAGTACCCTGTTTATTACACGAGCAGAGCTTTGCTAGAAGCTGAGACTCGATATCCACTAATGGAGAAATGGGCACGGGCCACAGTCACAGTGACCAAGGCGAGGCCTTAATTTCGAGCACATTCGGTGAGTGGTTCTAACAAACCAGACCACTCGAGCAGACTACTGCACAGGCGGAGACCTCCGGAAGGTTGGTGAAATGGTCGGTGGAGCTCGGTGAATTCGACATCGGCTACCGACCTCGAGCAGCTATAAAAGCTCGATCCTTAGGCGACTTCGGTGGTCGAGTGCTGCTGCGAGGATGAGGAGAAGGAGGCGAGCCCCACTGATTCTCGGGCCTCGACCAACACATGGATAGTCACGGTAGATGGATCTTGTGGAAATCGGGGAGGCGAGGCGGGAGTTATGCTCCTTAGCCCAGAAGAGGCGGAGATCTGATACCATGTGAAATTGGAATTCGAGTTACCAACAATCGGGTCGAGTGCGAGGTAGTAATAGCTGGTGAGTAAAGCGGAAGAGGTAAAGCTTGAACGGACTCACGGTGGTGACAAACCACCTCGACGAAAGCTTCAGGCGAGGGGAGAAGATGGAGGCCTACCTACGGAAGGTGAGGCGGCTAATGGGAGTTTTCGAGTTGTCGAGGTGGAACAAATCGCGAGGGAAAGAATTTTCGAGCTGATATGATAGCTCGCATGGCAGTCGCATCCAGACCCCAAAATACGAAGTCTATGCCTTTGAAAATCAAGACACGCTCGAGCATCGGCGGGAGGACGAGGTGATGAGCTTATCAGCGAGCAACACTGGATGGAGCCAATCGTTTCTTACCTCGAGGAAGGAGCAGTCTTGCGTAGATAAGAAGCAAGCAAGGAAATTAAAGTGTAAAGCGGCCGGTACACTCTCATCGACGGGGTCTTATATGAGCGGGGTATACTCTCCCGCTGCTGCGGTGCTTAGATCGGGAGGAGGCTGATTATGTCCTCCAGAGAGACACTGAAAGAATCTGTGAGAATCATTCAGTGCGAGGTCCTTGGCTTTCAAGGCCTTGAGGCAAGGATACTTTGGCCCGCGTGCATCGAGAGCTCGGGAGAAGACCGGAGGCTGCAAGAGTTGCGGAGTTTTGCCAATTACCTAACTCGGCCTCCGGAGAACCTTATGGTGATGAACTCACCATGGCCATTGCCGAAGGGGAAAGCGTCTGCCACCCATGTCATAGTCGCAATCGATTATTTCACCAAATGGGTCGAAGTGGGAGTCTTGAGCAGGATCACGGAAGGTAAAACCACTGATTTCATCTGGAAAAATGTAATTTGCTGGTATGGGATTCCTCATGCATTGGTCACAGACAATGGGAGACAGTTTGACAACGGCAAGTTCAGAGACTTCTGCCGAAATCTGGGGATAGAGCTGAAATTTTGCTCTCCCTCACACCCACAAGCCAATGGACAAGTAGAAGCCGTGAACAAGACCATAAAACGTCTCCTGAAGACCAGACTTTGCGAGCAAAAGGAGCACAGGTGGACAGGTGCACTGGTGTCTTGTGGGCTTATAGAACCACATACAAAGCGGCCCTTGGAGAGACCCTATTCTCCTTGGCGTTTGGGCATGAAGCGATGGTTCTGCTTGAAATAGGAATGGGGACACATCGGACGGAATACTTGATGAGGAGCAAAACAACTAGCGGATGTGTGCGGTGCTGGACTTCTTGGAAGAGAAGAGGAAAGGGTCATTGCTTAAGATCGCGAGAATACCAACGGAAAGTGGCTCGTTATTACAACCAGAAATGTGCACATTCAGCAGGCTCAAGTGGGTGATTGGATACTCGGAAGAGTCAACCGAGCCACGAAGGACCCAAGGCAAGGTGTGCTTAGGGCCAGAGTGGGAAGGTCCTTGTCGAGGTCACTCGATTAAGCGGGACCGAGGAGCATCTGAGCTAACCCATCCGGATGGACGAGGAGGTCAAGAGGCCGTGGAACGCACAACTCTTGATAAAATACTTCCAGTAAGTTTCCTTGTATTGTAAGTGTTAATGTAAGATTCCTTCCCAAAATGGGGATGTGTAAAAACTCAAATGTATGTAAGAGTAGGAAAAACATTCATAATATTAATTCAAGTTGAAGCCAAGCAGCTCGTGATGAACACTAAGGTCAGAAGTTCCACAGCCTAAGCCTTTAGGCGGGATGGTACCTAGCGAGGCCAATTGCAGGTCGAGCAGAAGAAGCTCATGAAGAACGCTAAGGTCAGAAGTCCCAAAGCCTAAGCCTTTAGGCGGGACGGTACCTAGTGAGGCCAATTGCAGGCCAAGCAGAAGAAGCTCATAAAGAACGCTAAGGCCAGAAGTCCCAAAGCCTTAGCATTAGATGGGACGGTGCCTAGCAAGGCCAATTGCAGGCCGAGTAGAAGAAGCTCGTGAAGACACTAAGGCCAGAAGTCCCAAAGCCTAAGCCTTTAGGCGGGACGGTAATTAGCGAGGCCAATTGCAGGCCGAGCAGAAGAAGCTCATAAAGAACGCTAAGGCCAGAAGTCCCAAAGCCTACGCATTAGGTAGGACGGTACATAGCGAGGCCAATTGCAGGCCGAGTAGAAGAAGCTCGTGAAGACACTAAGGCCAGAAGTCCCAAAGCCTAAGCCTTTGGCAGGACGGTGCCTAGCGAGGCCAATTGCAGGCCGAGTAGAAGAAGCTCGTAAAGACGCTAAGGTCAGAAGTCCCAAAGCCTAAGTCTTCGGCGGGACGATACCTAGCGAGGCCAATTGCAGGCTGAGCAGAAGAAGCTCATAAAGAACGCTAAGGCCAGAATTCCCAAAGCCTAAGCCTTAGGCGAGACGGTGCCTAGCGAGGCCAATTGCAGGCCGAGCAGAAGCTCATGAAGAAAATGCTAAGGCCAGAAGTCCCAAAGCCTAAGTCTTAGGCGGGACGGTGCCTAGAGAGGCCAATTGCAGCCCGACTAGAAGAAGCTCATGCAGACAATGCTAAGGCTATAAGTCCCAAAGCCTAAGTCTTGGGTGGGAGGGTGCCAAGCGAGGCCAATGCGGCCGGCGGAAGAAACTTATGAAGAGCATAAGGCCGGAAGTTCGAAGCCTAAGTCTTAGGCGGGACGGAGCCTAGCGAGGACAGTGCGGTAGGCGGAAGAAGATCGTGAAGAGCATAAGGTCGAGAGTCCCAAGCCTAAGCCTTTAGGCGGGGACGATTACTAGCGAGGCTAATTGCGGGCCGGCGGAAGAAGCTCGTGAAGAGCGTTAAGGCCAAAGGTCCCAAAGCCTAAGTCTTAAGCGAGGCGAGTACTACCGAGGGCCAATTGCGGGCCCGAGCGGAAGAAGCTCATGAAGAGCGCTAAGGCTAGAAGTCCCAGATCCTAAGCCTTAGGCGGGCGATGCCTAGCGAGGCCAATTCAGGTCGAGTAGAAGAAGCTCGTGAAGGCGCTAAGGTCGGAAGTCCCAAAGCCTAAGTCTTAGGCGAGGACGGTGCATAGCGAGGCCAATTGCGGCCAGGCGGAAGAAGCTCATGAATAACGCTAAGGCTAGAAGTCCCAAGCCTAAGCCTTAGGCGGGACGATTGCCTAGCGAGGCCAATTGCATGCTTAGAGTAGAAACTCGTGAAGAGCGCTAAGGGTAGAAGTCCAGAAGACTAAGTCTTAGGCGGGACGGTGCTAGAGAGGCCAATTGCGGTAGAGGCGGGAAGAGTTCGTGAAGAGCAGCTAAGGCCATAAGTCCCAAAGTCTAAGCCTTTGAGGCGGGACGGTTGCTAGAGAGGCCAATTGCTAGTCGAGCGGAAGAAGCTCGTGAAGAGCGCTAAGGTCGGAAGTCCCAAGCCTAAGCCTTTAGGGCGGGACGGTACCTAGCTAGGCCAATTGCAGGGCCGGCGGAAGAAGCTCATGAAGAGCGCTAAGGCTAGAAGTCCAGAGCCTAAGTCTTAGGCGGGACGGTTGCTAGAGAGGCCAGTGCGGTCAGAGCGGAAGAAGTTCGTGAAGAGCGCTAAGGCCATAAGTCCCAAGCCTAAGCCTTTAGGCGGGACGGTTGCTAGAGAGGCCAATGCTGGCAGGCGGAAGAAGCTCGTGAAGAACGCTAAGGTCAGAAGTCCCAAAGCTTAAGCCTTTAGGCGGGACGGTACCTAGCTAGGCCAATTGCAGGCCCGAGCAGAAGAAGCTCATGAAGAACGCTAAGGTTAGAAATGCCGAAGCCTAAGTATTAGGCGGGACGGTGCCTAGCGAGGCCAATTGCAGGCCGAGCAGAAGAAGCTTGTGAAGCAGCTAAGGTCAGAATTCCCAAAGCCTAAGACTTTAGGCGGGCGTGCGCTAAGGCCAGAAGTCCCGAAGCCTACGTCGTAGGCGAGCGGTGCCTAGCGAAACCAATTGCAGGCCGAGCAGAAGAAGCTTGTGATGATCGTTAAAGTTAGAAGTCCCAAAGCCTAAGCCTTTAGGCGGGAGAATGCTACGGCCAGAAGTCCCAAAGCCTAAGTCTTAGGCGGGACGGTGCCTAGCGAGGCCAATTGCAGGCCGAGCTGAAGAAGCTTATGAAGAAAGCTAAGGTCAGAAGTCCCAAAGCCTAAGCCTTTTGGCAGGAGAACGTTAAGGTCAGAAGTCTCAAAGCCTAAGTCTTAGGCGGGACGGTGCCTAGCGAGGCCAATTGCGAGGCCAAGGCGGAAGAAGCTTGTGAAGAACATTAAGGTCGAAGTCCTAAAGCCTAAGACTTTAGGCGGGACAACGCTAAGGCCAGAAGTCCCAAAGCCTAAGTCTTAGACGAGACGGTACCTAGCGAGCAGAAGCTCTTGAAGGCAACGCTACGGCCGGAAGTCTCAAAGCCTAAGTCTTAGGCAGGACGGTGCTTAGCGAGGACAATAGCAAGCCTAGCAGAAGAGGCTCATGAAGAACGCTAAGGCCAGAAGTCCCGAAGCCTAAGTCTTAGGTGGCACGATGACTAGAGAGGCCAATTGCAAGCCGAGCGGAAGAAGCTCGTGAAGAACGCTAAGGTCAGAAGTCCCAATGCCTAAACCGTTAGGCAGGACGGTGCCTAGTGAAGCATCTTAAATTGCATTAATATTTTGAGTAAAGTCTATTTAATCATATTTATATGTATTTATATGATCACCATGTGGATTCGCAGAAGTCATAAATACAAGTTATCTTATAATTAAATAAATTAAATTCGCAGTTGATAAATAAAGTTGGGCACTTTATTTAGGTATAGACTGTAATAAATTCATTGAGTGATTTGTCTTAATCATGTATGAATTTATTGATGTAGTATGACTACATTGAACTGGATCACATATGAGATTTAATTAACTTAGTAATAACTGTCAGACTTATTAAATCTCGTAGGCATTGATTTGCTGTAATCTTAATCTTGAGTTAGTTATAATTTCATGATTGTAGTTGTTATTTCATTTGAGTTACCAATAGGTACGACATACACATGTAGTCAAGATTACCCGGTATTTTGGTGGGAGCAATTACAAGTATTGAAGTTATAGATTAACAATATAGAATTTGTACGACACATCTCTTGATGGATTTTCAATACTTGATCATAGAATTCTCTAGTTAGAGTGTAATAAGTATATTGAAAATGATCATTAGAGAAAACCAGTAAGTATCAAGGAACAAGATGTAATTAAATTGATTGCACAATTGAGATATCAATTTAAATTAACGATGTGGTACGAAAGATTGTGCAGTAAAGAAATCAAAATCAATGTGGCTTGGGTGAATTATTATTCGAGCATATAATTATGGAGGTCAATTCCAATCTTATAGTGGAATATAATTGGAATTAAATAATTATATTTGTTTAATTACAAATTTAATTATTGTAGCCACTATTGTATGTTCCCAAATGATCCCTGGGTTAGCTCATTTAATTGACAACGCCATCACTGGACCCAAAACCAAGAAAACTGGCGTATTAGGTGAAAATCATAATTTTAATATTTGTTAAGGCCTAGTATGTTATGTTCAAGTGTAAAAGGGGGCTTGTGATATTTTACAAGGTGGTCCCCTAGTTAGTTACACATTCTCTCCACTTTTACGTAAGTAGAGAGATAGTATTTAATTTAAATATTTAAAATAAAAAAGGAATCCTATTTTAAATAGGAATCCTAATCCTAAAATACTAGGGTTTTTCATAAGATATTATAAAAAGGGTATTATTCTCTTAAGACAAAAACGAGAAGAGAAGTCTTTTGAGAAAAATATAGAAGACATCTAAGAGAAGCCAGTTGCGATTGGGAGTGGTGAAACAGACGACCACATGTCCAGTGTTGATCAATCTTGAGTCATAACTTAGAAGATCATTTGGAGACAGATATACAACTCTCAATTGTTCATCTTCTCAAAACATCAAGGTACAAATTTTTGGATTATTTAATTCTTATATGTTGTATGAGATCGATTCTAAAAGGTTTTAATTGAAAATTTGAAAAACCTGATTTTATCCCTTCACACAATGCCCCGACAACACAAACTTGTCAATTTGGACAATGTAGGTTTTCTTTGTTATTGCAACATATGTAGAGAAGCCAATGCACAATTTACTAGAATTTAAAAAAAAAAATCCATTTCACTAACCCATTAATTGGACAAGAATATAACATAAAAAATATATTTCAATGGTTAATTTGACATAAATATTTAATTAGTCTTAATTAGTCATATTCATGTCAACTAAGAATGAAAAAATCCACCTGGATATAGTTATTATCTATTTATGTGTAAATATATAATTATTAAATATGATTATGGATATTTATGGGTAAGCACGAATATTTAATTTTTATTATAAATCACAATGCATTTTATAATATGCCAAAATAATTAATGTGTTTTAGATTAAAAAAAATCTTATTTATTTTTATTTAATTTCCTAAAATGATTAATATTAAAATTATTTTCAATATAAAAACATAATAAAACAAAACTAATTAGTTTTACTATTACAACAAAATATTTTATATTAAAAATTTAGATAATCTCTTGCGACCATTGCTTCATTGCCAGCAATGTCATTATTGATTGAAGAGGTCCATTAAGGGTACCATCACTCTTGAAATTGGATGATCTACACAATGATAGTCTCAATGCCAGAAAATGATGATATGTAAAGTTGCAACACCTCAAAAAATGACTGCACCATAACTACACCACAAGACAACTGCGAGTTACATTACACTGCCACTTTTTTTCCAATTTAGAGACCGTCAATTTGGTTGTTAACGGCATCGTTGCCACCATTACATAAATTAGTGAATTTTAAATCTGTTGATAGTATTTGTGTTTCTGTTCACTCATTTCCATTTTTCAGTGATGGTGCCATCGTTGAAATTCTTTACACTATTAGTAAATGAGTTGGAGTAGGGTTAGCCAAAATTTGAAAACACAATATGAACACGATCCACTAACCCAATTTGCCATCTCTGTTACTTTCCATGTGCGATGTTAGTAAGAGAGAAGAAAGAAAAGAAAATATTGATTTTTAGTTTATTTTTAATAAAGAATATTTAAATTATTTTCAAATAGGGCAATTGTTTAAATTTTTTGTAACCCTCTCTCAGTTAAGTTAATAAAAGATCTTAACCATATGGATGTGTGCTCACGACTATTTAAAATGTTCGGGTGAAGTAACAAATGTCAATTTATTTAAGTGTGTAATTAAATTTATTCTTTTTATTTAAGAACAAAAACTCAACCAAAAATACAAAAGCCCTTGTTCAAACAAACAAAAATGCTTTTACGAATTCATAATCTAACAGTTTATTATCATTAGTAAATTAATATATTTTTTCTACATAATCAAATAATTGATATTATGTTAAATGTTATGTTACAAAAAAATGATAAAACTTTAACTACACATAATATGAAATTAAATTCATTTTCATATTTTGTATATTCCATCTACTTGAGAAAGTAAAATCTCTTGTTTTGAAAAGAAAGGGTATGAGGTTTGAACCCTAATCAAATGAGTAATAGGAAATCAATTGTCGTTTAAATGAAAAAAAAGCATATTTATATTTATAATCAATTATGGTTAGTAAATAATATACATAGTTTAAATATATATATTAAATTAATTTATTTATAACTAATAAGAAAATGTATTAATTTTAAATAAATATTAATAAATCTAAGAGTAAGTCATTTAATTAGAAACCTAGATCAATAATGTAAAAGAAATTAAAATATTATGGACTAATATGTCTAGATTTTTAAACTTTTGATTTTTCTTATTTTTCATGAATAACAAGGACTTTTAATGCAAATGACCCAATAAACACATCTATTAAGCTATTATACTACTCTTGAATTAAATCTAACGGTGGATTTGATAAAACCAAAAACAAAAGATGGGTACCAAACGTGGGTAATATAGCTGGACCCATTACATGTATTATTTCTTGCCGCTCCCCAAAACTTGTTACCATCGCTTGTTTCCCCATATTATCCCTTCCATGTCAATCATACGACAAAACTTGGATCGTTAGTTACAACTTCCCAACTAAAGCCTATAACACATGCCAACACACCTAAGTTAATGTCCTATATATCACATCCATTCATCCAATTAAAAAAAATATAACTAAGGGCCAGTTTGAAATTATGGTTGGTGATTAAATAAGTTACATATGCTATACAGATATAATAAGCTGCTGATTAAAAAAATAATTTAGTGTTTAGCAAACCATGTTATTGCAGTTACTGTGGTTTGAAAAGTAATGTATATCTTTTTAGTAAATTTTATTACAAATGTGTTGTTCTATTATATAATAACCAACTAGATATTAGTTTAAATTACCTTTTATTTTTTTTTTGGAGTATGTTTAATAATGTTTAAACATTCCTTTTTCTTTTTAAAATACATAAAATTACGTAAAGTGAAAAACTTAATTAAATAAAAACTAATGAACTTCATAATTTTTTATATAAAATATGATAAAATTTCATACTAATACATAATTCAAATAAAATAAAAAAGTAAAATGCATTACATTCACACTAACTAAACTTATTGCAATAAATACCATGACCATATAAAAAATATAATGAATGTCAAAGGCCACGATTTTTAAATTGATTTTAAAAGTCCTGTTTAACTTTCATGTGAAATTATTTATTGTTAAAAAAAAATTAATTACGTAATCATATGCAACTTTTTTTGAATCTTATAATAGAAAATAAAGTAAATATAAAAATATGAAATTACTAGATCTTATTTAAACAAATAAATTTATATTTGAGGGGAGCTTGTTCTAAGTTTGGGTTTACGTATATTTTTCTAATATTTGAGACATATGGTTTAGCTGCGGTACACTAGATAGTGAGCTAAAGTAATATACATAGTGTACTAAGGTGGTCATATAAGGAATAATTAGGAGAATTCAGTGGATCCCCTTAGAAGCTAATTTAGGGAGTTGATATATGGAGCTTAGTAGTAACTCAAGTGTACTTAGGAGATAGTTTAGGTGGTCTCGAAGAATACTTAATATAACTGAGATAGCTCAGGTAAACTCATATGTGAAGCACAATCTTAACCTCAAATTAAAAATATAACAAAATAAAGAACTCACAATATTTACATGGTTCAGCCTTTGGCCTACATCTGGTAGTAAGACAGCACTAATCCACTATATAAAGGTGAGATCACATGAAATTTTGTATCATCCAAGATCAGAGATGTTTGGTGTTGATAAAGATGAAGATGGTAAATAAAAATATAGAGAGTGATAATATGCTGGAGAAAATGATGAAAGTGGAGAATAGAAATGTACCTCCCAAAAACAGAGAAATAAGTGATGATCTAAAAGATACACAGAGAGAGAGAGAGAGAGGAGAGAGAGTCTCCCAAATATGAGTTGAATAAGATATTTATATAGTGGTGTCTAGTGAAAAGGAGAATGCATAAAAGTTAGGGCTAGATGTCATCCTTAAGTGAAAATGAGAGAATATTTTATGGCCATGTCTCATGCTTAGGGAAAATGATAAGAATATTTCTTTTGTACTAGGTTTACTCTTTTTTATAAATATCTTGAAGTGTCTAACTTTGACCATTGATTTCCAAGGCCATCCAATATAGTAAATTCTTCCAAATGGCATCTTTACACAACTCCAATTATTTTGCCTATTTTGCCCTTGTAATTGTTCACATGTCATTCCTTTTTTCATCCAAAAATATCATTTTAAATTTATCCCAAAATAAGGACTTTAAAAAGATGTGGTAATTTATTTAATAAGTTACTTTTGAAAAGTAACCCTATACGCTTTTAAAAGATACTGTTAAAATAAAAAATAAAATAAATAGTTCTTATAAAATTTATCAAATATTATTTCTATCACAAATTATGAAATAAGCAGCTAATCGAGTTTCAAGCTCAATCTCAAACGAGGCCAAGTAGTTTTAATGTAATTTTCTTTAGCTAGTCACTTGAATTTGAATCTTGTAATAGATAACGAAAATGGTCCAAATTAAATTATGTGATTGGAGTGTAGGGTAGACCCCATATATATGGATGATCATTGACTTTTTTTGTTAATACTGATTACACATCAGACTATTGATCATATATTAAAAATCTATAATTGTTATTCAGCAGACGAATACACTGAGACTACAATATTTCACAAGAGAGAGAACTATAGATTATATGCAAATTATGTACAAAGAAATTTTTTGAGTCTCAGCCATAAGACCCTCAAACTTCTTATTGATCACCTTAGTTACCAATAGGCTATAAGTCCATTGGCATGATCCTTGACTTTAAAAGATAACCCATTAAGGTTGCCATCACTCGATAAGCAAGTGCCACGAATGAAGCTAGATGTTTCAAAATGGGTTAAAAAAATTAGTTAAGGTATTAATTACTAGATTATTTTGAAGATGGTCATATTGAAATTATTTTTTAAAAAATTAAATAATATGTACATATTTTATTGAAAGGCTTATCAAAATAAAATAAGTGTGAATAAGAATTTATCCTTAATTAGCCTCGGCACCATATGTAATTTTTCTGTTGGTGAGAAAGAATATTTTGCGGGACATTAACGGTATGATTCAGCAAGTAATTGGTTGGTTTGTTTGAACTGTCATTGAGAAAACGAAAAAAAAAAGAGTATTCTTGAGATTATTGTTTATTAAATAAAATATTAATTATTGGGAATTGCTGAGAAAAGATAAGAGCATCTTCAAAAGATTATTTAAATTTTACTCTTTACATAATCATTTACTTACCTATGTGGTAAATAAGATATTGGAAAAATAAAAACTCCTCTAAAACAGTCGCCAAATTAGAATAAATTAATATTATTTTAATCAAATCTTTCCTCTTATTAAATTTAACTACTCTATTTGTTCTTAACAAATTTAATAATCTTTAATAGGCTAAAAAAATTAGATAACGGTTATTTTCTTTGAAAAGAAATATAAATAATAATTATAATAGTCTTATCTTTTCAATAAATAATAATAAAATATTAATACAAAAGTGAAAAACTCACTCGACAATATTGAAAAGTGTTAAACAATTCTTATTTGAAAAAACTAAATTAATAGGTTATTTAAAGTATTTTATGTTGACATGACTTTTCAAATAAAAAGTAGAATTTTATTTGAAGAGTTTTTTGGGCATGTTCTAATTAGAGATCAATAATGCTACACATCCCAATTTTTTTAATCTCAAATAACTATCTTAAATGATGTGACATTTATTAATTGGTTGGTAAAACTAAAATGAATTAATGATATTATCTTACCAACCAATTGATAAATGCCAAATTATTTGGAATAAAAATTTAGGATACGTGGTATTACTCATTAGATATAGGGGTGACATGGGTTGGGTTAGATAAGGTTTGTGAAAATCTCGCCCAGCCCATTATTGAATAGTTTGAGAAAAAATCAACTCAACTTAATTAAATAAATATGTTAAATCCAATTCAAACTCAACCCATAAATTATCGGGTTAGGTTGGGTTGATTGGATTAAATACCAAATTAAAAATTAAATAAAAAAAATATGAAACTTAAAATAAAATTTATTAAAACTAAATATAAATATATTATAAGATGAAAATTCCATTCACTTTCTAATGCTCAATAAATAAAGCTTTGAAACCAACAATCTTAAAATAAAAAATTTCGACAATGAACTTCTAGTTTATTCCCTACTTCCCGTACCTCTTATTTGAATTCCAAATCTAGACTTTTTAGATAATTGGGTAGCATTATGTCTAATACCAAAATGAAAGTGATACATTATTATTATTATGTACTATTAAGAATTT
The DNA here is from genome assembly GCA_025617385.1 of Murraya koenigii. Taxonomy (NCBI): domain Eukaryota; kingdom Viridiplantae; phylum Streptophyta; class Magnoliopsida; order Sapindales; family Rutaceae; genus Murraya; species Murraya koenigii. Next base: position 13,053,233 of record CM046817.1, on the reverse strand, counting down.
ACTAAAAAATAAAGAGAAATTGAAAATTTGAAACTACTAAGTGCATATTTTCTCTATATTTTACTATTAATTACTCATCGCTTTCTTGTTTTTGGTCTTAAATATACTAATTACTTTATTTAATTTTTAATTTGGTTATTTTATTAAATTATATTTTATTATGTTAATTTTTATCTTAATTTTTAAATTTAGTTAATTTAAGTATATTTTGGGATTAAAAAGAAATTAAATTGAAAGATTTAGAAAGAAATCTATTTGAAAGAATCAGAAAAGGAAAGAAGTAAAGAAATTAAATTAAAACAAATCAAGGAAGAGGCAATATAAGTATCCATCATGCATGCATTCACGTGGATCACTAGGAAGCAGTTAGGCATGCGTGCACGTGGATTTCAAGCCGGTCAGACCAAAGCCAATTAAATTTATTCATGCACATGCAGAAACTTATGGCAATCACGTAGAGATTAATGAAGACTTTAGGAACAAGCATGCATAAAATAGAAACTTATTTAATGTGCATGTCTTTATAAGGGGGAAATTTACACAAATAACCTTTCTCGTTTTGTATTTTTCACGAATAACCTTTCGATATTTTTCCTATCGTAATTAGCCATTCTCCAATTTTTCAGACCAAGATACCATTGACTGGCCAAAACTTTCGCAACAGTTCCTCGACTTCTCAGATGACGATCAGAGACACGACACCGGAGGTAACCTTCCGTAATTTTTTTTTAAAGAAACTCGGGCAGCCATTGGCGTGGTCGCTGGCACCACGCGATGGCGATGACCATCGCACCAAATTTGGTGCGACGGGCATCCGTCGCATGCCCGTCGCACTTTGCCTGGTGCGACGCTACCAGTTTCAGATTCTGGAATTTAGTGCGACGGTACCAGTTTCAAATTTTGTAATTTGGTGCGACATGCAGACCGTCGCATAAGTTTTGTGCGACGGTCTGCATGTCGCACCAAATTATGGGGTTGTAATTTCTGGAATTTGGTGCGACGGTGTACCTGTCGCATAATTTTTGTGCGACAGGGTGCCTGTCGCACCTGTAATATTTTCTGAAATTTTACGAAAGAATTTTTTTTAATTTGTAAATTATATAATTGTAATTTAATAATGTTATATTTGTAACAGAAATATGGCAGATTCTGCGTATGTACCAGGCATGATGCAGATACCTTACGCTGCTCATTTTCCTGGGCGTATTACAAGTATGTGTAAGTTAGATACAGTCGTAAAAGCTATTGAGGGTAAGTTAACAAAACGACAGTTGCAATTATTCAAAAAGGATATATTTGGCCATTTCTTAGAGTGTCGAAGCTTTCCATTCAGTGGTGTGATTATGCATAATTTGTTGCTAAGACAAGTGGCCTGTAATGAGACAGATCAGTTGTGGTTTGAAATTGGTGAGCATTTGATGCGCTTATCAATTGGAGAGTGGTGTTTAGTTACGGGACTTTGTTGGGGTGAAGACAGTGTACCAAAAATGATAAAAAAGAATCATAGGCTGCTTAATACGTATTTTAATGGTCTGTGCAATTTAAATCTCAGCGAGTTCGACGAAAGGTCTGGTAACTTAGACTTCGACGCTATGGATGCAGTAAAAATTGCACTCTTTTATTTTGCAGACAGAGTTCTAAATGGAAGAAAAGTTCATAGTCAGATAAACTTTTAATTGCTTAACGAGGTGGATGACATTGATCACTTTCGAAACCGTCCATGGGGTCGTTTGTCATGGGAAACGATATACGACAGTCTTGACAATGCATTGTATGGTAAAATGGAGAAATTTAAGAAGACTCGCTTGAAAAGCCAAATCATAATATTGAAAAGTACAATGTTTACTGGCTTTACATCCGGAGTTCAGTGACGTTAAAATCGTACTACATTAAAATTATATTCTTCGATAATTGTTTGTTAATAGTAAATATTTAATACTTTTTTAATATTGTCATTTTACTTATTGTAGGCATGGATGTTCGAAGTTATTGGAGGGCTGCCATCACAGTGGGTCGTGAAAACAAAAAAAAAGATTCCACGCATTGTACAATGGAAGCCCATCGCTTCCTCCAAAATCAACTTCACTGTTGTGAATTCATTGTTTAATGATAACTCTCGTCTTGTAAGTAATATTACTTTGTACAGTTGTATATTATTGCTTTTCATATCAGTAAATAATACTATGATTCTACTAACCTAAAATTTAGGTTGAATTATTGTAGGAAAATGTACTACAAACCATCGAGCCGAACTCTAAAGAAAAAGCACAAAAATATTGGAAAACTGTAAGGATTATGTTCCATATATCCCAAGTTGGGTTTGTAATGTGAGTATTTTATAAGTAATGTTACTTTGTAAATGATTATTTATGTATTTATAAGTAATGTTACTTTGTGCAGCATCAACCATCAATCAATGCACCTCCCATTATGGCTGAAACAGAGGAGAATCAAAACATCGCAAGTGCCGCTAGCCCAACACTGGAGCCGCAAGGTCTTGTGGAGGAGGAGCTTCCAGCAGAAGACCATCATGAGCAAACACACGAATCCAATGACACATATGATTCGTAGGTTATAAATCATTTATTTTCTAGTATATATATATGTCATTAAGAGGTTATATATATTTATTTAAACTTATAATTTTTAAATTCATAATGATCAAGGACAAAGTTTAATAACGATTATATCATTCGACGGATGGACAAGATTGATCGTTCTATATGTGAATTGAAGTCAGCCTTTGAGGCAGAGCGTAAAGAACACAAAGAATTTAGAGAAGTGGTGATGGGATTTATTAGTTCGTATACTGAACGCTCACACGGCCCTTCTCCGACTACACATTCGTATGCGGTGAGCAAATTTAATATGTCATTTGTGCGTTCTTTTAGCTTTTAATCCGTTATTTATTAAATTTATTTATCCTGACAAACGGATAGATACCAGATGATTGTGGAGTGTATACTGACGTAGATAATCAGATGATTTCCAGTCCTATGTCATTATATACCTTTTATGGGGATGTCAGTGGACAGAGCGGGTAGATTCTTAAGGAGGCACCGTCGGATATTAGTAAGTTTGGCCGTCCAAATAGAAGATCTTATGTCTTTAATAGTCTATATTTGATTCCGTCATTCAACCGAGGGAGGAACATCAATCCTGTGCCTACACTCCAATTAGTGGATCGCCAGATCGATGAACGAACGAGTGTAGATATAAATCCACTTCGAGGATTACAAGATCCATGTGTATACAATGAGTTCGACGAGTGGTTTGCTGGTAACATTACAATGGATCGTTCAGTCCCATACTCGTACTCATTTTTTCAAATACTTTTAGGTCATACTTCACTGGGATGGCTAGGTGACGAGGTAATTTTTTTTTTACATCAAACCATTGGTTGTGTTTGTGTAGTAGGACTATTTTCTAAATTGACCGATGGTTTGCTATTCTTATTTCTTATGTACAGAGATATTCATGAGTATTATCGCTTGATCAGTGAGAAGCAACAGCAGATCCAAATGCATTGTCTCAGTGGGTCACGTACATGATACACATATTTTTGGGTACAGTGGTTTACTAAATATATATTCGTTGTTTTAAAATTATATGTTGTGTATTTCGAATTCTAGTGTATATGATATTGTAGGTGTTCCTTAAGTAATTATGGAACAACTGAAATTGTTCGATCGAAACATTACAATATAGTGATAATTTTAATAGCTATATTCGTAGGCGGAGTTCATAATGTCAAAGCAATTGACGGATGTGGATATGGTATGTCAATATAAAATTTTTATTTTTTATCATGACACTTGGGTGTAAGAAATATCGAATTCGAACAATATTTTTATGTGTAGGTTTTCATTCCAGCTTAACCTTGACGGCGATCATTGGGTACTAGCCGTAGTAGACTTTCGAACAACAAAGTATGGATTTATGACTCATTGCTTACATTCCGCGACGATAAAACGTACAAAGATCAATTTAGGGCATTCAAGTCATATTCCTCGATGGCTAGACCATGTTGGATTCTACGGCTTCGACATGACCTACTGACGTCTTGAATACTGGAAAGTCGTTGCAGTTAAAGGTGTCCCACAACAAGAGCCTGGTAGTGGTGATTGTGGTGTTTTTTTATTGATGTTTACTATGTATTTAATGTTTGGACTTAGGCTCGATTTCAACGGCAGTCATGGGATGTATTTTAGGAAAAAGATTGCTGTAGACATATTTAATGGTGATATTATGTTATAAACTATTGTATTCAATATAAAAAATAATATTAAATAAATTGTTTTACCAATATATATATTATGCAATATAAAAAAAAATTTTAATACTCAGTACAATATTACTTGGAAGAATGCAACTAATTTTGGTTTGATACAATAGGATTTTTACATCGTTTATGGTTATGATCCGATTCATTGCACCGCCCACATTTCACAGTTCTTCGATTTACATCCTCACCGGCAGAGGGTGTTCTCAGCTCTTTACGACGACCCGGTGGTGGTGCTTCTACTGGTGGATAAACTTGCATCTCTTGAATTTCATCCGGCACTTCCCAATCGATCACGCCACTAACTCGGCTCCACTGATTGTGCATAAGCCTTTACCAATGATTCCTTGGTGTAAAATTCGAACAAAGGCTTATGTAATCCACTCTGACAGATTAAACAAGCAAGAATTGTATGCGCATGCATCGAGCCGATCTAAATCGAATACTCTACATGTGCAAGTTTTTTTTCTATGTCAACTAATCCTCATTCACACCACCACCCAAAACATGAAATCGATGTGGAGACACGGATCGGACCATCATCATTTCGACCGAGATCTCCTCTCGATGACTATTTCATCCGCCTAAGTTGTTAGCCGAGTACTCATCGATTCAGCCACAAGTTTTCTATCATAAAACCATTGCTGCATTGTTTTCCTAAAATGATCAATAAGATGAGTAATCGGAAATTTTCGCGGTTCCCTCATAAAAGAGTTCACGCTTTCCGCGATGTTCGTGGTAAGAATACTATATCTCCTGCCTTCAAACTCAGACCTTGCCCAATTACATATCCCCACATTATTCTCCAAGTAATCACCGTACCTGGAATGGAGCATCCACGAGCCTCAAGTTGTTTTCTAAATTCTTCGTGCCCATATGCTTTTGCGGCTTTTATAAAGATCGGCTCGAAATCATCCCAAACAACTCGGACATCTTGAATTTTGCTTTGATATTACCTTTCACATGGTAAAACAAATGCCATGAGTAAGCATAACGGAATACTTTAAGAACGGCTCTCTTGATGGAAGTGCATCGATCGGAGATAAATACTAAGTCCGGCATATCACCAATCACTCCATGTAACTTCATCATAAACCATTCCCAAGCATCATTATTCTCCGAATCCAAAACTCCAATGGCTAATCGGATACAATTGATTGTTTCCATCTAAGCGATTGCAACAAACATACTTCCCGATATAGATCCTTTAGATGAGTTCCATCTACCACAATCACCGGTCTAATATCATTGTTTAAAACCCTTGATGGAAGATCCAAGAGCTACAAAGTAGTATAAGAAATTACCATCCGCATCTCGTTCAAGGTGAGTAATCGTACCTTCATTTGCGACCTTCAAAACATGAGAATATTTGGGTAGTAAGTTATACGACTCTGCAGGATTCCTCTAATAATTTCTAGACCAACTTCTCCGGCCCGATATGCTTGTCGATATGTTAACTGGACACCATATTCTCGCTGCATGTCTACTCCGATATCATTTGGTGTGTATATCCTTTTTTTCCTGAATATATTTTTCAGCAATAATATGACCAACAACCCTGCTCTTTACTTGGTGACGGCCGTCCAATAATACCTCATTATGACATGTATGTACATTATCAATTCTCCGAACTACCCAATAAACATTTTCCTCGCTCAAGGTCTCGTTGCTCGAATACGCCATTTACATGATTCCAAGAACAGATGGGCCTCAAAACGTGTAGTTGTGGACCTTGCAATCTTAAAATCAAACTTATTCGAAGGGCAAATTTCATGCAGCTCCAATATTAACTCATTCTTCTTAGAGAACAACTTACCCACACTAATATCATCCCAATTACAACTTCTAATAAAGTCTGGAGCAATCAAGTTTGATGGCATAACTGGAGCAAGACTTATAAGAGGGTCAACAACTGTCATCATCGAACGGTCCATTGGAGCAGTAGATCGACTGTTCCGACTATTAGCAGCAATATCATCCTCACGCTCGTTCTCATTGTTAGAAGGAATATCAATAAGATCAACACCCCTATCATTAACACGAACATCATCTGCTTCTGTATTGCCCATGTTATTAATAGGTTCACTATATTGCTCTAAAGATGTTTCTACTGGTAACATCTCTTCTCTAACATCAGGCAATGCAATACCATTATCATCAATAGTGTCATTATTGTCGTGGACTGGAGAGTAATATTGCTGCAACGATGTTGTCCTTGGTAATACCTCTTCTTCAACATCTGGGACAGAGACTGATTCTACAAGTGCCTCAACATCTTCAACATCTTAGGTTGGAACTCTAGGAGATGTGGTAACAAATATAGGAATACATCCAATGTTGGCCACATCAGAGGCTAAATGTAATACAACCTTCACCATTTCGTCATTACATATGTCCATGGGTAGTGAACATGCATGATAGGTTGTGTTATTAGACTTCAATGTTGTCTTCAACGTGATATTATATTCATTAGGATTTATCTGTAAAACCTCGTATATTCTTGATAAAAACTGAACAAACAAACAATCTTTTCCAACCAAAAATGTTGTATTCTTAGCATTCACATAATCCATCCGACCATCTGCCAATGTCTCCCACCAACCATTATAACAGAGTTCAAGTACAACTAAGTCCATTAATCCTGACATGATTGAAGAAAATAATTTTATTATACTGTTAAAAATATAATTACTAAAATATAAAATATATTAAAAGTGCGACGACATGCAGACTGTCGACAGTGCTATCTCAAAGCCTGTGTGCAGAGCAGTGAGCAGCTCTGTCTCTCTCACCAACTGTCAGACAATCCCAAAATATAAACCCTAGCTCGCAAACGATACAACACATAAATTCATAACACTTATATAAATATTTAATACAATTATATTACCTTACACGCAGTTAGGTAAAGAAGCTCTGATCTTCAGTTATTGAACGGTGTTTGTAGTTTGCAAGAACGGTGAGTGGCTAGGGAACGGGTTGGCAGTTGCAGGAACGAAGTTTTAAATTTATAATTCTGTAATAAAAATTAAATATGGAGGGTAATTAAGGAAATATAAGTTTTGATTGGCTAATAATGATAGGAAAAATATAGAAAGGTTATTTGTGAAAAATACAGAACGAGGAAGGTTATTTGTGTAAATTTCCCCTTTATAAGTCGCATGCAATATTTATGTAACCAATTTAAAAGATTGCATGCATAAATCTTGCCTTGCTTGAGTCGGTTTTTGAAATCATTATATAATGGCATGGCTAGTGGAGTTTGAAAAACGCGGCGCACAACAACAAGCGGCACAAACCCGAGAGGCCCCCGTTCAACACAAAAACGAATAGGAAGAGGCGTTGGCGTAAGAAAAGTAGACAAAAGCAGAGCCAGCCGCTCAGATTTTTATCTAACTCTTTTATTTTCAATTCAATTACGTTAAGTTAGATTTTTAATTTAGTTAGATTTTTAATTTAGTTGAGGGTGAATTCAAAAGCTTAAACATGATATATAATTAATATTTAATTCTATTATTCAATTTATTTAATTAGAATTGTTTATTTCTTTTATAACTAATATTTATGATTTTACTCTTGTCTTATTTGAGTGGCCAATTAGATAGGACTTAAATAAATTCTATTACTATATTAAAATACTTTATCTGTAATTATTTTGATATTTTATTCATTAGTAGCAAATTGGAATCGGTGATTGCAATTGGAGAACATAACCTAAGTTAAATAAACCGAGCTTGTGTGTTTATTACCTAAATAAACTTAATATCCTTTTCTACTTAATGCTTCCATTATTTCAAATTTAGAGAACTTTTTAAAAATTATTTAATGGTTAAAAATTAGTTGAAAACTTGTTTTATCTAATGACATATTAAGGAAAGATAGAGATCAACAGAGCTTATTGTTGTCAACGGTTGATAGTTTCAATCGAAATTGATTATAGATTTGATATAACGATTATGTGCATGTTTGATGGTGGCGATGGATCATTTGACCAAAATTTTCATCATTATTATTCCTTTCTCCTTTAAATAGAGTTTCTATTAAAATATTATCCTTGTAGTTTTAGTTTCTTTATTCCGTGCCATTTAGTTAAAAATTCGTAAAACTCTTTTTTTTTTTATAGTTAGCATTTCCATAGTTTACTAAATTTCCTCCAGTACTATCACCACATGGAATAAGTTGTGTTGGCTGTTTTTGGAAAAGTACTTCTCAGCATCAAAATCCAGTTGCAATCAAAAGGAAATTTATGGAATCTAACAATACAATGGTGAGTCACTCTACGACTACTAGGAACGATTCAAAAGGTTATATGCTAGATGCTCCCACCATTAGATAGTAGAGGAGCACTTATGGATAAGACACCAGAAGTATTCTGAAATCTCATAGCCAATATGGTTGCTAATTCCTAACAGTTTAACACCAGGAACGATTCATTGTCGCCACTTAAGCGAGACAATGACTTCTTCCCTATAATAACAAATTTCAAATCATACTTCTTTGGTATAGCAATTGGCCCTACGCCAACAAGTGAGATCGTGTGGTGTATGTTTTGAGATCGTTTAGTGTGTGTTCTATGGTAAGGCATGTGACTGATATATGCCCTACTCTCTAAGATGGTTCACATGGACAAACCAACACAATTGCTAATTTCCTAGACCAACCAAGGAAAAAGTATGATCCTAACTTTAATTTTTACAATGAAGAGCAGAAGGATCAGCCTAATTATTAAGTATGGAAACCAACAACAAGGCGTTCTTAACGTGGCACCATCTCGACCATCAAGCTACCCTCAATAATGGGTGTAATAGCCTTACCAACTTTAGCTACTTTCACCTTTCCAAACCAAGGTATATCACTAGAAGATCTTGTAAAGGCTCTTGTTATTGGCTCTATATAGTTCAAACAAACTACCTAGACACAATTTTAACACTTGGAGAATCAAATTGGCCAACTAGCTACATCTATAAGTAGAATAGAGGCCAGAACCTCAAGTAAGTTGTCTTTTCAACCTGAAATTAATCATAAGAAGAATGCTAATGTTATGTCTCTAATAAGTGGAAAGTAGTTAGAACCATCATTGGCCAAGCCATCAAGGTGTCCATAACATCGTCATACCTGGTGGCCAATGCCTCCCTCGAGGCTCCCTTTTTAAAAATGAAAGTTGATTCCCATTCTACTCTGCCAATCGACCTATCTAGCCAGGTAAGTACCCCTTCACCTGTAGCTAAAATTGTTACCACTCCTCTACCATTTCCTAGCAGGTTTAAACAATCTAAAAAGAGGAGAAGAAAATGAGATCCTTGAAACCTTTTGTAAAGTAGAGGTAAATATTCCTCTACTTGATCCTATTAAACATGTGTCGTGTTATGCAAAGTTTTTAAAAGAATTATGCATCAATAAATGAAAGTATCTGTTATACATCAAAGAAAACTCCCTCATAATTATAAGGATCCAGGTACTGTCACTTTCCCACACTATCGGCAATACCAAGTTTGAAAGATGTATGCTGGATTTAGGGGCATCAATTAATATTATGCTATATTTGATTTATAAATCCTTTAATCTAAGTCCATTGGAAGAAGTCGATGTATTTATTCAATTGACTGATAGATTTAATAGGGGTTGTCAAAGATGTTCTATATCCTTGAAATGGAGAATGAGTCATATGCCAATCCCATACCCATTTTATTAGAGGAGCCATTCTTTAAGACGACCCAAACTAAGATCGATGTTAATGATAGGACCATTACGATAAAATTCAATGATGTGATCTGCTTCAATATCTTTAAGGCAATGAGGTATTCTAATGATTGAAATTCTCGATTTGCCATAGATAATATTAATACTTTGGTTCTAGAATTTTTTGAGTTATCTAGTAACGATAATTTTAGAGTCCCTATATACAAAAATCTTAGGAAGAAGGATTCAAAAGAACTGATAAGTTTGATAGAGTTGGATGATGAGGTTGAACAGTCTATAGTTATTTTAGATGGGGTAGTCCCATTACAAAGCAATAGGTATGATGTGAAATACAAGTCATGCAACCTAAGAGGAGGTGAATTAGGTTTTTAAAACTTAAATTAAAAAACCACACAAAATTTATTCTAATACCTTAATGGAATAAAAAATTAACAATGCAAAAAAATAAAAGAGTAAGAGAAGAAAGAGCAAACACAATGAATTTCACGTGGTTCGTCAATCCCCGCTTACGTCCATGCTTCCAAGCAAACTAAGCTTGAGGATTTCATTATCCAAGCCTCCCAAGGCTCCAAGTTCTTACAATTGACTTCTATAGTGTCAATAAACCTTTACAACAAGAGCTTATCTCCCAATCTCTTCACTCAAGTGTTTCTTACACTTTTACACTCACAAATTTGACAATGAATTCAAGGATTACAACAAACACTCTCTTTTAGAGTTGATATACAAATGATAGCATAATAGAATTTAATATATGATGATTAGAGAAATAGAAGCTCAAAATATGATGTATGCTCTTTTTCTTAGTTGTAAAAATTATTAAAAATGAATTGGATTTGAGTTTATATAGTTTAAACACAAAAATTAGTTGTTGACAACAAGTAAGCGACTAGCCTCTTAATTAGTCTGATCACCACTTAATACAATGCAAGTTATCATTGCAATTTGATTTTTGCTACAATAATAGTATTTCTAAAATTACACGTTAGTCCAAAACTTTTTATAATTTAATTATGGCCTACAATGACATAAAACTTTACAAACAGGTCCATTTTTAGAATTTCTAAATAATACTCATTATTCCTAAAAATTATTAAAATTATTCTATGGCCTAATACTTTATAAGCCTTTTCAAAAGGACTGTTTCTAGAATTTTAACATAATGATTATTAAATTCAAAGTTCTTAAAACTTTTTCAATTTAAGCCAAGATTTGAAAAATATCCAAATCTACAAAATATTTATCTTATAAATATAAATCCTTTTGGTTTAAGGAAAATAATGATTAAACAAAATCTTGAGCTTCTCAAATACAAAACCACACTTATATTAAATCATGCTAGCTTTGCAAGAATTTGTCGCAATAAAAACTTGTTGAGCTAAACTTTGTTCTTGATCGAGCCATTATTCGTTGATTGTCTTGCACTTGATTTCACTTGATTCACTTGCATAAATATTATTCTTCAAGAACTAGTAAAAATTTAAAAATATAATATTAAGGCACACGTTTGTTATAATCAAAATTATAATATGTGTAGCCCTTTAGCCTAACATATTGTTTCTTACCTTGAATTGCCTTAATCAAATGAAAAAATTTACCTTCTATTATATTTACTTAGGTGATAATGAAACACTTCCAATCATTATTGTTAAAACTCTCACTTCAGTTTAATAAGAAAAGCTAATTAAGGTGCTTCAAGATCATAAGACAACGGTTGGTTGGATCTTTGCCAACATCATAGTCCTTCCACATATATGAATTGCATTTTTCTAGAGGAATGATCTAAATAGACAATAGGTGTACAATGCCACTTCAATCCACTGATGTTAAAAGTCGTAAAATAAGAGATATTGAAGCTCCTTGATATAGGGATTATTTATCCCATTTATATGCAGGTAGATCCTAAAAATTATGGAATCACTGTCGTAAAAAATGAAGAAAATGAACTTATGCAGACTAGAGTTCAAACTAGGTAGAGGTTTTGTATTGAATATTATAAACTAAATGCAGCCACTCGTAAGGATAACTTTTCTTTGCCATTTATTGTTCAAATGTTTTAACAATGAAGTGGCACTCTCATTACTGTTTTCTTGATGGTTGCTTAGGTTAAAATAACATTGTCAATTTCCGAAAGACTAATAGAAAATGACCTTCGCTTGCCTTTTTGGCACATTTGCTTACCAGCACATGCATTTGGCCTCTATAATGCTCATACCACATTCCAAAGGTGTATGATAAGTATCTTTTCTGATTACATAGAGAAAATAATTAAGGTATTTATGGATGATTTTATGATTTTTGGTGATTCTTTTGATATATGCCTAGATAACCTTACACTTGTGCTTAAATCATATATTGACACTAATCTTGTGCTTAGTTGGGAAAAATATCATTTTATGGTTAATCAGTGAATTATGTTAGGACATGTTATTTTTGCTAGGGGGATTAAAGTTGACAAATCTAAAATAAATCTCATTTGCCACTTACCACCTCCCACTAGTAGGAGGGAGGTCCGTTTCTTTCTAGGTCATGTAGCTTTTTATCGTAGGTTATTAAGGATTTCTTTAAGGATTTCTCTAAGATAACTTTGCCTCTCTGCAACTTGTTTCAGAAGGATGTGACTTTTGACTTCAATAAAAAGTGTCAAATAGCCTTTGAGAAGTTCAAAGAGGTTTTGATATCAGCCCCTATGATTTAACCACCGAACTGGGATCTACCATTTGAGATCATATGCAACGCCAATGACTATATTGTGGGAGTCGTTTTGGGCCAGTGTGCAGCAAGATTTCTTATGTCAATTATTATACTTCATATGTGTTGAGTGATGCACAACTTAACTATTCCAATACCAAGAAAGAGCTTTTAGCAATTATCTTTGCCTTAGAGAAATTTCACTCTTATTTGATTGGATCTAAGATAATTTTTTACTTTGACCATACAGTTCTTAGATACTTGCTCACCAAAAAGGATGCCAAGCGTGCCTTATTCGATGGATATTCCTCTTGCAGGAATCCAAATTAGAGATTCTAAATAAGAGAGGTTATGAGAATTTAGTTATAGATCATTTGAGTTATCTTATTCATATTGAAGATGCATTTCTATTGTACGAGAACTTTTTGGATGAGCAGCTATTACAGGTAGGTATAATTACTCCTTGGTATACAAATATTTTAAAGTACTTGATTACTAAGACAGTACCTGAGGAACTGACCCGTGCATAAGAGGCAAAGCTCAAAAGTGATGCAAAGTACTATGTATAGGAAAAGCCATACTTATAAAAGCATTGCTCTGATCAAGTGATTAGAATGTCTGTACCCAAAAATTAAATTTTCTTATATTCGCACTTTTTGTGACACTTTACCATGTGGAGGACATTTTGGACCAAAGAGAGCAACCCTTAAGTCCAAAATACATAAAGCGGTTGTCATCATCAAAAAAGGGAGATTGTTGATCTATAATTTTGATGATAAAAAACCTTGTGTCATAGGTAAAATAGGCAATTTATATATTTTACAATCTCACTAGTTCTTGAAGAATAAATATTGTTCATGTGATAATAAGCTTAAGGTCATCAAGACAAGAACAAGCTTTAAGTGAATTAAGCTTGGGAAGATCATATTCTATATTTCTTGTAAAGCTCATATAAATTAATGAATGTTAAGCACTTAATAGCTCATACCCTTTCATAATATTTTCAAGAGAAACATTCATGTAAGATAAGAGCTTTTATGAGAAAATCAATTTTGTTAATTGTTTTCAAAATCTATGAACTTTTAAACAATGTGTGTATTTTGAAAAATACTTAAAATTGGTTCATTTGATTCTTTATAAAGATTTTAGGCAAAAATAAGGTTTTTGAAGAACTTAGCGCTTAACTATTTATGGAAAAAGGCAAATCGATAACTTTGGAGGATGTTCTAATTTAAATCGATAAATTGTCTTGTTTCAAGTGGCTAATTGTTATCTTTGTAAGTGATTCTGAAATGCAAAGCAATGAACTGTTTATTTTAAGCTGCTAACCAATAATTTTGGAAAAATTGTTGGTTTGAAATGGTTAACCATTTATGGAAAGTAGATAACTATAAGTCTTTTAATGTATTCCGTTTTAAAACTACTAACCAGTAATTTTGAAATGGTAAACCAACTGTGCATAATTTTCAAATCTAGCAATAATGATAACTTGCTACATATGCAAACAGAAATCTATTTCATGTGAACTAGTTAATCGATAGTGCCTAAAAAGTAAAAATAGCTAGTTTTCTTGTTCAAATTATAAAAAGCTAAATCAAATTCATTTCAAACATATTTTACAAAAATCCATCAAGCAAGAAATTGTTTTAAAAAAATCAATCTTGAGCTCATGTTTGCTTATTAACATTCATAGATATAGTTTGAGCTACTATTTGCCTATATACTCTTAAAGAGAGAGATATTTTTTAGTTTTTGAATTTTTAAATACTAAATTCACCCCCTCATGGGTTGCTTAGTTAAAATTTCATATAGATTTAACCTACTTTTTTCTATGTTCAAGGCAAGACTGTTGATATTTAAGATTTTGGGAATGGATTTTAATTTAATTGATTCCCACACACACTCAAAGAATCAAAAGAGAGATAGGATTGATTATTGAATCAAAATTAGAACTTTGACAATATTTGAAATTTTCATTGAGTTATAAAACTTATGCAATCATTGAGGCTACTTTTATGTTTTCTTTAAAGTTTTAAGAAAAAAGAAAAAAATACTGTTTGGGGTATCATCGCTAAAGCAAAAATAATGTTTGGACTATAACTCGTCCACTAAAGGCTGCCTAAGCGTTTAAAGGCTTGTTGCATATATTAAATGCATTCACAATTTCCTACGAAAGTAGTCTAGTTTAAGTTTTCTTTTTGTTTTGTTTTGTTTTTTGTTTGAGGTTTGCTTGAGGATGAGCAAAGATTAAGTGTGGGGGAATTTAATAAGTGCATATTTTATCTATATTTTACTATTAATTACTCCATCTTTTTCTTGTTTTTGGGGTTAATATTCTAATTATTTTTGTTAATATTTAATTTAATTATTTTGTTAAATTATATTTCATTATGTTAATTTTTATCTAAAATTTTATATTTTGTTATTTTAAGTATATTATGGGATTAAGAGAAATTAATTCAGAACATTCAGAAAAAAATATACTTGAAAGAATAAGAAAATGAAAGGAATAAAGAAATTTAATTAGAATAAATCAAGGAAGATGCAATTTAATTATCCATCGTGCATGCATTCACATGGAGCACTAGGAAGCAATTAGACAAACATGCATGTGGAATTCAAGCTGTTCAAACCGAAGCTAATAAAATTAATTCATGCACATGCAGAAACTTATGGCAATTACATGGAGATTAATAAAGACTTTGGGAAAAAGCATACATAAAAAAGATATTTATTTAATCGCAAGCAATATTTACGTGACCAATTTAAAAAATTGCATGCATAAATCTTGCCTTGCTTGAGTTAGTTGTTGAAATCATTATATAAAGGCATGGTTAGTGGCGTTTGAAGAAACTGGCACAAAATAATAAGCGGCACAAACCCGAGAGCCTTCATTCAACACAAACACGAATACGAAGAGGAGTTGGCGGAAGACAAATGAGCATGAGCTATTTGGCCGAATATAGACAAAAGTAGGGCAAGCCGCTTGGATTAATCTTCATAATTGGTTTCATCAACCTTTTTTTTCTCAATTCAATTATGTTAGGCTAGATTTTCTATTTAATTGAGGGTGAATTCCATAAACATGATATATAATTAATATTTAATTTATATCATTCAATTTGTTTAATTGGAATTGTTTATGTTCTTTTATAATTAATGCTTACGATTTTACTTTTGTTTTATTTGAGTGGCTAATTAAATAAGACTTTAATAAATTCTATTGTTAGGTTAAAATACTTAATCCGTAATTGTCTAGATATTTTAATCATTAGTAATAAATTGGAATCAATGATAGCAATTGGAGAGGAGAGTGTTACAGGCCGCCTAATTTGAGCCCAAAAATGACCCAAAGCCATGAGCCAAGATGTGTTAGCTTGGCCCAATTCCGGAAACTTCTACAAAACTTTAGCAACTCTAACACACTTGTACATACACTAGAATTCTCTAGGATTTGGCATATGTGTATAGAATTCTCTAGGCATATAATTCTATAGAACTAGGCAAGCCTCCCAATAAATATGGGTTGGCATTAGGCATTTGAGCATCCAAGCATTGAGAAAGCACTGAAAGCACTCTTGTAATCTTTCTCTCAAGCAATACAAATTCCACATTTCGCTCAATTGCTCTCTAGCTCTCTTCTCTTTAGCACTCTCAAAAAACCTTTTGGCTTAGCTATCGAGAAGCTCAAAAGCTTACTTAGCAATTTTCGGCAAGTGTTGTCTAAATGCTGCACAAGTTTGCTGCACAAAGCACTCATCCCGTGGCAAGTGGTATCAGAGTTGCGGTTTATACACTCGCAATCTAGTTTATTTCGGAGCAATGGCCAATCTTCTAACTTCAAGCACAACACAAGAGGGTGCTCTTAGTGTGGAGATAATCCTGAAACCAAGCAGGGGCCGTGATGAAACTTGCGGGTAGGCCGAGACTCATAGCAAGTCAAAAGCTACTTCCATCGATGCTTTGGAGCCTCGCCTGGCTACGATCGAATCTTTGATGTCCGCCACTCAGGACACTCTAGAATGTTTGGAGGAAAGAGTGGATGGTCTCGATGGTGACTATACCAACTTTATAGTGGCAACCAAGGCCCTCATCCAAGACCAAGCCAATACCCTCCGAGGGGAATTTCAAGCATTCTACAAAAAGCTGCTAAAACTCTACATTTTTGTGCAAGATAAACAATGCGCTGTCCGCGTGGAAGTGGAAGAAGTCCGCTTGGATTGGTTATGGCACAAGTGCATACTCTCTGCTAACTCAGCTGCCATAAGCACGAGTGATGCGTGACGCATTGACGTGTCAAAACCCGACACCTACTATGGCACACACAACGCCACCATCATAGACAACTTTCTATTTGGGCTAGACCAATATTTTAATGCCATGGGAGTACAAGACGAGGCATCGAAGGTAGGAACTACACCCACATATCTCTGAGGCACTGCACAATTATGGTGGAGTTGGAAGCATAGCAAAATGGGTAAAAGCATCTGTACCATCGACACTTGGGCAGATTTTAAGCAAGAACCCTGAATGCAATTTGCCTTAAGCAATGCAGAAATAGAAGGAAGAGTGTGTCTATGTCACCTTAAGAAAACGGGCAACGTCCGCGATTAATTCAACGAGTTCACTACTCTTACACTCGAGATCAACGACATGTCTGACAAGGACTCACTCTTCTATTTCTAAGATGGCCCCAAGGATTGGGCCAAGACAGAGCTCGATAGGCGGGGCGTCCAAACTCTTGATGATGCCATTACCACCGCGGAGTTGCTCAATGAGTACTTCACCCAATCCAAAGACAAAAGGCCTAGCTAAGGTAAAGGTAAGGGAGAGAGTCTTAAGGATAAGGGCAACAAACAGCAAGGATTGGGGTCATAAAAAGCCTCTAAGTGGCAAAAGTAGGCAAGGCAAATCGGAAGGCAAGAAGCAGCCACTAAAGCTACGAAGCCCAATCTTCATATGCAATGGCCCTTACTGGGTACGCAACTATCCTAAGAAAAATTCGCTCAATACACTTGCTGCTCAACTCAAAGGCAACTCCACACTAACACTGGAAGAACCCTGACCCAGCATGGGTTCTCTCCAATGACTTAACGCACTCAACAACCAACAATTGGTACTCGCCAAGAAAGGGCTGACGTATGTAAGCATAAAAATAAACGAACATTCCGTTCGCGCGTTGTTAGATACGGGAGCAACACACAATTTCATATCTATGGATGAGGCCAAGTGTTTAGGCCTCAAAACAACTAAAGAAGTGGCACAATGAAGGTGGTGAACCCACCCACTAAGCCCATTGCAGGCACAGTACAAGGAGTGCATGTTTCACTTGGGATATGGAGAGGAAAGCTTAATTTCTCCATCGTGCCTATAGAAAACTTCAAGATGGTCCTTAGAATAAAAATCTTCAACCAAGTCCATGCCTTCCCTCTTCCAACCACGAACTCCCTAAGCATCCTTGACTAGAGTAAGGCATGCATGGTTCTTATGGATTGTGGCACGTTCGAGGGGAAGACGCATTCAACCATGTAATTTAAAAAGGCTTTCAAACCCAAGCTTCCTAGTGTCCATCCGACAGCTTAATGAGGGGGGAAAATTCTGCAAACGCTTCAAGTCAAGTCCCTCTAATGATACAATCTGTCCTTGAGGAATTTAAGAAAGCAATACCTTTGAAGCTTCTAAAGAAGCTCCCACCTAAACGAAAGGTGGATCATCAAATTGAGTTGGAGAAAGGTTTAAAACCTCCAGCCTTGATGCCCTACAGCATGGCGCCACCCGAACTCAAGGAATTACGAAATTTACTCATGAATTTACTAGACGCGGGCTATGTCTGCCGGTTTAAAGCCTATTCGGTATATCGATCTTTTAACTTTTGTGCCATAAACTTAATGCTTCATTTGACAAATGCACCATTTTATTTACAGTTGTGTATCATTATGTTTGTTACCAAGATCTTTAAATACAAGCTAATTTTGTTAAACATTCACAAATCATTTTTTAAGATTATCTCAATGGCAGTAACTTCGAGTAAACAATTTAAGACCATTTGTGTAGTTTTTGGGCTTTATTATAAAAATTACAAGGAGTTCGTTGAGGCAGCCATAAATCTTGGTTAAGTCATAGCAGAGAGAAAAATATACTTGGTAAATGGAGGAGGTGATCAAAGATAATCAAAGCTTATTACAGAACCTGCTGCTTAAAATAGAGAAAGCCAAGTGTTAGGCAGCATATCAAAAGCCTTAAAACCTCTTGCAAGGATTTCCGACCCACCAATTAGAGAGGATTTATTTGTCTCAACCATCCAAGAAAAACTATCTGAAATGCTATAATATGCTGAAACTTTCATTTTCTTTCCACGAGATCTTGCAACTTTAGAGGCACTATTTACATTTGATCTTAGGCCATGAACATTTATAAAAAAACCATCGGTTTGTTAAATTTTAATAACTTTTATGATAGCTTACTTGTATTTCTTAACCATATAATAAAAAATCATTTCATTCTTTTCACAATAATGAAAGCTTTTTATTTGTGCTCCTACTGCTAACAAGTTACTTAATCTTTTACAAGCTTATAGATTAAAGTCAGATCCTAGGACCTCTTCATTGGATTAGTCAATTGATAATGGTAGAAGCAATAGTAAAAAGCAAAAATTAGATCAAACACTTCATCTATAAACATTTTCTTTTAATTTTTATTGCAATACCCAAGTGATGTCTTCTAACCCTAATTCATTCCTTTCCAACATTAAGGAAAGTGTATCATTCTGGTTGGAAGGAGAGAATAGTTGATGATTGTGGAATGTCTCAATCGTAATGAAGTTTTTACTAATTTTTGTTGTAGGAACTAACTTTGACCAAATTTTTTAGTCGAAAATAGCTGAATATGGAGTATAGTGACACTATAAATGTATCTTTTTAGTCTTATAGTTGAACAAAAAAAAATTTTGTTGCTATATTAAAAGTCCATCAAACTAGTAAATATAAAAGACTATTTAGAACCTCAGAAGATGATGGAAAGGTCATCTTTGACTTATTTGAGCCTTTCAAGCCATCCCTTTTGTTAAATATCCATAATTTGCCCTTTTGAGCTTAGTTAAAAAAAAACTTATGTTTTCTTTGTTAACTTATTATCATTTTCCACTACAATTTATAATATTGTCCTTTATTTTATGTGTTTCTTCACTTACTCATGTTTAATAAAATTTTATATAATTATTTTATTTAAAAAATAATGCAATATAATATATATATATATATATATATATATAATAAAAAAAGAAAAGAGAAAAATCATGTGCAATTGAGAAAAAAAGATAAAAGAAAATAATAAATAAAAAAAAAGTGAATTGCACCTTATAATTTTCAAATATCTCTATTTTTTTCTTAAACAATATTTTCATTTTTCTATTATCCCTTCTTTGTTAGCCATGTCCTTAACTTACGTTATATCATAATAAAAGTCTTTCTTGATTTTAGGGAATTATAATCTGAAGTAGAAGCTAGTAGTATGAGTTTAAATGATGCAGTGATACATAAAAACAAATAAATTGCTTTGACTAGCATTTTATTTAACTTGGGATCATATTATCTTCTAAGCTGTGGGCATTATTCTTTGTGAGAGTGTGTGATATTGTCTTTCATTAATTTCCTCAAGTTATCATTTTTAGAGTGACTATTTTTATTGAGTTTATTTTCTTTTGAGAGTGTCACTCTGACCTATGAGACTTTGGGGTTGACATGTCGCTCTTAAAAGTAGCTTAATTAATGTAACTTTGATAATCAATTAGTTTACATGTGTTTACTTGACTAACTCATGTGGATGGTTGATGTGAGATAATACTTGTACTTTTATTTGATTATTTTCATTAATCTAATTAAAGAAGTAAAAATAATTGCCTTAAAAAAAATTATTGTGTATTTAAATTTTATTATCGCTTAATTTGGTA
Organism: Murraya koenigii; assembly: GCA_025617385.1. Taxonomy (NCBI): domain Eukaryota; kingdom Viridiplantae; phylum Streptophyta; class Magnoliopsida; order Sapindales; family Rutaceae; genus Murraya; species Murraya koenigii. The sequence continues at coordinate 13,032,612 of CM046817.1, read as the reverse complement.
GAGACTAGCAATAATCCAGTTTAGGCTGGACGTTGAGTGCTAGGAGTGTATATTTATAAAGGGTAAAATCATTATTTTATACTTCAAGTCTCATTAACATCTCTGCTTTTATATATTTTAAGTCCTTTGAACTTTGATTATATATATTTATTTGTATTTTAAAGTACTTTATGCAATTCAAGGGTATTTAGATCATTTCATAATAAATAAGAATTCAGACAACAAAACGGACGACATTTTTTAACTTAGAATAGCTGAAGCCCTCAAGAAGAACATAAAGGGTAAAATTATAATTTTAAAATTTTATTACGCCCCGCTGACTTGGTGTTGACCGCAAACGTGCTTTGACCGATGATGTGGCATTAACTGATGATATAGCAGAAGTCTATTGGATCTAAAAGTGAGCTTACAATACATGCAGTGTACTGAATCATACTTGTTAACTTTTTCGTTTATCGATTACGTGACAACATTTTAATAGACTGAAAAATACACATACCATACATGCATATATATAGAGTAACAACCCCGGTGATGTGTTCTAGCCAATCTGAGTGTGCTAAGTGGCACATTTTATGCATCCGAATTATTTTCATCAGATAGCTATGATTTACTCATTATATCTATAAATAATGAGCTACCCCTATTAATTTGGCATCCCTGAATCTATTTCTGAGCTTTGTTTTTTGTAATTCCTACTATATCTTGTACTTTCTTCATATTTTAATAAAATTTTCCTTTTACTCATAGTTATAAAATAAGTAGCTAATTTATTTTCAAGTTTGGGTTCGAGGTGAAGTCTCAATATGATCCATAGACTTAATTTAGTAAGTTTATTTTTACTTTTTCTAATTTATTTAAATTGTTGACTTATCGTAGATAGATAGTAATAATCTTGTATAGATTTTGCACAAGTATACTAGCTTCTGGTGCAAGATTATTCCTATTTAGCACAGTGAGCATTTTACACCAGATTTATTAAAGAAAAACTTGCTTCTAATCTCTGTGTTAGGTCTTGACTTAGTGTTGACAGAAAATTCATTTAGGTTAATTAGTGGATTATCTTGCCACCTTGTCAACAGTTAGATTATTATTATTTGGCACAACGTGTTCTTGATGTCACATTTAACATAAAATTATTTTTCCTGCCACAATGAACACTTCACACTATATTTATTAGAGTTAGGCTTATGAAGAGTGGAAATACCCCCCCATAAATTAATTGGATTTAAAAGGCAATGTTAAGCCTATGGTGAAATGTTAAGTATGATTCTTGAGACCCAAGTACTTTATTGCATTGATTAATTCCCAATTTATTCCTGCCATTTTTATTTAAATCTTAGGATAAAATAAAAAAAAAATTCACTACAAGCTTATAAAATAACGAATAACCATAACTCTACACAATTAAAATCTACCTCTTTGTGGGATCGACACTCGTCACCATTAATTTATACTTCAATAGATCCATACGCTTGTGAGGTTAATAAAATTTGGACAACAAGTCCCCCTTGATACATGAACACCAGTACTGAATTTGACTAATCAAGACTTTCCTGGAACACATTCTTCATAAAAACTAAAGGTCTTTATCTTATCCTCTCCTAAAATCCCCTATTTTGTTAGTTACTTTAAAATTCTTTCACTTACATGGCCTAATCTCAAATGCCACAACATTATTTTACCTAAATTCTAATTACACCTTAACATCACTTATAATAGCCCCTCAAAGGACACATAGGCCATTACACATATCCCATCATCACAGGCTTCATAATTCATGATCAAATTATTATTTTGGCATATGTGGAATGAACAATTAGAATCTAGATCCCAATTACCTCTAGTTTGGCCATTGCAGCAATAAAAACTCTAATTGAGTCATCGCCATCAAATTCTTGAACCTCTGAAATAACAGCAACTTCACCACTCTTCTCTTTTGTATATTTGTCCTTGTTTTTCAATCCAAGGCAATCATTCTTGAAATGACCTTCCTTGTGGCATTGGAAGCATTTCAAGTTCTTGGGCCTGGATTTTTATATTTTCCTTTTTCTTTGCCACATTTTCTCTTTTTTGTCCTCTCCTTCACTATAAAGCCTTTTCCATCTTTTGATTCTTTTTTTTATTGCAGCCTTAGAGCTTAGAGTTTCTTTGACATCTACCATGATAAGGGCTTCTCTTCTATACATTAGTGTGTCAACAAGATGCTCATAAGATCATTGTAATGAACATAATAAGATCATGGCTTCACTACTAGAAAAATGACATTTACTGACACTTAGTTTACTGACACTTAGCAAAAAGTATCAGTAATCGTGAACAAATGCACCTATTAACAAGTAGGTATTAGAGGTTGTTGATACTAGTGTGTTAGTAAATTAAACATCAATAATCACTGACCCTAAAGTATCAGAGATAAAAAAAAAGATCATTAATAACTGTTTATAAAAAAAAAGATCATTAATAACTGTTTTAGTTCCAACTCGAACTTGAGACTTCTAGAATTTAAAACTTTAACATTTGAAACGGAGACCAACAAGCCATATTAAATTAACTTAATTCATTCGTTTTAAAGATTTTAAAAACAAAAATATAATAACAAAAAGATAAAAAAACCTAAGGTCGATCTCTCTAACTCTCACCCATCTCTCAATGCTTTCCCCCGTCCACCTCTTCGCCTCCCTCCAGTCCGCGCTCGTCCTCTTCCTCTTCCTCTTCCTCTCCCTCTCCATCCTCCTCTCCGAATCCAATAGCCTGTGGTAATTTCGTAAATTACTTGCCCCATGATGAAGCCGTCATTCTTGGATCTGGCGCCGAGCGAAGGAGGTCTCGATCCGATCGAGTCCCGAGAGTTGTGGATCTTTTGAGCAGAGAGTTGTTCAGATTGCTCAAATTAAACCCTAGAGATTTCAGCGACAAGGTTTTATTTATTTATTTTGCATTGAAACTCTTAATAGTCTTTCCAATTTCGATTGATCAATTTTTTAACTATTTTTTGTTGCGTGTTTGATATGTGTAGTGGCTAGTGACGTGTCCTTGCATGAATTTTTGGATAGTTTCTTAAAGTATAGGAGCAGATGGTATGATTTTCCATATCGAGGAGCCAAGGAGTAGTTGCGAGGGTCATTGTAGGGAGCTCGAACTAAGCCGCAGTGTTTTATGCTATTTTATCGAATGTAAGTCTCAGTTATTAGTTATGCCAATCCCCCTTTAATTTTCAATTTTGGATTGTTTACTTATTGGTCATTCTTTTCGGTGTGCAAATACGGAATGCAGATCTTCCAACAGGGATCCTGGTGCTCGTACTGCTGATAGCCTTAGTTCAAAAGACCATGCAGGTGGGTTAGGGGTTTCCCTTGCAGATTTTGTAAAACAGGGTTTTAGTTTTCCTCTCTCAGTTTATTTTATGTAGTTTGAATGGATTTGATAAATGTTGTAATGATGCTTACTAAGTGGATCGATCTTTCATGAGGATTTTTGATTGGCTTTGTGTAACTTTTGCCTAATTATTGTGTGTGAAAGTTATTTCATGGTAATGATATTACCTTTCTTTTGGATTAGGATGAGATATTATTTTGGTTGTCATTTTTTCTCCAAGTACACTTTGTTCACTAATTTAGCATGTAGTCTTTTGCAGGAAAAGAAGTTGCTTGATTTGCCTAAGCTTTTGGACTTATCGCCATATCACGGTCATGAAAAGAAGATCGACCAGACTTGTCGGTAAGCTTTTTACTCACAAAATTGGTCTATTACTAAGCTAGTAGTTCTTCTTCTCGGTTTTTAATTATATGCTTTTGTTTTTAGGTTGGGAATGCTCGAAAGCCCAACCGAGAATTCATGATGGTTTGCACGGGTATTGTCTCAATTTCTGGGTATTTTCCGCACAATGCAGCAACGATGCAGTAAATCTTTAGAGGTATACTTTATCTTCTACAAATGTTAAGGAGTATTCCTAACATATGTAGAAGTATCTGCTGAGGTATACTCAAAGCTTCTCTAAATCTCTCTGCATTCATTTGGTGAAAAAAGTATCTGCTGAGAGCAAACTAGTGCTTTATATTATTGCAGTTGCGGCCTGTGGTTGAAACTGAAGAAAGGTATTGAAACTGAAGCCATCTCTTTTCGCTTTTATATACCTTCTTTTCACCGACTTCTTCTTCTTCTTCTTCTTCTTGTCTCTCTGCGTTTCCCGAGAGGTAAAGCTTTTTCAGCCTATAGTATCTTCAATGGAATTTCTCTAGATTAATTATATACTTATTAATTAATTACACTTCATAATCTCTCCAATTTGTCTGATTAGAGCTTAGGGTTTATTTTTATTGTTGCATGAATTGTAGTTCTCTCTCTCTCTCTGTGCTTTGGCGTTGCAGGACTATATGATGAATTCTGTTTTGTTGTTTTTGTTATTTTAATATTTTTTTTATTATTTATAGTTTAGCTGAGGATTCAATTAATTATGCTATTTGAATTGTTGCTACGCATCTTCTTGATCATTACATGTACAGTTTAGCATGTCTCTGGTAGAAATTGAGTGACTTTGCTTTGTTCATTTTTGTCAAAGAATGATTCTTATTGTATTTTTTTCCCTTCTTGATGTCAAATAACGAGAAATAATGCACCATTCGCTGCTTTGTGTTGGGTGGATAATGAGAATAAAGTGCGAGGAATGGGAGGTCGTTGTTGTTGTTCCGGAAACCTCATCCGCATGGAACACTGCTTACTACTATGTTAGTAACATCATCATTCTTCTTATGCTTTTGTTTAATTCTGTTTGAGTCGTAATAGGCTATGTTACTTAGTTGCAATGTGCTGTCTGGCTTGGATTTTTTTTTTTTAGAATGGTTGTGATTGGATAAATGAGGTTTGAGCTTCGGACCAGCAGAATGATAGATTTGACTTGAGTGACAAGTGGTGAATAGTGCTTGCGTAATGAGTTCATATGAACACCAGTTTTTTTAGACCGAATCAGTAATTCGCTATGCTTGGCATGCTCAGGTACAGTTGATGTCATTTAGATACAAGATATGGCTGGAGAAATTAGCTTTTACCAGCATTTGTGAAAGCGTGGCTTATGGATTCTGGAATATGAGTTTTATCACTCTTTATCGTTCAACACAGGTTTGGGAAAACCAGTAAATTTTAGGTCTCTCTATAAAATTCCTTTACTTCCATCCATTGTTCTTAAATTGATATGGGCATCAATAAATCATAAATGCATAACTTGAAATGAATCGTGTATCCCCAAGGGCAACTTGTACTTCACTGCAGTGCTGCATTTTTTGCATGCATGATGAAGAGAAAAAATGGAAATAGAGAAATGAAAATATGTTTATCAAATTTTGAATCTTTGTCTCTTAAATCTTGAAAAAGCCTTCTTTCTCAATCTACATAACCAGAAAGGTACACATCCATATAATATGCACTTGGTGCTTGCCTTGCTATTTGTTAACATCAGATATCTGATCTAAGACATCATGGGTCACAAATGCTTGCATTTCTGTTCACTAAATTTGCTTTGCTTAATCCTCAATGAACAACGGCAATGAGGATACAATCGTCGAAGGATTTATCATATTGCTACATTTTATATCAATTTAAGTTTGACTTTTATCAAATTTAGTAGGTTGTGGCGATGCTACTTGCGGTGTATGATTTGGTTGAGCATAAAGTTCAAGGAGATGGTAACTGCTAGGTTAAATTTCTTAGCTTGGATCTGTATGCCTTGGTGTGCTTGAGATAAATTTTAATTTAACCCATTGAGTCGACAGTTTGTTGACATATATGGACTATGGTTAAGAGTTCATTACGACTCACTAGATATTCAATATGGTGCTTAAGATCATTTATACACGTCTTATTAACTCCATAATGTTACCGGCTTTGTGCTTTATCGGATCAAATTTATCGAACTGTTGAGCACCATGAATTTGTGAGACAACAAATTGTAGATCAGGTTGGCTGTTGATTACCACATTAAAGTTTCGCACATTTTGTTTCTTCTAAGCTTAATTTGGAATTTTTAGGTTTAATCAATTTGACTTAACTGATTTGTAACGTTCTGGTGTTACCATATCTTAGCAATGGATTTCTAGGTGTTTAAGACTTCAAGATTCTTCTATAACCAAACTGTTGTCTTCTCACCTATAACTTCACTTAGTACACCATCTCCAAGACTCAAGATTATGGCACTATATGCTCTGTCCAATATATCTGGTAAATTTTTATCAGGCTCTTTTCTTATCTTCTTGGATGATAAAGCCTCACCAAGTGCCTTATCCAGCCTTTGATGCACCAACAGAGACCTCATCCTAAGCCTCTATAGGTAAAAATCATTTTTCCCAACAAACATCTCTATATCAAGCTTAGGTGGTGCCATTCGAAGATCAAGAGCTCAGAGAAAAGCTCTTATACCAATCTGTTTTGTTAAATCAAAATTTAGTAAATAACCAAGTTTAATTTGCCAATATATACTCTTAAGTACCTTATTCTTATATTTGCACCTATTAAAATCAAGCTTAATGTAATTGACTCTTTAATGATTAAATAATGGTAATCAAAACAGCAAGAACAAGAAAATAAATGAACCACACAAGCCATATATCAAGTATATACAAAGAGAAATTTATCTAAAAAGATCCTCCAACAGCTAACTCATTGTTTCTAGGTTTGTTTGCAAAGTCCAAAAATATTCTTGCGTGTGTAACAAATTTAAAAACCATTTGAAACCACTAGTGAACACTTGCCAAAGCCTCATTGAATGTTTTATTTAAAAAGACAAACATGGCTACCATTTAGAGTAGCGACGCCCATGCTGAATCACTTGTATTACTTATTCATCTAGATGACATTACAAAGACATCATACAACTTCCTGAAGCATTAAAATTGATATGCCATACTTATATGAATGACATTTCATAGATACCCTAAGTATTTAACCAACAAGTCAAACTTGGTTATTTAACCAACAAGTACTGAAGAGCGTAAATTTATAAAGGATAAAATTATCATTTCAGTCCCTTAAACTTTGATTGTATGTGTTTGTATGTATTTTATTACAAGTTGAGTATTCTATACATTTAGGGTTATCTTGATCTTTTAAAATTAATAAGAAACGGGACAACAAACAAACATCATTTTTTAATTCAAAACGACTGAAAACCTTAAGAAGGGCATAAATGGTAAAACTATAACTTTAAGATTTTAGTGAGACCAACTAACGTGGTGTTAACCATTGATGTGGCATTGACTGATGATATGGCAACATACTATTACACTGAAAAATGGGCTTATGTTACATGCAGCACACTAAATCACAACCATTAATGACATATTCCAACCAATCAGAACTTGCAACATGGCACAATCCTAAGCGTTTGAATTGTTTTTATCTGATGGCTATGATTTTCTCATAGTATTTATAAATAAGGGGCTAAACCCCAAATTTAACAATTCATAATCCAAATTTGAGCTTTATTTTCTCTAACTCCCACACCATCTTATATTTTCTATGTATTTTTTTTAAAAAAATCATTTTACTCCTAGTTAAATTATAAATAGCTAATTTCTTTCCAAACTTGGATTAAAGGCCTCAACATGTTTCATGTGGCTTAATAAGTAAGTTTACTTTCTCTCCCTCTCTGATTTATATGGCTTTTTGACTTGTCATTGATAGACAGTGCATCATATCTAGATATGCACTGAGTATACCAGCTCCTAGTAAAAGATTGTTATTATTTGGGTTGTCTTAACTGTTTAACACCATATCTATTAGAGGGAGATTCCCCTTTAGTATTTATGGGTTGTCTTGACTCAATTTCAATAGAGAGTAAATCCAATTTATTCACTGGATGGTCTTGCCACGTTGTCGACAGAAGATTGTTATCATCTGGCACAATGTATTCTTAATACCACACTTAACTGAGGATTGTTACCCTCTAGCACAATGAACGGTTGATACCATTTTATTAGTGTGAGGCTCATGAGGAGTGGAAATACTCCCTCATGATTTAATTGACAAAAAAAAAAAATTAAGCCCACAATACAGTATTGAGTATGGATCCAGATTCTCAAGTACTTCATTCATATAGTTATATCTTTAATTTATTCTTGTCTATTTAATTTAAATTTTATGATATAATAAATTAAAACCTTCACCACAAATCAAATTACCTAATTAGAAAAATAACTCTCATCGTAAGATGACACTTGTCACCATTAGTCTGTACTATAATAGATTCGTGTGCTTATGAGCTCAATAACATTTAAACAATAAGTCTTTGGCACTGTTGCAAGGGGATAAGTAATTTTAATTTGCAGAGTTAATTATCTTTTTAAATATTATAAATAACTTTGTGTTATTCGTAGTAGTGTTTAACAGTATACTAAGGTCAGTATTGTAATTTCTCTTTTCTTTTTATTAGTTTTGTTTTTAATTTCATTTTTTATGTGTTTTTTGTATGCATGGTCGAAGGTAACTTTCACATAATTTAGAATATATACACTTTGAATTAGAAAGGACACTTTGAAAACATAGACCTATTGCATCAAAAGGTTAAAATTGAGGATAAAATTGATATGGATTTACAATAACAAGAAAAAGCACCATAAGAGATACCATTTAAAGACTGATTCAGTTCATTAGCTAATGTGAGCACATCATGTATAAGATGCCTAAATGTAGTTGCTACGAGTTTCGAGTTAAAACCTAGATTGCTAAATTGTCTTTCATCATTCTATGACCTAGAAAATAAAGACCCATATAATCATCTGAATGATTTTTATGCTATTTTCCATATATTTAAATATGAAAACATTTTATATGAAGATATTAAGCTTAGATTGTTTCCATTTTCTTTAAAGGATGGAGCTCATTCTTGAAAGAATACATTGCCTACTAATAGCATTACATCATGGGAACAAATGGTTACAAAATTTTTAAACAAATACTTCACAGTGCATAAAACCAATGTTATTCATAGGGAAATCTCAAAGCTTACCTAGAGAGAAGACGAACAATTTTTCAAAGTGTAGGAGCTATTCAATGGGCTAGTTTTAAAATGTCCATACCATGGGTATGAGAAATGACATAAATGCCAATACTTCTTAAAGGACTATGGCCACATGTTCAAGAATAGCTAATAATGACAAGTAGAGATGACCAAATGTCTAAAGATTTGGGATTTTTTCAAACAATAAGCAGATTATTCCTAACAATGAAGTTAATCATTCAAGAATGTTAAAAGAATTAAATAAGTAAATGAGGTGTCAAAGAAATAGTTGAAGTACTTTCTCGCCAAGCAAAATCAACAGAACCACATGCCTACAATTAATTTGACCATAACTTATACCTAGATCAAATCAATGCCATAAGTATGATGGGAAAATAGCCAAACTACAACCCTTGCTCAAACACTTATAATCTTAGATAGAGAGACCATCCCAATTTTTTATAGTCTCAAGGATGCCTACAGAAGAGTACAATAGCTTTACCTCTACCAATGCAACTAGTTCATTAAGCTCCTCAGGTCTCTCAATCATTATTTAAACTATACAATCAAAATCAGAACTACTTACAACCCAAACTATAAGAGAAGGCATTCTAAGGCCTAAAATTTGGACCTAGTTCGTAATGAAATGATAGCAGCTTCAATTCACAAGCCCAATTGATTTTAAACCTCTAAACGATGGTTATTCAACTTACTTCTTCAATTCAAAACTTAGTAATGATCATTAAGAATGGTAAATTCCTAAGCCTGCCATTGATGAATCTTAAAGGAGTATAAAAAGTAAGTACTAGTTCACTTAGAAGCATAAAGAGGTCAAAGCTATCAAATCCTAAGGGAGTACATAAAGTAAGTACCATTTCACCTCAACAGCATGAAGAGGTCAAAGCTGTCATGACTAAACTAAAAGGCAAAGAAGTTGACAACAGAGTAGAGATGTCAGTGGAAAGGTAACTTAAATTGTGCCGTTAGATTCTGAGGACTTATAATTAAAGGAGAAAGAAGAAAGCAATCCACGAGAACACATCCCTAAACCTCCATTCCCTCATAGGTCAGCTAGCCAAAAAAAAATATATATATATATATATATTCATGGGTGAGATTTTGGAGATATTTAAACAGGCATGTGTTAACATCTCTTTACATGATGCTAGAAAACAAGTCTCCTCCTATGATAAGTTTCTTAAACGACTTTGCACTAAAAAGAGAAGTATTTATGATAAAAAGAAAGGGTCTTTATAACAGAAAACATTAATTTCATACTCCAATACAAAATTCCTCTAAAATACAAAGACCTAGGCTCCTTCACTATCTCATGTATTATAAGGAACCACACATTTGAGAATGCTTTATTGGACTTAGAGTTAGTGTAAATCTTTTTTCATATTCAATATTTATAAAATTTAGATTATGACAATTACACCCAACTCTAGTGGTGTTATAGCTTGCAAATCGATCAATGAAAATACCTTGTGGTATTGCAGAGGATGTGCTTATCCAGGTAGACAATTTTATTTTCCTGTTGATTTTATTGTGATTAACACTCCACCAGTGCAGAATTTGAAGAAGAACATCCCATTATCCTAGGTAGGCCTTTCTTAGTAATTGTCGATGTCCACATTCAATGTAGGATAGAAAAAATACAATTGTCCTTTGGCACTATGACTATAGGGCTGAATATCGCTAAGATAGCCGAAAAAACTCATAATGCAAATAATGGAACTGTTTATCTAGATTTAATGGAAGAAATAGTTTATTACACTTTTCCTTCTACCTTTAGTGATGATCTTTTGCAAAAATGTTTAATCATTTTAGTTTGGATTTTGATATTGACAGATCAATTGATGAGGTCAATGCCTTACTAGATTTATCACCACCCTTAGACACTAATAAATAGAAGTCAAGAATTGAACAACTGGCACCATCAGAGAAGAAACTTAGCCCATCATCAGAATCACTGCTAAATCTAGGGCTCAATTCATCACCCAACACTTTGAAGTATACATCCTTAGGAAAAGAAAGCACATTTTAAAAAATCATCGCATCTTCCCTAGATGACAAATAAAGAAATGAAGGCATCATTTACCCCATCTATAGTTGGAAAAGTAGATTACAACTGGCAGAATTTAAAGAGATTTGCAACAATGAAAATGCTAAAAATTACAAGAAGTGAATAAAAGTCTTTCATAACAAGCAAATCATAAGAAAATCTTCTATACCAAGTTAAAAATTAAAGGGAAAAAATTAAGTTTTTCAATTTTTCAATTAAAACCTTTTTAGGACCGATCTCATACAATACATAAGAATTAAGTAATCTAGAAATTCATACCTTGATGTTTTAAGAAGATGAACAATTAAGAATTGTACATCAGTCTCCAAACGATCTTCCAGGCTATGACTCAATATTGATCAACACTGGACGTGTGGGCATTTGTTTCACCACTCCCCAATTGCAACTGACTTCTCTTAGATGTCTTCTCTATTTTTCTCAAAAGCCCTGAGATTCTATTTTCTTTTCTATATTTTTTTCAATCTTAAGAGAATAATGTCCCTTTGATAATATCTTATGAAAAACCCTAGTATGTTAGGATTAGGATTCCTATTAAAAATAGAATTCTTCTTTTAATTTAAATATTTAAATTAAATACTATCTCTTAACTTACGTAACAGTGGAAAGAATGTGTAACTAACTAGGGGATCACCTTGTAAAATATCACAAGCCCCATTTTACACTTGAATATAACATACTAGACCTTAACAAATATTATAATTATGATTTTCATCTAATATGCCAGTTTTTCTAGTTTTTGGGTCCAGTGATGGTGTTTTCAATTAAATGAGCTAACTCGAGGATCATTTGGGAACTTATAATAGTGGTTACAATAATTAAATTTGTTATTAAACAAATATAATTATTTAATTCCAATTCTACTCCACTATAAGATTGGAATTGACCTCCATAATTGTATGCTCGAATATAATTCGCCCATGCCACATTGATTTCTTTACTACACAATCCTTTGTACCACATCGTTAATTTAAATTGATATCTCAATTGTTCAATCAATTTAATTACATTTTGTTCCTTGATACTTACTAGTTTTCTCAAATGATCATTTTCAACATACTTATTTATGTTGACACACTCTGGCTAGAGAATTCTATGATCAAGTACTGAAAACCCATCAAGAGATGTGTCGTATAAATTCTATATTGTTAAACTATAATTTCAATACTTGTAATTGCTCCCACCAAGATACCGGGTAATCTTGACTACATGTGTATGTCAACTACAATCATGGAATTACAACTAACTCAAGATTAAGATTACAGTAAATTAACGCCTATGAGATTTAATAAGTCTGACAGTTATTACTAGGTTAATTAAAACTCATATGTGATCCAGTTCAATGTAGTCATACTACATCAATAAATTCATACATGATTAAGACAAATCACTCAATGAATTCATTACGGTCTATACCTAAATAAAGTGCCCAACTTTATTTATCAATTGCGAACTTAATTTATTTAATCATAAGATAACTTGTATTTATGTCTTCTGCGAATCCACGTGATGATCGCGTAAATACATATACTATGATTAAATGAACTTTACTCAAAATATTAATGTAATAAAGATACATCAATAAAGTACCTCATTTTATTTTATTAATCAGAAATATTATTTATTACAATAAATATAAATATGCTTTAAAGAGCATATTTTTCCAACAAAAACTACTTTTATTCAATTCCTACTTGCATTTTATCCTAAGTAAATTAGGCTTTCAATGGTTAGGATAATATATTTTTCATACTATTTATTCACATAGGTTTATTGAAATTAAAGAACTCAAGAATGGTGTCACAATAAAAGTTAATGGCCAACAATTATTAATGGCCAATAATAAAGACAGTATCTGGAATACCAACCACATAAGAGAGACACCAAAATCAATTTGAGTGACCCACCAAATCCTAATTAAGTTGTGTTCTCGTATTTATTAAGTAACTTAACTCGTTGACATTTATTAGTTAGTCAATTGAAATTATGTGATTTGTCATTTTATTTTTCTAGTAAGTGTGTTTGCTTAACAATTATGTTTTCTTTTATTACTTTTAGCATAATTCATGAGTGCCTCAATCAGACAAATCATCTTAAATTACCTTGGATGACTTCTACGTGCAAAATCTCACCTAAAAGTCTTTGTAGAAACATACAAAACACATCCTGATTGAGATCTATGACTACCAGCATTAGTGTCTCATGTTGAAGATCTAAAAAGACAATTCAGGGAAATTAAAGGAGGTATATATGACATCTAATTAGAACTTGAGGTAAATTCAGTAAGAGGATAACTGTAAGTTAAGTGTTTGATTATACTTTTCTTTACATTGTGTTTTCAATTTGTTTTGTTCACTTTTACTTAACAGCTAATAGACCAAATATTATGTTTAGTATCGAGGTATAATTGAATCTCTACTTTACTTAATAGCTAGTAGACCAAATATTATGTTTAGTGTATGTTTATGTGCAAGATTTCAATCATGTTCCAAAGAATCTCATTTGCTTGTTATTAAAAGAATTTTTTGGTATTTGTGTAGAACCATCGATTTGGCCTTTGGTATCTTAGGGAAATAAATAGATTTAACATGCTACTCGAATGTCCACTTTATTAATTACAAACTCAGTATAAATAGTACTAGTGGCACTTGTTATTTTCTAGGGCATTCACTTATTTCATGATTTAGTAAAAGCAAAATTCACTTTCAACCACAGAGAATGAATATATTGTCGTCTATAGTTTATGTGCACAAGCTATATAGATGAAACAAACACTTAGAGATTATGAGATTAATCTCAATCATGTACCTATTATGCACGATAACAGTAGTACTATAAACCTATGAAAGAATCTCATTTAACACTCTAGGACCAAGCACAAATTAGACATCATTTTGTAAAAGATTATGTTTAAAAAGGAGATATTACATTAGGGTTTGTCTTTAAAAAAAAAAAAAACTTGTAGACACTTTCACAAAACCCCTCTGTGAGGAACAATTTACAAAAATCTGCATGAACTTGGGATGATAAAACTTTCACATTAACATTTCTTTTCATGATGTTCAAACTAGTGACTTGTTTGATCTTGAATGCATAAATTATTTGTGTCCAATGTATTATGTGTTTTTGACTTTGTGATTTTAAATAATTATCATCATGTTTCATTTGAAAATTTTTAGATTACAAAATGATCTTAAAATCAATCAAAATTTTAGCCAAAAATCAAATTGGTGTGTAAAATACAAAGCAAACCGCTAACAACTTAAAAATTAGTGGTTAACCCATTAAAAGTAGAATGCATGTCACTCATAACGGATGTTAATTGACATTGTGTTACATACTTACTAGTTTGTAACGGTTAGCCAATTACTGAAAACTGGTAGCCAATTTTCTGCATTAAGTCACTGTTCCAGGGTTTTTTTCTTCATTTTCACAATTATTTTCCCTCTCTGAACAATGGCTATCTAATTATTTCTTAAAAAAAATCAACCTTTTTTATGAGCTATTTCTCCTAATTTGTTGCTCTAAACTTGTTTCTTATCACTCAAATATCATTTTTAAATTGTTCAAATACAATTTCATCGATCAAAATTAAGATAAAATCCTAAATTCTTAACCTAGGGTTTAATTGAATCTCTTTCCCCCAAATTTACCTTTTTATCAAATTAACCATTTATATTGCTTCACATTGTCTCAATCCACCTTTTAATCAGTTCAAATTCTCTCTTTGACTTAAATTTTTCAAAACACCATTTTTGGGCTTCCACGACTGAGTCCTTAAGAGTAAAATGAAGAGAGTGGCTGGAAAGAGAACCAACCTATTGTAGAGGTTTCTGAGTTTGATGTGACCCATTTTATTAGCCCCACCCATAGCAAAACTATTATACGATTGTTTCATCGCACGTTTGATATTACCTTACCTTGTTGACTTAGATAGCATTAATCAATTGAAAATTTATTATAGCACTCTTAGGGAACTACTTGAGCATGTAGAATGGCATAATTTATTAACTTTTGAGGAGAATGCGTATTCGAACATTGTCAAAGTCTTTTATTCTAATATAGATATGTGCAAGTCATCAAGATTGTATTCTAGCCAATGTTTGTGGTACATATTGTGCAAATTTTATTGAACTCGCAAGTGTACGAATCTATTATAATTAGATTAACGATGATGAGTGCCAATCTCATGGGAAGTGGATTTTAATTGTGTAGAATTATTATTATTATTATTTTATAGGCTTGCAGTGAAAGTTTTAGTTTGTTTTATCATAAAATTTAAATTAAAATGATGGAATAAATTGAGGATTAATCAATGTAATGAAGTGCTTGGGTCTCAGATTCACACTCAACATTTCACTATAGGCTTAATATTTTTTTTTAGTTCCAATTAATTTATGAGAGGGGTATTTCCACTCCTTATAAGCCTAATTCTAATAAATATGGTGTCAAGTACTTGTTGTGCCAGGAAAAAATAATCTTATATTAAATGTGGTATTAAGAATACATTATGCTAGGTAATAATAATCCAACTTTCGAGAAGGTGGCATACTTTCCATTAATTAACTTAGATGAATTTTCTGTCAACACTGAGTCAAGACCTACCACAGAATTAAAGGGAATTTTTTCTCTAATAAATCTAGTGTTAAGTACTCACCATGCCAAATAGTAATAATCTTGCACTATAGAGCTGGTATACCAGTACAAAACCTAGATAAGATTAGTACTATCTGTCAATGATAAGTCAAAATAATTTAAATAAATTAGAGAAAGCAAAAATAAATATCTAAATTAAGCTCATGGATCATGTTGAAGCCTCACTTTTAACCCAAGCTTGAAAATAAATTAGCTACTTATTTTATAACTAGGGGTAAAATGAGAATTTTTATTAAAATACATAGAAAATAAAAGATAGAATAAGAATTATAGAAAATAGAGCTCATAAATGGATTCAACGGTGCCAAATTAATGGGGGTATCCCACTATTTATAGATATAATGAGTAAATCATGGCCATCAGATGAAAACAATTAAAATGCACAAGGTTACGCCATGTGACACTATCAGACTGGGTGGAATACATCAGCAAGGCTGTCATTCCATTTATATGCATGTAAGATATGTGTGTTTTTCAGTTCACTAATATGCTACCATATCGTTAGTCAGCGAACAAGAATGATTCAATGCATTGTATGTATTGTAAGCTCATTTTTTTGTCCAATAGACTTCTTCCACGTCAGCGGTCAATGACACGTCAGCGGGGCTTGCTAAAATATTAAAATTATGACTTTTCCTTTTATGTCTTTGCTAAGATTTTTAGCTGCTTTGAGTTCAAAAATACTGTCCGTTTTGTTATTTAACTTCTCGTTTATTGTAAAATGACTAAATATCCCTCAAATATAAAAAGTACAAAAAAATACACACAAACATATATAATCAAAGTTTAAAGGACTTAAAATACATATAAGTAGAGATGTTAGTGAGACTTGCAGGCTAAAATGATGATTTTACCCTTTATAAATATACACCCTCTAGGACTTAAAAGTGTACCTATTGAATTTGATGTTTGTGACCTCAATGTGATCCTAGAAACTAAAACTGAGAAGTTTATACTTCTAGTAAAGAACTTCAAATTTTCAATTTCTTGCATGTTGAGGATGTTAGAAACATATTTATAAGGGCATATTTGTTTGATGATGTGTGCACTCTCCCTTTTCATTCCCATTTTCTATGCTTGTAAGTTCAAGTACTTCATATTGTGCTTCACAATATGCTAACCATTGTAAGGGACACGCTAATTTAGTTACCTAATTATAGTGGGACTCTTAGATTACCTTTTCCAGAAGCATAAGGTTAACATTGGGTATGTCATTCTTAATAATATGCTTCATACACCTGGAGTGACTAATAGCTTGCTTCCCTATAGTAGTATAATTACCAAAATCCTTAGACATTTTTGGGTTGAATTTGATGAACCTATATTTTCAGACTTTACCGTATCTTTACGATCTTAAGCTCAACAATCTTTTTCACAACCTCCTGATCTCAAAGCACACTCTTCTAAGCCTCATGAGGACTTAGTTCAACAACTATTTGGTGATGTGTGCTCTATTTATGAGTAGCAGTGCTAACTCCATTCCCAATTTGACACTTTTCAGTTGTAGTTTCTTGATGAACAACAACATCTTCTTGCTTAACAGCATAGAACATTGATAGCTAGCAGTGCCTTTTCTCTTTTCTTGATGTTCCCCTACCACTGTCGTCTTCGCAGCCTCCTCATTAATTCTGTCACATGCTTTTTTTTTTTTTGTATTTTCACACCAACATTTTTTTTTGTATATCATAACATTCATATTATTATGTTATTTTTAAAAAACTTGACATTATGCTATGGTTTCTCATTTTATGTTATTTTAATGCGTACTTGTTATCTTATTGTTGATGAATATACTTTGAAATTTTGGTATTGTGCTTGAGGGAGTTGTAGTGGAACTTGCCCTTATATTTTTTTTTTGGATATTCTAGAAGTGTATTGATTTTGATGATGAAGGTGGGGAAGTTAGGGTCATATACTTTGAATTGTTGATATTAGTTGCATGTTGAAGTGTTGTATGGAAGTGTGCATATTAAAGTGTTAGAATTAATATTAATATTTTAGTAATATTAATATTAATGACATTAATAATAACAATTAAAATAAAAAATAAAAAAATTTAATGATGATAATAATATTAAATATTTTAATAATGATAATATTAATAAAAATAATTAAAATAATAAAGTTAATATATTTTAATAATAATAAAATATATTTTAATAATATTAATATTAGTATTATTATTAATATAATGACATTAATGATAGTAATAGTAAAAATTAAAATATTAAAATTAATAAATTTTGATAATCATAATAATAATGAAATATGAATGACAATAATAATAATTAAAATAGTAAAATTAATAAATTTTAATAATAATAATTAAATATTTAAAACTAATATTAATATTAATGACAATAATAATAATTAAAATAATAAATTTTAATAATAATAATAATAATCTCATCATCATCATTATTATTAAATGAACAATAAAGAACCTATTTGTAAATAATATAAAAATTATTAGACATTTTTATAATTTTGTAGGGACCAAAATGTAAAAATAACTGAATATGATTTAGGACAATTGGGAATTAAAAAAATTCAATGGGATTAAAATTGTTAGCTTTGGGACTCAGGAGTTTTATTCCCAACTCCCCATGAATGAAATTTATGGGAATTATTCCCAAATGTTGGGTAAGCCTAATGATTCGAATTTCGATTCGCACCTCTATTTTGCTAAGTAAATACTGTCAATGATTTCAATTTCAGATTCCAATATCCCTAATTTGATAAGTAAACACACCTTTAATGATGATTTCTTTTCTTTTATAAGACACATTTAATTTAAGTGGTTCTATTTTTAATATTATTATTATTTTTTCTTATTATAAGTTTTCAGTCCATTGAAATTAATTTTATTCAAGCTATTTATTTTATTTTTCACATTATATTAGAATAGCAAAACGTTTGAGACACTACTTGAATTGACTCAATTATAGGCTTATAGCAGCTCGAAAACTGGCACATAGAATAGGTGATATATGCTTCCGACTACTGTGAAGTTAGGAGATTTTGAAGAGTGAGCAACCCGACTATCCAACTTAAGGTGCCTGATTTAGGGAAAATTGACAGAAATAGCCTTAAAATATTTTCTCTATTCACAAATAGCCTCCGCAAGTTTTAAATATCATAATTAGCCAAATACAAACGTTTAGGACCAAACTGCCCTTCTCATCTTCTCTCACCCAATTCTTTCTCTTCGTTCTTTGTCACTAATTTGGTAACTATCTCCCATTGCATAATCCACTCATCAGCGACGGAAAAAATCACTCTAACAAAGCATAGGTTAGTGAGTTATTTAATTTTTTTAGTAATTTTTTTTTTACTGAAATCGTGGGTGCCATGCAATGGGTAGCTGCTTCCCATAGCGTGATACCCAGCCCATCACGCCAGACTAGCACAATGAGAGCTACCCATCCCTTCAGATTTGGTGCGACAGGCCTCACCTGTTGCACTAGATTTGGTGTGATGGGCACGGCTGTCGCACCAAGTTTGTGCGACGGGATACCTGTTATACCAAATTCCTGGGTTGCATTTTTCTGAAATTTGGTGCGACAGGTATCCTATCGCACAAAACTTGTTCGATGGGGTACCTGCCGCACCAAATTCCTGGGTTGTAATTTTTTTGAATTTGGAGCAATAGACACCCTATCACACAAAACCACCCTGTTGCACTAAATTCCTGGTTGTACACTCTCTGGAATTTGGTGCGACAGTGTCTGTAGCACATAATTTGTGCGATACGGTGCCCATCGACTAAATTCTAATGTGACTAATAAATATTTTTTTTAATTTATCATACAATTTTTTTAGTTTTTTAAATTATATAATTGTAATTTAATAATGTTATACTTGTAACAAAAACATAGCAGACCTTGAGTATGTACCAGGCATGATGCAGATATCTTACACTGATCATTTTCCTAAGTGTATTACAAGTATATGTAAATTAGATACAGTCGTAAAAGGCATTGAGGGAAAATTGACAAATGACAGTTGCAATTATTCAAAAAAGATATATTTGGACATATCTTGGAGCGCTGAAGCTTTCCATTCAGTGGTGTCATTATGCATAATTTATTGCTTAGACAAGTGACCTGTAATCAGATAGATCAGTTATGATTTGAAATTGGTGAGCATTTGATATGCTTATCAATTGGAGAGTGGTGTTTAGTTACGGAATTTTCTTTGGGTGAAGAGACTGTGCCCAAAACAGCAGAATAGAATCATAGGCTGCTTAATACGTATTTTGATGGTTTGTTTCGCAATTTAAATCTCAGAAATTTCACCAAAGATTTGGTAACTTAGACTTTGACACTATTGACGACATTGATGTAGTAAAAATTGCACTTTTTTATTTTGCAAACAGAGTACTAAAAAGCAGATTCCATACATCATCTAATGGAAGCCCATTGCTTCCTAACATAGCAGCCTCACTGAGGTTTATTCATTGTTTAATGATAACTTTCGTCTTGTAAGTAATATATATTGATAATTCTATATTACTACTTTTCACATTACTAAATAATACTAGATTATGATACTAACCTAAAATTTAGGTTGAATTATGGCAGGAAAATTTTTTACAAACCATCAAGCCGAACGCAAAGGAGAAAGCCCAAAAATATTGGCAGACTGTAAAAGATTATGTTACACATATCACAAGTTGGGTTTGTAATGTATCATTTACTACTTCATACTAGATGATTAAAAACGACTCTTTCTTTAGTAAATTATTTACCGCAGCATCAAACATCTATCAACGCACCTCTCATTGCAAAGCAAGTGTAGCCCAACACCAGAGCTGCAAAATTTTATTGAGGATGAGCTTCCTACAGATGACCATCATGAGCAAACACACGAATCCAATGACACACATGATTTCGAGGTTATAAATCATTTATTTTCTTCATATATATAAGTCATTTTAATATTCTCTCTTATTGTATATATATAGTTATAATTTTTTTATACATAATAGTCGAGGACAAAGTATAATAATGATTATATCATTCGAGGGATGGAAAAGATTGATCGTTCTATATGTGAATTGAAGTCGGCTTTTGAGGCAGAGCGCAAAGAACATAAAGAATTTAAAGAGGTGGTGATGAGATTCATTGGTTCGTATACAGAATGCTCACACGATCCTTCTCCGACTACACACTCGTATACGGCAAGCAAATTTAACAGTTAACTATTGCTTTTTTTTAGGTTTTAATTCAATATTTATTAAATATGCTCATCCAGACAAATGGAGAGACCCCAGATGATTGTGGAGTGTATACTGATGTGGAGAATCAGAATGCCTCAACTCATATATCATTGTATAGCTTTTATGGGGATGTCAGCGGAGAGAGCGTGCAAATCTTTATGAAGGCGCCACCAGATATTAGTAAGCTTGGCCGTCCATACAAACGGTATTATGTCTTTAATAGTCTGTATTTGATTCCATCATTCAAGCCAGGAAGGAACATCAATCCTCTACCTACACTCCAACTAATAGATCGTTAGATCGACGAACAAACGAGTGTGGGTATAAATACACTTCAAGGATTGTAGGATCCAGTTGTATCCAACAAATTCAACTAGTGGTTTGCTGGTAACATCACAGTGGATCGTTCAGTCCTATACTCGCATTCATTTTTCCAAATACTTTTGGATTATACTTCAATGGGATGGCTAGCTAACGAGGTAATTTTTTTTTAGAATCAATCTATTCTGTAGTTTGTGTATTAGGATAGTCTTCTAAATTGAACAGTGGTTTTCTATTCTATTCATCCACAGCATATTCATGAGTATTTACACTTGATCAGCGAGAAGTAACGACAGTATCCGAATGCACTGTCTCAGCAAGTCACGCATACAAACACATATTTTTGAGTATTTAGTTTATAGAACATATACTCATTGTATTTACAACTTAAATCTTGTTAATTTTTTATATCTTATGTATATGATATTCTAGGTGTTCCTTAAGTAGTTATGGAACAACGAAAATTATACGATCGAATCATTATAATATAGTAATAATTTTAATAGCTATATTCATGGACGGGAGTTCATAATGTCAAAGCAGATGACAAATGCGGATATGGTATGTGATTTTATTTTTTTTACTGTGTTAATTCGGGCGTAAGAAACATAGAAAATTAACGAATATTTTTATGTATAGGTATTCATTGCTGTTAACCTCGGCAGCGATCATTGGGTACTAGCCCAAGTGGACTTTCGTACCAACAAAGTATAGATTTATGACTCATGGGTGACATTCTATGACTATAAAACATACAAGGATCAATTTAGGCTATTTTAAGTCATATTCCCTCGATGGCTAGACTATTTTTGGATTCTACAATATTCGACATGACTTATAGCTTGCTGACTATAGGAAACTTGTCGCAGTTAGAGGTGTCCCATAATAAGAGCCAGGTAGTGGCAATTGCGGTGTATTTTTATTAATATTTACTATACATTTAATGTTTGGACATAGGCCAAATTTTAACAGTAGTCATGGGGCGTATTTTAGGAAAAAGATTGTTGTAGACATATTTAATGGTGATATTAGATTATAAACCATTGTATTCATTCGAACGTTGATGTGCTGAATGTTTTCATCATTAATATAGTTAATTACGTTGAAAATTTAAAAATGGGTGTTACACATAATTGCAATAATAAATAACACTAAATAAATTGTACTAACATATATTATGCAATATAAAAATAAAATAAAATCGGTAGTACATTATTAAATGCAACTAACTTTGATTTAATATAAAAGGAATTTTACATCATTTATGGTTATATCCTGATTTGTTAGACCGCCCACATTTCATGGTTTTTCGATTTACATAATCACCAATAGAAGATATTCATAGCTCTTTAATACGGCCAGGTGGTGGTGCTTCTACTGGTGGATAAACTTGCATCTCTTGGATTTCATATGGAACTTTTCAAACTATTACATCGCCAACCGACTCTACTGGTTGTACATAATCTTTACCAATAATTCCTTGGTATAAAATTCAGAACAAAGGTTTATGTAATCCACTTGGATAGTGAAACAAGCAGCAATTACATGTACACAAACGAGCTGATCCAATTCGAATACTCTACAAGAGCAAGTTTTATTATGTATCTTAACTAATCCCTCCTTAGTACCACCATCCAAAACATGGAATCGATGTGGAGACACAGGAAGGACGATCATACTTTTGGCCCGATATCTCCTCTCAACTACTATTTCATCTGCCCAAGTTGTTGGCCAAGTACTCATCGATTCAACCACAAGTTTTCTATCATAAAATCATTACTACATTGCTTTCCTAAAGTGATCAACAAGAATTCACGCTTTCCGTGATGTTGGTTGTAAGAATACTGTATCTCCTGCCTTCGAACTCAGACCTTACCCAATTACATGTACCCACATTATTCTCCAAGTAATCAGCATCCACAAAGCCTGAAGTTGTTTTCTAAATTCTTCATGTCTATATGCTTTTGAGGCTTTTATGAAGATAGGCTCAAAATCATCCCAAACAGCTTTGGGCATCCTAAATTTTTCTTTTATGTTACCTTTCACATGGTAAAAACAAGTGTCATGAGCAATATTACGAAATACTTTAAGAACGACTCTCTTGATATAAGTGCATCGGTTGGAGATAAATACTAAGTCTGGCATATCGTCAATCACTGCATGTAACTTCATTATAAACCATTCCCAAGCATCATTATTCTCTGAATCCAAAACTCCAATGGCTAATGGATATAATTGATTGTTTCCATCTAAGCATGTTGCAACAAACATGCTTCCCTGATATAGGCCCTTTAGATGAGTACCATCTATAGCAATAATCGGTCTAATACACTGTTTAAAACCCTTGACAGAAGGTCCAAGAGCTACAAAGTAGTATAAGAAATTACCATTCTTATCCCTTTCAAGGTGAGTAACTGTACCCTCATTTGCAACTTTCAAAATGTGAGAGTATTTGGGTAGTAAGTTATATTACTCTGCAGGACTCCCTCGAACAATTTCAAGACCAACTTCTCTAGCCTGATATGCCTGCTGATATGTTAACTGTACACCGTATTCTTGCTCCATGTCTACTCTAATATCATTTAAGGTGTATATTCTTTTTTCTTGGATATATTTGTCTACGATAAAATGACCAACAACCCGACTCCTTACTTGTTGATGACCGTCAGATAATACCTCATTATGACATATATGTAAATTGTCAATTCTTCTGACAACCCTATAAGCATTCTGCTCGTTCGAAGGTTTCATTACTCGAATATGCCATTTACATAATTTCAAAGAACAGTGGGCCTCAAAACGTGTAGTTGTGGACCGTGCAATCTTGAAATCAAACTTATCCCGAAGGACAACTTTGTGCAATTCCAATATTAACTCATTCTCCTCTGTAAACAATTTGCCCACACCAATATTATCTGAATTGAAACATCAAAAAAATTTTAGAGCAAACAAGTTTAATAGCACAACTGGAGCACGACTTATAAGAGGGTCAACTACTGTTCTCATCAAACGGTTGATTAGAGCAATAAATTGACTGTTCCTACTATTAGTAGTAATATCATCATAATGCTTATCCTTATTGTTAAAATGAATAGAAGGATCAACACCCCTTTCATCAATTGGACTATGTCAGCGAGTTGCCCTCGTACTATTATACACCTCCATGCGAATATTATCTGCTTCTATGTTGCCCATGTTTTCAATAGGATCATTATTGTCACAAAAATAATTGTTGTGAAATTGAGGGTAACTTTCTTCTAATGATGTCTCTAGTGGTAACACCTCTTCTCAAAAATCAATTAACGTAATGTCGTTATCATCGTTGATGCTATTATTGTTGTGGAGTGGAGAGTAATATTGCTACAACGACGTTGTCCTGGATAACACTTCTTTTTCAACATCAGGAACTGAGACAGATTCTACAAGTGCCTCAACATCTTAGCTCGGAATTCTAGGAGATATGGTAACAAATATAGGAATGCATCATATTCATTATGATTTATCTATAAAATCTCGTATATTCTAAATAGAAACTAAGGAAACATACAATTTTTTCGAACCAAAAATATTATATTCTTAGCATTCACATAATCCGTTCGGCCATCTGCCAATGTCTCCCACCAACCATTGTAACACAGTTTAAGTACAACTAAATCCATTAATCCTAAAATGATTAAAAAACTAAACAAATTTATTATACAGTAGAAAACATAATCACTAAAAAATTAAAATATATTAAAACTACACATTTTTAATATTTTATTATGCAGACTACACGAGAAAAATTCATAACAGTTATACAAAAATTTATAAAATTAGCTTAGCTTAACTTAGGTTTTTAATAAATGAATACATGGATGCTAGATTTTTGCCGTTGGACTTCATTGTTTCATTTTGAAATGTTGATGAAGATTTAATTTGATAAGTTAGTTATGGAAAGATGAATAGAAATTAGAAGGAATTATATTATTTCGTTTTCCAAATCGATATGTAACTTGTAGGGAAGATGAAGGGTTAAAGGAATAAAAATGAAATATATAGGGTAATTTAGGATAAAATGATTTTGTTTGGCTATTTTTGATTGAATATAAAGTGAAGAGTTAATTTTGAAAATTTAAAACTTCCAATGGTCATTTATGTCAATTTCCCCTGATTTAGGCCTATTTGTTATATCCAACTCAGCAGACCTCATGTCATTATCTAGGTAAGCACTCACAAAGTATTAGAATAGAGAAGATATGTACAAAATAATAGTTTTCAAAATTAACAATAATTTTATACATCCTAAATTTTTATTTCAAATAATCATCTCAAATGATGTAGCATTCATTAATTGATTGGTAAAATTAAAATTAATTAATTATATTATCTTTCCAACTAATTGATGAATACCACATTATTTAAAATAAATATTTAAAATGTATAATATTATTCTAAAATTAATTACAGGTGCTTTTTTTAGTCTCCCATATGTGTCTTGGATAATAAATTAAATTCACAAAACGCTTGGGAAATTAAATTGGTAGCATCCTAAGTTTTAAAGCGATCAAGTATAGATTTCAAACTTCAATTCCATAATTTGAGCCTTGGCAGCCATTTAAAACATTTCACAAACCATTTTAAAACAGGCGTGAACACTAGGATCCTTTTTTTCTATATGATAAACTTAGACTCCTATTAAATTAAATTATCTTAACTCCACTCCCGTTCTTTCTAATTCCAAAGCAAAAGTCAATTTTGGATGTATCATTTTAAAAATGAAAAAAAATACACATAATTGAAAAAAGCAAACCAATTTTAACGACAATCGATAAGAAAATGCAAATTGACATTCTTCTTCGCTTACGTTAAAGCAACTTTATGAACATTTTTCACCTTAGTTAATTATCTTTCATGATCAATTATTCCATAAAATAATTAAATATGGATAGTTTCCTTATACACATTGAATCCCGTTCAACTAGAGCATGTGCATGTGTAGTTTGAAAAATGAGCATATTGTGTTGTTGATGCGTTTTTTTCTGCGTGTCTTCAAATAGTGCCGAAACCTTCTGCTCGCGGCGAGCTCGAGCTCGAGCAGGTGTGCTTTCCAACTTCGATTCCTCTGCCCTTACCGGAACGGAAGTCTTTCGGACTTGTACTCACAGAAAACAGGATCAGGGGTCGCCGGGAGTTGTTCCGGCGAAAACCCTCCGACGCTCAAGTCAGTAATCGGGTTGTTCTTTTTGTATCCCTCTTAGTTAGAGAGATCGGAAGAATGGAAGGGGTCTTTTTGCCCTCCCTTTCGTAGTAATAATCTCTTGGAAAAATCAAAGTGGAGAAGAGGAAAAGAAGAAGAAAGAACCTGTGTAAAATTTTTTGGAACACCCGTAACCTACTCGTCTGTTTTCTTTTATTCTCCATTTTTCCTGCCCTTTCTCTTCGAGACCATCCATTCCCGCGTCGGTGGTGTATGGGTCCCTCTGACAACTGAGATTGGCGTGATATTCCCTAGGGATGCGCGACTGTCTGGTGGGTATGGTTCACATGGTCAGATCATGATGTCGGGCATGTGCGCAAGGAATGATGACATGGGGCATGTGCTGGCCATCGGTAACAGTAACGACACCATGCCACGTAGGGCATTGATTAGGCATCGAAAGTCGTGCGAGTCTCAGAGGAACGGGTCGGACTGTCCGAACCGGTTATGTCCGGGTCCTGCATTTCCTCTATGCTACGATTGGTGTGATTAAGTTGTGCTCGGAGGACTTGAAGACCTCGACGCAGAAAAGCGAGCTCGCCCAGCCTTTGAGCTCCTCGACCTTGACCATCCTTGACGGCCGAGCCTTGAGCAGTCAAAAAGGGCTCGGAGCTCGACCCATCCTAAATTCCCGACCTTGACTAGCTTTGATGCCTAGTAAGGCCGTCTTCATGCCAACGATTGGGTATTCTGCTCAGGATAGGTTGACCTCGAAGTCTTATGCTCGCGCTGCTTGGACTCGAGGAGGGCTGCTCGATATTACCTAAACACCAGTCCCCCAGTTTTTAGTCTTTTGAGTGAAGCGAGATAGACTGGAAACTATTTGTTTGGGCCGGCTTCACGGCCTTTTTACCTTCCCGGGGTGAGCTGTCTTCCACTTCCATCATTTCACATTTAATGCGGGACACGTGGATCAATTCGGGCCATGTGTTTGAATTTTAAAGAGACGTTACTTGAACGGTCGCATCTCTTGAGATGCGTGCCGTCTGCTGAAGAGACGCACTTTCCCTTTTAAAAACCCTCGATTTCTTTACTGTACCTCCTATTGTTCATTTCTATTCAGACTGAAATCTCTCTCTTGCAAGTGCTTCCCGTCTCTCTCTTTGCCGTTGCTTGCATTTCCGACCGTCAGCCTTTACTCAAGTATAAACCCCTTTTCCTTTCTCTTGTTTTTGTCCTATTTTTCCTTCATCTAAGCTTCTGATTTCAACCGGGCAGACCGTAATTCTAGGAGACCATGCCAAACACCAAACAACCCCGTAGGATGTCACCTGAGGAATCTTCCTCTTCTAGTAAAGTAGAACCCCTTAGCGTAGTTCCGGTGAGAGATTCTAGTTCAGAGGGGGCGTTACTTGTGGCAGAGACCCAGCCGCATCAGGGGGAGAGGGTCAGCTAAAGGTCAGAGGGTAAGGGGTACCCCATTGACCTCATGAGGTGTGAAACCACACACTTGGACTTGAATAGGCTTAGGCACACTTACCATATACCCGAAAATGTGGATTTGCAGGTGTCGGGCAAGGGTGACATTCCCAACCGTCCCCCTCAAGGGTATACTACCTTCCACATGGAGTGCTTCAAATAAGGGGTCAGGCTACCTCTCCAGCCTTATTTTGCTTGGGTTTTGTCCAGATTCTGGCTGGCCCTGGGGAAGTTGAACCCGAATGGGTGGAGGGTCCTTTCTGGTCTCTTTGTTTTGTGGAAGTGGTGTAACTTAGGTGAACCCTCGGTAGAGGAAATAAAGCATCTCTATTAACTAAAGTGCAGTTCGAAGGATGCTGGCTAGTATTACCTCACCTCCAGCCTGAAGGGTAAAAAGCCCATAACTGATCTCCCTACTTCTGGTGGCAACTGGAAGAGCAAATTCTTCTTTGTTGGGGGAGAATGGGGGCATTCTGCACTTCTCTCTGAGGGGATCCCTCCGGTTCCACAGCATTTCTGCACTCCAGGTCGTTTATCCGTCCATCGAATTTTTATTTTGTTCATTCTACTCGTGTTTGTTCTCACCATTTTGCTCTGATTGTTCCTGCAGTATCCTGGGGTGCCTCTTTTAGGATTGGGGAAGAGCTCTAAGCACACGTCAGCACATTACTTGATAACGCGAGCTCATGGAGGGAGCTTACACCCCAACATTTTTTGGAGTTTGGTCTGGTGTTAGGGGAAAGGATGAGGGGGTGCTCGGTATGATGTAGAGGCCTGTAGGGACCTCAGGAGAAGCGAGCAGCTCTTTAGTGAAAAGGCCCCGAGCAGTTCTACCTCATCGAGCTTCCCCTCGACTCGGAGGTAGGCGAGAAGAAGAGGTCCTCCCGCGAGCGTCGAGGACTGCGGCCTGGCTCGGCCTCGACCGAAGCGTCACGGGAGCTGGGTCGGTCTAGCCGTGTCGAACCCTATGTTCAGGATTTTATCGGCCAGATGAACGATCGATTCCTGGATGGGTTGGAATCTTATGATGCTAATGAGTGGTCGGTGCTCTCCACGCCTTTCTTCTCGTCGCTGCCATTCGTCACCGATTCAAGACCAAGGCCGAAGATTCTCAAAGGCAGCTTCGAGCTGAAATCCAGAGCTTAAGGCTGAGTCTTGAGCAGAAAGATGAGAAGCAGCGAAGCTTCACGAGGAGAATTCCACCCTCGAGGAGAAGGCAGTGATGTCAGACTCTAGGGCCACCCAGTTCAAGAGGGAGTTGTCCCTTGTCTGGGAGCAGTTACTCAAGGCTCGGAAGGACTTGGACATCCAGAGATTCTCCTTCGAGAGGACCATGGAGGGGGAAACTTCTCGTCTCCAGAAGCAGGTGGATTCTTTGAAGGCCCAGCTCACGACCGAGTACAACGAAGGGGTGGCTTTCAGCTACAACTGCCTTGTGTATGCCTTGCGTAAGGAGCATCCCTAGGTGGACCTGGGGAAGGTCCAAATAGGTGTTGCTGAGTACATGCGCAAGCATGACATCCCAATCCAAGGGTCGGAAGCCTCTCCATCTGAGGCCCCTACTGAGTCTCGAGAATCTGCTCCTCCTCCTGCTGCTGGTGCTTTTCCTCCTCCTGCTGATGATGCTCCTCCTGCTGCTGCTGATGATGCCCTTCCGTTGCTGCTGTTGATGCCCCTACTAGCCATGATTCCCCAGCTGCTTGAACTCCCAAGGGTGGATTTTTTTTTTTAACTTCCTGTATTTGTAATCTTTTCAATGAATGAATAAAAAGTAAACATTGGGTAACTTGCTTCTGTTCCCGTATGCATATACTTGCGTTTTATATTTATGTATGTGGTTGGCTCCGTGCACTTGCCAAGTGGAAATTTTATAAGTATTTGGCTTTTATTTTATTTTTTGCCCAAGTTTATTACTGCTCGTATCATCCCTTAACTTATGTGTGGCAAAGCTTTGCCTTGAGTTAGGCTGAAGGCTTTCGTTTGTCTTCTAAGCTTGGTTCACTTGAACCGATGTTTGGTTTGTGCTCGGTAGCTGTTAATTTTGCGAGCTCATTTGGCTCGAGCCCGATTTTAGCTCATGTTTAAATTCTGCGTTATCTCCTCGCGTTCTTCTTCCTTGAGCATGCAATGGGCTCGTGCTGGGTACAATCCCGCCTTAAGCTAGGCCTTGGGACTTCTAGCCTTCTGCGTTCTTTTTGCGAGCTTCTCTTGCTCGGGCCTGTAATTGGCTACGCTTGGCACCGTCCCGCCTAAAGCTAGGCTTTGGGACTTCTGGTCTTCGCGTTCTTCTCGGTGAGCTTCTCTTACTCGGGCCTGCAATTGGCCATGCTTGGCACCGTCTCGCCTAAAACTAGGCTTTGGGACTTCTGGCCTTCGCGTTCTTCTCGGTGAGCTTCTCTTGCTCGGGCCTGCAATTGGCCACGCTTGGCACCGTCCGCCTAAAGCTAGGCTTTGGGACTTCTGGCCTTAGCGTTCTTCTCAGTGAGCTTCTCTTGCTCGGGCCTGCAATTGGCCACGCTTGGCACCGTCCAGCCTAAAGCTAGGCTTTGGGACTTGTGGCCTTCGCGTTCTTCTCGGCGAGCTTCTTTTGCTCGGGCCTGCAATTGGCCACTCTTGGCACCGTCCCGCCTAAAGCTAGGCTTTGGGACTTCTGGCCTTAGCGTTGTCTTCATGAGCTTCTTCTGCTCGGGCCTGCAATTGGCCACGCTCGGCACCGTCCCGCCTAAAACTAGGCTTTGGGACTTCTGGCCTTAGCGTTCTTCTTTGCGAGCTTCTTGGCTTCAACTTAAATTAATATTACAAATGTTTTTCTTACTTTTACACACGTTCAAGTTTTTACACATCCCCATTTTGGGAAGGAATTTGACATTAATGCTTACAACACAAGTAAACTTACTGGAAGTATTTCACCAAGAGTTGTGCGTTCCATAGCCTCTTGACTTCTCATCCATCTGGATGGGTTAGCTGGTATGCTCCTGGTCCGGCTATTTGAGTGACTCGATAAGGACCTTCCCAATTCAGCCCTAACACACCTTGCCTAGGGTCCTTCGTGTTCTGATTGACTTTTCTGAGTACCCAATCCCCCATTTGGAACCGGCGAATGTGCACATTCCGGTTGTAATAGCGAGCCATTTTCTGCTGGTAATCTGCGATCTTTGCAGCGACCCTCTCCCTCTTTTCCTCTAGCAAGTCTAAGCCTGCACACATCTGCTCGTTGTTCTGCTTCTCGTTGAAGTGCTCTGTTCGGTGCGTCCCCATTCCTACTTCGGCGAGAACAAGCGCCTCATGCCTAACGCCAAGGAGAATGGGGTCTCTCCCGTGGCCGTTTTGTGTGTGGTTCTATAAGCCCACAAGACGCCAGGCAGCTCGTCCACCAGGCTCCATTCTGCTCGCCAAGTCTGGTCTTCGGGAGGCGTTTTATAGTCTTGTTTGCGGCCTCCACTTGTCCATTGGCCTGCGGGTGTGAGGGAGAACAGAACTTCAATTCTATCCCCAGGTTTTGGCAAAAGTCTCTGAACTTGTTGTTGTCAAACTGTCTCCCATTGTCAGTGACCAATGCATGGGGAAATCCATATCTGCAAATCACATTTTTCCAAATGAAGTTAGTAGTCTTACTCTTTGTGATACTACTCAAGGCTCCCACCTCGACCCATTTAGTAAAGTAATCAATCGCTACTATGGCGTGAGTAGCGGATGCCTTCCCCTTGGGCAACGGCCTGATCAAGTCGATTCCCCATTGAGCAAATGGCCATGGTGAGTTCATCACCGTAAGGTTCTCTGGAGGCTGAGTCATGTAATTGGTAAAACTTTGGCAGCTCTTGCAGCTTCTGGTCTTCTCTTGGGCATCTTGATGCATACGGGGCCAAAAGTATCCCTGCCTCAAGGCTTTGAAGGCCAAAGATCTCGCGCCTGAATGGTTCCCATAAATTCCTTCATGTATCTCTCGGAGGACATAGTCAGCTTCCTCTGGGTCTAAACACCGCAACAATGGGAGAGTGTATCCCCGTCTGTACAAGACCCCATCGATCAAAGTATATCTGGCCGCTTTACACTTCAACTTCCTTGCTTGCTTCTTATCGGTAGGCACTATTCCTTCCTTGAGGTAAGAAACAATTGGTTCCATCCAGCTACTGCTCAACGATAAACTCAGTACCTCGTCTTCCTGTTCGAGGCTCGAGTAGGTCTTGACTTCCAACGGGATGGACCTTGGTATTTTTGGGTCGAAGGTAGCGGCCATCCGAGCTATCATGTTAGCTCAAAAATTCTTCCCCCTCGACATCTACTCCACCTCGACTGTTCGAAAATTATTAATCAGCTGCCTTACCTTCTCGCCTTTTGCTTGGAAGCTTTCGTTGAGGTGGTTTGCCACCAGCTGTGAGTCTGTCTGAAGCTTCACCACTTCTGCCTTTACCACCAGCGCGAGCTTCAACCCCGCAATCACAGCTTCATATTCGACCTGATTGTTGGTGATTTCGAATTCTAGCTTTACAGCATACTGCATCTCTTCCCCTTCAGGACTGAGGAGCACAATTCCTACTCCTGCTCCTTGATTCCTGCATGACCCATCAACCGTGACTGTCCATGTATTGGTTGAGGTCTGAGAGTCTGGCGGGTGCTCGTCTTCCCTCTCTTCGTTCCTCTCTGTGCATTTGACCACGAAGTCAGCCAAGGACTGAGCTTTTATGGCTGTTCGAGGTTGGTAGCAGATATCGAACTCGCTGAGCTCCACTAACCATTTTACCAACCTTCTAGAGGTCTCTGGCTTGTGCAGAGTCTGCCTGAGTGGTTGGTTTGTTAACTACCGATCACTGAAGTGTGCTTGGAAGTAAGGCCTCGACTTTCTAGCTGCTGTTACTGGGGCCGATGCCCATTTCTCCATCAGCGGATATCGAGTTTCGAGCTTCAAGTAAGCTACTGCTTCGTATAATAGATGGAGTCTTGCACCCTGATTCCTTCCTTACGAACCGAGCTCGTTGCCCATTGGGACACGATGCAATCTGAAACAATACCTCCCCTGCTCGAGGTGTGAGCGATAGCAGGGCTTTCAGCAAGTACTCTTTCAACTGTTGGAACATCGCTTCACATTTTGGCGTCCACTTTGTCTTCCTGTCTTTCCTCATTTCCTGGAAAAAGACTCGGCATTTATCCGTGGCCCGAGATATGAACCTATTGAAGGATGCCAATTTGTCGGTGAGACTTTGTATCTCCTTGAGGGTACGGGGGGACTTCATTTCCACCACTACTCTTATCTTTTTTGGATTGGCCTCGATCGCTCTATGACTGACCATGAAGCCTAAGAATTTTCCCGAGCCAACCCCAAAGGCACACTTCTCTGGGTTTAGTTTCATCCGATACTTCCTTAAGAGTGCAAAGGTCTCCTCTAAATGCCTTACATGTTCCTCTGCGTCTTTCGACTTGGTGATCATGTCGTCCACGTACACCTCCATCGTTCGACCAATCAATGGCTTGAAGACCTTGTTCACTAGCCTCTGGTATGTTGCCCCTGCATTCTTCAGGCCGAAGGGCATGACCTTATAGCAGTACAGTCCCAGATTGGTGATGAAGGCTGTGCACTCCTCGTCTGATCGGTGCATGGGAATTTGGTTATAACCTGAGAATGCATCCATAAAACTAAGCAGCCCGTGCCCCGCCGTGGAGTCCACCAGTTGGTCTATCTTTGGCAACGGGAAGCTATCTTTAGGGCAAGCTTTGTTCACATCTGTGAAGTTCATGCACATTCTCTATTTCCCACTTGCCTTCTTTACCAGCACAACGTTTGAGATCCATTCGGGGTAGGAGACCTCCCTTATGAATCCTGTTTTCAGCAGCTTCTCTACCTCGCAGTTGATGGCCTCATATCTCTCTTGGTTGACACATCTCCTCTTCTGCCTCACTGGCTTAGCATCTTTCCGTATTGTCAGCCTATGACACGCCACCTCTGGGTCGATCCCAGGCATATCCTTATAGGTCCAGGCGAATACATCCGCATGTGCTCGCAAACACTCCACCAGCTTTTCCTTTAACTGCTCGCTAATTCCCGAGCCGATCTAGACTTTCTACTCGGGGTCATCTGCTCTCACCTTAACCTCCTCTAGCTCCTCAGCTGGCTCCTGTCTTCCATTCCTCGACTCCCCCCATGAGTCCAGTGAGGTTATCTGCATGGTTTCCTTGGTTGCCATAGCGTAGCAGCTCCTTGCTACCCTCTGGCTGCCTATTACGACCCCCACAGCCCCATTCACTCGATACTTCAGGGCCAAGTAGTGGGTGGATAGCACGGACTGGCTGATTCTCATAAAAAGCCTCCCTAATATTGCTTGGTAGGGGCTGACTTCATCCACTACCACGAAGTCCAGCATCATGTTCTTTTCAAAAGGCCTCGAGCCCATGGCCAGTTTGATGATTCCCATAGGTATCAGCTTCCCTCCCCCGAATCCTTTCAAGGAAGTGCTCGTCTGTTCGAGGCTCATACCTGCTATTCCCAAATCCTCAAGTGTGGACTTGAAGAGAATGTCCACCGAGCTTCCCGAGTCGACAATATTCGGTCAACTTCCTTACTAGCGATGTTTGCTTTCACGACCAAGGCATCCTCATGGGGGTACGGCATCCTCATGGGGGTACAACACCCCCTCCTCGTCTTCTTCTGTCCACATAATGGGCACCTGCCGGACCTTGGCCTTTTTGGCAGCGGGGGCAGTGAACAGGACTTCCCTGCCTGCGGCAGCGTATCTACAATAATTTCGAGCTCCCTGCCATAGAGGGTCCTCACGATATCACCCTGTAGCCGGTGGCTCCGATCTATGTCGTAATCTCGGTCATCCTCCTCGGGTTCTTTGCTCGACCACTCGGATGTCCTCCTTGATAAACTCGTCCAAATACCAATTTCTAACCGGATCCTCCACCGGTTCTTCGAATCCGGCATTGTGACGTTGAATGGTCGTGGTCATCGTGGAGCAGCGAAGCAGTCCCTTGTCTCGTTTACTAGCCGACTTGGCCATCGGTGTTGCGGGGCTCAACAGTCCTCGCTCCTCTGCCACTTGCAGTATCTCTTCGAGAGATACCTTCAACCTTGTGTATTGCCCATAGGCGGGGCTCTGCTCCACCACCTGTATCGCCCGATCCCTTAGGAAGCTTCCTGGTGCGGGTGGTAACGGACGGTCTGCTCTGTTGTGGTTCATCGCAGGTCTGCTTGGTGGTTGGTTGCGGGATGGATGGTCGTCATGACACCTGTACTCCCTGCGATCCCGGCCTGGAGACCTGCGGGTTGGTACAGGAATCATCCGCGGCTGGGGAGCTCTTAGGTAAGGGTTGTAGGGAACAACCCGATCCCTCATCACTTTTGAAGTCAATGCTCCTCGGGCAGGACCTCCTTTTTCTTTCCTTTTGGTTCCGCTGCCTTGTTCACTTTTCAACTTCGCAGCTTTTTCCTCTTCGATGACCATGTCCATTTTCACCTGTTCATACGCATCTGAATATGAACGGATCGAAGGGCTCCGTAAATTGTGCCATGGTCTCCCCATCCTGATTTCGTCCTTCAGCCCTCTCAACGCTTAGGGATGGTTAAACGCACCCAGATCTAGAACCGATCCGTGGTACCTCTTGATAAACTCCCGGAGGGGTTCTCCCTCTCTCTGCCTTATCTCTGAAAATTCCATCATATCGTCTTCGGGGGTTACTGCACCCCGAAACTGCTCTGCAAATTCCATACACATCTGATCGAAGCTCAGGATGCTTCCCCGTGGCAGCCTGCGGTACCATTCTCTTGCCTTTCCTTCAAGAGTAAGCGGGAAGGCCCTGCATCTCTGGGCTACTGACAGGCCCTGTACCCCTATCATGTCGTTGAACAGTTCTATGTGCACCAACGGATCACTCTTCCCCGAAAACTTTAAATCGAGAAAACGGAAGTCACGTGGGATCGTGACACCCATGATCTCCGTTGAGAGTGGGGACTCGTTGTCCAGCATTATCCTCCAACTTGGGCTTTTTCCGTTTCCCCGAAGGTCCTCCACAACTTGTGCCAACCTACGCACCTCCCCCTCCAGTTCCTCCGCGTGGGAGGTTGGTGTTGTATCCTGCAAGTGCTGACGGGACCCCCTTTCTTCCAGGTTCGTTTCTTCCCTCCCGACAACATTTGGTGCCTAGGTCTCTGGGCTTCATCCCCCACATACTCCCGAACGGGAGCGTTCCCACGGCTGGACTCAGGGATGTCATTGCATGCTTTCCTCTGTCCCTCTCTGAGCTCTTGCAGTATGGATGTCAGTGTCTCCATTTGTTTCACCATCCGATCCATTCTTTCCTGGATCTCTCTATTCTGAGCCTCATTGGCCACTTCCCTCAAGGTCACCGATTCTTCTAGACTCACTCCTCTTCTGCTATTTCCTCTCATCGTTGCGTCGTGTCTTCTGAATGTGTTGGGAAATCAGGCTTTTTGAACTGATCCCCACAAACGGCGCCAAAAATGTTGATGCATTTTTTTCTGCGTGTCTTCAAATAGTGCCAAAACCTTCTGCTTGCGGCGAGCTTGAGCTCGAGCAGGTGTGCTTTCCAACTTCGATTCCTCTGCCCTTACCGGAACGGAAGTCTTCCGGACCTGTACTCACTGAAAACAGGGCCAGGGGTCGCCGGGAGTTGTTCCGGCGAAAACCCTCCGACGCTCAAGTCAGTAATCGGGTTGTTCTTTTTGTATCCCTCTTAGTTAGAGAGACCGGAAGAATGGAAGGGGTCTTTTTGCCCTCCATTTCGTAGTAATAATCTCTTGGAAAAATCAAAGTGGAGAAGAGGAAAAGAAGAAGAAAGAACCTGTGTAAAATTTTTTGGAACCCCCGCAACCTTTTATTCTCCATTTTTCCCGCCCTTTCTCTCCGAGACCATCTGTTCCCGCGTCGGTGGTGTATGGGTCCCTCTGACGGCCAGGATTGGCGTGATATTCACTAGGGATGCGCGACTGTCTGGTGGGTATGGTTCACATGGTCAAATCATGATGTCGGGCATGTGCGCAAGGAATGATGACACTGTGGGGGCATGTGCCGGCCATCGGTAATAGTAACGACACCATGCCTCGTAGGGCATTGATTAGGCATCGAAACCTGTGCCGAGTCTCTTGAGAAACGGTTCGGACTGTCCCGAACCGGCTGTATATAGGTCCTACATTTCCTCTATGCTACGATTGGCGTGATTAAGTTGTGCTCGGAGGACTTGAAGACCTCGAGCAGAAAAGCGAGCTCGCCCAGCCTTTGAGCTCCTCGAAATTGACCATCCTTGACGGCCGAGCCTTGAAGACCTCGAGCAGGCAAAAAGGGCTCGGGGCTCGACCCATCCTGAATTCCCGACCTTGACCAGCTTTGACGCCTAGTAAGGCCGTCTTCGTGCCAGCGATTGGGTCTTCTGCTCGGGATAGGTTGACCTCGAAGTCTTTTGCTCACGCTGCTTGGACTCGAGGAGGGCTACTCGATATTACCTAAACTTGTGTCTGTCTCCAGTTAGCAGCCAATTATATTTCTAGCACTAATATTTGGTGTGTTTTTATGGTTTCCGACACTTTGCCTGAGAAATTAATTTAGAACGAACTAATACAAACAAGTACAACAAAATTTAGTTGTGGATGGGGCTTGGCCCTTTACCTGGCCTGGTTTTTTTTTTAGCGAGCCTTTGAATTATTGACATGATTTCTCACGAAAATTATGTCTTTTTAGAAATTATGTCTTTTTTTTCTTTTTTATTATATTAAAGAGTAAAAATTATGTCTTTTTTTCTTTTTTATTATATTGTAATATCTATAATTGTAATTTAATTTAAAAATATTTTAATCCTAAAAAATTATTTTCAAAAGTTCGGTGAGTAATTTAGTGGGTTCAAATAGCCTTACCCTTCATCAAATTATTAAATTTATGTCATTTACATACTAGACTAGCAATTTGGATAATGATTCAACTAGTTGACATGAATGTGACTGAACTAATATATATATATATATATATATTATGTTTAGAAGAATTGACACAATAAATAAATGGGTGATATTGTCTTTAGGTGATATTGTATATATAGCTTTTAATTTAAATAAAAATTAATATTTGGAATTTATCAAATTTGGGTCCAATCATGTTAATCATGTTTAACATGTCTAAAAGAATCGTATCATGTCAAAATACAGTAAAACATTGACAAATGAATGTTCAATAGATTAATAACCTTAATTAAATAATAAAATCTTCTAGTCCCTACTTGGGCCAATGTAGTAAATTAATAATCTTACTAAAATGCATAGGATAATAACTTTTTTGAATCCTTTAGTGCCAATGAAAATATATATTAATAATTAATCAAATAAAAATATAAAATTCACAATATTAAGGATTTTTTTTTTTGGTTGAAAACTTCAATTTTTTTCCAAAATTTGCAACTAACAATTTGAGATTAAAAATAAAACTAATGACTGATGTATTTATAGAGTTTATGTTATATATACTTTAAGCATCTGAAACACTTTATCTTATAGGATATTAAATTTGAAAAGTATGCACATCAATTATATGTTTATGCATAATGTATTTACATTTACTTTTTAGCTTGTATATGGCCGTGACCTGTGGTTTTGGGGGCGACGTTTTTAGTTTTCAACTAGATAATTAGAAGGTGCATTTAACTCTATTTTCTCCCATATTTGGAAGGTAAAATTCTTGGCAGTGCCCTTTACATTTCTATTAGTATCTAATTTTATTTTTATTTTATCATGTCTTAATATTTCTATTAGTATCGATGTTTATTTTATCATGTCTTAGGCTATTACTTGATATATCAACTTACTGTGGCAAAGCTCAAATAGGGCTAGGGCAGGCCACTCTCTCAAAAAATATTTTTATTTAATTGCAAAATTACGCTTATTGAAATCCATATAGGAATTTTTATATTAATTAATTATATTGTCTCTTCAACTATCATTAAATTGTTGTTCAAATTCATCATTTGAGGGGTAAATGTGTTATTTAAACAATCTCAAATGATGTATTAAACAAATATATTGAGGAGCAAAGCTCATTATGTTTTCCCTTGTTAGGGTATCTTTAATTATTTATTAATAAAATTCTCCCTTATAATATTAAAGTATTGAGTTAGAAAAACTAGAAATTCAGCCCACCTAAAAAAAAAATGTTGTTAGCTTCACCACTGTCCACTTGTGAGAGCAATTGATGGTAAGCTATTGTTGTGAACCAAGAGTGATATGATTCTTAATGTTTTGATTGTATAGTGTTATCTAAAGAAGAGTTTGTGCTTAATTTTCTTAATTATATCGTGAATGGTTATATTAGCCTATAGTCCTACAATTTTTCCCAATTTGGTTTTATTACTTTTGATTCTGTTATTTTAAATTCTACTAATTTATTTATAGTACACTGTTGATGTTGTTTTCTGCTCGATCCCTAGTAAAGCTATGAACTTCTTCTCGCTGGATGCTCGAGCAGGATTTCTCGCTGGCTCCTGACCTTCTCCGTTTACTGGGATGGTGGTTTTCTTCGGCCTGTGTCCACAAAAAGGAATTTCAGGGGTCGTCGGGTATTTCTCCAGCAAAAACCCTCCGACGCTCAAGTCAGTAATCGGGTGATTTTTTTTGTATCCCTCCTTGTTTTAGAGAGATCGGAGAAATGAGGTTGTTCTCAGATAAAAAACTGAGAGAATCTGGAAGACTTGTTCTCAAATCCGAGGAGAAAAAGAGAGAAAAAGAAGAATCCCTTTAACTTACCCTTCGGCTGATATTTATCCTTTTGTTTTCCTGCCTTTTTTCTTCCGAAACAACCGTCCCCGCATTAATGGCATCTGGGCCCCACTGACAGCCGGGGTTGCCGCGGCCTAATGAAGGTGCCATGCACGTGTGTATGAAATGATGACACTGTGGGGGCTTGCGCCGACCATCGGTAATAGTGATGATATCCTACAGCGTGGGGTGTCTGCCAGTCATCGATCGTTGTGTTAAATTGTCTGGAGGGAGGGGCCGTCATGCATGGGCCTCGTTTCTACTCGAGCTCGGCTTCCTCTCGCCTGTGGTGTTTTTCGTAACATAACCGGGTCCTGTTTGGTGGTCGAGGATAACTTTTACCCAAGCAGGATGAGGGGATCAGGATTCGACCAGCCTTAGAATACTTGACCTCGACTAGCTTTGACACTGAGCAGGGGTGTCTTCGTGCTAGCGAATAGGTCTTCTGCTCAGGCTGGGTTGACCTCGAGGAGCATGCTTGGCATTACCCAAACACCAGTCCCCTAGTTTCTAGTCTTTTGGAGTAAAGCGATACTAGACTGAAAACTTCTTATTTGAGATGACTCCCCGCCTTCTTATCTTCACGTGCTGAGCTATCCACCCTTTCTGTCACCTCACATTTAATGTAGGACGCGTGGGTGAATCTGGGCCCTTCGTTTGAATTTTAAAGAGGCGGTTACTTGAACAGTCGCTCCCTTGAGTAGCGTGCCGTTTGTTGACAAGATGTGCTTTCCCCTTTAAAAATTCTAAATTTCTTCACTGTGCCTTATGTTTTCAATCATTGCTTAAACCAGAGTCAATTGCCTGCAAGTATTTCTCATTTCCCTCCTTGCCGTTGCTGCCATCTCCCGTCGTTGAATCTATCTCAAGTATAAGCTTCTCTCCTATTTTTTCCATTTTCTAGGTTTCTGGTTCCCATTTGGTAGATTGTGTCCATAGGAAATATGTCAGACACACAACAACCCCGTCAGATGTCGTCTCAAGAGTCATCTTCTTCCAGCGACTCCGAGTCAAATAGGATAGTCATGGTGAGAGACCCAAGTCCTGAAGGGGTCATGGTTATGGGGGAGACCCAGCCGCAACAAAGGGAGAGAGTTAGTCAAAGGTCAGAGGCTGGGTGGTTCCCCAATGATTTTATGAGGTGTGAGACTTCACACCCAGATCTAGATCAACTCAGGGACAAGTGGCGGTATAGCTGCTTGAGGTATGTCACCGAGGGTATGTCATCCTTCCCGAGGGTATGTCATCCTTCCCGAGGGTATGTCACCGTATATTTGGAATGTTACAAGTGGGGGGTTAGGTTGCCTCTTCAACCCTACTTCGTTCGGGTTCTGTCCAGACTTTGTTTGGCCCTGGGGCTGTTGAACCCCAATGGTTGGAGGGTCTTGTCTGGTTTATATGTATTGTGCAGGTGGTATAACTTAGGTGAGCCATCGGTAGAGGAGATAAAGCATCTCTACCAATTGAAGAGCAGCCCCAAGGATGCTGGTTGGTATTACCTCACCTTCAGTTTGAAAGGCAAGAAACCCATTACTGATCTTCCCACCTCTGGTGGCAACTGGAAGAGCAAGTTTTTCTTTGCCGGGGGAGATTGAGGGCAAGCTCCTTCTGCTTCTGAAGGGGTCCCTCCAATTCCCTCTCATTTTTGCACTCCAGGTTGTCTGCTGTTCAATGCATCCTTACTTTAGTTTTTCTGCTCGTATTTTTTCTCACCACTCTGTCCTGGTTGTTGTTACAGTATCTTGAAGTGCTTCCTATCGGATTGGAGAGGAGCTTCAATCGTGTGTCAACACTGCCTTGACAACACGAGCTCGTGCAAGGAGCTGCTCTCAATCCATAATCTTGTCGAGTTCAGCCTCGCCTCACAAGAGGAGATGAGCGGTGTTCTTTCTCACTGAAGAGGCCCATGAGCTCCATAGATTTTCAGAACAGCTCCTCCGCTCCACCCAAGCTATCTCAAATGGATTCCACCGCTTTGCCGATCAGGATCACACCTCCTGCTCGAGAGATTGAGCGAGAAACAGAAGGGGCAACTCGAAGGGGCCCGAGGATCGCCGTTCCAGCTCGGTCCCGAGCAGAACATCCTCATGAGGAGCTAGCAGCACTGACGTTGCCGACCTCTATGTCAAGGACTTTGCGAGGCAAATGGAGGAGAAGTTCCTGGAGGGAGTGGAGGCCTCCAATGCTAGTGATCTGGCTAGCCTGCTCCACCGCCTCTCCTCCCATGTTACGGCTGCTGCCATTGCCTTCAAGACCAAGACCCTAGACTCTGAGAAGAAGGTCAGAGCCGAAACTCAAAGTTTGAGGCAGAGTCTCAAGCAGAAGGACGAGGAGGCCACGAAGCTTCGTGCGAAGATCTCCACCTTCGAGGAGAAGGCAGCCCTTTCTAAGTCCAAAGTGCTCCAGCTCGAGAAGGAGCTTTCTGCGGTCTGGGATGAGCTGCTGAATGCTCGAAAGGACTTGGACGTGTAGAGACTTCTCATCTTCAGAGGAAGGTAGACTCCATGGAAGGCCGGCTCGCAACAGAATACAATGACGGAGTGACCTTCAACTACGAATGCCTCGTGTCCTTCCTGGGTAAGGAATATCCTGACGTGGATATGTCTAAGCTCGAGGCGGGCGTTAATGAATACATGCTCTAGCATGATGCCCCGAACTAAGGGCCGAGGGTCCCCCCAACTCAAGCCCCTACAGGGACGGGAGAGGCTGCTCCTCCCATTGCTAAGATCTCATCCGCTGCCGCTGCCGTCACGGAAGGCGCTCCGTCCTCCGAAAACCTAGCCCCCACAGCTAGCCCAAATGCCCAAGACACTTGACAACCATTTTTTTTTTGTACTTGTACTTTGTGACAAATAAATGAAGAACATGCATTTGCTAATTTTCCCTTGTGTTTATATATATATTTTTTGCCTTGCAATTTTCCATGGGGTAAACTTCAAGCCTTTGCTAAATAACCTTTAACAGATTATTCCACTCAAGCTTAGAGACTTCTGGCCTTTGCGTTTCTTCACGATCTTATTCCACTCGGGCCTGCTTTGGCTCACGCTTGGCACTGTCTCACCTTAAGTTAAGCTTAGAAACTTCTGGCCTTTGCGTTTCCTCTTTGAGCTTATTCTGCTTGAGCCTGCATTTGGCTCACGCTTGGCACCGTCTCGCCTTAAACTAGACTTTGAGACTTCTGGCCTTTGCGTTTCTTTACGAGCTTATTCCACTCGAGCCCTGCTTGGCTCACGCTAGCATCTGCCTCACCTTAAGTTGCTTAGAAACTTCGGCCTTTGTGTTTCCTCTTTGAGCTTATTCCGCTTGAGCTCGCATTTGGCTCACGCTGGCAACCGCCTCGCCTTAAACTAGACTTTGAGACTTCCGGCCTTTGCGTTTCTTCTTGAGCTTATTCCGCTTGAGCTCGCATTTGGCTCACGCTGGCAACCGCCTCGCCTTAAACTAGGCTTTGAGACTTCGGCCTTGCGCTTCTTCTTTGAGCTTATTCTGCTCGAGCCTGCATTTGGCTCACGCTTGGCACCGTCCCGCCTTAAACTAGGCTTTGAGACTTCTGGCCTTTGCGTTTCTTCTTTGAGCTTATTTTGCTCGAGCCTGCATTTGGCTCACCTTGGCACCGCCCCGCCTTAAACTAGGCTTTGAGACTTCTAGCCTTTGCGTTTCTTCTTTGAGCTTATTCTGTTCGAGCCTGCATTTGGCTCACGCTTGGCATCGTCTCGCCTTAAACTAACCTTTGAGACTTTTGGCCTTTGTGTTTCTTCTTTGAGTTTATTCTGCTCGAGCCTGCATTTGGCTCACGCTTGGCACCGTCCCGCTTTAAACTAGACTTTGAGACTTCTGGCCTTTGCATTTCTTTGTGTTCATAAGCTTTAACTTACTCATATTGAATTAACATTGGAAGTGTTTTTCTTGCTTTTATTCATGCTCAAGATTTTACACACCCCTATTTTGGGAGAAACTGGATATCAATGATTGCAATACAAGGGAACTTACTGGAAATACTTCATCAAATGTTATGCGTTCCATGGCCTCTTGACTTCTCGTCCATCTGGGTAGGTCAATTTGTATGTTCCCGGTCTGGC
The DNA here is from genome assembly GCA_025617385.1 of Murraya koenigii. Taxonomy (NCBI): domain Eukaryota; kingdom Viridiplantae; phylum Streptophyta; class Magnoliopsida; order Sapindales; family Rutaceae; genus Murraya; species Murraya koenigii. The sequence goes on along the minus strand of CM046817.1, from coordinate 12,988,856 downwards.
TTTTAGAGAGACCTTGCCTGGGATCCTTGGTATTCTGATTCACCCTCCTAAGCACCCAATCTCCCACTTGAAATCGGGGGATGTGTACTTTTCCGTTGTAATAGCGGGCCACTCTCTGCTGGTATTCTGCTATCTTAGCTGCAGCCCTTTCCCTTTTTTCTTTCCAGCAAGTCCAGGGCTGCACACATCTGCTTATCATTTTGCCCTTCGTTGAAGTGCTCTGTTCGGTGTGTTCCCATCCCTATTTTAGCGGGGACAATTGCTTCATGTCCGAACGCCAAGGAGAAGGAAGTTTCCCCTGTGGCAGTTTTGTGCGTGGTCCTATAAGCCCGCAAGAGGAGATGAGCTCGTCAACCCAAGCTCCCTTCTGCTCGCTGAGTCTGGTTTTCAAGAGGCGCTTTATGGTCTTGTTTGCAGCTTCCACTTGTCCATTGGCTGTTGGTGCGATGGCGAGCAGAACTTTAGCTCTATTCCCATGTTCCTGCAGAAGTCCGTAAACTTGTGGTTGTCAAATTGCCTCCCGTTGTCCGTAACCAGTGTGTGGGGGATCCCGTACTTGCAAATCACATTTTTCCAAATGAAGTTAGTGGTTTTGCTTTCTGTAATACTACTCAGGGCCTCCACTTCAACCTATTTGGTGAAATAATCAATTGCCACCACGGCGTACGTTGTGGATGCTCTCCCCTTTGGTAACGGCCCGATTAAGTCAATCCCCCATTGAGCAAACGACCAAGGTGAATTCATCACTGTGAGGTTCTCGGGAGGCTGGGCCATGAAGTTGGCAAAGCTTTGGCAATTCTTGTAGTTCTTGGTCTTCTCTTGTGCATCCTGATGCATACGGAGCCAGAAGTATCCCTGCCTTAAGGCCTAGAAAGCCAAAGACCTCGCACCAGAGTAGTTCCCGCAAATTCCTTTATGTATTTCCTAGAGGACATAATCAGCTTGCTCTTAATCTAAACAGCACAGTAGTGGGAGAGTGTATCCTCGCCTATACAATACCCCATCAATCAGCATATACCTGGCTGCTTTACACTTTAGCTTCCTTGCCTGCTTTTTATCGGCATGCAACACCCCTTCCTTGAGAAAAGAAACAATTGGGTCCATCCAGGTGCTGCTCGATAATAAACTCATCACCTCGTCCTCCTGCTCGATACTCGAGCAGGTTTTGATTTCCAACGGAACAAACTTCGGCATTTTGGAGTCGGATGTAGCGACTATTCATACTATCATCTCAGCTTGAAAGTTCATCTTTCTCGCGATCTGTTCCACTTCAACCAATCAAAATTTCTTTATCAGCTGCCTCACTTTCCGAAGGTAGGCTTCCATCTTCTCGCCTTTTACTTGGAAGCTTTCGTTGAGGTGATTTGCCACTAGCTGAGAGTCTGTCCAAAGCTTTACCTCTTCTACTTTTACTACTAGGGCGAGCTTCAATTCGGCAATTACAGCCTCGTATTTGGCCTGGTTGTTGGTGGCCTCAAATTCCAACTTCACGGCATATTGCACCTCCTCCCCCTCAGGACTGAGAAGCACAACCCTTGCTCCTGCTCCCTGGTCCTCGCATGGCCCGTCCACTATGATTATCCACACATTGCTCGGGGCAGAGGGACTTACTGGATTTTCGTTGCCCATTTCTTGACTCTTCTCTGTGCATTCGACCACGAAGTCGGCTAAGGATTGTGCCCGTATTGTTGTCCGGGGTTGGTAGCTGATGTCAAACTCATTGAGCTCTACCAACCATTTCACCAACCTTCCAGAAGTCTCTGGCTTGTGCAGAATCTTCCTGAATGGCTGGTTTGTCAAAACTGTCACCGAGTGTGCTTAGAAGTAAGGTCTCAACTTTCGGGCTATCGTTACTAGGGACAGTGCCCACCTCTCCATTAGCGGGTATTGAGTTTCTGCTCCCAATAAAGCTCTGCTCGTGTAGTATACGGGGTACTGCACCCCTGACTCTTCCCTAACCAAGACTGAGCCTGTTGCCCATTGCGACACTGCTAAATATAAATACAGAACCTCTCCTGCTTGTTGTGTTGACAGCAGCGAGGCTTTCAGCAAGTATTTCTTCAGCTGTTGGAATGCCGCTTCGTATTCTGGTGTCCACTTTGTCTGTTGCTCGGGAGATGAAACTGTTAAGGGATGCCAATTTTCCTGCAAGGCTTTGTATCTCCTTGAGAGTACGCGGGGACCTCATCTCTACTACTGCTCTTATCTTTTCTGAATTGGCTTCGATTCCTCTATGACTAACCATGAAGCGCGAGAATTTTTCCGAACCAACTCCAAAGGCACATTTCTCTGGATTAAGTTTCATCCGATACTTCCTTAGAAGCACAAAGGTTTCTTCCAAATGCTTTACATGTTCCTCCATGTCCTTTGACTTAGTGATCATATTGTCCACGTAAACTTCCATCGTGCGGTCGATCAGCGGCTTGAAGACCTTGTTCACCAGTCTCTGGTAGGTTCCCCCGCGTTTTTCAGGCAGAAGGGCATTACCTTGTAGCAAAACAGGCCTTGGTTGGTGATGAAGGCCGTGCATTCCTCATCCGGCTGGTACATAGGAATCTGGTTGTAGCCCGAGAAGGCATCCATGAAACTGAGTAGGTCGTGACCTGTAGTGGAATCCACCAGCGGGTCTATCTTCGGCATTGGGAAGCTATCTTTCAGACAAGCTTTATTCACATCCGTGAAGTCCACACACATCCTCTATTTCCCGCTTGCCTTCTTTACCAACACCACATTCAAGATCCATTCAGGCTAGGAGACTTCCCTTATGAACCCGCCTTCAATAGCTTCTCTACCTCGCAGTTCATGGCCTCATACCTTTCCTGGTTGACACACCTCCTCTTCTGCCTCACTGGCTTCACGTCCCTCAGTACTGCCAGCCTGTGGCATGCCACCTCCGGGCCAATCCCGGCTATATCCTCGTGTGTCCAAGCGAACATATCAAAGTGTGTTTGCAAACACTCAATCAGACTCTCCTCCAACGGCCCGCTAATGCCCGAGCCGATCCGGACCTTCTTCTCACGGTCGTCTGGTTTTATTCTGATTTCCTCCGGTCCTCAACGGGCTCCTATCTTCCATTGTTCGACTCCCCCCTTGAGTCTAATGATGTTACCTGTATAGTTTCCTTTGCTGCCACAGCGTAGCAGCTCTTTGCAACCCTCTGACTGCCCTTGATGACTCTTACAGCCCCATTTACTCGGTATTTCAAGGCTAAGTAGTGGGTGGATAATACTGATTGGCTGATCCTCATTAAAGGCCTTCCCAGTATTGCTTGGTAGGGGCTGACTTCATCCACCACCACGAAATCCAACATCATGTTCTTTTCAAAAGGCCTCGAGCCCATTGTCGCAGCCAGTTTGATAATTCCCAGAGGGGTCAACCTTCGTCCTCCAAACCCTTTCAGGGAGGTGGTCGTCTGTTCAAGGCTTACATCCACTATTCTCAAATCATCGAGTGTGGACTTGAAGAGAATGTCCACCGAACTTCTTGAATCCACCAGTATTCGGTCGATCTCCTTGTTGGCAACATTTGCCTTCACAACCAAGGCATCCTCGTGGGGGTACAACACCCCCTCCTCGTCCTCCTCAGTCCACATGATGGGCACTTGCCGCACCTTACCCTTTTTTACGGCAGGCACGGCGAAGCAGGACCTCTCGGCCAGCAGAGGCATATCTACAATAGTTCTTTCAGGCCCTATTTGAGTTTCTTGCCATCGTGGGTCCTCCTGCGATCACCCTCGTGGCTGATGGCTTAAGGTCTATGCTGCAGGCTCGGCTGTCTTCCTCCGGCTGCTGCTTGATTACCGGGTGGCCCCCTTCAATAAACTCGTCTAAATATCGGTTCCTAACCAAGTCCTCCACCTGGTTCTTTAAATCTCGGCACTGTGACGTTGAGTGGCCGTGGTCACCGTGGAAGCTGCAGAATCGCCCCCTATCTCTTCTGCTGGTTGGTTTAGACATTGGTACTGGGGGGCTCAGCAGCCCTCGTTCCTCCGCCACTTGGAATATTTTCTCGAGTGACACCTTCAATGGTGTGTACTGTCTGTAGACGGGGTTTTGTTCAACCACTTGTACTGCCTTGTCCCGAGGGAAGCTTCCCTGATGTGGGCGTAATGGGCTGTCAGCTCTGCTGTTGTTCGGCATGGGCCGGTTTACACGTGGATTGCGGGACAAGTTTCTGCCGTACTGCCGATATTCCCTGTAATCCCGATTGGGAGACCCGCGAGGTGGAATAGGAGCTACCTATGGCTGGGGAGCCCTCTAATAGGAGCTATATGGAACAACCCGTTCCCTTATTACTCTGGAAGTCGATGTTCCCCGTGCAGGTCCTCCTTTTTCTTTCTTTTTCGCTCCATTGCCCTGCTCACTTCTTAGTTTAGCGGCCTTTTCCTGCTCAATAACCATGTCCATCTTCACCTGTTCGTATGCATCGGAATACGAGCGGATCGAAGGGTTCCGCAAGTTGTACCATGGCCTTCCCATCCTTTAGCCCTCTCAGCGCCTGGGGGTGATTGAATGCCCCAAGATCCAGGACTGACCGGTGGTATCCTTTGACAAACTCCCTTTGTTTTATCTCTGCCAGCTCCATCATGTCATCTTCGGAGGCCACTGCGCCCCGGAACTGCTCCGTAAATTCCCTGCACATCTGTTCAAAGCTCAAAATGCTTCCCCGCGGTAGGCTCTGCACCGCTGGGCTTCCGTTCTCTCGCCCTTCCCTCTAGAGTAAATGAGAAGGCTCTGCACCGCTGAGCTTCCGTCAGGCCTTGTACTCCGGTCATGTCGTTGAACCGTTCTATGTGCACCAACGGGTCGCTGTTCCCCGAGAACTTCAAATTCGAGAAGTGGAAATCTCAGGGAATCGTGACGCCTATGATTTCCGCTGAGATCGGAGACTCATTATCTAGCATTATCCTCTAACTTGGGCCTTTCCCGTTTCCTCGGAGGCCTTCTACAACCTGCGCCAACCTGACACTTCCCCCTCCAATTCCTCCGCGCGGGAGGTAGGTGCCGTGTCCTGCAAGTGTTGACGGGATCCCCTTTCCTCCAGGTTCGTTTCCTCCATCCCGGCAACATTTGGTATGTTTGGTCTCTGGGCTTCGTCTCCCACATGCTCCTAGGCGGGTGCGTTCCCGCGGCTGGACTCAGGGACATCATTGCTTGCTTTCCTCTGTCCCTCCTTGAGTTCCTGCAGGATGAATGTCAGCGATTCCATTTGTCTCTCCATCCGATCCATCCTCTCCTGGATTTCCATATTTTGGGCCTCATTGGCCACCTCCCTCAAAGTCACCAACTCCTCTGGACTTATTCCTCTCCTGCTATTTCCTCTCATTGTTGTGTTGTTTTTTTTTTAACGTGTTGAGAAGTCAGGCTTTTTGGACTGTTCCCTACAGACAGTGCCAAAATGTTGACGTTATTTTCTGTTCGATCCTTAGTAAAGCCGTGAACTTCTGCTCGCTGGATGTTCGAGCAGGATTACTCGCTAGCTCCTGACCTTCTCCATTTACTGGGACAATGGTTTTCTTCGGCCTGTGTCCACAAAAAAGAATGTTGGGGTCGTAAGGTGTTTTTCGGAAAAACTTTCTGACGCTCAAGTTAGTAATCAGGTGATTCTTTTTGTATCCCTCCTTGTTTCGGAGAGACCGGAGAAATGAGGTTGTTCTCAGATAAAAAATAAAGAGAATCTAGAAGACTTGTTCTCAGATCCGGGGAGAAAAGAGAGAAAAAGAAGAATCCCTTTAACTTACCCTTCGGCTGATATTTATCCTTCTGTTTTCCTGCCTTTTTTCTTCCGAGACAGTCGTCCCCGCATTAATGGCATCTGAGCCTTACTAACAACTAGGGTTGCCGCGGAACACCCTGGGGATATGGGATGTCAGGCGGGTATGGGTTCCCGTGGCCCAATGACGGTACCGTGCACGCGTGTATGAAATGATGACATTGTGGAGGCTTGCGCCGGCCATCGGTAACAGTGACGATACCCTACAGCGTGGGGTGTCTGCTAGTCATCGATCGTTGTGTTAAATTGTCTGGAGGGAGGGGCCGTCATGCATGGGTCCTGTTCTGCTCGAGCTCTGGCTTCCCTTTGCCGAGGGTGTTTTTCGTAACATAACCGGGTCCTGTTCGATGGTCGAGGATATCTTTTACCTCGAGGAGCCCCAAACATACACAACCCACTTTAATCACACAAAGAGGAAGAGTGTTAGTTTCTGCTTAACTTGCTATTGAGAAATTCCCTACACTTAAGTTCCTCCTTCACTAATAGTTCTTTAATTCTTTCATTTTTCTTTTTTTTTTCCTCTAAATCTTTTTCATTTAAAATTTCAAGTATTACATGTTTTGATTCTATATCCAAATTTAAGGCAACCTTGAGAAATTTTGTAATGTGGAGTGAGATCTTACTTAGGAATTATTTTGCCTTCTCTGTGATTAATTCTTCTGTCATATTCACACATACTTGGTATAGAACAATCAACTCATAAAGAGCCTTCTCTAGTAGGAGAATTTTGCTTAATTCTATAGTTTAACATCTCCCTTTTCGAGATCCAACAGAGAGATACTCCAAAGACTACTTGATCATATTTAATATTGTCCCTTGACTCACTTGCAAGTTCAAGTATCCAAAAACCCATTGCTGCAATTATTTCTAAAAGCTAGTTAGATTTTCTTTCTTAAATTGGCATAATGTTTTAAGTATTTCATTAGTCACTGTTGCTTTCTTTACATCCTTAATATAAACAGCCCTTGTTATACAGTATGTGTTATGATAAAAGAATAAGAGAGAGAACGTTTGAATGAACTTGCTTAAAAGTCTTATCTATTTATACTAAATCATTTAAAAATAAAGAAAAAAACCTGTTATGAATGTGCTCATATCTTCATAAATTATTAGTCATTAATAATTTATTAATTTACCAATAAATTAATATTTTTATATTAATAGATTTTCCATGATTCCGAAGCTATTTACTTATCAACGCTATATTGTATATTCAATCAAGCAATATTAGTCACAATTCATAAATCCGTCCATGCTCTTAAGAATTTAACTTATGATACACTTTGTCACTTTTTATGGTTAGATTAAGTTTGTAGACTCAATCAAACATATTAGTCCTCACCATGTTTATCATCAACAAAATCAATATTATCAGTCATTAGGCTAACATTTAGTAACCTACACATTTGATTAAAAATTGGTGAAATGGGTATTTAGAAAAAGGAGGCAGTTACCTTACAGCATTTATAAGGTACAACCCCTCACATGAATAGTGCCTGACCGTGGTCCCTAAGTGGGACTCATAGCCAGGTGTGAGGGAGCTGCACCTTACGGATGCTATCAGGTAGGCAACTCCTTAGAAAAAAATATAACATTTAAAGTTGATGGTATTGTGTGATAAAGCTAAACTAGAGCTGAAAGGTTTCCACTAGACAACATGAGTCGATTACTTTAAAACATTAGAAATTTGTCCCTACGATAACCCAAAAATAGGGCAATTATCTAAATACATTTTCATACTTCAAAATTTTTCATATATGTCCTTTTTAATGTGCAATTACCGAATTACTCTAACTAAAAACTTAAATCTCAAAATCATAGATACACGACCACAACCGGGTATTTTCATAAATACACGACTACAGTCAATTATTTTAAGAATGTTGACATGACCATCAAGGTCACACCATCTTTAACAATAAACTTATGCATACTTAGTGTCACTACTTTAAATGTACAAGAATTCTCTGATTTTTGTATCAATTTCTTTTTATCTCATTTTGTTAGTCAAGTGCGACAATTAATTTCCTCCTCTCGCCTATCACAAAACCACTCTTGTAGCTTATCAATGATCGAATTTAATAACTTATGAGGATTTTTAAGTACAAAATTCATGGATTCTATTATGTTGGTTGTCATAATATTATAACACATCCCATTGAAATGAGAACGCGCCCACTTGTTATAGACTACATCATAAAGATATTTTGCAACTCTTTCATCAACCTTCTGCATCTCATTTATAAAGTAGTTAAAATGTTATGGTCGATAAGCCCTTATAGCTAATTCAATAATTGCACCAACCTTATTATCAGTACTAATTGAAACAGGCAACATTGGATCAGATGCTTTAAGCTTGAACTTTATTTCAATGTTAAATTCTGAAATATCAATGAAAATAAACTAAGATACTCTTTCTATCAATTGTGAGTATGTTATAGAACGAGGCATTATGATTTCTCTTGCTTCCTGCCATTAAATCTATAATGGCTATTTTGGTCAATTCATTCATCACAAAATATAATATGCACACGTGCTGAAGTCATTTCCTGTAATAATTGCAATTATAAGTATAGATAGGAGAGGATGTCATATGCTTTGATTTTTGTTGGTTGCTTCTAACCTATAAACAACCACCATTCTAATTTAGTTTTGCTTCCATATCATTAAATCTATAATGGCTATTTTTGTCAATCCATTCATCACAAAACATAGCAAGCACGTGTGCTGAAGTCATTTCTTATAATAATTGCGATTATAAGTATAGATGGGAGAGGATTGTCATAAGCTTTGATTTCTGTTGGTTACTTCTAACTTTTAAATAACCATCATTCTAAGAATAGATGGGAGAGGATTACCATAGCTTCAATTAATAGGCCTAAAGGTTATCAGATCAACTGTATTTGCTTCCAAGGTGCCTAAAAGTTAACTAGGACGTATATGAGGTAAGATAATTCAATATTTTTTTTATTTAAAAGGCTATTTGTTTAATTGGATTTTAGTTTTGACTTTATTTTATTAATGTAGTTCTTTGTACAATCAAGATTTGTTGCCTACTAATTTACTACAATTTTATTATGCAGCTCTTTAGCTTGCTATTTATCATCTACCTTATTGATTGCTTGGCTATGTGTTATACTGATTTATATATCATGAGGCAGTGTTGCTTTATTTTTTATTTTTATTTGCATGTCCTATAAAAATTATTTTAGTTCATGGTTATTTTTTATACTTGTTAGTAAGTCATTGGAAATATATTTGCTTCATATTTTCCACTAATTATTGTCCCATCAAAATCATCTTGAACAATAACATTAATATTTTCCAAATTCGGCCCCCTTCTATCATTAGGTTATGTTTCAGGAATAAATTTGAATATTGATTGATCTTCATCAACAAAACTATTTAGGCTTAAACCTTCACCTCCAACATATGACTCGATAGATTCTTGTGGATAGCTATATGGCCTGAAACAATAGTCAACATTAGTAATAGGTGTCGCCAAAATCTGTTTTCGCTTGTATGTAATACAAAGAAGGATCTTCAACTCAGCTCCACTAATCGTTTTCCCTAGAAAATAATTTACATCATCATCAGTCATAATTGGAACGAGCGGCATTGGATCGAATGTTTTAAGCTTGAACTTCATTTCAATGTTAAATTCAAAACTATCAATGGAAATATCCCTAGATACTCTTTCTATCAATTGTGCATACGTTGTAGAACGGGGCACCGTGATTTCTTCTGCCTCAATATCATTAAATCTATAATGACCGTTTTGCTCAATATATTCACCACAAAATATAATGGGCAGACATACTAAAGTCATTTCCTGTAATAATACAACATATAATTATACAACAAATACAAAAATAAAATTAAACAAGGCATATAATAGTGTGTGAAACTGTCTACCTATTTACAAGACAATAGTCGTGTACCTTGTTGAAATACATGACTATATTCTAGTAAATAGTCAAAGGAGTGTTTAATGAAAATATATATTTTTTGTACTAATAAAATGCTAGGGTGTAATAACTGTTTGGGTAATATCGGGTAGGTCTCCTCGAGGCCCTTCTAGCTCGAATAAAATACCCCGAGATCAACCCAGCTCGAGCAGAAGTCCCGACCACTGGCATGAAGACGATCTCACTAGACATCAAAGCTGGTCAAGGTCGAGGAATTCAGAGTCGTCCGAGCTCTCTTGCCTGCTCGAGGTCATCAGGTCCGGCCAAGGCTAGACAAGGACGGGGAGCTCGAAGACTGATCGAGACCCGAGCTCTCCTTTCTGCTCGCTGCAGTCAAGTTCTCGAGCACAACTGGGCTGCGCCAATCATAGGACAAATGGAATGTAAGACTTGGCTCGGGACAGTCCGACCCATTTCCTCAAGATTCCGCACACATTTCGATACCTGAACAGGGCCCCACAAGGGATGGTGGTGGTACTATTGTCGATGGCCTGCACATGCCCCCACGGTGTCATCATTCCTTGCGCACATGCCCGACATGGTGATCTAGCCATATGAACCGGGTTAAGGAGACAGCCGCGTATCCCCATGGAATATTACACCAATCTCGGCTGTCAGAGGGACCCAGACACCACTGAAGCGGGAACGGATGCTCTCGGAGAGAAAAGGCGGGAAAAACAGAGAATAAAAGGAAACGGATGGGCAAGTTGCAGAGGTTCCGAAAATTCATATAGGTTCTCCCTATCCTTACTTCCCTTTACCCTGATTCTCCGAAAAATTCCATATTTATTCAAAAGAGAAAGGCAAAAATTCCCTTTTCATTCTTCCGGTCTCTCTAACTAAGGGAGATACCAAAAAGAACAACCCGATTACTGACTTGAGCGTCGGAGGGTTTTTGCCGGAACAACACCCGGCGACGCCTGACATTGTTTTCTGTGAGTACAGGTCCGAGAGACTTCCGTTCTGAAAAAGACAGGAATAAGAAGAGGGAGACAGTCCTGCTCGAGCTCGAGTTAGCAGCGAGCAGAAGATTCTAGCACTGTTTGAAATGACGCGGGAAAACTACATCAACAATAACAATTACAACATGTTTTACACTTACATGACTACAGTCGTGTAAAATCATATATTCACGATAGAAGTCATGTAACTTCAAAAAATACATGACTATAGTTTAGTAAATAGTCAGAAGACATATTTCTTTACTAAAAAAATATGTTTTTTTTTTTTTGCACTAATATAACATTAGAGTCTCATAACAGTTGGAACATTTTAAACACATACATACACGACAGTAATCATGTAACTTACTAAAATACACGACTACAATCCAGTAATAGTCAGAGAATGTACTTCTTCTCAAAAAATATATTTTTTACACTAATAAATTGTTCATAATTGCACGATTGCAGTCGTGTAAATTCATATATACATTATGAGAGTAAAATGAAATTTCAACAAATGTAGTTATAAAATCCATCACATGGCAATCATATGATGCAAATGTAATGAAAATATGAGTTATTTTATTATTTATCACAAATCAAACGCAACCCCAAAAATAATATAATATAAAAAAAATGCATAAATAGTGTTGATGCTATTTTCTGCGTGCCCTCGAATAGTACCTGCAGACTCCTGCTGGCGGTGACTCGAGCTCGAGCAGAAGTATTTTTCCAATTTCAGTTCTCCCTTATTCACCGGAATAGCGACCTTCTCTAGCCTACACTCACGAAAACAAATTCAGGGGTCGCCAGGTGTTTTTCCAGCGAAAATCCTCCGACGCTCAAGTCAGTAATCGGGTTGTTCTTGTTGTATCCCTCTTTGTTAGAGAGACCGGAAAATTCAAGGGGGATTTTGGTCCTTTTTCTGTGAAAATAGCTTCCCTGGAAAAATTAGATGAATGGAGAGCAATCTCCTGAAGAAGAAGAAGAAAAAAAGTTTCCGAACCCCGCGAATTACACTTCGATTCCCCCTTATACTTCTGTTTTCCCGCCCTTTTTCCTCTTCGGGGCTGCCTTTCCCGCGTCTACAGTGCCTGGACCCTCTGACAGCCGGCATTACTGTGGGATTACCTGGGAATGCGGGATTGTCTGGTGGGCATAGTTTCACATGACCCGATCATGGTGTCGAGCGTGTGCGCATGGAATGATGACACTGTGGGGGCTTGTGCCGGCCATCGGTAACAGTTGTGACACCATACCGTGTGGGGGTATTGGTCGGGCATCAATCGTTGTGCTGAGTTGCTAGGGAGACGGGTCGGGCTGTCTCGGACCGGTTGTATTCTGGATCTTGCCTTCCCTCCGTGCCGTGACCAGCATGATTGAACCATGCCTTGAGGATTTGAAGAGCTCGAGCAGAAGAATGTGCTCGGGTTTCGACCATAATTGATGTTCTTCGACTTTGACCATCTTTAACTGGGCTTATGAATACCTCGAGCAGAGAAATGAGCTCGGGCTCGACCAGTCTTGGACTCCTCGATCTTGACCAGCTTTGACGCCTAATGAAGCTGTCTTTGTGCTAGCGATCGGGCTATCTGCTCGAGATGAGTTGACCTCGATGTCTTTTGCTCGCGCTGGGTTGACCGCGAGGAGGCCTCCTCGATATTACCCAAACAAATAGTACAAAATAAATGTAAAATTTAAAATACTTTATCCATTGGATGAATAATACATCTAGTTGCTAACCAAAATATCAATACATTGGCTGTTAAGTACTAATTTCGAGAGTGTGGAGTGAATGTTTGGTTGTGGAGTGAAATATTGTCAAGAGTGAAATGATAGGCGTGTTGGAGAGTGGTTTTTATGTATGGCTTTATATTTTTCTTCGAGAGACAATTTAGTCATTACACACATTAAAATGACATATTTACATAATTTTAAACTATGAGATATATCTACATAAATATCCTACTTTTGGGTATATTTAATGAAAACTCCCGTAAGTCATTAACCTTGTGTACTCTAATGATGACATCAACAATCACATGAGTGGCTACTCTGCCACCGCACAAGTAGCCTAAGTAGCACTAGGCAATCGATCAATTACGTATGTCATCAACAGAATCAATATTGTTATAGCCATTAGGCTAACACTTCGTAATTTACACTTTTGATTACAAATTGATGGGCAACAAATGGGTAATTAGAACAAAATATAACATTTAACGTTGACGGCATTGTGTGATAACGTAAAACTAGGCTACTGGTAGAAGGTTCTCCATAGACAACAAAAGTCGATTACTTTAAAACAATAAACTTGTGTACTCTAATGACATCGTCAACAGTCACTAGAGCCGCCGTTAGTCGTCTCGTGAGCAGCTAATCCACCAGCGCACAAGTTTATTTCCATAGCGATTCACTCAACATAGAAAAGCAACTAGAGCAGAGCTCGTATCCGGCCTAAAGCTCTTGAACGCACTAGTCACCAGTTCCATGAGGTCGCAGGGACAATGATTATAAACGTTATGAGGTCATGAGTCATCATCACCGGAGTCCAATTGATCGTGTGATGTCATGGTTTGTTTGGGAAAAATAGAGCTTCATTTTTTATTTTATTACGGTTAAATGCAACGAACAAAAAACAATAATCTCATTTCTAAGTACCACTACATACTTGAAACAATCTCAAAGTAGCTTTATCAACTCTTCATGTTTTTTTGTTTTTTCGTTTTTTCTAACCAATCCCAAGATCAATAAACTACCAAGCCCTTATCATTTTTTTTTCTCAATCAAACTCTCAAAAACCATCCATAGACGAATCAAGATGTATTAAAAAGGATAAGAGAGTAGATGAAATAGTAAGTTTAATAAATAATAATAAATTTAATTATTAATTTATCAGAACAATATCCAACAATGACACTATTACAAGAATAGTCCCATACTAACATTAGAGGAGAATATTCTTTTATTTATGTTGTGCATTACGGGTGTGTGAAATGCAATATACATATAGAAAATGAGTACCAAAAGAAAAAAAAAAAAAAACATAGAACTCCAATTTGCTAAAGGATTAAAGATATTGTATTAGAATATGTGTTTTTCATGTCTTTTAATTTGGTCCTTATTTTATTAAAATTAGGGATCTTGTAGTTTGGCCTTTATATTAATTTTTTTTATATGTATTTTACTTTGGATTGATTTAAAAAATGAGGGCTTCCTCTATATATACATACATATATTTTTTCTCACATTAAATTATCATTTAATTATAAATTCTAATATATAATTTTATTTTATTAAACTAATGTTTCATATTCTACAATTAAATACATTGTTTAAGCATTTTTCTAAAATCCATAAATTTTCAATACTAAAATTATATACATTATTCAGTCCAAACATGCATTATATGAACACGAAATATACTAAGAATAATTCTAATAAATCTAATCTTATCTAATCCAGTCCGACAACCGAACATTCCCTGCATAATAAAATTACAACATTTGTTTAGAATTTCCTTTAACATATAACACTTTACTAATTATTGTTGGATAATTATTACCAATTGTATTAGGTTAACCTTAAGTTGTATATAGGGAAGGCAAATGGCCTGGCCAGGCCAGGATTGGCCAACCTTGAGCCAAACCTAATTGTTGTTGACTTATGCTTGAACCTTAAAAAAAACATTGCTTGTTCAGATTGATATATTTTTGTGCCTTTTTTTTTAATTTCTTATTGAAAAAAATAAGTATTTTTTAATGGTTAAAAATAAAAAGAAGAAAAAAAAATTAAATTTTTAATGTTTTTAGTGCCTTTTGAATTAAAGTAATGTTATGGATTTCAGTATTTAAATTTAATTTAAGTCTTAATTGATATAACATTCATTAATTAGATGGTAGAATCGAGTGATCAGTAATTTTACATTTATTATCTAATAAATAAGTGTCACGCAGCGTTGAAAATTAAATATTGAGGTTACTAGTATTATTGTTTGAATGAAATGTTAATGATTTTACTTTAAGGTGTATTTATAATTAAAAATGGGTATATTTAGAAAATAAAATAACTACCAAAGATTGACAACCATGCCAAGGCTCGGGGTCGGGTTAAGCATTTCTATAACGTAAACTTGGACTTGAGCCTGGCCTAATCTAAAACTTAAAAATTGGAGTCTGGGCTCAATCATCCCACCACTAAATTGGATGAAAGTAAAGTGGGCAAGTCCGGTTCATATTTTGTTTTTTATCTCTCTAACAATATATCAGTGATTGTTTACCTATTAGTTCTAATTAAAATGAGTTAGAATTGAAATGAATTAGTATTAAAAGGAGCTATAATTTGACTGGGCTGAGGAATGAATCATAAAATATTATTTGCTTGAATTATAGGAATGACATCATAATTAATAAAATTTAAACTGATGTGTTTACTTTGTCTTCTAATCTAAATGAATTATATTAATAAGTTATGAAAATGTTCTTAGTTAATTATTATTATCATTATTATTACCACTACTTAAAAATAATTTTTATTATTGTTATTGTTGATTGTTATTATTATTGGGAGAAAAGCCAACAACATCCTTAAAATTTGTTTAAATGATCACACAGACCTTTTAGTTCATAAATGATCACATAAAACTCTTAATTTAGTAAATAATTATTATACTATTTTATTATAACAATTCAAAATTAAAATATGATTATAATAATAAGATAAAAATAGTAAATAAATATCATATAATATAAATAAAATTAAATTAAAAATGATATAATTAAAAAAGATATTATAAATAAAATAATATAAATTTTATATATTATTGTGAATGTCAGATATAATTATTTTAATATAACTAATATGTCAAATATGTTTTATTATTATTAAAAAAATGACAGATTAATAATGTCAAAATAACTTTTCTAATATTCAAAATATTTTATAAATATTATCTTATTTTTTATATTATATTATTTTAAGTTTTACTTATATTTATTATAGAAATTTATTTAAAGTCAATTATTGAGTTATTGTAATTAAGGGTATAATAGTTATAAAAAGATTTGTATGACCATTTAAGCAAATTTTAGAGATAAAGTTGACCTTTCCTCTTATTGTTGTTAATAATAAAACATTTTTTGGATTATAATAATTTTAACAATAAGATTAATGATAACAATAACAATAATAATAATAACAGTAATAATAGTAATAACAATAAAAACAATAATATTACAGTAATAATAATAATAACAATAACAATGATAATAACAATAACAACAGCAGCAGCAGCAATAACAATAACAGGGTTTGTGATGGCTGTTTCAATCGAGTACCAGTGAAGGAAGTTTATAGTAGCGATGGGCGGTTACGAAATTACTGGTGATAGTGACGAGATAAGAGCAACGGGTTGTGGAATTGCAGCTTGTGAAGGCTGTTGAAATCATTCGATTAAGGTTTTTGTAATCAGGGAAGATTTTTTGTTTCTTTAATTTACAAATATTTTAATTTAAATTTGAAACTTTTAAATTTGGGTGCAGCAATTTAAAAAATTTCAAAGAATGGAGTTTGATTCCTAAACCCTTAAAAATTAGACTCTTATTCTTTATTCATAAATTAATATGGAATCCACTATATTTATTTTGAAGAATTTTCATGAATAATATAAAGAATATAAATTTACTCTTATTAATTCATGGCACAAAAACTCAATTTATATAAACATTTAAAACATAAAAAAGAAATGATATAATTTACATTATTTATGAATAATAATTGATTAGTAAAGATTGAGTCAATTAATCTTTATGTTAATTGACAATCAATCTTTCTTAATCACTAATTAAGATGGTGACAATTAATTATTTAATTGATTATTATAATTTTATTAATATTACTTGATTTTTATCATCTTTCCTTGGCAAAAGAAAGATTTTGAACTCCTAACTTACTTTAAAAAAAAATGCAAATTATTGATTTTGATTTAGAGTCTCATCCATGTGTCATACAATAATTTAGGAAGTATTCCTTTGAAGTTTGTCTAGAAAGTTTTCGAATAATTTTCATATACACTTTTTTTTTTTTAACCATGAAAAAATATGAGTAAATTCTTTTGATCAAAGAATTCTTTTATTATAAAGTCATTTTCATTATCTTTTTCAAGAAAATCTCCACTTAAGGATTTTATCTTCACTTATTTGATCAAGATATAAAATTCTTTCATTTAGAAAATTCATTCCATAGATATTATGAAAAAAAATCAATTTTGGGAATTTATTTTCATTTCCTTTTTCTTACGTCATTTCCTTTATGTTGGTAGAAGTGGTGATGGATAATGTGGTCAAACAACTTTTTTTAAGAAATTAAATAACAATTAAAAAAAAATGAATTCACATCTTATTCTTTTAAACCACCATGCTCCAAAAACCTCATCATGAACATGGTGACGATGTCTAAATCCATAAATTTAAAGACTTTCAAACCTGCTCTTATACTAAGAAGAATTTTCATAAATAATTTAAAGAATATAAATTCACTCTTATTAATTCATGAGCTCTAAGACTCTATTTATATAAATATTTAAAACATAAAAAAAGTAAAGATATAATTTACATTATTTAAGAATAAAGACTGATTAATAAAGATTGAGTCAATTAATCTTTATGTTAATTGGTAATTAATCTTTTTTAATTATTTATTAAAATAAAAATAATTTATTATTTAATTAATTATTATGATTTTATCAATATTTCTTAATTTTTATCTTATTTTAATTACTCAATCGAAAAATAAATGAACCATTAAATTTTAGTCGGATTCATTTGGAAATGCCAAGTAAGATACGGCTAGTTATGGACAATTTAGGATCCACGTGACGGTATCGCCCTACTTCACAAATACTTGTCTTCTTCCACTCCAAATTTAGCGCCCCATATGTAAGCGAGTGGAGCCATTCACTTCTCCCCAAAATGATATAAATTAATTTTGCTAGAAAATTAGGAAATGGAAGAATATTAGAATTACTATTACCTTTCTCACAAATATCTATAGTAAGAAGAAATTATAATAAGAATAAACGCACACAGCCATTTACAACCCCATGAAGATAGAAAATCGAATCCAATCCAAGAAGAAAGATAAAAAAAAGGCAGGAGGGAACAGGCTCTTTACAAAGCTTAAAAAGCTCTTAAAACAAGTACTTGGAGACACATCCACCTCCACCTCCAACCAAACCAAAGTGCTTTTTCTACTATATACTATGTGCAACGATTAATCAAGTCCATTGGAGATAGAGCCTCCCCCTCCTCCCCACACAGATTTTTAAGATTTACCAAGTGATAAATCTCTCTCTTAAATCCAAAAACGAACACTAATCAAAACAAAAAGGATAAAAACAAACAAATTTAAAAAAAAAATCATAAAGCAAAATACTCTGTGCTTTGGGGAATGCAAGTGCAAGCTTGCTCACAGCTCTCAAAGCTGTATCAGTGAAAAAAATTCCTCTGTTCCGCTTATTACTACCCACTACTCCAGAACCCCAAAAACACATGCTCTTCCCTTTGCTTCCCTCTCATCTTCATTATCACTTCCACCAATATACCTTCTTTTTCAAACCCCCACCTCTCTCTCTCCCTCACTCTCTTTCTTGCTTCTTCTTTAATTGTTAAGTTTTGTTAATTCATTCAAGTAGTTTTGTTGCAAGTAAGCCAAAGATGATCACACTCACGGACTTTTACCACGTCATGACTGCAATGGTTCCACTTTATGTGGCCATGATCTTAGCTTATGGGTCGGTGAAATGGTGGAAGATTTTCACTCCTGATCAGTGCTCAGGCATCAACCGTTTTGTTGCTCTCTTTGCAGTCCCCTTGCTCTCTTTCCATTTCATCGCGTCCAACGACCCTTACAAAATGAACTTAAGGTTCATTGCTGCTGATACTCTTCAAAAAATCATAGTCCTTGTGGTACTAGCAATTTGGAGCAAGATTAGCAAAAGGGGTTGTTTAGAATGGACCATCACTCTATTTTCAGTATCAACTTTACCAAACACTCTTGTCATGGGCATTCCTTTACTCAAAGGGATGTACGGTGAGTTCTCTGGAAGCTTGATGGTGCAAATAGTTGTACTTCAATGCATCATTTGGTACACTTTGATGTTGTTCATGTTTGAATATAGAGGTGCCAGGTTGCTTATCTCTGAGCAATTCCCAGACACTGCTGGTTCTATTGTCTCAATACATGTTGATTCTGACATCATGTCACTTGATGGAAGGCAGCCACTTGAAACAGACGCTGAGATCAAAGAAGATGGTAAGCTTCATGTCACTGTCCGAAAATCAAATGCCTCAAGATCCGATATTTTCTCAAGAAGGTCACAAGGGCTGTCATCAACAACTCCACGCCCATCAAACTTAACGAATGCAGAGATTTACTCTTTGCAGTCATCGAGAAACCCAACACCAAGAGGCTCAAGCTTTAACCACACTGACTTTTACTCAATGATGGCTGGTGGCCGCAGTTCAAACTTCGGCGCCACTGACGTGTATGGTCTATCTGCGACATCACGTGGGCCCACCCCTAGACCATCTAACTATGAAGATGAAGCTAATAATGCTAACAAGTCAAGGTTCCATCACTACCCGGCACCAAATCCGGGCATGTTTTCGCCAACTAATAATAATAATAATAAAGCTAATGCCAGTGCCAATAAGAAAGCTATTAATGGTCAAGTTCAACAGAAAGGAGAAGATGGTGCTGGAGCTGCAGCTAGGGATCTTCATATGTTTGTTTGGAGTTCGAGTGCTTCTCCTGTATCTGATGTATTTGGTGGCCATGATTATAATAATAATGACCAGAAAGAAGTGAGATTGGCTGTGTCACCACAAGGGGGAAAAGGTAGCTAGCAAGCATTTCATTTAATTAATTATTTCAAGTATTTTTAGTCAATTATTAATTAGAAGTAGCTTAATTATAATTTTTGTTTACAGGAGGTGGTGGTGGTCGTGAAGAGTACATGGAGGGAGAAGATTTGAGCTATGGCAACAGAGGAGGATTAGAGAGAAACAACAATGAAAGAGAAAAAGTTGGTGATGGGAAGCCTAAAGCTATGCCGCCAACAAGTGTAATGACAAGGCTTATACTGATTATGGTTTGGAGAAAACTTATCAGAAATCCCAACACTTACTCCAGCTTAATTGGCCTCGTTTGGTCATTAGTTTCATTTAGGTACGTGATACGTTTGTTAGCTCCACTTGTCACTTTCTACTCGTCATACTAACCGGAGTAATGATATTCAGAAAAAAGAGAAAAAAAGACGACAAAAATCAGATTTAGTTACATAATTTAAAAAACAAAGCTATTCGACAATGATTTATTATTGTTTATGTCACCATTTTGTCTAAATATCATTTTTCCTACCAAAACAATTTCTTGTGTGCTTCATTTCGGCATCTGGGTTTAGTTAATTGACCTAATTTGTTTCTTTAATATGCTGCTGTTGATTGCTTGTTGAAGGTGGAATGTCCAAATGCCTGCCATTATAGCAAAGTCAATTTCCATTCTGTCAGATGCAGGTCTCGGCATGGCCATGTTCAGTCTTGGTCAGTAAATGCTTCGTTATACCCTTTTTCCTTTAGTAATAAATCTTTTTTGATTCTCCGTTACTTTTTCATAATAAAATGTTGTAAACAAAGCAAGCAAAATTAGGAAAAAGCTAGCAAAACAGTGTAGTCATGATAATGTGTTGGGGTTTGCTTTATGTCTTTTAACTCTACAAATCCATCACTTTTTGCCAAGTTTTTGATATAATGGGTAGTGATGGTGGTGCTAGTGATGATGATGAAGAAAATATATATATAAAAAAAAAAAACAAAACAAAAATTAAAGCCTGACAAATGACAATGGGGAGAGATGTTGGTGATGGGCACGCTTAAATTAATTTCTTTTGATGTGATGACATGCAGGTCTGTTCATGGCTTTGCAACCGAGGATAATAGCATGTGGAAATTCCATTGCAGCTTTTTCAATGGCTGTGAGATTCCTAACAGGTCCAGCTGTCATGGCAGCTGCTTCCATTGCTGTTGGCCTTAGGGGCGTTCTCTTACACGTTGCCATTGTACAGGTCACTTTACTCTCCTCTAATTCTGACACAACCAATTCAATTTAACAACAAAAGCTCCAAAATATTGGCCTTTTATAAAGTATATATTTCTTCTTCTCGATAGCATTTTTTATTACTTTTTCAAACCCATTTCAATTTCGTTTAAATTATGATCAACTGCATGCAGAAACATTGAATCTTCTTGGAGACATCAAATATTGTCATTTAGATATTATAATATACAATAGGAATAACAAAGAACAAACAAATTAAGCACGGATGCTGCAGTTACCAATACCATCATCTGTGAAAATAATAATAATAATAATAATAGTCTAATTTATATAAGCAAGAACTAATTGTTCAAGTATATAAATGAAGAAAAAACAGGCATTTCTAAATTTTCTAACACTTGTCTTTTTGCTTTCATGTGCTTGAAATTTTTTGGATTGCAAAAACAGGCAGCTCTCCCACAAGGAATTGTCCCCTTTGTCTTTGCTAAGGAATACAACGTACACCCTGATATTCTCAGCACAGGGTGAGTATATTTTTTCTGCACAAAATTTATGAGATATATATTATATTCTTTTATCTTATTGTTACTATTATTATTATGGTTATTCTTCTCACTTGCTTTCGCTTTTGCAGAGTTATATTTGGTATGCTAATTGCATTGCCCATAACCCTTGTCTACTACATCTTGTTGGGGCTATGAGTAGTTGATGATTCCAGTGATTTCTGGTTTCCATGCAAAACCTATTAGGGTAGTATTGCATCAATATATCCAGTGGTCGAAATTGAAAAAAGAAGGGCCAACTTGGAGTATTTCTGAAATGTTTTTACATTTTATTTTTTTCCTAGTAAAATTGTAAAATCATGTTTGTAGTTCATTTATAAAAGGCTATTTCTGTAGTTAATTATGCTTATCTCATTAATTAAGAATTATTCATGCTCGTTGAATATGCAACAAAGAAGAAAGGAATGTGGCTAATCAATTGATGCCGTGTATAACGGCCTTGCGTTTCGGAATAATCTTTTATTTTAATACCCAATTTTGCTTGGTAATATTGCGCGGTGCATATTACATTATAATTTACTTGGAATCTCATAGTTTATTAGATACCAGTAAATTATGCAATTCGATTTTACACTTCTTTGTAATAATCTCTCTTTTAACCCAATGGCGAAAATAGTCACGCACATGTTAAAGAAAGTGAATCAGAAAGGAGGAACGCGCAGGAGCACCGAAGATTCTTTGTTAACAGTTAATATACTGTGTTTGTAAGTTGTTTTGCTACGCTGGATACGCCAACCTCACCAAAGCTTGCAAACCATGATCAAATTTAGAGAGGGAAAGAAGCATGCCAGAGAGAGAGAAGAAAGAGAAAAATGTTTAAAGCATGTGCTTCAACGAGGCTTTGTGTTTATACTAGTTCAAGAATACAAAGAAAATTGGTACAAAAACGCTGTAAGAATGAATGCTTGTCAAATAAGGAAATAAAGGTTGGACATGTACCTAAGAAACCTTTTTTTTTTTTTTAAAAGAAAAGCGTAGATATAATTTAAATTAATTTTCTATTTTTTACCTCTCTTAAAATTAAAATTGGAGCAGCAACTTAATAAAGTGCTTAAAAATTATTTATTAATTTGAAACTAGGAAATCAAATTACTGCTATGTTCAGACAACACCAAGAAAGGTAGGTCACGCCAACACAAATAGCCACTAAATAATGGGCGGCGCGTGATGTAGAACGTTGTGCAATGAGTGAGAGTATAGTATCTTTTCGTTGTGCAATGAGTGAGAATATCGTATCTTTTAGATGGTATAATTTTGGTTTTAGTTATAAGTATTTATTTTTAATGTATAATACATCGTTTTAAAATTTATGATGAAACGAATAAAATTCAGAACCGCTAAAGTTGTTTTGATCGTGTTTAGTATGAAAATTCCTTTTTTTTCTTAGTTATTTTTATATTTTATGATTTTTTCTTATTTTTTCGAATTATTTTAAAATTTTTATCTTTTTATCTATAACTCGAATTTAATTTCTATTTTTTTACTTTTCTTATTTCAGATAGGAAAATTTTATTATAAGATTATATTTCAGATTTACTTATTTTAACAAATTCATAATATTTAAATTTGTTATAAAAAAATCTCAAAACTTTAATTTTATTCATTTAATTTTTTTAATAAAATTTATATTATTCAAAATCTTTTCATTTATATCTCAATAAACATTAAACTGTTTAATCGGCACACATGTCATGCATAAGCAACTGTATGCCTTCGAGCCCACAATGGTGTGGGCGTGACTTTTATTTCCGTAAAACAAAACATTTTCGTTTTTTCTATTGTGAACGTTTTCAGTGGTTTATGTTTTGAATCGTTTAAATGTATGGTGGAGTTACTGTAAACCATGAATAAATTTTCATTCACTAAAGCATGCCTGGAATGCGTGAATGATTATATGTTACTGCATAAATAATAGGTTTGGTAAAAGAAATAACATGCCATTTACCGAAATTGTAAAAGTTAATTGATGACAATGAAAGGGCCGAGAAAAGAAGCAAGATTTTGGAGTGACATTATGCTTATTAAGATCTACAATATCCATGATAGTGTATGATTTTCGCGAGCGCTTTAAGAATGTAAACAAGGTAGTGCAATGTGGGTTCCCCCATTACAAGATGGATGTGGACCTCTTTCGAATATTGGGAGACAATAGTCACATCCAAAGTTTCTCCTACTTTTCTCCCTCTTCCTTTCATTTCTCCTTACTGTTTTAGTTACACATATTGCCTTTCCTTCACACCTTTCCTTTTCACACTTTGGTATACATATGTCTGGTGCTTGTACAAATTAACACCCCATCTTATTGAAATAAGCGTTTCATACGCTTGCTTATGACTTAAAACAGAAGGCAGCCACCAAAAAAGGCATCCCAGTTAATTTTCAAATGCTACTATCTTTTTTTCCTTCATGAATTTTCTAATTTTAATTTGGTATTAGACAACGTTACTTTGTTATTATATTATTGTTCAGATGGGTCGCTTATCATAAAGTTAAGGGAAACCCCACGCATTTGCTAAAGGCCATGTAATGAAAATATAAAATTATTGATTTAATTTTCGGAAAGATATCGAAAAAGGAGGGGAGAAAACAAAGCTATAGTTCGGGCCCTCTCTTTACAATTTATGTTGTTTGAGTGTCCTTGTGTTTTAACACAAATTTGATGTACTGTTAGAACAGAATTACAAATTCAGGACATATCGTAAAGTTCCAAAAAGAATATATATATATATATATATATATATATATATATATATGTATGTATGTATGTATATATGTATAATTGTCCAACCAATTAATGCATCGATCTTAGGCATGCAAATAAGTCTTAACTTAAATTTTAATATTATATATTATAATTAACACTAAAAATTATATATTGAATAAATGTTAAAATTAAAACTAACAACTTTGTCACGTTTCCAAATTCTTGGTCCATTTTAGGAATGATTTATTTTTAATTATTTTTATGTGTGAATTTTGTATTTTGTAGGAAAATTCCTGAATTCATGAATTTTTTGTGCAAAATAAACATGAAATTTATATTCTGGAGACTCAAAAACTTAAGAGTTGTTAGAATTTATCACATCAGATTACCCTTCAATTTTACATTAATGATTCTGAAAGATTGAGATCTCGCTACATGTCTGCGATCACATGGACCCATTGCATTAGATTTAGTACACATTAATTTATTAGTTTAATCACCTTGATAAGAAAAGCCAATAGATGAAGACAATTTAACTTGAGTTGTAGTCATCGATTAAGTTGGATCCAATACTCCATAATGCACCACATTGGTTACAATATTAGACCACTGGATTATATTATTAAAGCTCATCTAAAGGTTGGGATTGCACGCTCACCGAAGTTACGAAGTAAATGTCCACACTTGATCAAAATTAGAATTTGCCTATATAAAGGCAAGGGAATTCACAAATTATGTATGGAGTTGTGGTGTGAGTTTTGTAGTAAATTTAATGTGAGGTTTAGAGTGAATTTTAAGGAAAAATTAAGTTAATAAAAAGAGATACTGAAATGACCCGTCCTATTCTCAAATACGACTTATTTTAAGAAACTGAACTCAAACATTAAAAACCATCTTATTAATGAGAATTGTAGCGAAATTTCGGCAGAACCTCCCATAAACATATAATATTTCCAAACCTACAATTATAATACAAGTACTCCCAAATAATTCATTGTGTATCAAACTATATCAACCAGTCTCATTTAGTAATATATCCAATAGTACACACGTTTCTTAATTCTTATATCACATCTCTAGTATAATTCCAAAATAGGATGATTATATACAATAATAAAAAAAATAATTATTCTGTATCCTCAGACACTCACATGTGGGCAAAACAACTCCAAATATGTATAACTGCTGGGTCAACTGTTGTACCTGTAATCTTCTAGAAGGGGGAGAAATATAATAAAATGGAGTGAGTATAAAACTCAGTGAGCTCACTGAGTGGATAGTAGCTTTTGAAACATAAAATACTTACAAAAATAAATGCATCGTTTGTATAATTACTTTTCTCAAATAATTATTTTAATGTAAAAATTCCTTTCATTTCAATCATATTTTGAACGTAAATATAATTGATACTGCCACAAAATCAAGAAAAACATCTCATATTGAAATATCATATCATAGTGAAATATCAAATACTAAGTAATACAATTATCCTTAAACAAATACCCGGGAGAATAATCTAGTCATATCCGGACCTCAACAGACGGCAGTGATGTACTATCTGAGTACCATCATGCCTGGAACTACACGGATAGATGGGGACGTGCCATCTCATGCTTATCAACATAACTCATATCCGGATCTCAACGGACGTGCTATGATGCGCTATCTGGCGACATCGTGTTCGAACAATCCGATCTTAAATCTCATCATAACTCATTATCTGTCTGCATGCATATGCTCCCAAAGGGCGAAAGCACTCAAACACATGACCCAAAGCCTATATGTATGCTCAGACGGGCCCCAAAGGCCTACTATCTCATCTCATCTTATCTGGAGGGAATGGGTATTTACTTTAAACTTTAAATCATGATCTAAATCAATATATATATACACTTTAAATCATGATCGAAATCAATATATATACACTTTAAATCATGCTCAAGATCAATCATATACGCTTTAAATCATGCTCAAAATCAACATATATACACTTTAAATTATGCTTGAAATCCACATATATACACTTTAAATCATGGTCGCAAATCAATCATCTCTTTTACTATTTTAAAAATCGATACGGATTATAAATGAATATATATAACTTAAAAAAAATTTATACGTAATAAACATTTATTTTGGAGAACCATTTAATGAAAACACTTTAAATATTCATTTCACGAACAAGCTTTACTATATAAAAATAACGTACACAAATAGTTTTAATATATTCTACTCACAGTGATAAAATCAGACTCGGCTATCACCCAAGTCCGCAAGTAGATTTTCGTCCACATATCCACCTATGTTACAAAAATGATATAATTACTTTCTATATTTATAATTCGAACTAATGTCACAAAAATAATGCTTAAAGTAAATATTCGTTCAAACATTACAACTCTCAATTCTCTCGGATTATCGTGTTAATCCCGTATTCGTAATTTATTAATAAAATCTGAATTTATACTTGTTGACAACCCTCAAATTTCATAATTTACTAAATTATCCTCAATATCATAAAATTATCAATTCATCATCAATTTAGATTGCAAAAACAACTTCAAAGCTAGAAATTACGAAATTACCCTCTATGCACGAAATTACCAAAATGCCCCTACGATCAACGTTGACCGGAATTCACCCAACGGCGGTGGAGAAGATTGGACTAGACACTTCTCATCGAGGTGAGTTCAACGGTGTCGGTGGTGACCTCCCACGTGCAGCGGTGACGCCGGATCGAGCCCTTGAAATCGTGGCTCTTTGGGTGGTCGGTCGGTGGCAAATCGGCCTCCTTGGTGCCGGTGGTTGGTCGGGAATGAAAGATGGTGAGGTGGGGAATCTTTTCTAACCATTGGCGGGCCAAAGGCAAGCGGAATCAGCAACGATCGTCCGTGACAAACCCGCAGAAATTTCGAGCTTTGCCGGCGGTGTTCCACGTGGTTTCTAGTAGCAAGGACGTGTGGAGATTGATGGCCGGCTCACAAGCTTTCGTTTGACACCTTGCTCGGCCGGTGAGGTGACCGGAAATAGAAGATATCGGTTAGTCGGGTTTGTGGGTCACAGGTCGGGTCAACAGATCAACTCACTCTCTCTCTCGGTTTTCAATTCAATTTCCACCCGTTTACCAAACACACCCAAAATATCACATAGATCCCTTATTGTTTTAATTATTTACATATATAAATAAAACAAATGCATATGTTACAATCCTTCCCTAGTTATAAAAATTTCATCCTCAAAATTTACGCACCATTTATAAATAAATGAGGGTACTGAGCTCGCTTCACGTTCTTGGATTCCTGGATAGCCTATTCCTCTGAGTGATTCCTTCACAGTACTTTTACCAAAGGGATGGTTTTCAAACACAACACTTGGTATTTTCCCTCTAGTATCTCAACTGGCTCCGCTTCGTAAGTCAAATCCTCCTTCAACTGAATCAGTTTTTTCAATAAAATATGACTCAGATCATACATGTACTTTCGGAGCATTGAAACATGAAACACATTATGGATTCTGGACAACTCAAGTGATAGAACTAATCGATAAGCCAATGAACCAATACGCTATACGAATGGCCCAGTGTAACATGGACTAAACTTCTCATGCTTCCCAAAGTAAAGTACTCATTTCCAAGGAGATATCCGTAAGAACACTCTATCACCAACATTGAATTCCAGTTCCCGCCTATGCTTATCCGCATAGCTTTTCTATCTATCTTGGGCCACTTTTAATCTATCCCAAAAAAATTATACCCGCTCATTAGTATCTTGAACCAATTCAGGGCCAAATAACTTCCGATCACCAACTTCATCCAAACATACTAGAGTCCTGCATTTTCGTCCATACAAGGCCTTATATGGCTCCATTTTGATACTAGCTTGATAACTGTTGTTGTACGAAAACTCCATCAAAGGTAAATAAATGTCCTAATTACCCTTTATTTCCATAACAAATGCTCGTAGCATATCCTCCAAAGTTTGAATGGTACGTTCTGACTGGCCATCAGTCTAAGGATGAAAACTGAGAATCTCTATATGAAATAATAGATACGTACTCCGTGAAGATGAACTATCTCAGCCACATAAATACTCCCCAACTTATCTATTGAATAGGTAGTTTTAAATGGTAGAAAATGAGTAGATTTTGTAAGTCAATCCACAACTACCCAAACATTGTCATGTCCACGTTGGGTTCGCGGAAGTCTCTATATAAAGTCTATAGTAATATGCTCCCATTTCCACTCAGGAATAAGAAGCGGTTTGGAATACCTTGCAGGTCTCTGATGTTCAGCTTTAACCTGCTGACAAACCAAACATCAAGAAACAAATTCTGCAATCTCTCTTTTCATGCCTTGCCACCAGTAATAGTCCTTTAAGGTACGGTACATCTTCGTACTTCTAGGATGCATCGCATAGGCTGAACAATGAGCTTCTTCTATGATCTCCCTCTTTAGCTCCTCAATGTCTGGTACAAACAGTCTATTACCCATGACTAAAACTCTATCATCTCTCACCATGAAATCGGTTCGTAAACCTTTTTGCACATCCTCTATCAACTTTATTAACTGGGGGTCCTGTACTTGCATTCAATGGATTTTGTCAATCAAAGTCGACCTAACTTAAAAATTGGCTATCAAAGCTCTGCAGTTATCGGTATTCAACTCAACTTCCAAAGATCTCAACTCGATCAATAGAGGTATACTGGCCACTCTTGTATGAGCCATAGAACTAGAATATTT
This sequence comes from Murraya koenigii, assembly GCA_025617385.1. Taxonomy (NCBI): domain Eukaryota; kingdom Viridiplantae; phylum Streptophyta; class Magnoliopsida; order Sapindales; family Rutaceae; genus Murraya; species Murraya koenigii. The sequence goes on along the minus strand of CM046817.1, from coordinate 12,960,054 downwards.
CCTACTTAATGCATCAGCCATCATATTCGCTTTGCCTGGATGATAATCAATAGTGCATTCATAATCCTTAATTAGCTCCATCCATCTTCTTTGTCTCAAATTTAAGTCTTTATGAGTAAACAAGTACTTGAGACTTTTATGATCAGTGAAAAACATCTCATATTGAAATATCATCTCATAGTGAAATATCAAATACTAAATAATACAATTATCCTTAAACAAATACCCTGGAGAATAATCTAGTCATATCCAGACCTCAACGAACGGCAATGATGTACTATCTGAGTACTATCATGCCTGGAGCTACACGGATAGACGGGGACGTGCCATCTCATACTTATCAGTATAACTCATATCCGGATCTCAACGGACTTGTTATGATGCGCTATCTGGCGACATAGTGTCCGGACCATCCGGTCTTAAATCTCATCATATCTCAATATCTATCTGTATGCATATGCCCCCAAAGGGTGAAAGCGCCCAAACACACGGTCTAAAGCCTAAATGTGTGCTCAGACGGGCCCCAAAGGCCTACTATCTCATCTCATCTCATCTTATCTAGAGGAAATGGGTATTTGCTTTAAAATTTAAATTATGATTGAAATCAATATATATATACACTTTAAATCATGCTCGATATCAATATATATACACTTTAAATCATGCTCAAGATCAATCATATACTCTTTAAATCATAATTTGTTAAATTATCCTCAACATCACAAATATATCAATTCATCCTCAATTTAGATTGTAAAAACATCCTTAAAGCTAGAAATTACAAAATGACCCTACGTCAACATTGACCAAAATTCACCCAACGACAGTGGGGAAGCTCGGACTAGACACTTCTTGTTGAGGTAAGTTTAACAGTACCGGTATTGACCTCCCACGCGTGGCTGTGGAGCCAGATCGACCCCTTGAAGCCGCGGCTCTTTGGGTGGTCAGTCGGCGGTAAATCGTCCTCCTCGGTGCCGGTGGCTGGTCGATAATGGAAGATGCTGAGGTGGGAAATGTTTTCCAGCCAGCGATCGTCCGCAACAACCCGCGGAAATTTTGAGCTTTGCCAGCGGTTGATGGCTAACTCATAAGCTTTCATTTGACACCTTACTCGGTCGATGAGATGGCCAGAAATGGAAGATATCAGAGGGTTGGGTTCGCGAGTTTCGGGTCAGCTCACTCTCTCTCTCGGTTTTCAATTCAATTTCCACCCATTTTCCATCTTTTTAAACACACCTAAAATATCACATAGACCCTCTCTTCTTTCAATTACTTACATATATAAATAAAACAAATGCATATGTTACAGATTTTCTCTTATCTCTTGCTTTCAATTTTTTTATATTGTCTATTACAAATTAAGTTACCAAACACATATGTGTTTTGCTTGCTAAGATGACTGACTAATTTATTTCTAAGCTAAGATGAAAGGTGAATCTCAAATTAAAGGATACATTGTGGATTTAATTACTCTCTCAAGTAAGTTTGAACTTTATTATTTTCAATTAAATATTTACAAGTTGTATTTTCTACTGATTATTTTCACTCTATATTCATCTATAGATTTAGACCTCCTAGGATCTATGTAGAAGTTTCAAGCTAATGACGACACACTAATATAGTAGTGGGAACACTCTAATATAATTGTGGCATATTTTGTACATAACATCATATTTATTTTTAGAGTGTTTAATTAAGAACTAAGCTCGTTAATTATAAATCTGGTGAAAAATGTAAATTATAAATATAAGAGAGTATTACATCCATGATTTGAATATCAAGAGGTCTCGTAATCTTTGCACTCCTTTGATTTGATATATTTCTTCTAAAATAATCATCCTATAAATATTTTAGTTTAGTTATTTATTATGAGATTTAAAATTCTCTTCGGATCAATCCTAGACTCACTAGGTTATATTATATAAGACATTCTTATACTTGAGAATAATCAATCATTTTAAAGTTATATTAAGTTTTTGGCACTATTACTGGGGAGTTTTCCAAATTTGATGTCAATTTATGCTTTTCTTTATTTTTATTTTTTATTTTTACTTTTTTTCTATCATTATGACCAGCCTAGGGCACTTAGAGAACATATGCATTCCACTAGAATAACATCACCTCTATGCATAGTTTTCCCTCATGGTGTATTACATTTTAATTTCAAATTAGGTATCATTCAACTTTTGCCTACTTTTCATGTTTTTGAGAGAGAAAATCTATAACTACACTTAAGAGAATTTGAGGAAGTCTGTAGCACTTGCAATGATCAAAATTATAGCATAAACATCATTAGACTTAAGTTTTCCCCTTTCTCTTTAACAATAAGACTAAAACATAGTTACAAAACTTTAGTTAGGATCCATCAGAATCTTGGATAATATGCAAGAATAGTTTTTAGAAAATTCTTTCTATCCCACAAATAAATTTTTTCAAAAGACAAATCATTACTTTCACTAAAAAATAAGGAGAAATGGCTTTACCAATATTGGGATAGGTACAAAGAGTTACTTAACATTTGCACACACTATAGTTTTGAAACATAAAGGTTAGTGCATTATTCTTTGAGAAATTAACATCCTAAAGTAGATAGGTTGTTGGAAATGATGTAATAGTGAATTCAAAAACAAAAGTGTGAAAGATGCATTAACAAAAAAGAATGCACAACACTATGACACAGTATGTGCCTATGAGTTACGAAGTAAACTACAGTCATCCCCGCCTAGTAGAGGTACATATAGCCTTTGGGAAAACTATAACCTTCAAGCTAAATTTACATTCCTAGCTAGAAAAATTGAAGTGCTAATGTTGAAAAATTTTGATCATCATAAATATATCTAGGACATTACATGTTATATTTGTAGTTCCAATGATCATTCCACAAAGAATTGTTATACTTTGCCAACTTTGAAAGAAGATTGCACTAGCAAGCAAATGTTTTAAATAATTTTAAAAAATCTCAATCTATACTCACAGACGTATATAACTCCAGTTGGAGAAATCACTCAAATCTTAGTTGGGAAAATGATAATCATGCACAATCTTCACAACCACCTCTGGGAGTGATTATCATGAAGATAAAAATGAGTCAATTTCAAAACGTAAGCGAGGGGTTAACAAACCTTTATCTAACAAAAAAATAACTAACTCTCTTTCCATGCCTCTATTCCTTTAAGCATTGATTAAGCTAAAGATATCATGCACAATCCTAAGACTTATTATGATTTTACAAAAGTAAAGATTAATATTCCTTTACTAGACGCCATTAAACATGTACTTTCCTATACCAAATTTCTAAAAGACTTGTACGTTATTAAAGGAATCATAAAGTGTAAAAGAAATCTTTTCTAACAGAACATATAAGTTTCATTCTCTCAACTAATAATACTTTTAAATACAAGGATCATGGTTGTCCAATTATCTCTTGCATTTTTAGGACTATAAAATTAAACATAATTTACTTGATCTTGGTGTCAGTATCAATATACTTCCATATTCAGTTGTTAGCAACTTAATCTTAGTTAACTAAAAACAACGTCTATTACTCTTTTAAACTTATCCATAAGTCAATTAAGGTACCAAAAGAGATAATTGATTAGATGTTTTAGTCCCAGTCGATAAATTCTTATACTTTGTGAATTTTATCATTTAAAAAGTAAACTTATTACTTATGAGCCCAAGAAAATTCCTATTATATTAGGTTGACTATTTTTAGCTACTGCTAATGCTTTGATTAAATGTAGGAATAGAATGATGAACCTATCGTTTAGTAACATGTAATAGAACTTAATGTGTTCAATAACCTCGTGACAAGGAAGACAAAGATAGTAAGAATGAGGATATTGAACTCATTGAACTAACATTGAGGAACACATTCAAAATAAGAATTGTACAAACTCTATGATAATTTATTTTTCTAATTCATTAGAATCAAGTAAAAATTTGGAATATAATACTGTTAATATATGTTCTATACTTCATTATGGATAAGTACTTGAAGACCAGAACAACTAATCAAATTTTAAAGACATTGGACAACTTAAAGAGGAAAAAAAAAAGAAGAAGCACCAAAACTAGAATTAAAGTCATTACTTGAAGTATGAAACTATGCTTAACTAAAAGACAAGCAAAATTATCCATTAGCAATTTCTTATAAACTCACAAACGACCAAAAAGGTTAGTTATTGAATATTCGTAAAAAGCATCAATCCTTTAATTTGTACACATAGAACACACTTAGATGAAAATGCCAAAAATAGCCCACCAACCACAAAGATGACTTATGAATGAAGTGGTAAAAACCTAAGTCTTTACACTACTAACTATCTACATTAACTCTATTAGTATGTAGGTAAATCCAATAAAAGTGTATTAAAGAAATCTAGTACAACTATTATAAAAAATGAAAAAGTCAGTAAATCCCGACAAAAATCCCATCTAGTTGGTGCATGTACATTTACTACAAAAACATTATTGCTTTAAAAAAAATTATTTTTCCTTATATTTTTAGACTAAATTCTAGAAAGGGTAGTGGAATACCCGTGTTATTGCTTTCTTAGAAGACTAAGAAAAACTCACATTTACATGGTATTTTGGAGCATTTATATTTATAAGATTACCTTTTAGATTCTGTAGCTCTCCTACAACACCTCATAAATGAATGCTAAGCATTTTTCGTGACATAGTTAAAAATTGCTTAGAAGTCTTTGAGGATTTAATCATGTTTCGAAACTCTTTTGATAATTGTCTCTATAACTTGGAAAGAGTTTTAGAAAGGTATAAAGAAAAAGAAATTATATCAAATTGAGAAAAATATAATTTCATGACTACTTATAGTGTTATCATGGTCCATGTTGTGTCTTCTAACAGAATTGAAGTTGACAAAACCAAAGTCGAAGTCATATGAAAATTGTCTTCACCATAGATAATTAGCGAACTTTATTCCTTTTTAGGATATTCAAGTTTTTATAAGAGGTTTATAAAAGACTTTGGTGTTATATTCAGACCACTTTGTAATCCTTTGATAAATAAATGCATTATTTAAAGTGGATTGATGATTAATAAAAAGCCTTTGAAAAGATAATTAATTTTATTATCTTCCTCAAAAAGACAATCCCTTGACTAGGTCTTTACCTTTTGAACTAATATGTAATGCTAGCGATTATGATGTTCGAGCCATTTATAATAAAGAAAGGAAGGTAAGCTTTTTGTTATTTATTATACAAGTAAAACTCTAAATAATGCTCAAATGAATTACACTACCATTGAAAATAGTTACTTATTATAATATTTGCATTGGATAAATTTAAAAAATATTTAATTTGTTCATCCACTATTTTTCATTTTAATCATACTAAGCCAAGATTAATATGATGTATTTTGTTGCTCTAGGAATTCAACCTTATGACCAAAGAAATAAAGGATGCCGAAAATGTTATTATAGACCACCTATCAAGGCGTATAATTGAGCCTTCAATGAATACAACACTCATCAATGATTATTTCTCTTATATAGGGCATTCAACTTATTACTAGACTTAAAATTAGAGCAAGTGTGAGCCACAGTCAAAACTACTAGTACGTACCCTTTCTTTTCCTATTTTTCATTAATTTTGTTGACTTATTCATCTCACATTTCTTGTAACATTTGACTTATTCATACTTTCTACTATTTCTGACACTTTATTTGACAATTGTCTGCCTCCCCATTTATTATCATTATACACTACCTTTCCCAAATATATAGATTCCTTGATGTATCCATCTCTTTCTCCCATAATCCCAATGTTTAAAAGAGAGAGAATCATAGTGGCAATAGTTTCAGTTCGACAACTTAAAAATATTTATTTATTTTATGGTTCATGTTCTAAACATACCCAAATTTTGTTAATGTTGTAAAACACCTTAGGAGGGTATTGTTTGAGTGAAAAATACATTTAATATATGGAATTGGCAACCTTGGATTAATGGGGTCTATCTTGCAAACAATGAAAGAAGTCAAGTTTCAATATAATCCCAAAGGTTTTGACTAGTGAAAGCATTATTGAAAAAAATAAATAGAGAAGAACTTGTTGTCCCAAGTATGTATGAATGACTCATTGCTTCGCCAAGTGAGCTTGGCACTTTAGAAGAAATTTTCAGAATTGTATCTTGGGCACAGCTAAACATCTACCAAAAGCATATCAAGTTATTGGATGCAAATCATTATTATGGCCTCTTGATGATGTTGCTCGATAATGCTGTAAGGCACTATATCCTTTCTCCACCATTACAAAGAATCTTTGTTTATGCCAAAATTGCTACTGAATTAATTGATTGATTAAAGGAATACCAACTTGAGACTCACCAAATTGCCTCTCGATTAGATTGGTTAGACGCTGATAACGGCAAGAAGAGCAAAATGGTGGACCTGAATATTAGTTTGTGACTCTTTCTATTGTCTTATATACAAATAAAATATGTTTATAGAGTACTTTTCTTAAGTTTGTCAAGTGTTGAAAAAAATAAGTAGAGAAGAACTTGTTGCCCCAAGTATGTATAAATGACTCATTGCTTCGCCAAGTGAGCTTGGCACCTTAGAAGAAATTTTCATAATTGTATCTTCGGCACAGCTAAACATCTACCAAAAGCATATCAAGTTATTGGATGCAAATCATTATTATGGCCTCTTGATGATGTTGCTCGATAATGTTGTAAGGCACTATATCCTTTCTCCACCATTACAAAGAATCTTTGTTTATGCCAAAATTGCTACTGAATTAATTGATTGATTAAAGGAATACCAACTTGAGACTCACCAAATTGCCTCTCGATTAGATTAGTTAGACGCTGATAACGGCAAGAAGAGCAAAATGGTGGACCTAAATATTAGTTTGTGACTCTTTCTATTGTCTTATATACAAATAAAATATGTTTATAGAGTATTTTTCTCAAGTTTGTCAAGTGTTGTCTCCTAATTTTTACCTGTTTTACCTTAGATATTAAGGGCAATATCTCAATCGGGTTTGGAGAAAGGGATAATAGACATAGCATATTTTTGTGTTTATGATTTTGTTTAAAAAAAGAAAGATTTTTTATTTTGTTTTCAACTTTTAAAAAAATAGTCTTTATTCAGAAATGTCAAAATATGGAGTTCTTTTTTATGTTCTAGAGATGCACTTTTTTCATTATATTACTTTTACTTATACACACACACACATATATACATGCATACATATATACATACATACATATCTATGTAGTTATTTTCATCTCTTTATCTTTGAGTTAAGTAACTTTGTGAGCTCTTATTTTAATAATATTTTCATTTACTTTGTTTTATTTGATCATTGGCAAATGTTACCAAACTTTGAATTGCACACACAAGCTCCATGACACATACTTATGAGTTGTAAGTTGAAAATTCAAATTTTATTTCTCTTGGTTTGTTGGAGGTGACATCAAAGGTAGTGGAAAATTTTTGTTTTATTTTATAAAAAAAAAAACTAAGCTTCTACTTAGTAATCAAACATCATGCTTAATCAGTATTGGCTACTTAATTAAAACTTTAAATTTTTTATTTTAAAAAATTAGTAAGACTTTTACCTAACAACCAAGCATCTTTTCTAATTAACAGTAATTGTTTGCATAAAACAATAAAGTTTGGTTAAAAAAATTACGTGAAAATGCTTAATTAGAAATCTGAATAATTAGTGTTCTAAGGCCAACTAATCTACGAGATATTAGCCCAAGGCTCACTAATGTTATGAAGCTGGGAGGTTTATAACCTCTAGGGATCAATGTGAAATCTAGCTTACAAAAGCAGAGTCCACTTAGAAAGCAAATGGAAAATGCAAGCACAACTGAGCTACAGGGGCTATAGGACTGACACTACCCTATCCCATTGAGTTTGAACCAAGGAGGGGACTGAAGAAGAAATATTTTAATCAACATAAACTGTAGGAGACTAAAACGAAGACTTTAATGGAATAAAGCAATGCTTGCCCTATCGACAAATGGCGTGATAGTAAGACCTTCTTACATTAGCAATAAAATAAACTATGACAAGAATGATAAATAGAGTACGGGAGTCATGACGCAACATATACCTAGCAGTGGAGGGAAACATACAATTTCCTCCATTGTGAGATATAATGTTTATCTTTGAGATTTTCAAAACTATCCCCTCCACATGTCTTTTTCGCGCTACAGACCAAAAGTATTTTTCAGGTCTCCTAACCCTCTCTTCGAAGAGGTAGGTGTTTTATTTCAAAAATAAAAATTGAGAGAGCTCACTTATTTAATTGTTTAAAGGGAAAAGAGCAATTACTAACTTATACACAAATTTTGCTATCAAAATTAATGCTTTAATTTCTAGCAATGGTTAGTGGTGTGATTAACACTAGAAAGCGTATATTTAATTTCGATTAAAATAGTTATTTTGTACTCACAGTGTTAAGAATACTAACAACTTTGTCATATTTTATGAATCCTTGATCCATTATAGGAATTATATACTTTTATTTGTTTTCACATGTGATTTTTTTTTTTTTGCAAGAAGATATCTGAATTCATGAATTATTGGGATCAAATTAAAAAACAGATGTGAATTTAGATTCTAAAGACTTAAAAGAGTTGTTAGTATTTATCACATTAAATTAGCTCTTCAACTTTACATGAATGATTCTGAAATGTTGAGATTGCACCATGTGTCAAAGCTCACATGCACTATATTGCAACAAATTCAGCATACATTAATATATTAGTTCAACCATCTTGCCAAAATGAACCAATAGATGGTCCTGATTTGACTTGAGTTGTAGCCATTGATTAGATTGAATCCAACACTCCCAATTATAAATTTAGGACTTATATTGTATCATTAACGCTTTTCTAAAGGCTATGGTTGCGAGCTCACCAAGCTGCATGCAAATTTCGCACTTGATCAAAATCAGAATTTGCCTATATAAAGGTAGGGAGTTCACAAATTATATATACAGTTCTAATGTAAGTTTTATAGTGAATTTCAGTGAGTTTTAGATAGGGGTGGCAATATGGGTCAGGATTCATTTATTCGATTCGATTCGATGAGAATTAAATGGGTTTGGGTTTGAAAAAACTGATTCGTTTAATAAATGGGTGAATTCGATTCGATTCGTTAATTAAAAGAATCGAATACGGGTTTGAAAATTTTGATTCTTTTATTCGTTTAGAATTCGTTTAATAAATGGGTCATAAACGAATCGAATACGGGTCGATTCGTTTAAAATTCGTTTATTATTTATTTAATAAATTTGTATTAAAAAATATATAAGTTAAAATTGAAAAAAAAAAAACAATAGGTCCAGTAGCCCTAATTCTCTAAATTAAGAGGGGTTTATGTGATAAATTAAGAGGGGTTTATGTGATAATCATGAGGGCGTCTAGTTGATATTTTGTGGGTGTTTATAAAAGGAGAAAATCAGAAAACCCTATGAAAAACTGAAAATTTAGTGAAACACAGAGAGAGAGAGAGAGTGTTGACCCGTAACCCGACCCGAACCCGCGAAACCGACCCGTCGGTTTCTCCCATTTCCGGCTGCCTCACCGGCCGAGCAAGGTGTCAAACGGAATCTTGTGAGCCGGCCGTCTACCCCCAGACGCCCTTGCTTCCGGAAAACGCGTGGAACGCCGCCGGTAAAGCTCAAAAGTTTCGCGGATTTTGCGCGGACGATCATCGGCGATTTCGGCCGTCTTTGGCCGCACCACCGGTTGGAAAAGCTTCCCCACCTCACCATCTTCCATTCCCGACCAGTCACCGGCATCGAGGAGGCCCATTTGCTGCCGTCTGATCACCCCAAGGAGCTGCGGCTTCACGAGCTCGATCTGGCTTCGCCGCCACACGTGGGAGGACACCACCGGCACCGTTGGACTCACCTCGACGAGAAGTGTCTAGCCCGAGCTTCTCCACCGCCGTTGGGTGAATTCTCGGCCGCCGTTAGACTCACCTCGACTAGAAGTGTCTCGGTAATTGAATTTATGTTATTTTTTATGTTGTGGTATTTTTATTTGTAGATTTATGAAGTTGTATCTTGTATATGTTGATTAATTGTTAGATTATAGTTGATTTTTATTTAATATTGTTATTTAAATAAATTTCTTGGATTAATTAGGGCCCTTAAAATAATTTTGAATTATTTTGTTTTTAGGAGAATGGCCACAAGCCGAAGTAATTCAACCTACACAATTAACGATTCTAGTGTTGGAGATTATGATATAAATGAAATAATCGAACAGGAAGAAGAGATTGAAAAAGGTTTAAGGCTAGTAGAACAAAAGGCACCACGACAAAGGAAACTAACTTCACAAGTTTGGTCGTTGTTCCGTAAGGTTCCGGGGGATAAGTATCCGGACAACAAGCCGAGAGCGGTGTGTAAAAAATGCAGCATTGAGTACGTGGTCATGTACGCACTCGCATGTAATCTAAGAAGACATTATGAAACTTGTGCAAAATTTAAAAAGCGTGATCCTGTACAAATGATGTTAGATCTTAGTGATGGATCCCTAACTCGTGTTCCCAAGTTTGAAGCTCATGTGTTTCGTGAATTATTGTCTTGTGCCATTGTTATGCATGATTTTCCATTTCAATTTGTTGAATATGAGGGAATTAGAAGAATTTGGAATTATTTGTGTGATGAAGTGCCCAACATCTGTAGGAACACTGCAAAAGCCGATGTGTTAAAAATGCATAATAGGAAAAGACAAAAATTTGAAGCATGTTAGAAGAAGCTCCTAGTAGAATATGTCTTACTACTGATTTATGGACTTCTATAACTACAGATGGTTATTTGTGTCTCACTGCACATTTCATTGATAAGGGATGGAATTTACAGAAAAAAGTGCTGAATTTTTGTGAAATGCCAACTCCACATACTCGGGTTGCTTTGGCTGAAAAATATTGTCATTGTTGTGTGAATGGGGTATTGAGAAAAGGATATTTTCATTGATCGTGGACAATGCTTCAAGTAATGATGTTTGTGTTGCAATGTTAAAAGTCAATTGAGATTAAGGAATGCTTTGGTGTGTGATGGAGATTTCTTTCATATTCGATGTTGTGCTCATATTATTAATTTAATTGTTCAACAAGGATTGAAAGAAATTGAGAAAGAAATAGAAAAGCCCGTGAGAGTGTGAAATATGTGAAAGGGTCACAAGTGAGAAAAAAGAAATTTTTAGAGTGTGTTAAGCAAGTATCTCTAGATGACAAGAAAGGATTAAGACAAGATGTTCCTACAAGATGGAATTCAACTTTTCTTATGCTTGATAGTGTTTTGTATTATAAAAATGCTTTCCGTCATTTACAACTGAGTGATTCCAATTACAAGAATTGTCATTCTGAAGAAGAATGGGGGAAAATAGAAAAGATTGGCAAATTCTTGTCTATGTTTTATGAGATCACATGCATTTTTTCTGGTTCAAAATACTCCACAAAAAATTTGTAGTGAGGATGTGTACATGAAAACTATGGCACAAAAAATGATCGAAAAATTTGAGAAGTATTGGTCTGATTTTTGTACCATTTTAGCCATAGCGGTCATCTTGGATCCTAGATACAAGATGGCATTTATTGAGTTTGCATATAGCAAGGCTTATGGTCAAAATTCGGAGGAGTTGAAACATGTACGAGATAAGTTGTTTTCAATTTTTGGTAAGTATAATTTGATCACACCATCTTCCTCCACTACATCCGTACTCACTCAAATGAGTGATGTTGGTTCAAGTGCGAGACGTAATGACAATAGTCAAAGCACACTTAACCAAAAGACCATGGATATGTTCAAGGTATATTTACAATTTTCTTATTTGTTTATTGTAAGACTTATTATTTTCATGCTTGTTTTGAACTTTGACTATTCTTATTTCTTATTTATTTTGTAGGAGTTTGATGATTTTGATAACATGGATTGTAGTGCTTATGTTAGAAAATCTGAATTGGAGCTTTATTTAGATGAGCCAAGAATTGATAGAAAGATTGATTTGGACATTCTAAGTTTTTGGAAAGGAAATGGATTTCGTTATCCTAACCTTTCTTTCATGGCTCGTGATATCTTGAAGCATTCCTATATCCATCGTTGCATCCGAATCGACTTTCGATGTTGGCGGTCGAGTTCTTGATCAATTTTGAAATGTATTGAAGCCAGAGACAGTCGAAGCAATTATTGCTACTAGAGATTGGAAGTTTGGAGAGATTGGTAAAACTTGCTTATAAAATTTATTTACTTTTCTTTTATAATATTATGTGCAATTGTTTCTAATTAAAATTTATTTTTATAAAATTATTGTAGAAAATTTGGATGTCACTGTGGACCAACTTACTCAAAACATTATAAACATGAGCACTAATTATGCTCCATCTCCACAGAGTACCAATGATCCAAATGACAGTGTGTGAGTGTGGTAGGTAAAATTTTTATCTTGTTTAATTATTATTTCCTTGAAAATACTACAAATTTGCTATATATTTTGATTTTTGAAATTTTACAATGACTATTATTAATATTGCAGCATGTTAATAACATTTTATTTACTTTTTGGTGTAGGATTTTTGTTTTAAGGTGACAAAGACAAATGAAGAGAATTAAAGAAATTGTATTTCTTTATAATTTGAATTTGAATTATTGTTATTTTTAGTATTAAAGATTTGGTATTTGGATGACTGTATAATATGATTTGAATTATTTGTATTTTGTTGTGGGATATTAAATTTGTGTTTTTTTTGCTTAATTTTGTTTATTAATTATATTTTTCTAAACGAATTGTAAACGAATCTGGATTCGATTCAATTCGTTATGAATTCGTAAAGGATAAACGAATAATAAACGAATCCGAATTCGATTCGATTCGTTTATCAATTCCATTAAACGAATTAAACGAATAATAAACGAATCCGAATATTCGTTTAATAAACGAATCGAATCCGAATCCTAAAATTTCAATCCATTTAATAAACGAATCGAATCTAAATCCATAGAATTTTGACCCAATTCGTTTACGATTCGATTCGAATTCAATTTGTTTATTCGTTTTGCCACCCCTAGTTTTAGAGTGAATTTTAAGGAAAATTGTAGTAAAAAAATAGGGATTTTCTCTTATATCTTGCTTTCAATTTTTTTCTATTTTATATATATTACAAATTAAGTATCAAATAAATGAGTGTTTTGTTTGGTAATAGAAGTAGCTAATTTATTTCTAAGCTAAAATTGAGAGTGAATCCTAATGATTCGCATTGTGGATCAAATTATTCTCCAAAATAAATTTAATATTTATTATTTTTAATTAAATATTTATAAGTTGTATTTTCTATTGATTATTTTCATTTTATATTCATATGTAGATTTAGACCCCTTTCAGAGTTTAGACTTAATGTCAACACACAAATATAGTAGTTGAAATACTCTAATACAATTGTAACACATTGTTTGCTTAACCCCATATTTATTCATAGTTTGCCCCATAATAACAGACTTAGGAAAAAAAACACAAATTATAAATATAAGAGACTATTATATCTATAATTTGAATTCTAAAAGTGAATCTTATAACCATAGTGCTTCTTTGATTTGCTATATTTCTTATAAAATGATTACCCTATTAATATTTTGGTTTAATTATTGATTTTTAAATACCATGTGGTTAAACCTAGATTCACTTGGTTATATTATAACTAGACTCTTTTATACTTGAGAGTAATCAACCACTTTTAAATCATATCATGCCACTCATATATTGGATGATGAATGTAAAATTATTTATTATTGTATTTTGTCATACAATATATGAATGTCATATCAATTGATACTCAGTTGTTAGGATCTGTATCATTACCCATTTCATTAATCACCATATAAATGGCAAAGACACTGAGCTACAACTATTAATGGTCAGTGAAATTGTATAGTCTCATTGTAGCACCACAAGTGGATCCTATAATAATACCTACTGCTTTACTATTTGGCAAAGCATTATTAATGGTTGAGGAGGTAGGTGGTAGGCCAATTTTAGACCATGTTTAGTTGACAGAGAGGAGAGGGAAAGCAGGTGAATTTAAAATCCTTAATAATTGATTTCATTTGGTTGGAATAAATTGACCTAAAATTAATCTCCATAGAAGTTCAATATTTGTCATTTTAAGGAATTCAGATTCTTCTTTAAGAATGTAGGAATTCTGATTCCATGACTTAAAAATATCCAAATTGTCATTTGTAACCTATAACATTTTAAAATTTTTAATTTTACCCTTACTTAAAATTTAAAAGATGAAACCCTAAAACATTTATATCTCACTATTTCCATCTAACCAGTAGACCCCTCTTCGATTTTCATCCCTAATTTCACATTCACTGCCATATATTCATCTTACAATAAGCCACTACCGTCGATTCATCTTAAATATGAAGAACAAGATGAAAACAAAGGTGAATTTTATGATTTTATAGATTCATTTAGTTGTTGATATGTTGATTTTTTTTTTAATTGTTGAGTTTGGTTTGGTTGTTGAGAAAGTTATGGCTGAATTATTTTGTTTCATTTGTTTATTGAATTGGACTTGATTAATTAACTATGACTGAGTTTATTGAAATAACTTTGATTAATTTGTTTGTTAAGTTTACAATTCTATTGGGTTGCTGAGAAAATTATGGTTGAGTTATTTTTATCTCGTTTTTTTATTGAACTAGCTTTGATTAATTAATTATGGCTTATTTTATTGAAATAGCCTTGATTTGTTTGTTTGTTGAGTTTGTAATTCTGTTTGGTTGCTAAGAAAATTATGAATTTATTAAACTGATTAATTTTCCTTTAATTAGATTTAACTCAATATAGATTTTGTTTTAAGTAGATTTTGTTGTGTGAGAGGGATGGCCAAAAGCTAAATAAGAACAATAAATTTGTTTTTAAGATGCAGGGTACTGCATTGAGTCGGGGTGTGTGGACTATTTTAGATTTTTTAGAGATAGAGGAGTGGAGAAAGGATGGTTATGGTGAGATGTTCAAACTTAGAGTGAGAAAGCTTAAAAAGATGCCTTAAACTTGAAAAATAACAAAAGGATGTTAGAGGTGGAGCTAGAGCCCGTGACCACACTTTGATGCTCAAGTTAAATTTTTAAACTATTTATTGTGTTGGGAGATTGCAAGCTTGGTGTCTTTATATAGTTTACCCTAGGTGTTCTGCCATGTCTTGCATCTCTAATGTTAATTTCACTGACCTTTCTAAGATCCTTTTGTCCTTTTACCTTTATTATGATTTTTGGGCCGTTAAGAGCATGCTTGGGAGCAAAGAGGGCGTTATTGGCAAGATTTGTCTCTTGTACAGGTGGTGCATGCTGTACGATGGTCTAGGATATCTTTGCAAAAGTTGTTTGGGCAATTGTAGGTGTGGCAGTTGAGGACCACTATCTTGGCATGCTGTCTATTGATTTTTGCAGGTGTGATAACTAGTTGTGTTTGGGTAAAATATCGGACAGGCCCCTCGAAGCCCTTCCAGCTCGAGCAAGACACCCCGAGGACAGCCTAGCCCGAGCGGCCTTTCTGGTCAAAGTTAGTCAAGGTCGAGGAAATTCAGAGATGCTCGAGCCTCGAGCACTCCATCACCAGCTCGAGAGCTAAGCACTCCTTGCCTGCTCGAGGTCGTCCCTCAGGTCAAAGCTGGTCAAGGTCGAGAGCTGAGCACATCTCTCCTGCTCGAAGGGATCCTCGAGCACATCTGGGCAAGACCCGACCCAGGGCAACCTGACCCGTTTTTTCATAATCCTGGCACACCTTTAATGTCTGACCAGGGTCCCACATGGTGCGATGGAGATACTGTTGCTAGTGGCTGGCACATGCTTCCAAGGTGTCATAATTCCTAACGCACTTGCCCGACATGGTGATCTGGCCACGTGAATCGGGTTAAGGGGACAGCCGCTCATCCCTAGGGAATATTCCGCCAATCCCGGCTGTAGAGGGACCCAAACACCACTAACGAGGGAGTGGACAGCCTGGAAGTGGAAAGAGCGGGAAAAATAGAGTATAAAAGGAAACGAAGGGGAACGTTACAGGGGTTGGACTTTCTAATTCACAGAAAGGTTGGAAGAATTGAACCCGAAAAAGAAGTTGGCAATTTTCATTCACAAAAGGATCTGTAAGCTCAAACAGGTTCTTCCTTTTCTAATCTCTCTCATTTGATTCTCTGAAAAAACACCATACTTATCCAAAAAGGGGGGGCGAAATAATACCCCTTTCATCTTTCCGGTCTCCCTCACTAAGGGAGATACCAAAAAGAAAAACCCGATTACTGACTTGAGCGTCGGAGGGTTTTCGCCGGGACACGCCCGGCGACCCCTGACCCGGTTTTCTGTGAGTACAGGTCCGGGAGATCTCTGTTCTGAAGAAGACAGCGGAACAGGACGAAGGGGGTAATCCTGCTCGAGGTTATCGCGAGCAGAAGGATCGAGGTACTGTTTGAATCCGCGAGCAGAAGGTTCAGACAGTCCTGCTCGAGCTGTTTGGAGGCACTGTTGCAAGGTTCGAAGCACTGTTGAGGCACGCGGGAAAAACTGCATCAATAAGTTGTCCCTTCTTTTTCAGTAAGATATTCTATATTTGATTCTATAAAATCAAATATTTTCTTTGGGCATTGGAGATATCTCACATAATTGATATTTTTGGAGTTTTTCTTTAACCACATCATGTATAATATGGCATACTCCATGCACCAGCTCAATTATCAAATGTACTTGGTATAAGTCAAGTGCCCCAAGGTGATCATCAGTTATAGTTTAAAAAAAAAATTCACATCAACACGTGGCACTTTATTTCTTCCCCAAATAAATTTTATTTTATTAGGTTTATTTGAGAGTCCCCTAGTTAGGATTTCACAGCTTAAAGATCTTTGGGTGTGCTAGTAATTATATATATCTCCATAGCAAAGTCAACCAAGCTTTCATTTGTTTGGATTTACCATGTGTTTTAGCTAGCAATTTCCTCAAAAATAATTCAAATTGACTTTTTTTTTTCCCAATATAATTTTTAAAAAAGCACAAAAAATATAGAGAAATGATTTCTCTTTTTTTTTTTTTCAGTAAATTGTTTTCTCCAACATTATCTGAAAATACATAAGATGAATGCGATAATAAAAGCACGCTGATACGAAACAAGATTAGCGGAATCCGTCATGCTTCTGAGGATTATATGAAGTTCAATATCTCCAATTATTAATGGGATGCATTATACACACGTTGAAATCTTATAATTGACTTTTATATTCCCCTAACTTGTTTATCATGTTTCTACTGGATAGGTTTATTTTGCATCCAAATTGCATACTGCTTGATGTGACCCGAGTGACGTAACTTGGAATTTGTATTTGAATTAATGATCAAATTTGTACAGTGTGTAATATATACCTATATATAATCATTTTGCGTTTTTTTACGCGTATATGCTATTAAGTTACATTATTAAAGAGTTAATTTTTAATTCATTACCAAATCACATTATATAACAAAGTTAGTGTTTAATTAATTATAAAGTTATATAGCTTGATTGTGTATTCACATAGAAAAGAAAATGAAGGCATCCACGCATAAGAATTTTTATATCTATATAATTTATAATTGATTCATTTTGAAACAAAAAAAAAGTTCGCCAATGAATATGCTATACCTTGTAGTCACCTTTATCTCTCTGAAATTATATGAGAAATTATTATAAAGTCTTGCTAAGTTATAGTTAATATAAATTACAATTCATTTAAACAATGTAAAAATTAAATCAATTTAATTGTCATGTTACTCATTTATGTACATTTTAAGTGAGTTGTGAGTTATAGTAACTGTAACTTAATAAAATCTTTAATACATATTTGATCATTCAAATGCGAATTCCGTGTCACGTCACTAGGGTCACATCAAGTTGTATGCAATCTAGATTAAATTAACCTATCAAGTAAAAATAGGACAAACATGTAATGGGAATACATAAGTCAATTGTTATTATATTAGATTTCAACTGTGCGTAATGCATCCCATTAATAATTGGAGACATTGAATTTCATATAATCCCCAGAAGCATGACGGATTCCACTAATCTTGCATTGTATTAGCATGCTTTTATTATCGCATTCATCTTATGTATATTCAGATAATGTTGGAGAAAACTTTTCTTAAAAAAAAAATATCATTTATCGTGCATTTTTTAAAGTCCTATTGGAAAAAAAAAACAAAACATAACATGGAGTAAAATTCAAAAGTCAAGATTAAATAGCAAGGCTTGTGCGATTAACATATATAATTAGGATAAAGAACTTCGTTTAGTCGAGATCATTTATTACAAAAAAGTTAGCGTAATTAAGCATAGGATATTCCAATAAATAGGAATATTTTGTCAAACTATTTTCCGATTCAAGATTAAGATTGGTGTTTTTAAATTAGAATATAAAAGAATATAAATTTTTAACCATATAATTTTATTGATACATACATGATGCAGATCTTAAAGAATTTTTTAGAGCTCAAGAGAACAATAATCTTAAATAATTAATAATATATAGATGCAGGAGTAAATTAAAATAGGCTTTTTCACCCACATATAGACGAATACATACAACATCTGAAAATTGGTAAATAGTTTTATACTACTCATCAAGGACATTATTATAATATTAGTAAACTTTGGATATATTTGGAATTGAGGTGTTGTAGTTTAAAAGCTATACTTGTGAAAAAAACTGTAATTATAAATCAAATGCTAATAATATATAGTAAATATAATTTTTAATAATAATTTTGACAAGATTATTAAAAATATATTAGATTTTTCACCATACAAGTGAAAAGTTATATTAACATAATTTTTAAGCTACAGTAGATAGTATTTATCAAACACTTTAGTGCTGTAGCTTTTAAACCTCAATTCTAAGCATACTCTTTATTAGGGTAAATGCTCTTTTAATCTATATATTTTAACTTAAGTGTCTATTTAATCATTATATTTTAAAAAATATATCAAAACACGTGAAGAGTAAAATTGTTACGTTTTTACTCTTACTTTCTCTTTCCTTTTATGATAATACTCTTCTAATAATATTCATGACATTAATTAATTTATTTATATAAAAAATTTAATTAGCAAATTAATCAATAATTATTATTAACAAATTAAACAATAAAAATCAGAATGAAAGATTTAGTATTTTTATATTTATGCAACAATCTTAGAAATAATTATTTATAAATAAATTAATATCATCCAACTTAAAAGAATGTTTAATTTCCTTAGAACAATCTTACTGCTAATTATTTTATAATATTTATTTCTCAAATAAATCCTAAAAGTATATGTCCTTCTCATCAGCCAAACACCCTGAAATCTCAAGAAATAATGAACTCTCCTTTTTTTTTTTATGCTTCGATGACAAACCCTTATAAATTGACCGAAAGCATCAAAGAATATCAACTTTCATATAATTGAAGAAAAGAAAAAAACAATGGACGTAGTTGGGTGAGAGAAGGCAGCAATAATAATATTATTTTTCTAGATTTGAAGTTAGTGGAAGTACGTAGAGAAACATTTAGCTAACAGAAACAAAAGCGACGTCGGTGTTGTCTTAATCAAATCAAAGGAGTGAAGACTGAGTTGGCTGGCTTATGTCTCCCACTAACTAGTGTTGGGTCGGCTCTTCCCTCGACAAGCCTTTATGGTTTTGTCACCTCTCGGCTATACACTTGCTTGTGTAGGTGGTTTTGTTATGATACATGACGGTATTTTTAAGATTGTTTGAGTTAGATTTGTTAACGGAAGTGTATTCATTACTTATTATTTTCCGAAAATTTATTACTACAATTAATTGTATCGTTTAATAACATGTTAGAGTTGCTTTTGTAGGGCTGTTTATGTAGCAGGAGTAGACGTTATTTGGGTGGGATCAGGTTTATAAAAAGAGTCTATTTTATAAAAGAATAAAAAGGATAGTTGACATTAATTTTGTTGAGATTATATGCTTTTTAAAGTATATTAATTTTTTATTAATAAATATTTGACATATTTATTCAGATATCTTAAATTGCATTAATATTTTGAGTAAAGTCTATTTAATCATATTATATATATTTATGCGTTCATTATGTGGATTCGCAGAAAACATAAATACAAGTTATGATATGATTAAATAAATTAAGTTCGCAGTTAATAAATAAAGTTGGGCACTTTATTTAGGTATAGACTGTAATAAATTCATTGAGTGATTTGTCTTAATCATGTATGAATTTATTGATGTAGTATAACTACATTGAACTGGATCACAAATGAGATTTAATTAACCTAGTAATAACTGTCAGACTTATTAAATCTCATAGGCATTGATTTACTGTAATCTTAATCTTGAGTTAGTTATAATTTCATGATTGTAGTTGTCATTTGATTTGAGTTACCAATGGGCACGACATACACATGTATTCAAGATTACCCGGTATCTTGGTGGGAGCAATTACAAGTATTGAAATTACAGAATAACAATATACGACGCATCTCTTGATCGGTTTTCAGTGCTTGATCATAGAATTCTCTGGCCTGAGTGTCTCAACATAAATAAGTATGTTGAAAATGATCATTAGAGAAAAACAGTAAGTATCAAGGAATAAGATGTAATCTTATAGTAGAGTAGAATTAGATTTAAATAATTATATTTGTTTAATTACAAATTTAATTATTGTAGCCGCTATTTAGTTACACATTCTCTCCACTTTTACGTAAGTGGAGAGATAGCATTTAATTTAAATATTTAAATTAAAAGAGAAATTTTATTTTAAATAGTAATCATAATCCTAACATACTAGAGCTTTTCATAAGATATTATAAAAGTGGTATTATTCTCTTAAGACAAAAAAAAAGGAGAGAGAGAAGAGAATCCCAGGGCTTTTGAGAAAAATACAGAAGACATCTAAGAGAAGCCAGTTGCAATTGGGGAGTGGTGAAACAGACGCCCACACGTCTAGTATTGATCAATCTTGAGTCATAGCTTAGAAGATTGTTTGGAGACAGATCTACAAATCTCAATTGTTCATCTTCTCAAAACATAAAGGTATGAATTTTTAAATTACTTAATTCTTATATGTTGTATGAGATCGATCCTAAAAAGGATTTAATTGAAAAATTGAAAAACCTGATTTATTCCCCTTAATTGGTATCAGAGTCATCTCATAATAATATATAAGAATTTTGTAAGAAATCTATCTTGTTTATTATGTATTAGAGTGGCACAATTTATTTAGATATATATTATTTGTTAATATATGAATAAAGCATGATTGGATTGTCTTAATTTATGGTTATAAATTTGTTTGTATTTTTTTTTGGGATTTGTAACAAAAGGGGTGGTCTATTATCACTATATTTCCCTATTGATTTAATTTTATGTTTTTAAAGTTTTTGGAATTATTGGGGTTGTAATCTGTAATGAAAAAAAAATTGCTGAGTAGCATCACGGGCGCGCGGGGCTCGTGCAGCACACAGCTTGCTCGTGGAAGGCAGCCAGTAGCATCACTTGTGCGCGCAGTAGGCCCGCGCTGGCAGATGGAGCGATTCCGGCCTGATAATGGCGAGAACTCACTGGAGAAGAGACACGAACGGAAGCCCTAATCTCAGAACCCTAATCTCTGTAATATTTTCAAAATGAGAAAAATGAGTATACTATTATGCATTTAAGTCCAAAAAGATTTTTGGGCTTGGTAAATCCCAGTTTTAAGTCCAATAAAATTTGGGCTTAATGGATTAAAGTGCATAGATATAGTTTAAAAAATTAAATTTATTTTTGGTCCAAAAAGTTTTACTTAAAATTTTATTTTATTTTCTTTAAAATTAAAAATTTGGACCAATAATAAATTTAAAGCCCATATTAGCCAAGTCCATCAACAAAGATAACCCAATGGAAGAAGATGTTGACAAGAAGCCCAATGAAAATTAGACTTAGGGTTAATATTTTTTATTTTAGGAAAACCATGAATTGAGATTATTTAATTTTCTATATGTTGTGTTTTGGATGTTAATATGCCATAATAACATGTCATATAGAATAGGTAGTGCCACTCTATGCATAATGATATTTGTCATTCATATAACATGAATTTATCTATATTGTTTGAAATTTGCAAATGCTTGATAATATAAGATATCACTTAGATAATATTATAAGAAGCATGCAATTAACAATATATGTATGTTTTAAAAGAAAAACCAACGCTAAAATATTGAGTGGGAGAGGAAAGATTCAAGATAATTTTCCCACGGGCTCTATTGTTAGTTCAATAATAAAATTATATGTATACCTCGACTTCATGATACGGTAATGCCGCTCCCTACGGAGGGTATATATATTAGACATTTTATTTGATGAACTTCTTTAAATATAAGATTGAAATATTTTTTAATTTGTTGATCACCCTAACGGTTATACATTCATCTTATGAGAAATGCGTAGATTAAAACAATGGTTATACACTCAACAAAATTTGTTATTAACCTTCCCTAAGGGATAGCTTGCTAAAGCGGTACTAGATTATCGTTACAATAAAATAAAATGCATTTATGGCTTTTTGCATTTTAGAATTTTAATGTGAATGTTATATCAATGTATTTATGCATGTATGTTTTATTTTTCAGAGAATGTCTTCCATCAACCCACTATTAATTATCCTAGTTAAAAATGAACTCACTGATGAAAATTACTTAGATTGAAAACGCAATCTATTTAATATTCTCACTGCTAAAGACTGTAAATATGTTCTGACCCAGAAATTCCTTCCAGTACCAACGTTATACGATTATAGAAATCAGAGGGAGTCTTATGAGAAATGGTGCGAAGCTAACAAAATGACTAAGTGCTATTTACTGGCTTCTATTTCTATGGAACTGCAGAACAAACTTTGAAGCATGGAAATAGCCACTGAAATATTGGCTAGTCTCCATAAGATATTTGGGCAGAATACTAATTCTGCCAGAGAAGCAACGTTAAAACATGTCACTGACACCAAGATGGAAGAAGGAACAAGAGTTCGTGATCATGTCCTCAAAATGATGGACTATTTGAATGAAGTTGAGATTCATGTTGTTGAAATCGATGATAAAACAAAGATCAACATGGTGATTGAATCTTTACTTGATACATTCAGAGAGTTTAACGCCAGCTGTATCTTAAGCAATAGAGATATGATCTTATTTCAATTGATGTATGAACTACATGCTATAGAAGAATATTATCATAGCAAAGAACTTCCTAAACAAGAATTCTCTTTAAGGCCTAAGTCGAAAGACAAGAGTAGGCAAAAGAGAATTGACACAAGAAACCTGTCTACCAGAAAAGATGGCAAACCGAAAGACAAGTGTTTCAAGTGTGGACAGAAGGGTCATCGGAAGAAAGATTGTCCTAAGATTATTAAAATCAGGTATAAGAAAATCTTTAAGCTTCCTAATTAGTTCAGTTTCTATTGATTAATACAATAGTCAATTATGAGATAACTAATTTTATTTGTAAATTCATTTTTTTGGTTTTCAAGAAACCAAGAGATTAAGTGAAGAAAGCTTTAAACTGCAGTTGAGAAAGATACTAGTTTATATCAGCTGAGAAGACTAGATCAATTTTATAAGACTTTAAGTTTTGATATTTGTCTTTGTATTCCAAACATTAGAGGAATTTAATTTTGGTGGCTTGTTTTTAATAAACAAGAGTGCACTGTTATTTTTTGATCCTCTATTAAAAAAATATTTTTGGTACTTTACAAAGATAATTAATATCATATAAGTCTATTGATCTGTTCAAAGCAATATATAATGATAAAAAGTATATGCATTTATCTAAGAAAAGAAATGTTTTCCTAAACTAATGGCACCTCTAATATTTATGCTTAAATCATATAAACTATAATAAGATTTCATGAGAATGATTAATAATAGGTCTTTCCTGACCTATTGAGGTTGATCATTGATACTCTACAAATCTTATTTAGAAGAATAATATGACAAGGTAGCTCCTTTTGAGCTACAAGAAAGCGTAATATTATATTGCATGGAATTAGTGCATACAAATGTATGCGGACTAATTAGTTTTCATGTTAGAAGAGATTATGAGTGTTCTATCAATCTTATTGATAATTATTCATCGCATTTATGTTTGTCTAAATGCGTCATGATTCCGTGTCTTTTGAAATTCAAAAGAGTACATAGATAAGACAAAGAAGCAATTAGACAAGAACATAAAAGAACTTCGATCTGATCGTAGTAAAGAATATCTCTCTAGAGAATTCAAAGTCCATTTGATTGTAAAATGGGATAAACTCCCATTTATAATGAACATTGTGATATAATAGTGTCATTAAATGGAGAAACAAGATTCTTTTAGATAAAATAAGACATATGCTTAGTGATTTATTATTTACCTTTTTTATTCTAGATACCAGTATTTGAAATTTCATAGACTATTGAACCTAGTTTTATCTATAACGGTGCCTAATACTCCATGGAATTATAGAAATGTCACAAACTTAACTTATGACACATCTATAGTTGGAGATTCACTAGTATTTATACTAAAATTATAGGCAGAAAAGATGGATTCATGTTCAAAAGTTTGCATGTTTTAGGTATTCTAAAGGAATAAAGGAAAGTCTAATTTATAGACCTCAAGATAGGAATGTATTTGTAAACTTACACTATACTTTCCTTAAAGAAGACTATGCAAATGACTTATAACCTAAGAATAAAGGTAAACTAGAGAAATCATAAAAGAGATTATATTAATGCTCAGTTTTCTACAATAAACATAGAAAAGAGCAAGAATGATTGACAAATGATTATCCCCAAACAAATCATCACTTCTAGAACCTCATCGTAGTAGGAGGGTAACTAGATTACCAAACAAGATATATATTATTGAGAGAAACCTATATGGTTATCTCATATGAACATGTATAAAATCTCACTAGATAAAATGAAGCTGTAATAGATAGTGATGTTGAACATTGGAAAAGGGCTATTGAAATGGAATCCATGTATTCCAATAAAATCTGGGAACTTGCAGAGACACTAAATGGGGTAAAATCCATTGGATGCAAGTGGATCTATAAGAGGAAAAGAAGAGTAAACAGAAGGATGGAAACATTTAAAATAAGATTAGTAGCCAAAGGGTTCACTCAAAAAGAGGGAATCGATTATGAGGAAACTTTTTCTCTAGTTGCTATGCTTAAATCCATCAGAATTCTGTTCTCTATTGTTGTAGTGCTAGATTACGAAATTTGACAAATGGATGTCAAGACAGCTTTTCTTAATGGGCATCTTGAAAAAGACATCTTTATGCAGCAATCGGATGGACTTATACAAAAGGCCAAGAACACTTAGTATGTAAGTTATAGAAATCCATCTATGGATTGAAGCAAGCATCCCGAGTATAAAACATAAGATTTGATCAAGTGATAAAATCGTTTAGATTCATTTAGAATATTGGTGAACCATGTGTAAACAAGAAAAATTCAGGGAAAATCTGTAACCTTCCTAATTCTTTATGTAGATGATATTCTCCTTATCAGAAACGATGTAGGAGTATTGACTACTATGAAGAGTTGATTAGCAAAACAATTTGATATGAAAGATCTAGGAGAAGCTAGTTATATTCTTGGTATCAAATTAATATGAGACCGAAAGAATAAAACGATAACTTTGTCTCAAGTGGTCTATATCGATAAGATATTGGCTAGATTTAGCATGGTAAATTCCAAAGACTGGTTTATCACCATTCAGACATGGAATTTTATTCTCTAAGGATCAAACACCTAAAGTTTCTGAGGAGATAGAGAAAATGAGACGAGTTCCCTACGCAGAAGCTGTGGGAAGACTCATGTATGCCATGCTTTGCACTAGACCAGAAATATGTTTTGTGATTGGGATGGTTAGTAGATATCAATCTATTCCTGAACCTGAACCTGGACTGCTGTCAAGCACATAATGAAGTATCTGAAAAGAACTAAGGATTATATTCTTGTGTATTCTAGTGATGAACTTACTCCAGTGGGTTATACTGATTCTGACTTTATGTCAGATAAGGATTCTGGAAAGCCTACTTCTGGCTATGTGTTTGTATTAGGAAGTGGAGCTATTAGTTAGAGGAGTGTGAAACAATTATATATCGCAGACTCTACAACAGAAGCTTAATATGTGGCTGCCTCTGAGGCTGCAAAAGAAGCGGTATGGCTCTACAAGTTCCTTCAAGATCTTGAGGCGGTATCTGCTGCAAGTGCACCACTTAAATTATTTTGTAATAATAGTGGTGTAGTGGCTCAATCAAAAGAACCAAGAAACCACAAGAAACAAAAAACACATTGAGAGGAAGTATCATCTCATATGGAAATAATGTAGAAAGGTTATTAACTACACTTAGAGTCCTACAAGCATGTGCAATTTGCTAGATATGCTTTGAGAGCTAGTAAGAGATTGTTCGGATTATATGCTCTTCAAAGCATATTAATTTGTTATTAATAAAATATTTGACATATTTATTTAGATATCTTAAATTGCATTAATATTTTGAGTAAAGTCCATTTAATCATATTATATGTATTTATGCGTTCACTATGTGAATTAGCAGAAGACATAAATACAAGTTATGTTATGATTAAATAAATTAAGTTCGCAGTTGATAAATAAAGTTGGGCACTTTATTTAGGTATAGACTGTAATAAATTCATTGAGTGATTTGTCTTAATCAATTATGAATTTATTAATGTATTATGACTACATTGAACTGGATCACATATGAGATTTAATTAACCTAGTAATAACTGTCAAACTTATTAAATCTCATAGACATTGATTTACTGTAATCTTAATCTAGAATTAGTTATAATTTCATGATTGTAGTTATTATTTCATTTGAGTTACCAATGGGCATGACATACACATGCAGTCAAGATTACCCGGTATTTTGGTGGGAGCAATTACAACTATTGAAATTATAGATTAATAATATAGAATTTGTACGACACATCTCTTGATGGGTTTTCAGTACTTGATCATAGAATTCTCTAGTCTGAGTGTCTCAACATAAATAAGTATGTTAAAAATGATCATTAGAGAAAACCAATAAGTATCAAGGAACAAGATGTAATTAAATCGATTGGACAGTTGAGATATCAATTTAAATTAATGATGTGGTACAAG
This sequence comes from Murraya koenigii, assembly GCA_025617385.1. Taxonomy (NCBI): domain Eukaryota; kingdom Viridiplantae; phylum Streptophyta; class Magnoliopsida; order Sapindales; family Rutaceae; genus Murraya; species Murraya koenigii. The sequence continues at coordinate 12,932,859 of CM046817.1, read as the reverse complement.
GGATTGTGCAATAAAGAAATCAATGTGCCTTGGGCGAATTATTATTCAAGCATACAATTATGGAGGTCAGTTCCAATCTTATGGTGGAGTAGAATTAGAATTAAATAATTATATTTGTTTAATTAAAATTTTAATTATTGTAGCCATTATTGTATGTTCCTAATTGATCCCCGGGTTAGCTCATTTAATTGACAACACCATCATTGGACCCAAAAGTAAGAAAAACTGGCATATTAGATGAAAATCATAATTATAATATTTGTTAAGGCCTAGTATGTTATATTTAAGTGTAAAAGGGGGCTTTTGATATTTTACAAGGTGGTTTCCTTAGTTAGTAACACATTCTCTCCACTTTTACGTAAGTGGAGAGATAGCATTTAATTTAAATATTTAAATTGAAAGAGGAATTCTATTTTAAATAGAAATCCTAATACTAACATACTAGGGTTTCTCATAAGATATTATAAAAGGGGTATTATTCTTTTAAGACAAAAAAGAGAGAGAGAGAAGAGAATCCCAGGACTTTTGAGAAAAATACAGAAGACATCTAAGAGAAGCCAGTTGAATTGGGGAGTAGTGAAACAAACGCCCACACGTCCAATGTTGATCAATCTTATGTCATAGCCTGGAAGATCGTTTGGAGACGGATCTACAAATCTCAATTGTTCATCTTCTCAAAACATCAAGGTATGAATTTATAGATTACTTAATTCTTATATGTTATATGAGATCGGTCCTAAAAAGGTTTTAATTGAAAAATTGAAAAACCTGATTTATTCCTTTCAAAATTTACTATAATTTTTATCACTCTTGGGTTCAACTGGGTTATATGAGTTCATTAACATAAATTCAACCCATCTCAATTAATAATTGAGTTAAAAAAATTGATCCAATCATCATTAGAACATAATCAACCCATCTAAATTTAATTAGGTTGAGCTGGACTAGATTAGGTTTGCCCACTCTTATGTGTAAGAGGCTTTGTAAATAAGTAATGTCGGAACTAAGATTTTGATTTGAGGAGGATAATAATAGAGAAACTCATTTGGATAACAAAAATAAAATACAAATGTAAATTAACAATTACATTTAGTTGGTTGTATCAACATTAATTCTTGATGTTTCTCAAAATTATTTTTCAGGAATAGTTTCACCTCTTGTTTTAGGGGGTTATTGAGTATTATTAACATAGTAGAGATTAAGTGATATTGATTGATTTTAGTTAGAAATTGCAAAATCCTCCATAAGTTTGGAGCCCCACCCTAAATATGGTCAATTTTAAATAAGTTTTGACAATGAGGTGGAAAATATGAGAAAAATAATCCTCAAATTCTCAATGAAGTAAAGTTTATTTTTGTACTTCTTATTCCAAACCTCATTATATGAAAATATTTTTAATTTTTATTTAATAATTTTTGTTTTATTCTTTACAATGTTAGTTAATAACTTTTTTTTAAAATTTTACCTAATATAAATGAGTTATAACTAAAAGAAAAACCAACAATATAATTCTTATTCTTTTCTTTTTTTAAGTAAAGAGTGGGCAAAGTCCAAATACTTTTTTTTTTAATTTTTTCCCCTAACTACCACCAAGGATCGAACCCGAGCGTTAGTGGCTACAATCTCTATGTTGTTACCTATCGGACCACGCCTTTAGGGGCAACAATATAATTCTTATCCAACTTTAAAACACTGTTATGTTTTTTTTTTCTCTTTTAAGGTGTTATTCTCTTAACATTTTTCAATTTTAATATCAAATCAAGATATTATTTTAAAATTTTGGAGATTTTTAATAATTTAAATACTTTAGAATATGAAAATAATTTTATTTAAGTCTCTAATTTTTAATTTACTTAAATTATATATCTCTATCTACTATAAAATAAGTAAATAAAAAAAATAAAAGGGTGATGAGAAAATCATTCTTCACATGAAGATTCCTCATTCCCACCTCATTAAATTTATTAAGGAATTGATGGGGAGCGAGGCAAATTTTTTAATAGGATTGAGAATAGGGTAGGCCTTCCCAACTCTACACCCTATTGCCATTCCTAGTTTCAGTAAGTGAAAATTTAATTCTTTTTTCCATTCTTAATGAGTAAGCATGACATTAAGTTATTAATAGCATAGAAAAAGGTAGGTCAATTGAGTGGTTCTTTATTTTTTCCTCTCAAGTTTGGAGACATGGACAATACTGAATTGCATCATTTAATTGAGCGTTTTGATAAGTTACATTCTATGTAAATTACAACTTATACAAAATAGTGTAAAAAATTATAATAATTTAATGAGACCTACTAAATTTTATATGGATTATAAGTTACTCAAATTGTAACTTAGCATGACTTTTGTTCTTCGTGTTTCCAAGACTCCACCCCCCACCAACCATACGCAATATTTTAGAATATATGATACAAGTGCTACCACTGGACTTGTACAAGTCCATTGTTGGATTGTCGCACTTATCATGAAGAGGCAACAGTTCTAGTTTTATGAGATTTAAATTCAAATTCCTCGTGAGGGTTTCAATTTATAACACTAATATTTTATAATAATAATATAAATTATTCATTATTATTATTATTTTGAATTTTTGTAGTATGACGGAGATTTAGTAAATACAAAAATTATCATTTTGCCCTGTAGTACAAGGAGACTTATTAAAAAAAGAAGAAGATTAAAAATGTTGGTCAAAGAGATGCAATTAATGAATTTTGTCCCATATAATGGACATGAAAATAGAATGTAAAAAAAGAACACAATGCATGATTAAAAGCAACGATCTTATACAATTGAAAAGAAGAGAAAACTGAACCAAATATCACACATGATGAACAAATGTGAGTAATATATCATAACATTATCAAAATATTGTGGAGTACAGATATATATCCACTGCGTTCTTGCGTGCGATTTCTTTTTTTAACGATACAAGAGGGTATTGACCGTATTGTTAAGATTGTTTGGGTAATATCGGGTAGGTCCCCTCGAGGCCACTCCAGCTCGAATAAAACGCCCCAAGGTCAATCCAGCTCGAGCAGAAGACCCGACCGCTGGCACGGAGACGACCTTACTAGGCGTCAAAGCTGGTCGGGGTCGACAAGTCCAGGACGGGACGAGCCCTGAGCCCTTTTGCTTGCTCGAGGTCTTCAAGGCTAGGCACGTCAAAGATGGTCAAGGTCGAGGAGCTCAAAGGTTGGTCGAGACCCGAGCCCACTTTTTTACTTGAGGTCTTCAAGTCCTCCGAGCAAAACTTAATCACTCCAGTCATAGCATAGAGGAAATGCAGGACCCAGATACAGCCAGTTCAGGACAGTCCGACCCGTTCCTCCAGAGACTCAGCACAGCTTTCGATACCTGATCAATGCCCCACGCGGCATGGTGTCGTTACTGTTACCGGTGGCCGGCACATGCCCCCACAGTGTCATCATTCCTTGCGCACACGCCCGACATTATGATCTGACCATGTGAACTGTACCCACCAGACAGTCGCGCATCCCCAGGGAATATCATGCTAATCCCGGCTGTCAGAGGAACCCAGACACCACCTACGCAGGAACGGATGGTCTTGGAGAGAAAGGGCGGGAAAAATGGAGAATAAAATGAAACGGACAGGTAGGTTGCAGGGGTTCCAAAATTTTGCACAGGTTTTTCTTCTTCTTCTTCCCCTTCTCCACTTTGATTTTGCCGGGAGATTTATTATTATGAGAGGAGGGTAAAAATACCCCTTCTATTCTTTCGGTCTCTCTAACTAAGAGGGATATAAAAAGAACAACCCAATTACTAACTTGAGCGTCGGAGGGTTTTGGCCGGAACAACACCCGGCGACCCTTGACCCTGTTTTCTGTGAGTACAGGTCCGGGAGACTTCCGTTCCGGTAAAGATGGAGGAATCAAAATTGGAAAGCAGACTTGCTCGAGCTCAAGCTCGCCGCGAGCAGAAGGTTTTGACACTATTTGAGGGCACGCAGAAAAACAGCATCAACTTTTTTGGCGCCGTCTGTGGGGATCAGATCAAAAAGCCTGATTTCCCAACACATTCAGAAGACACAACGCAACAATGAGAGGAAACAGCAGAAGAGGAGTAAGTCCAGAGGAATCGGTGACTTTAAGGGAGGTGGCTAATGAGGCTTAGAACCGAGAGATCCAGGAGAGGATGGATCGGATGAAGAAGCAGATGGAAACGCTGACGTCCATCTTACAAGAGCTTAGGGAAGGACAGAGGAAAGCATGCAACGACATCCTTGAGTCCAGCCGTGGGAACGCCCCCGTCAGGAAGCAGGCTAGGGACAAAGCCCAGAGACTGAGAACACCAAATGTAGCTGGGAGGCAGGAGACGAACATGGAGGAAAGGGAGTCCCGCCAGCATTTACAAGAGACAGCACCAACCTCCCACGCAGAAGAGTTGGAGGGGGAGGTGAGTCGGTTGGCACAGGTTGTAGAGGACCTTCGAGGAAACCGAGAAAGCCAAGGTTGGAGGATAATGCTGGACAACGAATCCTCACTCTCGGCGGGAATCATGGGCGTCACGATTCCACGTGACTTCCTTTTCCCAGATTTAAAGTTCTTAGGGAAGAGTGACCCGTTGGTGCATATAGAGCGATTCAATGACATGACAGGAGTACAGGGCCTGTCAACAGCCAGAGGTGCAGGGCCTTCCCACTCACTCTTGAGGGGAGGGCAAGAGAGTGGTACCGCAGGCTGCCACGGGGAAGCATTCTAAGCTTTGAGCAGATGTGCAGAGAGTTTGCAGAGCAGTTTCGGGGTGCAGTAACCCCCGAAGATGATATGATGGAGTTATCGGAGATAAGGCAAAGGGACGGAGAACCCCTCTGGGAGTTTTTCAAGAGGTACCACAGATTGGTTCTAGATCTTAGTGCATTTAATCATCCCCAAGCATTGAGGGGGTTGAAGGACGGAGTCAGAATGGGGAGACCGTGGTACAACTTACGGAGCCCTTCGATCCGTTCATATTCAGATGCGTATGAGCAGGTGAAAATGGACATGGTCATTGAAGAGGAAAAGGCTGCGAAGTTGAGAAGTGAACAGGGCAGTGGAACAAAGAGGAAGGAAAAAAGAGGTCCTGCCCGAGGGACGATGGCTTCAAAAGCGATGAGGGACTGGGATTACAGGGAGTACAGGCGCCACGACGACCTCCCATCCCGCAACCAACCACCAAGTAGACCTGCGTTGGACCACAACAGAGTGGACCGTCCGCTGCCACCCCCACCGAGGAGTTTCCCAAGAGATCAAGCGATACAGGTGGTGGAGCAGAGCCCCGCCTACGGCCAATACACGAAGTTGAAGGTGTCTCTCGAAGAGATACTTCACATGGCAGAGGAGTGAGGACTGTTAAGCCCTCCAACACCAATGACTGAATCGGCCGGTAAACGAGATAGGGGACGATTTTTCCGCTTCCACGGTGACCACGACCACTCAACATCACAGTGCCGAGATTTGAAGAACCAGGTAGAAGATCTAGTTAGAAATCGATATTTGGATGAGTTCATTGAAGGAGGACATCCAGTGGTCGAGCAGCAACCAAAGGAGGACGACCAAGCCTATGACATGGAGATGGAGCCACCAGCTACAAGAGTAATATCAGGAGGACCCTCTATGGTAGGGAACTCGAATAGGGCTCGAAAAAATTATTGTAGATACGCGGCAGCTGGTAGAGAAGTCCTGTTCACTGCACCCGCTGCCAAAAAGGCCAAGGTTCGGCAGGTGCTCATCATGTGGATAGAGGAAGACGAGGAGGGAGTGCTGTACCCCCATGAGGATGCTTTGGTCGTGAAGGCGAACGTTGCCAATAAGGAAGTTGACCGAATACTAGTTGACTCGGGAAGTTCGGTGGACATTCTTTTCAAGTCCACACTTGAGGATTTAGGAATTGCAGGCGCGAGCCTCGAGCAGACGAGCACTTCCTTAAAAGGGTTTGGAGGAGGAAAACTGATCCCTCTGGGAATCATTAAGTTGGCTGTGACTATGGGCTTGAGGCATTTTGAAAAGAACATGATGCTAGACTTCGTGGTGGTGGACGAAGTCAGCCCCTACCAAGCAATATTGAGGAGGCCTTTTATGAGAATCAGCCAGTCGGTGTTATCCACCCATTACCTAGCCCTGAAGTACCGAGTGAATGGGGCTGTAGGAGTAGTTAAGGCCAGCCAAAGGGTTGCGAAGAGCTGTTACGCTGTAGCAGCAAAAGAAACCATGCAAATAACGTCATTAGACTCGAGGGGAGAGTCGAAGAATGGCAGATAGGAGCCCGCTGAAGAATTAGAGGAAGTTAGAATACGACCAAACGAGCCTGAGAAGAAAGTTCGGATTGGCTCGGGCACTAGCGAGGTGCTAAAGAGGAGTCTAGTCGAGTGCCTGCGAGCACATTCTGATGTGTTCGCTTGGTCGCATGAGGACATGCCTGGGATCGACCCTGAGGTGGCATGTCACAGGTTGGCGATAAGGAAGAGCGCTAAGCCAGTAAGGCAAAAGAGGAGGTGCATTAACCAGGAGAGGTACGAGGCCATAAATTGCGAGGTGGAGAAATTGCTTAAAGCGGGATTCATAAGGGAAGTCTCCTATCCCGAGTGGATCTCGAATGTGGTGTTGATGAAAAAAGCAAGTGGGAAGTGGAGAATGTGCGTGGACTTCACAGATGTAAATAAAGCCTGTCCAAAAGATAGCTTCCCGCTGCTAAAGATAGACCAGTTGGTGGACTCCACGGCGGGACATGGATTGCTCAGCTTCATGGATGCTTTCTCAGGCTATAACCAAATTCCCATGCACCGAGCAGACGAGGAGTGCACGGCCTTCATCACCAACCAGGGTCTGTTTTGCTACAAGGTTATGCCTTTCGGTCTGAAGAATGCAGGGGCGACATACCAGAGATTGGTGAATAAAGTCTTCAAGCCATTAATTGGTCGAACAATGGAGGTGTATGTAGATGACATGATCACCAAATCAAAGGACGCGGGGGAGCATGTAAGGCATTTAGAGGAAACCTATGCACTCTTAAGGGAGTATCGAATGAAGCTACATCTTAAGAAATGTGCCTTTGGAGTTGGTTCGGGAAAATTCTTAGGCTTCATGGTCAACCATAGAGGGATCGAGGCAAATCCAGAAAAGATAAGAGCGGTGGTGGAGATGAAATCTCCACGTACCCTGAAGGAGATACAGAGCCTTACGGGCAAACTGGCATCCCTCAATAGGTTCATATCCCGGGCCACAGATAAATGCCGAGTCTTCTTCCAGGAGATTAGAAAAGACAGGAAGACAAAATGGACACCAGAATGCCAAGCGACATTCCAACAGCTGAAGGAGTACTTGCTAAGAGCCCCGTTGTTGTCCACGCCTCGAGCAGGGGAGGTTTTGTTCCTGTATTTGGCTGTATCCCAATGGGCAACAAGCTCAGTCCTGGTGAGAGAAGAATCAGGTGTGCAATACCCCGTCTATTACATGAGCAGAGCTTTGTTGGGGGCTGAAACTCGATACCCACCAATGGAAAGATGGGCATTGGCCCTAGTAACGGCAGCTAGAAAGCTGAGGCCATACTTCCAAGCACACTCGGTGGCAGTGTTAACAAACCAACCACTCTGGCAGATTTTGCACAAGCCAGAGACCTCTGGAAGGTTGGTAAAATGGTCGGTAGAGCTCAGTGAGTTCGACATCAGCTACCAACCCCGAACAGCCATAAAAGCTCAGTCCTTAGCTAATTTCGTGGTCGACTGCACTGCAAGGAATGAAGAGACGGCGGGCGAGCACCCACCGGATTCTTCAGCCTCGACCAACGCGTGGATAGTCATGGTAGATGGGTCCTGTGGGGATCAGGAATCGGGGCGGGAGTTGTAATCCTCGATCCCGAGGCGGAGATGCAATATCGTCGTGAAGTCGGAATTGAAGTCACCAACAACTAGACCGAGTATAAAGCTGTAATCGCGGGATTGAAGCTCGCCTCGGTAGTGAAAGCGGAAGAGGTAAAGCTTCGAACAGATTCGCAGCTGGTGGCAAACCACCTCAACAAAAGCTTCCAGGAAAAGGGCGAGAACATGAAAGCTTACCTGCGGAAGGTGAAGCAGCTAATAAAGAGCTTCCGAGCAGTTGAGGTGGAGCGATTCGCAAGGGAATGGAATTTTTGAGCTGATATGATAGCTCGCATGGCCACCACATCCGACCCCAAGATACCAAAATCCATCCCACTAGAAGTCAAAACCTGCTCGAGCATCGAGCAGGAAGATGAGGTGATGAGTTTATTATCGAGCAGCACTTGCTGCCTGCCGATAAGAAGCAAGCAAGGAAGCTAAAGTGTAAAGCGGTCAGGTACACTCTGATCGATGGGGTCTTATATAGACTGGGATACACTCTCCCACTATTGCGGTGTTTAGACCAGGAGGAAGCTGATTATGTCCTCCGAGAGATACACGAAGGGATTTGCGGAAACCACTCAGGCGCGAGGTCTTTGCCTTTCAAGGCCTTGAAGCAGGGATACTTTTGGCCCCGCATGCTCCAAGATGCACAAGATAAGACCAAGAGCTGCAGGAGTTGCCAAAGCTTTGCCAACTATATGACTCAGCCTCCAGAGAACCTCACGGTGATGAATTCACCGTGGCCATTTGCTCAATGAGGGATCGACTTGATCGGGCCGTTGCCTAAGAGGAAGGCATCTGCTACTCACGCTATAGTGGCAATCGATTATTTAACCAAATGGGTCGAAGTGGGAGCCTTGAGCAGTATCACAGAAGGTAAAACCACTGACTTCATTTGGAAAAATATGATTTGCAGGTATAGGATTCCCCATGCATTAGTAACAGACAACGGGAGCCAGTTTGACAATAACAAGTTCAGAGACTTCTGCCAAAAACCTGGGGATAGAGTTGAAGTTTTGTTCTCCCTCACATCTGCAGGCCAATGGACAAGTGGAGGCTGCGAACAAGACTATAAAACATCTCCTGAAGACCAGACTCGGTGAGTAGAAGGGAGCCTGGGTGGATGAGCTGCCTGGCGTCTTGTGGGCTATAGAACCACACACAAAACGGCCACAGGAGAGACCATATTCTCTTTGGCGTTTGGGCATGAGGCAGTTGATCCTGCTGAAGTAGGAATGGGGATGCACCGAACAGAGAACTTCAACGAGGAGCAAAACAACGAGCAGATGTGTGCAGGCTTGGACTTGCTGGAGGATATGAGGGAAAGAATGGCTGCAAAGATCGCAGAGTACCAGCAGAATGTGGCTTGCTATTATAACCAGAATGTGCAAATCCACCGATTCCGAGTGCGAATCCCAGAAGTCCCAAAGCCTAGCTTAAGGCGGGATGGTGCCAAGCGTGAGCAAATTGCAGGTTTGAGCAAGAGAAGCTTGCAAAGAAGAATGCGAAGGCCAGCGGTCCCAAAGCCTAGCTTAAGGCGGGACGGTGCCAAGCGTGAGCCAATTGCAAGCTCGAGCAAGAGAAGCTCACAAAGAAGAACGCAAAGGCCAGAAGTCCCCAAGCCTAGCTTAAGGCGGGACAGTGCCAAGAGTGAGCCAATTGCAGGCTCGAGTAAGAGAAGCTCGCAAAGAAGAACGCGAAGGCCAGAAGTCCCAAAGCCTAGCTTAAGGCGAGACGGTGCCAAGCGTGAGCCAATTATAGGCTCGAGCAAGAGAAGCTCACAAAGAAGAACGCAAAGCCCAAAAGTCGAAAAGGCTAGCTTAAGGCGGGACGGTGCCAAGAGTGAGCCAATTGCAAGCTCAAGCAAGAGAAGCGCACAAAGCGTGAAGGCCAGAAGTCCCAAAGCCTAGCTTAAGGCGGGACGGTGCCAAGCGTGAGCTAAATACAGGCTCGAGCAAGAGAAGCTCACAAAGAAGGACGCGAAGGCTAGAAGTCCCAAAGCCTAGCTTAAGGCGGGACGGTGCCAAGCGTGAGCCAATGCAGGCTCAAGCAAGAGAAGCTCACAGAGAAGAACGCGAAGGCCAGAAGTCCTAAAGCCTAGCTTAAGGCGGGACGATGGCAAGCGTGAACCAACCGCAGGCTCGAGTAAGAGAAGCTCGAGGAGAACATGCAAAAGTTAAACATGTGCCAATATCGGGCTCGAGCCGAACAGGCTTGCAAAATGAACAACTACCGAGAACAAGCCAAACATCGGCTCGAATGGACCGAGCTCACAAGATAAACAGAAATTTATCAGCCTAACTCAAGGCAAGGCTTTGCCACACATAAGTCAAAAGATGATACGAGTAGTAATAACTTGGGGGAGAAAAAACAAAGCCCAACACTTATAAAATTTTTACTTGGCAAGTGCATGGAGTCAATCTCATACATTAATGTAAAACGCGAGTTTATACACACGGACACAGAAGCAAGTTGCTCAAAGTATGCTCTTTATTCATTCATTGAAGATTACAATTACAAAAAAAAAAGGCAAATCAAGCTTTTGGGGAATTAAGGCTAGCAGGGGCATCATCAGTAGCAGCAGGAGGATCAATAGCAGAAGGAGGAGCATTAGTAGTAGGAGGATCAACAGCAGTGGGAGGAGCATCAGCAGCAGGAGGGGTGTCAGTAGCAGCAGCAGGAGGAGCAGCAGCAGCAAGAGCAGCTTTTCTAGGCTCGGTAGGGACCCCAGATGGGGAGGCTCTCGACTCTTGAATTGGGATATCATGCTTGTGCATGTACTCCGCCACACCTGCCTCGACCTTATCTAGGTCCACCTCAGGATGTTCCTTACGCAAGGCATACACGAGGTAGTTGTAGCTGAAAGCCACCCCTTCGTTGTACTCGGTCGTGAGTTGGGCCTGTAAAGAGTCCACCTTCTTCTGGAGGCGAGAAGCAACATCCTCCATGGACTTATCGAGGGAGAACCTTTGCACGTCTAAGTCTTTCCGAGCATAGAGTAACTCTTCCCGGACAACAGTTAGCTCCCTTTCGAACTGATGAGCCCGCGAGTCTGACATTGCTGCCTTCTCCTCGAACATGGAATTCTCCTCTCGAAGCTTCGCGTTCTCCTCGTTCTTCTGCTCAAGACTCTCCTTCAAGCTCTGAATCTCTGCTCGAAGCTTCCGCTACGAATCCTGAGTCCTGGTCCTGAATCTGGTGGCAACAGCAGCAGCACAAGAAGAGAGGCGGTGGAAAGCGCCAACCAACTCCTCATCACCATAGGACTCCAGGCCGTCCAGGAACCTATCGTCCATCTGCCCCGCAAAGTCCATGACGTAGGGTTCGGCACGATCTTACTCCTGTACGCCTTCGGATCGAGGCCGGGTTGAGGCTGCAGTCCTTGGAAGCCTGCGAGGTGGACCCTCTTCTGCTCGTTCTACCTCTCAAGCAGGAGGGGCAGCTCGAACTGGTGAAACGGGGGCATCGGCTCGGGGCCTTTTTGCTAAAGAGTTGCTCGCGTCTCCTGAGGTCTCTACAGGCCTCTGCATCATACTCGAGCACTCCCCTCATCTCTTCCCCTAGTGTCAGGCCAAACTCCACGAAGTTGTGTGCCGTGAGTAGCACCCTGCATGAGCTCGCGTTGTCAAGGGCTATGTTGACGCATGCTCGAAGCTCTTCCCCGATCCTATGTGATGCACTCCAAGACACTGCAGAAACCACCAGAGCAAAATAGTAAGAATAAATGCGAGCAAAGAAACTAAAATAAAAATTCACTGGACAGGTGAACGACCTAGAGTGCAAAAATACCGTGGAACCGAAGGGATCTCCTCAGAAAGAGGTGCAGTATGCCCTCATTCTCCCCCAATAAAGAAAAATTTACCCTTCCAGTTGCCACCAGAAGTAGGGAGATCCGTTATGGGCTTCTTACCCTTCAGGCTGGAGGTGAGGTAGTACCAGCCAGCATCCTTCGGACTGCACTTCAACTGGTAGAGATGCTTTATTTCCTCTACCGAGGGCTCGCCCAAGTTGCATCATCTCCACAGTACGTAGAGCCCAGAAAGGACCCTCAACCCATTTGGATTCAATTGTCCCGGGGCCAACCGAAATCTGGACAAAACCCAGGCAAAATAAGGCTGGAGAGGTAGCCTGACCCCCCATTTAAAGCACTCTATATATAAGGTGGTATACCCCTGAGGGGGACGGCTGGGAATGTCACCCTTGCCTGGTATGTGGTAGGTGTCCCTAAGCCTAACCAGGTCCGAGTGTATGGTTTCACACCTCATGAGGTCAATGGGGTACCCACTACCCTCTGACCGTTGGTTGACCCTTTCCCCTCGATGCGGCTGGGTCTTTGCTGTAGCCAGCGCCCCTTCTGAACTGGAATCTCTCACCAGGATTATACTAAGGAGTTCTATGTCACTTGAGGAGGACGATTCCTCAGGTGACATCCTACGAGATCGTTAGGTATTCAACATTGTCTCCTAGAGTTATAGTCTACTTGGTTGGAATTAGAAACCCAGATGAAGGAAGAACAGAACGGAGACAAGAGAAAAGAGAGAGGTTTATACCTGAGTAAAGAGAGAGGTTTGTACGGTCGGAATCACTTTGACGCAGAAGAGGAAGATGAAAAAACACTTGCAAGCGGATTAATTTTCAGGTTTGAGTAAAAATGAGCAATAGGAATCACAGTGAAGAAATCAAGGGTTTTTAAAAGGGGAAAGTGTGTCTCTTCAGCTGACAGCACTCATCTTGTGGGACGCGACCGTTCGAGTAACGTCTCTTTAAAATTTGAACGCACGGCCAGGATCCATCCACGTGTCCCACATTAAATGCGAAATGATGGAAGCGAAAGACAGCTGGAAGACATAGGGAAATGGAAACAGTACGGAAGCCGACCGTTATTAAAGTTTCAGTCTTATCTCGTTTCACTCCAAAGACTAGAAACTGGGGGACTGGTGTTTGGGTAATATCGGGTAGGTCCCCTCGAGGCCACTCCAGCTCGAATGAAACGCCCCAATGTCAATCCAGCTCAAGCAGAAGACCCCGACCGCAGGCACAAAGATGGCTTTACTAGGCGTCAAAGCTGGTCAGGGTCGAGAAGTCCAAGAAGGGACGAGCCCCGAGCCCTTTTGCTTGCTCGAGGTCTTCAAGGCTCGGCACGTCAAAGATGGTCAAGGTCGAGGAGCTCAAAAGCTGGTCGAGACCCGAGCCCACTTTTTTACTCGAAGTCATCAAGTCCTCTGAGCACAACTTAATTACGCTAGTCATAGCATAGAGGAAATGCAGGATCCATATACAGCCGGTTCGGGACAGTCCGACCCGTTCCTCCAGAGACTCGGCACAGCGTTCGATGCCTGATCAATGTCCCACGCGGCATGGTGTCATTACTGTTACTAGTGGCTGGCACATGCCCCCACAGTGTCATCATTCCGTGCGCACACGCCTTACATTATGATCTGACCATGTGAACTGTACCCACCAGACAGTCGCGCATCCCTGGGAATATCATGCTAATCCCGGCTGTCAGAGGAACCCAGACACCACCTACGCAGGAACGGATGGTCTCGGAGAGAAAGGGCGGGAAAAATGGAGAATAAAATGAAACGGACAGGTAGGTTGCAGGGGTTCCAAAATTTTGCACAGGTTTTTCTTCTTCTTCTTCCCCTTCTCCACTTTGATTTTGCCGGGAGATTTATTATTACGAGAGGAGGGTAAAAATACCCCTTCCATTCTTTCGATCTCTCTAACTAAGAGGGATATAAAAAGAACACCCCGATTACTGACTTGAGCGTCGGAGGGTTTTCGCCGGAACAACACCTGGCGACCCTTGACCCTGTTTTCTATGAGTACAGGTCCGGGAGACTTCCGTTTTGGTAAAGACGGAGGAATCAAAATTGAAAAGCAGATTTGCTCGAGCTCGAGCTCGCCGTGAGCAGAAGGTTTCGACACTATTTGAGGGCACGCAAAAAACCAGCATCAACAGAGATTGTTTGGGTTAAATTTGTTAACGAAAGCATAATTAGTTAATAGTTTTCTACTTTTTATTAATTAAGTGCATCGTTTGCCAACATATTATAGCCAGGTGGTATTAAGACAAAAGAAAGATAGTTATTTCGTATTTAAAAATTATGAAATACGAACATGTTGTCTGCATAATTTAACCTGCATTAGCTATATAACTATTTATAGCAAGAATACATACTTTGTTGTGCAAAATTTTAATATACTCGCTAATGCACGAATCTTTAAAAATAAAATAGTAGTAACGAGTTCAAATTCATAAGAATTGTTATTAATTAGAAAGCCTAATTTAAATCTAAAATTAATATTAATCTACCCTAGTAGAGCAAATTCAATTTTAAGAGAATTAAGCTAATTAAATTAAGAAAATAATTTAATCGCATGAGATTTTAATAAGATAAGGGTTACTAAAGTTTTAGAATCCACTACTGTTCAACTAGTAATTATCTAATTATTATTAATTCTAATTTTAAAGTAGTAACTCAAAATCTGTCTTTGTCATCTTATAGTTATAACAATTAAGTCCAAGTAATTAAATCTAATAAAGAATTTTTTTTTTCGCTTTAAGGTAGGATTTCTAAGCATTATATACATTTATTCTAAAAACAAAGAATCAAAATTTCCTAAGTATTCTATGTATCTAATTTATTGAAAAATAAATACTAAAAGAGAATTAAAGTTTCCTAAGTATTCTATGTATCAAATTTATTGAAAAACAAATAATCAAAGAGAATCATATTAGTCATTATCTCATCAAGTCTAGATTTAATTAAATAATCTCTCAATTATCAATAATACATGATATTAAAGATAAAAAGATAATTATTCAATCAATCATTTGAAATAAGAATTATAATATCAAAGAACACATGTAGAAAATTAATTAAATAAAAAGACAATTATTTCATTCAATATAATTTCATCCTTAACTTCAATATAAAATAATTAGCTAAACATACTTCAACAAAGAGCAACAAAATAAATAAAATAAGCCATGGAAAGCTTAAGATTACTGCTCCACTCTGCCGTCTGTGTCTCTTGGCTTCTCCAATGTCTTACCTGTTTGGGTAATGCAGAGTAGGCCCCCTCGAAGTCAACCCAGCTCAAGTGGAAGACTTGACCGCTGGCAAAAAGACGGCCTTACTAGGCGTCATAGCTGGTCAAGGTCGAGTGCCTCAAGGCTGGTCGAACCGCGAGCTCTTTCTTCTGCTCGAGGTCTTCAAACCCCCGCGTATGACCCAGCCACACCAGCGACGGCGCAGAGAGAAGGCAAGATTTGAGCACAACCGGTTCGAAACAGTTTAACACTTCCTTCCAACAACTCAACGCGACGATCAATGCCTGACCGATACCCAACGCAGTATGGTGTCGTGACTGTTACCGATGGCCGGCACACGCCCCCACACTGTCATCATTTCGTACGCGCATGCCCGACATTATCATTATGCCGCGGGAACCCATGCTCACCTGACATCCCGCATTCCCAGGATGTGCCACAGTAATCCCGGCTGTCAAAGGGACCCAGACACCATTAACGCGGCAACAGCGGACTCTGAAGAGAAATGGCGGGAAAACAAAACAGTAAGTAGGAATCAAAGTGTAAGTGGCAGCTTCTTCTTCTTCTTCATATTTTTTTTAAGATTCTTCTTCTCGATCTTCTTTATTCTCTTTTGGGGTCTTCTGAATTCTCTTTACCCAGGTGATTTTTTATCTAGAGATCATTTCATCCCTCCGGTCTCTCTAATAAAGAGGGATACAAAAAGAATAACCCGATTACTGACTTGAGTGTCGGAGGGTTTTTGCCGGAAGAACATCCAGCGACCCCTAATCATGTTTTTGTGAGCACAGCCCAAGAAAATTGTTGTTCCGGGGAATAGAGGAAAACCGAGATTGGTAGGGATTCCTGCTTGAGCAACGTACGAGCAGGAGTCTACGACCCTACTCGATAGGACGCAGAAAACCGCATCAACATTTTTAGCGGCGTCTGTGGGGATTCAGTTCAAAAAGCCTGACTTCCCGACACGATCAAGGAACACAACACAACAATGAGGGGAAATAGCAGGAGAGGAGTAAGTCTAGAGGAGTCCGTGACTTTGTGAGAGGTGCCAATGAGGCCCAAAATAAGGAAATCCAGGAAAGGATGGATCAGATGGAGAAGTAAATGGAAGCACTAACACCCATTCTGCGGGAACTTAGGGAGGGATAGAGGAAAGCAAGCAACGACATCCCTGAGTCCAGCCGCAGGAATGCCCCCGATCGGGAGCATGTGGGAGGTGAAGCCCACAGTCCGAAGACGCTAAATGTTGCCGGGAGGGAGGAAACGAACTTGGAGGAAAGAGGATCCCGTCAACACTTGCAAGATACGGCACCCACCTCCCACGATGAGGAATTGGAGGGGGAAGTGCGCAGGTTGGCATAGGTCGTGGAGGACCTTCGGGGAAACAGGAAAGGCCTGAGTTGGAGGATAATGTTGGACAATGAGTCTCCGCTCTCAGCGGAGATCATGAATGTCACAATCTCCGAGATTTTTGCTTCTCGGATTTAAAGTTCTCAGGGAAAAGTGACCCGCTGGTGCACATAGAACGGTTCAACGATATGATAGGAGTACAGAGCCTGACAGCAGCCCAGCGGTGCAGGGCCTTCCCACTGACTCTTGAGGGAAGGGCGAGAGAGTGGTATCGCAGGCTGCCGCAGGGAAGCATCCTGAGCTTTGAACAAATGTGCAGAGAATTTACGGAGCAGTTCCAGAGCGCGGTGACCCCCGAAGATGATATGATGGAGCTGACAGAGATAAAGTAGAGGGAAGGGGAATCCCTTTGCGAGTTTGTCAAAAGATATCATCGGTCTGTTCTGGATCTTGGGGCATTCAATCACCCCCAAGCGCTGAGAGGGCTGAAGGATGGGATCAGGATGGGGAGGCCATGGTACAACTTGCAGAGCCCTTCGATCCGCTCATATTCAGATGCGTATGAATAGGTGAAGATGAACATAGTCATTGACGAGGAAAAGGCCGTGAAACTAAGAAGTGAACAGGGCAGTGGAGTGAAGAGGAAAGAAAAAGGAGGTCATGCCTGGGGAACATCGACTTCTAGAATAATGAGGGAATGGGTTGCTCCCTATAATCCCTATGAGAGAGCTCCTCAACCACAAATGGTTCCCGCTCCACTTCACAGATCCCCCGGTCGGGACTGTAAGGAATACCGGCAACAAGATGACCACCTATCCCCGTAATCAACCACCAAGCCGACCTATGCCAAACAACAACAGAGCTGACCGCCTATTTCCCCCACCTCTGGGAAGCTTCCCTCTGGATAGGGTGGTACAGATGGTTGAACAAAGCCCCTCCTACGGACAGTATACCCCATTGAAGGTGTCGCTCGAGGAAATACTCCAAGTGGTGGAGGAACGAGGATTGCTGAGTCCCCCAGCACCAATGTCTAAACCAGTCGGCAGAAGAGATAGAGGGTGATTCTGCCGCTTCTATAGTGACCATGGCCACTCAACGTTACAGTGCCTAGATTTAAAGAACCAGGTGGAGGACTTGGTTAGGAACCGGTATTTAGACAAGTTTATTAAAGGGGGCCACCTGATAATCGAGCAGCAGCTGGAGGAAGACAGCGGAGCCTCCGACATGGACCTTGACCCACCAACCATGAGGGTGATCGTAGGGGGACCCACGATGATGGGAAACTCGAACAGGGCTCGAAAGAATTATTGCAGATATGCCTCTGCCGGCCGAGAGGTCATGCTCGCCATGCCTGCCATAAAAAAGGCTAAGGTGCGGCAAGTGCCCATTATGTGGACTGAGAAGGACGAGGATGGGGTGTTGTACCCTCACGAGGATGCCTTGGTTGTGAAGGCAAACATTGCCAATAAGGAAATCGACCGAATATTGGTGGGTTCGGGAAGTTCAGTGGACATTCTCTTCAAGTCCACACTCGATGATTTGGGAATAATGGATGTGAGCCTTGAGCAGACAACCACTTCCCTGAAAGGGTTTGGAGGAGGAAGATTGACCCCTCTGAGGATTATCAGACTGGCTGTGACAATGGGCTCGAGGCCTTTTGAAAAGAACATGATGTTGGACTTCGTGGTGGTAGATAAACTCAGCCCCTACCAAGCAATACTGGGGAGACCCTTCATGAGGATCAATCAGTCGATATTGTCTACCCATTACTTAGCCTTGAAGTATCGAGTAAATGGGGCAGTAGGAGTTGTAAAGGGCAACCAGAGGGCCGCGAGGAGCTGCTACGCTGTGGTAGGAAAGGAAGCTATGCAGATAACATCATTAGACTCAAGAGGGGAGTCGAAGACTTGAAGACAGGAGCCCGCTGAGGAGTTGGAGGAAATTAGAATAAGACCGAACGACCATAAGAAGAAGGTCCAGATTGACTCGGGCATTAGCGAGCAGTTGAAGGAGAGCCTAGTCGAGTGTTTGTGAGCACACTCTGATGCGTTCGCTTGGACACACGAGGATATGCCCGGGATCACCACAGGTTGACAATACAAAAAGATGCTAAGCCAGTAAGACAGAAGAGGAGATGCGTCAACCAGAAAAGATACGAGGCCATGAACTGCGAGGTGGAGAAGCTATTGAAAGCAGGATTTATAAGGGAAGTCTCCTACCCTGAATGGATCTCGAACGTAGTGTTAGTTAAAAAGGCAAGTGAGAAATGGAGAATGTGCGTGGACTTCACGGATGTGAATAAAGCTTGCCGGAAAGATAGCTTCCCATTACCGAAGATAGATCAGCTGGTGGATTCCACAGCGGGGCACGACCTACTCAGCTTCATGGATGCCTTCTCGGGCTACAACCAGATTCCTATATACCGGCTGGATGAAGAATGCACAGCCTTTATCACCAACCAAGGCCTGTTTTGTTACAAAGTCATGCCCTTCGGCCTAAAAAACGTGGGGGCAACCTACTAGAGACTGGTGAACAAGGTCTTCAAGCTGTTGATCGGCCGCAAAATGGAAGTTTACGTGGACGATATGATCACCAAGTCAAAGAACGCAAAGGAACATGTGAGGCATTTGGAAGAGACCTTCGCGCTCCTAAGGAAGTATCGGATGAAACTTAATCCAGAGAAATGTGCCTTTGGAGTTGGTTTAGGAAAACTCTTGGGCTTTATGGTCAATCACAGAGGAATCGAAGCCAATCCAGAAAAGATAAGAGCAGTAGTAGAGATGAGATACCCGCGTACTCTCAAGGAGATACAAAGCCTCATATGAAAATTGGCATCCCTGAACAGGTTCATCTCCCGAGCTATAGATAAGTGCCGCGTCTTCTTCCAGGAAATGAAAAAAGGGAGAAAAAACAAGTGGACACCAGAATGCAAGGTGGCGTTCCAACAGTTGAAGGAATATTCGCTGAATGCCCCGCTGCTGTCAACACCTCGAGCAGGGGAGGTTCTGTATTTGTATTTGGCTGTGTCCCAATGGACAACGAGCTCGGTTCTGGTAAGAGAAGCGTCAGGGGTGCAGTACCTTATGTATTACACGAGTAGAGCTTTGTTGGGGGCAGAAGTTTGGCACCCGTTGATGGAGAGATGGGTGCTATCCCTAATAACAGCGGCTCGGAAGTTGAGACCCTACTTCCAAGCGCATTCAGTGGTAGTACTAACCGACCAGCCGCTTAGACAGATTTTGCACAAGTCGGAGACTTCCGGTAGATTGGTGAAATGGTCAGTAGAGCTCAGTGAATTCGACATCAGCCATCAACCCCGAACAACAATATGAGTACAATCCCTAGCAGATTTTATGGTCGAATGCACAGAAAGGAATGGGGAAGCAGACAGCGAGCAGCAGATGGGTCTCTCCACCACGAGCAACGCGTGGGTGGTCACGGTGGACGGGTCTTGTGGGGATCAAGGAGCAGGAGCGGGGGTTGTGCTTCTCAGTCCTGAAGGGGTAGAGGTGTAGTACGCCGTAAAGCTAAAATTTGAAGCCACCAACAACCGGGCCGAGTACGAGGCTGTGATTTCAGGATTGAAGCTCGCCCTGGTAGTAAAGGCAGAAGAGGTAAAGCTTCGAACAGACTCTCAGCTGGTGGCAAATCACCTCAACGAAAGCTTCCAAACAAAAGGCGAAAAGATGAAGGCCTACCTTCGGAAAGTGAAGCAGCTAATAAAGAAATTCTGAGTGGTCGAAGTGGAACAAATAGCGAGAAGGATGAACTTTTGAGCTGACATGATAGCACAAATGGCCGTTACATCCGACCCCAAAATGTCGAAGTCTGTTCCATTGGAAATCAAAACCTACCCGAGCATCGAGTAGGAGGACAAGGTGATGAGCTTAACACTGATTGACACTTGGATGGATCCGATCATCTCTTATCTCAAGGAAGGAGCGTTGCTTACTGATAAGAAGCAAGCGAGGAAGTTAAAGTGTAAAGCGGCCAGATATACACTGATTGATGGGGTATTGTACAGGCGAGGATACACTCTCCCACTGCTACGCTGTTTAGATCAGGAGGAAGCCGATTATGTCCTCCGAGAAATACATGAAGGGATCTGCAGAAACCACTCTGGCGCGAGGTATTTGGCTTTCAAGGCCTTAAGGCAGGGGTACTTCTGGCCCCGTATGCATCAAGACGCACAAGAGAAGACCAAGAGCTGCAAGAGTTGCCAAAGCTTTGCCAACTACATGGCCCAGCCTCCCGAGAACCTCACGGTGATGAATTCACCTTGCTTGTTTACTCAATGGGGGATCGACTTAATCGGGCCATTACCAAAGGGGAGGCCATTTGCAACACATGTCGTGGTGGCAATTGATTATTTCACCAAATGGGTTGAGGTGGAAGCCTTGAGTAGTATCACAGAAAGTAAGACCACTGACTTCATTTGGAAAAATGTGATTTGCAGGTATGGGATTCCCCACGCGTTGGTTACGGATAACGAGAGACAATTTGACAACAACAAATTCAGAGAATTCTGCAGGAACATGGCAATAGAGCTAAAGTTTTGCGCACCATCGCACCCGCAGGCCAACGGGCAAGTAGAGGCTACAAATAAGACTATAAAGCGCCTCCTGAAGACCAGACTCGGGGAACAGAAGGGAGCTTGGGTTGACGAACTACCTAGTGTCTTGTGGGCCTATAGAACCACGCACAAAACCGCTATAGGGGAAACCCCTTTCTCCTTGGCATTCGAGGATAAAGCAGTTGTCCCCGCTGAAATAGGGATGGGAACACATCGAATAGAGCACTTCAACAAAGGGCAAAACGATGAGCAGATGTGTGTAGGCTTGGATTTGCTGGAAGAAAAAAGAGAAAGGGCCGCAGAAAAGATAGCAGAGTACTAGTAGAGAGTAACCCATTACTATAACTGGAATGTGCACATCCGCCGATTTCAGGTGGGGGATTGGGTGCTTAGAAGAGTGAATCAAAACACTAAGGACCCCAGGCAAGGTGTGTTGGGCCCGAACTGGGAAGGCCCTTATAGGGTCTCTTAAACAGCCAGACCGATGCATACAAACTAACCTACCCAGACGGACGAGAAGTCAAGAGGCCATAGAACGCACAGCATTTGATGAAGTATTTCCAGTAAGTTCCCTTGTAATGCAATCATTGATATTCAATTTCCCCCCGAAATAGAGATGTGTAAAATCTTGAGCATGAATAAAAGTAAGAAAATACTTCCAACATTAATCCAATATGAGCAAGTTAAAGCTTATGAACAAGAAGAAACGCAAAGGCCAAAAGTCTCAAAGCCTAGCTTAAGGCGAGACGGTGCCAAACGTGAGCCAATAGCAGGCTCGAGCAGAATAAGCTCGTGAAGAAACGC
This sequence comes from Murraya koenigii, assembly GCA_025617385.1. Classification (NCBI taxonomy): domain Eukaryota; kingdom Viridiplantae; phylum Streptophyta; class Magnoliopsida; order Sapindales; family Rutaceae; genus Murraya; species Murraya koenigii. Next base: position 12,911,214 of record CM046817.1, on the reverse strand, counting down.
AAAGGCCAAAAGTCTCAAAGCCTAGCTTAAGGCGAGACGGTGCCAAGCGTGAGCCAATAGCAAGCTCGAGCAGAATAAGCTCGTGAAGAAATGCAAAGGCCAGAATTCTCTAAGCCAAATTTAAGGCGAGACGGTGCCAAGTGTGTCAAATATCGGCTCGAGCAGACCAAGCTCACAAAAGAAATGGAGATCTATAGGCCTAACTTAAGGCAAGGCACTATCACGCATAAGCCAAGAGGGGACACGAGCAGAATTAACTCTGAGAAGAAATACGAAGGCCCAAAATTTGTTAAAATTTACTTGGTAAGTGCATGGAGTTAATCTCATAGTGCAAGGCAAAAATATATATGTAAACAAACGGATAAATTATCATCAATGTTCTTCATTTATTTGTCAAAAAGTACAAGTACTAAAAAAAAAAATTTTAAGTGGCTGAAGCGTCGGGGCTAGCAGTTGGAGCTGGGTCCTCGAGGAGTGGAGCACCGTCTGTGGCAGCAGCAGCGGAGGAGACCTCTGCAGTAGAAGGAGCAGCCTCTTCAATCCCTGCAGGGGCCTCAGTTGGGAGGACTCTCGGCTCTTGATTTGGGGCATCATGCTCAAGCATATATGCATTGACGCCCGCCTCGAGCTTGTATATATCCACGTCGAGATATTTCTTGCCTAGGACAGACACGAGGCATTCATAGCTGAAAGTCACCCCGTCATTGTACTCTATCGCGAGCCGACCTTCCAAGGAGTCCACCTTCCTCTGAAGATGAGAAGTCTCTGCCTTCATTGTCTTCTCAAAGGAGAACCTCTGCACGTCTAGATCCTTCTAAGCATTCAGCAGCTCGTCCCGAACCAGAGACAACTCCTTCTCGAGCTGGAGTACTTTGGACTCTGACATGGCAGCCTTCTCCTCGAAGGTGGAGATCTCCGTGCGAAGCTTCGCTGCTTTCTTGTCCTTCCGCTCAAGACTCAGTCTCAAATTCTGATTTTCTGCCCTGATCTTCCTCTAGGAGTCCAGATTTTTGGTCTTGAAGGCAGTGGCAACAGTCGTGACGTGGGAAAAGAGATGGTGAAGCGTGCTGACTAAGTCATCAGCACTAGAAGCCTCTATCCCCTCTAAGAAATTCTCCTCCATTTGCCTGGCAAAGTCCTTGACCTAGGGGTCGGCGACGTCGTGCTGTTGCTGCTCCTATACGCGTCCTGATCGAGGTCGAGTTGAAGCAGCGGTCCTCGGACCCCTGCTGGTCACACCCTCTGCTGCTCGCTCAGTCTCTCGAGTAGAGGTTGCAACCCTAACCGGCGAGGTGGGAGTGTCGGTTCGAGACCACTTCACTGGAGTAGAGGAGCTGCTTGGGCGATCCAAGGTGCTCACATGCCTCTTCAGACGAGAAAGAACACCATTCATCTCTTCTTGAGGAACGAGGCCAAACTCAACTAGATTGTGGATTGTGAGTAGCTCCCTGCATGAACTCGCATTGTCGAGGGCAGTGTTGACACGCGACTGGAGCTCCTCCACAATCCAATAAGAAGCACTCAAAGACACTGCAGCAATAATCAGAACAAAATGGTGAGAAAAACATAAACAGATAAATCAAAGCAAAAACATATTGAATAGAAGACGACCTGGAGCGCAAAAATGAGAAGGAATCGGAGGGACCCCTTCAGAGGCGAGCGACTTGCCCCAATCTCCCCCAACAAAGAAAAATTTGCCCTTCCAATTGCCACCTGAGGTGGGGAGATCGGTGATGGGTTTCTTGCCTTTCAAATTAGAGGCGAAGTAGTACCAACTAGCATCCTTAGAGCTGCTTTTCAATTGGTAGAGGTGCTTTTTCTCCTCTACCGATGGCTCGCCCAAGTTGCACCACCTCCACAATACATACAAACTAGACAAGACCCTCCACCCATTAGGGTTCAACTGCCCCGGGGCCAAGTGGAGTCTGGACAGAATTCGAACAAAATAAGGTTGAAGAGGCAACCTAACCCCCCACCTGAAACACTTCAAATAGAGAGTGACATACCCTCAGGGAGGACGGCTGGGCATGTCACCCTTACTGGGAACACGCAGGTCCATGCTAGCCGGTATGTGGTACATGTCCCTGAGCCTGTCCAGATCCGGGTGTGAAATCTCACACCTCATAAAATCAATAGGGTACCACCCAACCTCTGACCTTTGGCTAACCCCTTCCCCTTGTTACGGCTGGGTCTCCCCCACAACCACGACCCCCTCAGGGCTTGGGTCTCTCATTGTAATCATCGTATTTGGTTCGGTGTCACTTGAAGAAGATGATTTTCAGATGACATCCTACGAGGTTGTTGTGGGTCTGACATGTTTCCTATAGACACAATCTACCAAATGGGAACTGGAAACCCGAAATAAAGGGAGAACAGAACAAGAACAAGAGGAGGAATAGAGGTTTATACCTGAAGTACATTTGATGACGGGAGATGGCAGCGACGGCAAGGAAGAAAATGAGAGGCACTTGCAAACAATTAATTTTGGTTTAAGCAAAGATTAACAATAGGAGGCACAATGAAGAAATCGAGGGTTTTTAAAAGGGGGAAAACGTCTCGTCAAAAAATGGCACGCCTCCCAAGGGATGCAACTGTTCAAGTGACACCCTCTTCAAAATTCAAACGAATGGCCCGGATCCATCCATGCGTCTCGCATTAAATATGAAATGACAGAAAGGGAGGACAGCTCAGCATGGGAAGATAAAAAGGCCAGGAAGCCGGCCCAAATAAGAAGTTTCCAGTCTTGTCTCGCTTCACTCCAAAGACTAGAAACTGGGGAACTGGCGTTTGGGTAATGCCGAGTAGGCCCGCTCGAAGTCAACCCAGCTCGAGTGGAAGACTTGACCGCTGGCACGAAGATGGCCTTACTAGGTGTCAAAGCTGGTCAAGGTCGAGTGCCTCAAGGCTGGTCAAACCCCGAGCTCTTTCTTCTACTTGAGGTCTTCAAACGTGTTTGGGTAATGCCGAGTAGGCCCCCTCGAAGTCAACCCAGCTCGAGTGGAAGACTTGACTGCTGGCACGAAGACGGCCTTACTAGGCGTCAAAGCTGGTCAAGGTCGAGTACCTCAAGGCTGGTCGAACCCCGAGCTCTTTTTTCTGCTCAAGGTCTTCAAACCCCCGGGCATGACCCAGCCACACCAGCGACGGCGTGGAGAAAAGGCAAGATTCGAGCACAGCCGGTTCGAAACAGTTTAACTCTTCCTTCCAACAACTCAACGCGAGGATCAATGCCCCACCGATACCCCATGCGGTATGGTGTCGTGACTGTTACCGATGGCCGGCACACACCCCCACAGTGTCATCATTTCGTACGCGCATGCCTGAAATTATCATTATGTTGCAGGAACCCATGCCCACCTGACATCCTGAATTCACAGGATATGCCACAGTAATCCCGGCTATCAGAGGGACCCAGACACCATTAACGCGGGAATAGCGGACTCCGAAGAGAAATGGCGGGAAAACAGAACAGTAAGTAGGAATCAAAGTGTAAGTGGATTCTCTCTACCCATGTGATTTTTGATCCAGAGATCATTTCATCCCTCCGGTCTCTCTAACAAAGAGGGATACAAAAAGAATAACCCGATTACTGACTTGAGCGTCGGAGGGTTTTCGCCGGAAGAACACCCGGCAACCCCTGACCGTGTTTTTGTGAGCACAGGCCCAAGGAAATTGCTGTTCCAGGGAATAGAGGAAAAATGAGATTAGTAGGGATTCCTGCTCGAGTATCCTGCGAGCAGCAGTCTACAACCCTACTCGAGAGCACGCAGAAAACCGCATCAACATTACCCTTACATATTAATGCTCATCACCATAAGTTATGACAGAAATCGGTACGCCCTATGCAACATATAATGCCATGCACGTTTTCCAATTTGGATTCTAATTCTAACGGGGGTTCCATTAATTTACTTTCCATAATATATAACGCCATGCTTGTGCAATTGTCAAATAAATTATTTATTTTCTTTTGTCTTCCAATTGATTTCTAATTTAATTTTCATTGATTAAATTAAACTTCTTTGTGAATTTTTTTTATCCATAATCTCCAATTAATTTTTTTAAAATAAAATAATATAATTAATTAAAAATAACAAATGAAAATATCTTGTATAATATGTATACATTATACTTATAACCACAAAATTCATATTTTGAAACTAGTACTTCAATGATAATCTATCCTAGAAGAGTTAGGTTATTTTAATTTAAATTTTGATCAAAATTTTGAAGCCATTAATCTCATGCAATTTAATAGTAGATGAATTATTGCCATCAAATGTTACTTTGACTTTTAATATCAACCATAAAATTGCATAAATCAATGTCTCAAAATATGTGTCAAAATTTTAAACAAAAAAGTTTAAATTGAAATTATTAGATCATTCGTGATTTTATATCATAAAAGCATGCAAAAGAATAACAATTTATGGATTTAGTAAAACTTATTCACTCGTAATTTGTTTAAGCATTCATTATTATTAGCCCTTATTTATAAAGTATGTTAATACTAGAAGATATAAATAACAGATTCTTTATAAATAAAAGGTTGTTCACAGTCATTAATAGAATAGGCATTTCAATATATAGGGATATAGCTTTTCTACTTCTATCGTAAATGGCTTTATCTTTATCACTGAAGTGGAGACTTCGAGTAAAAAATTTAATACATATATGAGATATATATATTGAGCAGGATTATAGTGAATTATGGTATGTTTTAATAAATGTTGTTGATCATAATTCACATAAACTTTAATAAGTTTAATCGACCTTAATCTTGAGTGGGTAATAAACTTACATTCATATATTATGTCTTTTGAATTATTATATAATGATAATGATATAAACTATCTAAACCTTCATAGCTTAGAGATGTAATTTTATAGATCGTAAAAACATAACTTCCAAGATGGAATTTACACAAATAATGCTTAGCTAAGTTGGTTATGATACTTGATAATATAAATACGTGGCCATAATTTATACATTTTACTTATTAAATAATATTATTTATTTAAATATAGATATATTAAATGTGATCATTAGAACAAATAATGTCATAAAGGTGAGTATGTAGTTAAAGAGGCATGACATTTATTGTGTTCCTAGTATTAATTACAAGCATTAAATCATGGGCAGACCAAACTTTGGTCGGATGGGCTTCATCCCCTTCACGGATATTATTTTTTCCTTTTATGTGTCATAAACCCCTTCCAAAAGAGTTAAATAAAAAGAATTTGGGCACACATTCTATGTAATTAAATAATTGTAGTTTAGTGGTAAGTGTTAGTGATTTTGGAGGCTTGGTTCAAATCCCTATAATTATATAATTTTTTTTTAGATATTTGGTGGATATTACTTTAGAAAAATGATAATTTCACAAATGTAACTACAATGAGGTCCATCATTTGAAATAAATAATTAATTACTATTTTTTATAAAATTTAAAAGAAAATAATAGAATTTGAGGTTCTGAGACTTTAAATATATAAGCGAACAATAAAAAAAATTAAATACCCCAAATTAAAGTGTTTGGGTTCGCCAATGCATTAAATAGAGGATCAATTAAGTGGTTATTATTAGTCTAAGATTGGACTTAATATTAGTTAAAAGCAATTTTAGATAGTTGGGTTTTTATTTGTTATATGGTTCACTAGAGTGCAACCTTGGGCTAACTTAGTAATTTTGGTATATCATGAAATGCTTAGGCTTTAACTATGAAGTTGGAACTAGAAAACTCATAGGTCCGCAGTCTCTCTGCTAGCTTAACTCTTACTCAAACTCTTACTGTAATAAGTATTTATATAAAGGAGCGGAAATTAGAACACAAATATAATCGATTAGACACATAATATTTTCTTTGTAAAAGAAAATTAAGAGGATATTATAGAGTTTCCATCTCCTACACTGTAATTAGTGTTTACTACAAGGCCACACGTGTGAAATAGATTGTAATTGTCTTCTTCAATTCTCTAGTTGGAAATCGAAGATATTTCTCTAACCCTATGTATACATAATCAAGAAAAATACCTAAAATTTTACTTATTTTACTAAATAAAAGATTTATATTTCTAAGCCTGATTTTCCACCGTAAATAACCTCCCCCTAATAGAACCCCAAGCTACTACTCATAGATTGGTGCTTTCTCACATCCAAGTGGAAAAGTTAATTCCCCAAAAGGCTTGGGATAGATTTCCAATAATATGAACAAACTTGGCCCTCATCGGCTCAAATATTTGATGCGCACCATTATCGATTCTTGTTTAAACTGAGTCTCAGACGGCGCCAGAATGAAAAAAAAAATAATTCTAAAAGAATGAAGGATTAAAACAAAATTTTATTTTATTTTTATTTTTCATATATATTTTTTTTATGTTGGGTGACTTTGAATCTCTCAAGTGTACATTTTTTTTTTGCTACATTGAAGTAACATTTTTAGTTTTATCCCAATTATGATCTTACTCTATTTTATAAATATTGATCAATTATTACCCTAAATTAGTTAAGCTAATTAATTCAAATGTCAGTAATATAAATTATGAAGAATAAAGCACATAGAGATTTTTATGTGGTTTGGATAGTAAGCCTACATCCACGAGGTCAAGCCCAAATATTAAACAATTCACTAAAATTAATTACAACTTATTGGATTCTTGAAAAGTTTCAGACTCTCTCTTACTCTTACCTCCATCTCAGTTAAACTAACTTAGTTGAACTTGCTTAGTGAGGTGAAATTCTTTCACTACTGCAAACGACCACTTCTCTTAAAGAGACCAATCAACAAATAATTTCTAACAATAGATAGATATGAATGTAAAATGTGAAGATTAAAACTCTATGAATAATTGCGGTAGGTTTTGTTCACCAGTACTATTTATCCAACACTAGCGGCAAGTATTGTTCACTAATATTGTTTATATTGTTCACTAATATTGTTTATCTAATACTATTCATGATAGTGTTCATATACATTATTCATCATTGTTCGTCCACAACAAAATTTTATTTCTTTACTTATGGTAAACTCTCTTTAATGTATAGAATACATCCTTATTTATTGGAAAGGTTAAAAGTCATAGTAGAATCTATATTCCTTTTAATTTCTGATTTTCTTCCACAAAAAGATTCCTTGCCCTAGGTAATCTCCCTAAACTAAAATATCTAAATCCTAATTTTAAGAAAATAACTAAATTAAGAAGATTTTAATTAATGTATACTTCCAATTAAAAAATTTAAATTCCATAAAGACATAAAACGTAAATTGCCAAAAGATGTCAATTTCAATAAAACTTAAGTGTTAATAGTAACGTTAGCCTCTTTATTAAACACATTTTTGAATAGTCATTTTCATCCATGAGGTTTGATGCAATAGTCCAAAATATTATTTTGTGAATTTACAATTAGTTTTCTCCATAATTCATTGACTGTAAAATAAGATTTTTAATTAAATAAATGCAAAATATTTTAAAATAAAAATCTCAAGAATAATCAAATAACATATGACTTTTTGCATAGATTTAAATTTTAAGGATAACTTAATGATAATAGTAATAATTTTCTAATAAGAGATCTATCCATATTAAAGTCAAAGATAAATTAAAAAATAAAAAAATACACTATAATGCATTGTATTTTATTATGTGATATTTTAAATCTTTATTTTTTTATATATTCAGTGCATTTTTTTTATGTAAATAAAAGAGTTTGTGTTTATTTTTGGTAAAATTGACACAAGTTAAAAGTTTTTTATTTATTCCCAAGTATAAGAGTGTTTAGTTATTTAATTTAGGTATATACATATTTTAATTATATGCAACTTAATTTAAATGAAACTAAGAAATTAAATTAGTTAGGGCCATGGATCCACTATTAGTAGTATATATAATTTAATAAATTATTTTTATTATATTTCTATATTGCCCAAAATATTAATTGTACAAATTATCATTATCTTCCTATTAATTTTATTATGGATTAAGTACTTAGCAGTATATATAATTTAATTAAATCATATTTTTCTACTCAGTGTTTCACCTTACCCTAACTATTATTATTTAGCTAAATATAATGGAAATAAAAATAATTATTAATATTAAATTATACATAATTAAAGAAATAAAAACAATTAAAAATGGAAATAAAACTAAATTTATTTATGAAATTAATTTACTAAATATTACAAAGAGAGATTATAAGAAGAATTTGGGGAGAAAGAAATGAAGAAAAGTGTGTAGAGGTATGTTCCCCTTCGTTATTTATATTAATTCATGATTAATCTACACCACATACTTAATTAAAGCCTAATTATTTCATAGCCTTACATTTGTCTCACTAATCAAATGTAAATTACCCATTAGCAAAATATAAATTTAACCAAATCCTCTCAAGCACATCTAATTATTCCCTTAACAATTACCATGTCTAACATAGTAAAAATTTATAATTTCATAATTACCACAACTACAATATTAAAAAAAACTTATAATTTCACAATTATTACACTTAACATGGTTAAAAAAAACTTATACTTTTACAACAAAAATTGCGAATCCTTTTTTGACAATGACCTAACTTTTTAGACCTCCGAAATCTAAATTTGACACTCATTTATCTGTTTGGAGCCTCGAATCATGTGAAATTATTATTTTTACATAATAAATATACAAAACACAATATCAAATATTTAAAATCATAATTAGAAATTCATAATATATTACATAATTACAAATATAAATCATAATATAAAAACAAAATAATATTTTTATACAATTTTTACACTAATAAAAAAAGGTATTGATTGACTATTTATTTTGACTATATTGAAGTTAGAGACAAACTAAAGGGCAAAAGAAACTTACTCTAGTGCATGTCAAATCTATGTTTCTTTTCTCCTAAATATATATTTTAAATATTATTTAGTTATTATAATTAGTTCATTAATTTTTTTAATATTTTAAATTTATGCATAAAGTCAGATGTTATTTAATTGTGTTTGAGAGTTTTATTTTTAAAAATTATATTTCCTTATTTAAAATCCTATTTTACCCTCAATTAATTAAACAGTAAACTAACAGTAAGTCAATGGAAAATTCTTTTAGGCTATTGTTTAAAAAATAATGATGAAATAAATTATTATTTAAATAGCAAGGATGAAATTTATTTACATCAAACTCTAGGGGTGAAATATTTTTTTCCCTATATTTTATATATGTTCTAGCCTACAAAAGCTTATTTATTTATAATTTTTTATTATAGTCTCCAACAAATCAAAACTTAGATTCAGCCACTATTAATAGACATGTCACTTATAGGTATGAATGTGAAAACTCATAAGAAATTAAAAAATATACATTTATGGTGCGTTTACTAAACAGAAGTTAAAATGAGCTGAAATCAGAATAGGTAAGAATGAAAATGAGGTAGAATGAGAATGATGAATAGAAATCAGAATAAATTGTTTACTTGAACTGTAGGAATCAGAATAATTATTTTTAATATATTAATTAATCATAATATTTTTTATCATTAATAAATAATAATATTAATATTAATATTAATTAATTCTAATTTATCAATAATAATAATCATAAGTAATCATAACACTTTTTAATCAACACCAACAACAATAATAATAATCAAAATAAAAAATCATCATCAAAAAAATAATAATCTATTTCCAAAATAATAATAATAATAATAATCAAAATCCCAATTAATTATCATCAACAAAATAATCCATTTCCAAAAAACAAAACAACAATAATCAAAATTTGAATCCACATCGGCATCAATAACAATGGCAACAACAAATCATCATCGTCAGCATCATCATATCAGATCGAAACCGTGGCCATCAAAGACAAAATCGGAGACAAAATGAGATGGGAATGAAATTGAGATAGCCCAACGGAGATGAAACCGGCAGCCGGTTGCTGTCCACAGCCGACGGACCAGCAGCGACGTAGTTGGTGGTTGATTTTAGGCACAATGGTGATAGAAGCAGCTGCTATGGCATTCAACTAAGAGCCTTGTGCGAGATAGTTTAGGTTTTAGGAATTTTTTATTTTTTAATTTTTTGCTATTTATATTGTTTATTTGAATTGAAAGTATTTTTAGAATAATAAAAACTTAACAAAGGCAGAATGAGAAATCCCAGAAATAGGAGTCTGATTCCCAAGCCTCGCTGGGAATCAGATTCCTATTCTTTATTCTCAAATTGGTGTGAAGCCTTCCAAAATTAATCTCATTCCTTTCTTTATTTTACCAAATAAATGTAAGTTTCGTTCCGATTTCAAATTCTCATTTTTGAATCCACCATTGATGGCTTAGTGGATTGTTTTTTTAAATTTGTAGACAGGTTGGATTCTCGTATATATCAATTCTCGGACATGGAGAATGTAAGTTTGCGTTATTCTTTCAATTGATTGCCTTTTATTTGTTGGTTTGTTTCCTAAACTCTACCACCCACAAACCTTGTGTGCAAAATTAATAAAATGTCGATTGCGCGTAAAAGTGAAATGATTTCAAATTAACAATGTTGTTTGGTTTTAATGCTGTCTTGGACATGATTATTTTTCAGGCCTCTATTTAAAATTAAAGTTATCTTTTACCTAAAATTCAGAAAATTTAAAGAGTACACCTTGACAAACTAAAAAGATTTTTAAATGGCAGGCAAGCATATCTTTATGAGTTGAAAACAAGCATATCTTTATGAGTTGGAAAAAAAAAAAAAAACTGTTGGCAATGATTCGTGTTTAAAAGTACAAAAACATACTCAATTGTCAATAATAGAAATTCTCAATACATAAAAACAAGAGTTATATAATTGTTGAAAATTTGTACTAGTATTTTAAAATATTATAATTTTATTGTTTCAATTACTATTAATTAGCAAGCGATATAGGAAGTGCATTACAAAAGATTTTTCAAATAATATTTTTCTACTTATTTAAATAAATCATGATTTGGGCACCACCTTCAAGTTCATAACACATAACAAACTAAAAAATGAGCCACATACAACATATTTAAAAGAAAATTTTAAAAGTCTAGAAGGGTCTTTAGATTTTAAATGGACTAAAGATAATATGTTTAAATAAAATTTAAAACTTAGAAGGGGTTCGCCTCCCAGGCCCATGCTAGGTCCACCCATGCTCAGATTGATATTTGGATGAATGAGAAATTGGATTTTAAAGAGCACTTATTGGTTTGAAAAAATGAAAAAAACTCCTACGTGAGATTTTAACTAACTAGTGTCCTCCCTTGAAATCTATATATATTGGCTTCTATGTTCATTTGCAAAACACGTAAAAAATTTAAGTGATTTTTACTCTTTTCTTTTAAGCAAATACTCTCTAACTTTAGGTTTCAATGTGATAGAATTCAAATATTTGTTTGAATTTTGCTGGAATATTGAGGATGAGCGGTCAACACTATTCGAATCCATTTTATCCTGGGAGATAGACGACAATATAATTCAAGTACCATTATGAAAGTGAAGAATATGTTTTGAGGACAATGTATAAATGTGATAAGTGGTTTTATTATTATATATTGTTAATTTATATGTTATATTTTTGCTATTTTAATTTATTATTATTATTATAAACTTGTGATAAGTGCTAAATGTGTAACTATTTGAGTGTTCTATTATACATTACAAAGAGCACACGGAGGAGATTATGAATCATCAAAATAAGTATATTTTTCAATATTTATCTTCCTTAAAATTTGACTCAAAATAGCCACTTTATGCTAATGTTTTCTAATAATTTGCCTCCTGAATGAAAATTGGTGAAAGACATAACAACGATTGTTTTGATGTTAAAATCGTTTTGACTCTAGTGATAGAATTTAATAGATCAAAACCTGTATAGAATAGGTAAGTCTCAACCTTTGAACATTTCTTTGTGATGACGCAATATCTTTGAAGTATTTTGCCATTTATGTAAATGATGATACATTTCATATAGGAATTTTTCCTAACACTTTTGAGTTCTAATTGTTATGTTTGTTTTAGTCCTGGACATCTTCTTGGTTTTGTAAGAGTTTAAAAGAATTGAGTGTTTGACAATTCCATTTCAAGCGGCCTCAATTCTCTTACATAAATGATTTCCTAGTGAAAAGTAGCCCACCTTACTTTGCTTGGATTCCCAATGCACTAGAAATCATTAAAAGCATGGCTTACCTTTTTTTTCCTACCGGCATTACTATTTTCATCATAGGAATGGAGATGAGGGTAACCCCCACTGTGATTCAACAAGGTCTTTTATAATTATGTTATCCTCTTGAACCAAGTTCTTGGGATCTCCAGCTAGCTAGGTTGGGTTTCCTTGATAAAATAAAAATTTCATTCTATGGGCTTTTATCCCATTCCCCTCAATATTTTTTGTACTAACTCTCTATTTAACCATTTAGTTAGCAAATTTGGAATGTTATATTTTAAATTTAAATAGTCAATAGAAATGACTTCAATAGAGAGTAATTGTCTAATGGCATTATGTTTATGATGTATATGTCTAGACTTACCATTACACATACTGCTCTATGCCCATACATTTGTAGATTGACTATTGTTGATGCAGTTTTTTCCGCGTGCCTCAACAGTGCTTCGAACCTTCCAACTGTGCTTCCAAACAGCTCGAGCAGGACTGTTCAAGCCTTCCGCTCATGGCTCAAACAAGTGCCTCGATCCTTCCGCTCGCGACAAGCTCGAGCGGGATTGCTCCTTCGTCCTGCTCACTGCCTTCTTCGAGCAGTGATCTCCCGGACCTGTACTCACAGAAAACCGGGTCAGGGGTCGCCGGGCGTGTCCCGGCGAAAACCCTCCGACGCTCAAGTCAGTAATCGGGTTTATCTTTTTGGTATCTCCCTTAGTGAGGGAGACCGGAAAGATGAAAGGGGTATTATTTCGCCCCCCCTTTTTTGGATAAGTATGGTGTTTTTAGAGAAAATCAGATGAGAGAAATTAGAAAAGGAAGAACCTGTATCAAGTTACAGATCCTTTCTGAATCAGAAGTTCCAGCCTTTCTGTGAATTAGAAAGTCTAACCTTCTGTGAATTAGAAATGCCAACCCTTGTAACGTTCCCCTTCGTTTCCTTTTATACTCCATTTTTCCCGCTCTTTTCCCTTCCAGGCTATCCACTCCCACGTTAGTGGTATATGGGTTCCTCTGACAGCCGGGTTCGGCGGAATATTCCCTAGGGATGAGCGGCTGTCCCCCTAACCCGATTCACGTGGCCAAATCACTATGTCGGGCAAGTGCGCTAGGAATTATGACACCTTGGAGGCATGTACCGGCCACCAGCAACAGTATCACCACCACCACACCTCGAGCTGGTGATGGAGTGCTTAGCTCTCGACCTTGACCAGCTTTGACCTGAGGGACGACCTCGAGCTGGTGATGGAGTGCTCAGCTCTCGACCTTGACCAGCTTTGACCTGAGGGACGACCTCGAGCTGGTGATGGAGTGCTTAGCTCTCGACCTTGACCAGCTTTGAGCAGAAGGGATGCTCGAGTTAAGCTGTCCTCGGGTGTCTTACTCGAGCTGGAAGGGCTTCGAGGGGCCTGTCTGATATTACCCAAACACCAGTCCCCCCGTGCATTTGAAATTCAAAAGGACGTGACCTAAAAGGTCGTGTCCCTCGAAACGCACGCCGCCAGTGGAAGGGACGCGTTCACCTCTTTAAAAATCCCCAACTTCTTCACTGTTCCCTCTATTTGCTTGCTTTTCGTTCAAATTCACAATTGATCTGCTCTCCACTGCCATCGTTCTTCTTCTTCCTGTCAAGGTGATTTCCGGCCAACCACACTTCCTTTCGTTGTTCAGGTACAAACCATTCTTCCGTTTCCTGTCACTACTCTGTTTCTTCTCCTGCTCCCCATTAGCTCATACCCTTAGGAAAATGTCAAATCCTTCAGAACCCCGTAGGATGTTGCCGGAGGACTCTTCCTCCTCTAGTGAGGCACAACCCCTTAGCATAATCCCCGTGAGGGATTCTAGTCCAGAGAGTGAGTTACCCGTGGCTGAGACCCAGCCGCAGCAAAGGACGAGGGCCAGCCAAAGGTCTGAACATGGGGAATACCCCATTGACCTCCTAAGGTGCGAAACCGCCCCCTCTGACTTAGATAGACTTAGGTAGACTTACGACATACCTGATAGTGTAGTTATAAGGTTGCCGGGCAGGGGTGAAATCCCCAGTCGTCCCCCCCAAGGATATACCACCTTCTACTTGGAGTGCTTCAAATGGGGTTAGGCCGCCTCCACATTTATTTTGGCCGGGTTCTGCCTGGTTCCGTCTGCCTCGGGCAATTAAACCCGAATGGGTGGAGGGTCCTTTCCGAACTCTTCGTTTTGTGGAAACGCTGTGATCTGGATGAGCCCTCGGTAGGGGAAATCAGACACCTCTACCAGCTGAAGTGTAGCCCAAAGGATGCTGGTTGGTATTACCTTACCTCCAGCCTGAAGGGTAAGAAGCCCATCACCGATCTCCCGACCTCTGGTGGCAAATGGAAGAGCAAATTCTTCTTCGTTGGGGGAGAGTGGGTGCACGCTGCACTTCAGTAGTGAGGGTCCCTCCAGTCCCGCTGCACTTTTGCACCTGTGTCATTTATCCGCCTTGTGGATTTTACTTTTAGCTTTCCCGCCGCTCTGCTTTCATTGTCTTGCTTTGGTTGTTTTTCCAGCCTCCGGGTGCTTCTTATTCCATCGGGGTCGCTTCAAGCACGCGTGCAGACCGCTCTTTCAAACGCGAGTTCGCGGCGGAGTCGCTGACACCCTGAGCTTCGGAGTCCAACTTAGTACCAAGTGAAGAAATGAGCAGCAGGATGCGTGAAATGTTGCATCGACGTGTGGGATCGGCCGGCGCGCGAGCACCTCAAAGAGACCTCGAGCAGAGTCGAGTGCTCCGCCCCACCCGCCCGAGCCGCTTCTTCCGCTCGACCAACCGAGAGGGCGGAGGAAGGTCCTCCTCGCAGGAGACAAAGGATCACGACCCGACTCGTCCTTCAACTCACCATGTGCAGTGAACAACGCCACCGACTGCTCCGAGCCTTACCAGAGGGCTTTCAATGAAGAGCTGACCAGCAGGTTCCTGGATGAGATAGAGTCTTGCACTCCTCAAGCGCTGCTCAAGATCTTCCAGCCGCCTCCTCCCGAGCTTTGCATCGACGACTGAGCTTAATGAGATAACTCTAAGATCCGAGGAAGAACTTCGAGCAAAGGTTCGAGCTTGAGCAGTCGCGAACGAGTCAAGGAGGAAAATCGAGTCACTGGACGAGAATATAAATCTTGCAGAGAAGACAGCAAGTGGTCGACTCCAAGGTCTCCTGCTAGAGAGGAGTTGATCGAGACCAAGAACGAGTCAAGCATGCTCGAAAGGATCCGGACACTCGAAGTCTTGCTACGAGCAGCTCATGGAGGAGAAACCGCTCGTCTTCAAGAGCAAATTGAGACTCAAGGTCCAACTCGCCATCGAGTACAACATCAGGCGACTCCAACTACGATCGCTTTATGTATGCTTTTGGCAAGGCATACCCCGAAGCCGACATGTCCAAGGTTGAAGGGTATGTAGCCGAATACATGAGCAACCCTGAGGCTATTTCATCCGAGCCCCAAGGTGTTGTCAGAGAGCCGGCTCCCTCTTCTTCCAATGCCCCTCCTGCTGAAGCTCCTACTGACGTCCTTCCTTCTGCTCCTCCTGCAGATGCTGGCCGTCCACCGCTGCCTCTCAAGACGCCTCGCTGCTGATCCGCTCTTCCCTCGCTGCTGAATGACTTGGACTCTTTCTTCTTCTTCTTCTTTTTTTATTTTTTTTATTTTACATATGTAATCATTTCAAACGAAATAAAAAGATACATGTTTGAACAACTCTATTGACTGCTCGTGTGCATACATTCTTGTCTTCTATGTTGAATTAACTTTGAATATGCTTGCTGAGTAAAAAATTTTCTAAGTGTTGGACATCCTATTTTCATTTATGCCCAAGTGTAATCCTGCTTAACCATGCATGGTAGAATTTTGCTCTGACTTAGGCTAAAAAGCCTTATGTCTATTTTACGAGCTCATTTGACTTGCTCGAGCCTGTGTTTGGCTCTTGCTAGACAACGTCCCGCCTAAAGCTTAGGCCTAGGGACTTTTGGACAAGGGTTCCTTCGAACTCCTCGCCGGCCTCAGACTGACCTGCTAGGCACCGTCCCGCCTAAGAGTTAGGCTTTGGGACTTCTGGCCGAGGAGTTCTTCTTGAACTTCTGCTCGAGCCTTTTAAGTGACCCGAGCTTCTTCTGATATTACTCCTGCTCTGGTCTTCAAATGACCCGAGCTTGGCACCGTCCCGCCTAATGAGTTAGACTTTGGAACTTCATGCCGAGGAGTTCTTCTTCCGCCGAGCCTTTAATTGACCCGAGGTCTTCGGTCTTACTCCCGCCTCCGGTCTTCAAATGACTCGAGCTTGGCACCGTCCCACCTAATGAGTTAGACTTTGGGACTTCATGCCGAGGAGTTCTTCTTCCGCCGAGCCTTTTAATTGACCCGAGGTCTTCGGTCATACTCCCGCCTCGGTCTTCAAATGACTCGAAGCTGGCAACCGTCCCGCCTAATGAGTTAGGCTTTGGGACTTCATGCCGAGGAGTTCTTCTTCCGCCGAGCCTTTTAATCGACTCGAGGTCTTCAGTATTACTCCCGCCTCGGTCTTCAAATGACCTGAAGCTTGGCACCGCTCCGCCTAATGAGTTAGGCTTTGGGACTTCATGCCGAGGAGTTCTTCTTCCGCCGAGCCTTTAATCGACTCGAGGTCTTCGGTGATACTCCCGCCTCGGTCTTCAAATGACCCGAGCTTGGCACCGTCCCGCCTAATTTGTTAGGCTTTGGGACTTCATGCCGAGGAGTTCTTCTTCTGCTCGAGCCTTTTAATTGACTCGAGGTCTTCTGGTGATACTCCCGCCTCGGTCTTCAAATGACCTGAAGCTTGGCACCGTCCCCGCCTAATGAGTTAGGCTTGGGACTTCATGCCGAGGAGTTCTTCTTCCGCTCGAGCCTTTTAATCGACCCGAGGTCTTCCGGTGATACTCCCGCCTCGGTCTTCAAATGACCCGAGCTTGGCACTGTCCCGCCTAATGAGTTAGGCTTTGGGACTTTTGGCCGAGGAGTTCTTCTTGCTTCTGGTCTTCATTTTGAACTTACATTATGAATGCTATTCTTATTTTTACATAGATTTGTACTTTTACATATCCCATCTTGGGGAGAGATATTACATTAGCATTTTACAATACAAGAAGACCCATCGAAAATATTTCCTCGTGAGTTGTGCGCTCCACTGCCTCTTGACCTCTCGTCCATCCGGATGAGAGAGCCAGATGCTCCTCGGTCCCGCTAGTTGAGTGACTCGACAGGGACCTTCCTGCTTGGTCCTAGTACACCTCGCCTTGGGTCCTTCGTGCTCGTTGACTTTTCTCAACACCCAATCACCCACTTGGAACCCAGCGAACGTGTACCTTTTGTTGTAATAACGAGCCACTCTTTGTTGATATTCCGAGATCTTGCCAGCTATCCTTTCTCTTTTTTCTTCTAAGCAAGTCCAGCCTCGCACACATCTCGCTCGTTGTTTTGCTCCTCGTCAAGTGCTCTGTCCGGTGTGTCCCCATTCCTATTTCAGTGGAACCACCGCTCGTGGCCCAAATGCCAAGGAGAATGGGGTCTCTCAAGGGCTGCTTGTGTGTAGTTCTCAGAGGCCCACAAGACACCAGTGCAGCTTGTCCACCCAGCCCCTTTGCTCGCCCAGCCTTGTCTTCAAGAGGCGTTTATAGTTTTATTCACGGCCTCTACTTGCCCATTGGCCTGCGGTGCGAGGGAGAGCAAAACTTCACTCTATCCCCAGATTCCGCGTAAGTCTCCGAACTTGCCATTATCAAACCGCCTCCCATTATCGATGACTAATGCATGAGGAATCCTATACCTGCAAATCACATTCTTCCAAATGAAATCAGTGGTTTTACCTTCTGTGATGCCGCTCAAGGCCCCACTTCGACCCATTTGGTGAAATAATCAATCGCGACTACGGCATGGGTGGCGGATGCTTTCCTTCTAAGAAGGGCCCAATCAAATCTATCCCCATCGAGCAAACGGCCATGGCGAATTCATCACCGTAAGGTTCTCCTGAGGTCGAGTCGGTGGTTAGCAAAGCTCCGACAACTCTTGCAGCTTCTCGCCTTCTCCCGAGCATCTCGTGCATGCGAGGCCAAAATACCCTTGCCTCAAGGCCTTAGAAGCCAAGGACCTCGCGCTGAATGATTTCCACAGCACTCTCGTGTATCTCTCGAGGACGAATCAGCCTCCTCTTGGTCTAAACACCGCAGCAGCGGGAGAGTGTACCTCGCCTCAGATAAGACCCCATCGATGAGAGTGTACCTGGCTGCTTTGCACCTCAATTTTCTTGCCTGCTTCTTATCAGCCGACACTGTCCCTTCCTTGAGGTAGGAAGTAATCGGCTCCATCCAGGTGTTGTTCGCTGATAGGCTCATCACCTGTCCTCCCGCTCGATACTGCAGCGTGTTTTCATTTCCGTAGGATAGATTTTGGAAACTTAGGGTCCGAGGTGGCTGCCATGCGAGCTATCATATCCGCTCGAAAATTCTTCCCTCGGATATGTTCCACCTCGACAACTCGAAATTCTTCATTACCGCCTTACCTTCCAAGGTAGGCATCCATCTTCTCCCCTTCGCTCGAAAGCTCTCGCCGAGGTGATTAGTTACCAACCGTGAGTCCGCTCAAGCTTTATTTCCTCCGCTTTTACCATCGAGGCGAGCTTCAATCCCGCTTATTACAGCCTCATACTCGGCTTGATTGTTGGTGACTTCGAACTCTAATCTCACAACAGATTGCAACTCCGCCCCTCTAGACTCCTCGAGCACCACCCCCGCCTCCCGCCTCCCCGACTTCCACATGATCCATCTACTCGTGACTATCCATGCGTTAGCTGAGGCCCGGAGCTCGATGAGGGTTCGCCTCCGTCTCTTTACCCTCGCCTGCACTCGACCACGTAAGTCGGCTAAAGACCGTGCTTTTATGGTCGCTCGGGTCGGTAATTAAGGTCGAACTCGCTTAACTCCACCGACCATTTAACCAACCTTCCGTGAGGTCTCTGTGTTTGTGTAGAGTTTGCCCGAGAGGTCAGGTTAGTCAAGCACCACCACCGAATGTGCTTGAAAATAAGGCCTCGCCTTCGGCACGTGACTGTGGCTAGTGCCCACTTCTCCATGGTTGATACCGGTTTCGCTTCAGCAAAGCTCGCTCGTGTAATAAACAGTGCACTGCACCTCGATTCTTCCCTTACAAGCAACCGAGCTCGTTGCCCATTGGGATACAACCAAGTATAGAAACAAGACTCTCCCGCCGAGGTGTTGATAAGAATCTGAGCTTTCAACAAATACTTTTTCATCACTGGAACGCCTCCTGCATTCGGGGTCCATTTCATCTTCCCGCCCTTCTTCATTTCTCGGAAGAAGACTCCAGCATTTATCCGTGGCTCGAGATACGAACCTCGCTGAGGGACGCCAGCTTGCCAGCCGACTCAGATCTCCTCGAGGCTACGAGGGACCTCATTTCTATCACCGCTCCGATCTACTCCTGATTGGCCTCGATCCCCGTGACTCACCATGAAGCCCAAGAATTTTCCCAAACTCACCCAAAAGCACATTTTTCTGGGTTTAACTTCATTCTGGATTTCCTAGAGTGCGAAGGTCTCCTCTAGATGCTTTACATGCTCCTCCGCGTCCCTAGACTTGGTGATCATGTCATCTACATATACCTCCATAGTCCGACCGATCAATGGCTTGAAAACCTTGTTCACTAGCCTCCGATACGCCGCCTCAGCTCTTTAGGCCGAAAGGCATGACCTTGTAGCAAGACAGTACTCGATTGGTGATGAAAGTCAGACACCCTCGTCTGATTGGTGCATGGGATTTGGTTATATCCCGAGAATGCATCCATGAAGCTAAGCAACCCGTGTCCTCGCCAGTAGAATCCACCAACTGGTCTATCTTCTGTAGTGGAAAGCTATCTTTCAGCAGTGCCTTGTTCACATCTGTGAAGTCAACACACATTCTCCATTTCCCATTTGCTTTCTTCACCAAGACTACATTCGAGATCCATTCGGGTAGGATACCTCCATGATGAATCCCGCTTCAGCAGCTTTTCAACCTCGCAGCTGATGGCTTCATATCTCTCCCGGTTCACGACCTCCTCTTCCGCTTTCATCGGCTTAGCATCTCTCCAGCATCGCCAACTCGTGACACGCCACTCGGTCGATCCCGGCATACCATCGTAGCGTCCATGCGAACACATCTGCGTGTGCTCGCAGACATTCCACCAACTTTTCCTTCAACAACTCACTAAGGCCCGAGCCGATCCTGACTTTCTTCTCGGCTCATCCGCTCTCACCTCGAGCTCCTCCAACGTCCCCACCGGCTCTTGCCTCCGCTCCTCGATTCCCCTCGTGTCTAGCGAGGTGATCCAGATAGTTTCTTTGGCAGCTACAACAGAGTAGCTCCTCGCCACCCTTCGGTCGCCTTTCACGAACCCCTATAGCCCCATTTGCTCGACACTTTAGTGGCTAAGTAATGGGTGGACACCACGCATTGGTCGATCCTCATAAACGGCCTCCCTAGAATCGCCTGGTATGGGTCGGTTTCATCTACCACCACGAATCCAAAGATCATGTTCTTCTCGAAAGGCTTCGAGCCCATGGTTACCGCCAACTTGATGATTCCTAGAGGTATTAGCTTTCCTCCCGAACCCCTTCAAGGAAGTGCTCAGATGCTCGAGGCTCACACCGCTATTCCTAAATCCTCGAGTGTGGATTTGAAAAGAATGTCTACCGAGCTCCCGAGTCAACCAAGATTCTGGTCAACTTCCTTATTCGCTACATTGGCTTTTACCACTGTGGCATCTTCGCGGGTACAAAGACCCCTCCTCATCTTCATCCGTCCACATGATTGGCACCGCCGAACCTTGGCCTTCTTGGTCGCAGGAGCAAGTGAACAGGACTTCTCACTAGCAATGCAGATATCTCGCTATAGTTTTTCCAGCCTCGTTCGAACTTCCTGCCATCGCTGGCCCACCCGAAATTACTCTCATGGATGGTGGCTCAGATTCTATTTCAGTAAGCCTCGGTCACCTTCCTCAGTCGTTGTTCAACAACCGGTGCCCTCCTTCTATAAACTCATCCAGTATCAATTTCTAACTAAATCTTCCACCGGTTTTTCAAATCACCAAGACCGTGATGTGGTGTGACCATGGTCTTCATGGAAACGGCAGAATCGCCTCGCCTCCGCCTCGCTAGATGGCGTGTTCATCTGCGCTGAGGGCTTAGCAGATCCACGCCCTCACCACTTGGAGTATCTCTTCAAGAGATACCTTCAACTTCATGATAATCGTCCGTAAGTGTGGCTCTTTTCCACTACTTAGTATTGCCCTATCCCCTGGAAGCTTCTCGGTGGGTGGCAATGAACGATCACCCCTGCTGTGGCTCACTCAGTGTCTACTCGTGGCCGGGTCATGCGGGTATGTGGCCATCATGACGCTCAGATTCTCTCGTGATCCCGACTCGAGACCCGCGAGGTGGTCGGGGACCATCCGCGTGGGGAACTCTCCGATATGGGTCAGACAGGCAGTCCCGGCTCTCGCGCTTGAGCCCGTGGTCCCTCGAGTGGCTCCTTTCTCCTTCCTTCTTGCTCCACCAACCTCGCTCACTTCTCGCTTGGCAACTTTTTCTTCTTCAATTACCATATCCAGCTTTTACTTGTTCAGACGCGTCCGAATCACGAATCGGATCAAGGACTCCGCAGTTATACCATGGTCTCCCCATCCGAATACCATCCTTTAATCCTCTTAGAGCTCGGGATGGTTGAATGCACCAAGATCTAGGACCGATCTATGGTATCTTTGATAAACTCCTGAGGGACTCTCCTTCTTTCCGCCTCACTCGATACTCCATCATGTCATCCTCGTGGGTCACCGCGCCTGAATTGTTCTCGCGAACTCCCCGCACATCCTGCTCAAAACTCGGGATGCTTCCCTGGGAGTCTCTGCGGTACCATTCTCTCGCCCTTCCCTCAAGAGTGAGCGGAAGGCCCCGCACCTTCGGTCACCGATGCACCTTGCACCCTCGCCATGTCGCTGAACCGCTCTATATGTACTAATGGATCACTGCTTTCCGAATATTTCAGATCCGGAAGCGAAAGTCACGTGGATCGTGACACCCATGATCTCCGCGGAGAGTGGAGATTCGTTGTCCAAAGATTATTCGCCACCTGACTCTTTCCGCTCTCCAAGATCCTCCACAACTCGTGCCAACTCGCTGCACTCTCCCTCCAACTCTTCCGCACGAGAGGTCAGGGTCAGATCCCGCAATTGTTGACGAGACCCCTTTCCTCCATGTTTGTTTCTTCTCTCACTACAACATTCGGTGCCCGAGGTCTTGGGCTTCATCTCCCGCATTTTCCCGAACATGAGCATTCCCTACTGGACTCCGGACATCGTTACATGCTTTTCTCTCGTCCTTCTCCGAATTTTTGTAATGAGGAGGTCATAGTTTCGATCTGCTTTTCCATCCGGTCCATCCTTTCCTCGGATCTCCTCGCTCGGGCCTCATTGGCCACTTCTCTCAAAGTTACCGATTCTTCCGGACTTACTCCTCTCTACTGCTTCCCTCATCGTTGCATTGTGTGTCTCGAATGTATTAGGAAATCAGGCTTTTTGTGCCGATCCCCACAGACGGCGCCATTATGTTGATGCAGTTTTTTCCGCGTGCCTCAACAGTGCTTCGAACCTTCCAACTGTGCTTCCAAACAGCTCGAGCAGGACTGTTCAAGCCTTCTGCTCGCGGCTTCAAACAGTGTCTCGATCCTTCCGCCGCGACAAACTCGAAGCAGGATTGCCCTTCGTCCTGCTCACTGCCTTCTTCGTAACGGTGATCTCCTGACCTGCACTCACGTAAAACCGGGTCGGGGTCGCCGGCGTGTCCTGCGAAACCCTCCGACGCTCAAGTCGAGAATCGGGTTTATCTTTTGCTATCTCCCTTAGTGAGGAGACCGGAAAGATGAAAGGGGTATTATTTCGCCTCCCACTTTTTTGGATAAGTATGGTGTTTTTAGAGAAAATCAAATGAGAGAAATTAGAAAAGGAAGAACCTGTATCAAGTTACAGATCCTTTCTGAATCAGAAGTTCCAGCCTTTCTGTGAATTAGAAAGTCTAACCTTTCGTGAATTGAAATGCCAACCCTTGTAACGCTCCCTTCGCTTCCTTTTATACTCCATTTTTCCCGCTCTTTTCCCTTCCAGTCGTCCACTCCCACGCTAGTGGTATATGGGTCCCTCCGACAGCCGTGTTCGTGGAATATTCCTAGTGGATGAGCTGCCGTCCCCTAACCCGATTCACGTGGCCAAATCACCATGTCCGGCAAGTGCGCTAGGAATTATGACACCTTGAGGCATGTGCCTAGCCACCAACGAATGAGATCACCACCACACCATGTGGGATCCCAGTCAGACATAAAAAGGTGTGCCATGATTCTGAGAAAATGGGTCGGGTTGCTCTGCGTCGGGTCTTGCCCAGATCTGCTCGTGGATCTCTGCGAGCAGAAGAGATGTGCTCGGTTCTCGACCTTGAGCAACTTTGACCTGAGGGACGACCTCGAGCTGGTGATGGAGTGCTTAGCTCTCGACCTTGACCAGCTTTGACCTGAGGGACGACCTCGAGCTGGTGATGGAGTGCTTAGCTCTCGACCTTGACCAGCTTTGACCTGAGGGACGACCTCGAGTTGGTGATGGAGTGCTTAGCTCTCGACCTTGACCAGCTTTGAGCAGAAGGGATGCTCGAGTTAAGCTGTCCTCGGGTGTCTTACTCGAGCTGGAAGGGCTTCGAGGGGCCTGTCTGATATTACCCAAACAACTATTACAATATATGAAAATTGTTGGCATAGGCTTTGGCTATTTTGGAACACCTTCTAAGAAATTCCGCTACCATTTTGCCTCTTCAGCACATTTTTCCAATAAAATGAGTTCATGTTTCATTCTTGACTTGACTATCATTATTTATTTAGGTGATTTCCATGAAGTGAGAGCATCTGCTAGTGTAAACATATAGCCACTCATAGATCTTGAGTCTTTTACATCATATATCTGTTGGAAAAATATGCACTTTAAAGTATATTTATATTTATTGTAATAAATATATTTCTGATTAATGAAATAAAATAAGGTATTTTATTTATGTATCTTTATTGCGTTAATATTTTGAGTAAAGTCCATTTAATCATATTATATGTATTTATGCAATCACTATGTGGATTCGCAGAAGACATAAATACAAGTTATCTTATGATTAAATAAATTAAGTTCGCAGTTGATAAACAAAGTTGGGCACTTTATTTAGGTATATACTATAATAAATTCCTTGAGTGATTTGTCTTAATCATGTATGAATTTATTGATGTAGTATGACTACATTAAACTAGATCACATATGAGATTTAATTAACCTAGTAATAACTGTTAGACTTATTAAATCTTATAGGCATTGATTTACTGTAATCTTAATCTCGATTTAGTTATAATTTCATGATTGTAGTTGTTATTTCATTTGAGTTACTAATGGGCACGACATACACATGTAGTCAATATTACCCGGTTTCTTGGTGGGAGCAATTACAAGTATTGAAGTTATAAATTAACAATATAAAATTTGTACGATACATCTCTTGATGGGTTTTCACTACTTGATCATAGAATTCTCTGGCCAGAGTGTCTCAACATAAATAAGTATGTTGAAAATGATCATTAGAGAAAACCAGTAAATATCAAGGAACAAGATGTAATTAAATTGATTGGACAGTTGAGATATCAATTTAAATTAACGATGTGGTACAAGGGATTGTGCAGTAAAGAAATCAATGTGGCTTGGGCGAATTATTATTTGAGCATACAATTATGGAGGTCAGTTCCAATCTTATAGTGGAGTATAATTGTAATTAAATAATCATATTTGTTTAATTACAAATTTAATTATTGTAGCCACTATTGTATGTTCTCAAATGATCATCGAGTTAGCTCATTTAATTGACAACACCATTACTAGACCCAAAAGCAAGAAAATTAGCATATTAAGTGAAAATCATAATTATAATATTTGTTAAGTCCTAGTATGTTATATTCAAGTGTAAAAGGAGGCTTGCAATATTTTACAAGGTAGTCCCCTAGTTAGTTACACATTTTCTCTACTTTTACGTAAGTGGAGAGATAATATTTAATTTAAATATTTAAATTAAAAGAGGAATACTATTTTAAATATGAATTTTAATCCTAACATACTAGGGTTTTTAATAAGATATTATAAAAGGGGTACTTTTCTCTTAAAACAGAGGGAAGAGAATTTCAGAGCTTTTGAAAAAAATACAGAAGGCATCTAAGAGAAGCCAGTTGCGATTGGGAGTGGTGAAACAGATGTCCACATGTCCAGTATTGATCAATCTTGAGTCATAGCCTGGAAGATAGTTTGGAGAAGGATCTACAACTCTCAATTGTTCATTTTCTCAAAACATTAAAGTACGAATTTGTAGATTACTTAATTCTTATATGTTGTATGAGATCGGTCCTAAAAGATTTTAATTCAAAAATTGAAAAACCTGATTGTATCCCTTCAATATCTAGCTTTAGAGCCAACTGATAATAATATATAAGAATTTCATAAGAAATTTTTATTTTTTATTATTAGAGTGGCATAATTTATTTAGATATATATTATTTTTTAATATATAAATAAAGGATGCTTGGATTGTCTCAATTCATGGTTAGAAATTTGTTTGTATTTTGCTTTGGATTTGTAACAAAATAGGTGGTCTATTATCATCATGTTTCCCTTTTGATTTAATTTTATGTTTTAAGATTTTTTGTAAGCCATTGGGTATTGTATTCTTAACAAAAATTTGTAAGAATTATATAAAAAAGAAATTTTCTCGAGCAGCATCGCGCGTGGCTTACGCAGTACACAGTACGCAGCGCGCATAGTTCATCTACAGAAAGCAGCAGTAGCACGCGCGGGTCATATGCGAAAAGCAGCAACAGCGAGCGAGGGACGTACGCGGAAGTCAGTAGCAACAGCAACGCACGCTGCAGGCAGTGCGCGCAGCAGCAGCTCCCTCTCCAGCCAACGCGTAGCAGACGTTGATCGGAGAAAAGACAGCGAACGACAACTGCTGCATTTGGTGATGGTGGCTGGAGAAGAAATTATAAGATTAGAGTTTTTGAGTGGTAATTGTCACTCAGACCATTAATTTCTGTAGTATTTTTAGAATGGACAAAATTAGTATACTATTATGCATTTAAGTTCAAAAATAGTGTTGGGCTTAGTAAATCCTAGTTTTAAGTCCAATAAAATTTAGGCTTAATGGATTAAAATGCATGGATATAGTTTAAATAAATTAAGTTTATTTTTGGTCCAAAAAGTTTTACTTAAAATTTTATTTTATTTTCTTTAAAATTAAAAATTTGGACCAATAATAAATTTAAAGCCCATATTACCCAAGTCCATCAACAAAGATAATCCAATAGAAGAAGATATTGAACAGGAAACCCAAAGAAGATTAGGCTTAGGGTTAATATTTTTTTAGGAAAATCATGAATTGAGATTATTTAATTTTCTATATGTTACGTTTTGGATTATGCCATAATAAGATGTCACATAGAGGTAGTGCCACTCTATGCATAATATATATGTCATTCATATAATATGAATTCATGTATATTGCTTAAACTTTGCAAATAGTTGATAATATAAGATATCACTTAGATAATATTATAGGAAGCATGTAATTAACAATATATGTATGTTTTAAAAAGAAAAACTAACTTTAAAATATTGAGTGGGAGAGGGAAGATTTAAGATAATTTTCCCACGGGCTCCATTGTCAGTTCAATAATAAAATTATGTATATACCTCGACTTCATGATACAGTGATGCTCCCTACGGAAGGTATATATATTAGACATTTTATTTCATGAACTTCTTTAAAGATAAGATCGAAATATTTTTCAATCTGTTGATCACCCTAACGGTGGCCACATGATATGAGAAATACATAGATTAAAACAATGGTTATACACTCAACAAAATTTGTTATTAAACTTCCCAACGAAGCTCTGTTAACAAAATTTTGGCTCTAAAAGATAATGATAGTTATTTATCATGTTACGACATGAAAGTAAATAATCTAATGGTTAATTGGGTCTGGTAAGTGGCGGCATGACTTTCTCAATAGATAGCTTGCTAAAGCGGTACTATATTATCATTACAATAAAATAAAATGCATTTATGATTTTTTGCATTTTAGATTTTTATTGTGAATTTTATTTCAAAATACTAATGCATGGATGTTTTATTTTTCCAGAAAATGATTTCCTTGAGCCCACTTACTATTATTCTAAATCAAAACAAACTCATTGCCAAGAGTTATATAGATTGAAAAAGAAATCTATATATTGTCCTGACTACTAAAAATTATAAATATGTCTTAACCCAGGCATGCCCCACAATACCACCAGAGAATGCTCATAGAAATGAAAGGAGGCTTTATGAGAAATAGCAGAAGGCCAATGAGATGGCTAAATGCTATATTTTAGCCTCAATTTCTAATATTCTACAGACCAAACACCATAATTTGGAAACTGCTACTGAAATAATGGATAGTCTCCAAGAGATGTTTGGGCAGAGTACTCATTCTACGAGACAAGCAGCATTGAAGGGTGTTATAACTAGCAAAATGGGGAAGGGCACAAGAGTTCATGATCATGTCCTCAAAATAATGGACTATTTGAATGAGGGTGAGATTCAGGGAGCACAAATCAATGATAACTCAAAAATTGATATGGTGCTAGAATCTTTGCTAGATACATTCAATGAATTTAAGGTCAATTATAACATGAACAAAAGAAACATGACCTTAACAGAATTGATGAACGAACTCCATTCTACTGAAGAGATCTATCATGTTGAGAAATCTCTAGGAAGCATAAATATTGTTGAAAATAATTCTTCATCTAGGCCTAAGCCAAAAGGCAAAGGTAAGAGGAAGAAACCTGGAAAAAAGAGATTGTCTACAAAGCAAGATAGCAAGCCTAGAAACTAGTGCTTCAAATGTGGACATAAGGGTCACTAGAAAAAGGATTGCCCAAAGATTGTGAAATCAGGTATGGGAAATATTTTTGCTATTGAGGCCTGTTTAGTTTAGAATCTAGTTGACACATGGGTGTTGGATTGAGGAGCAACTAATCATATTTGTAATTCACTTTTTTGGTTTCATGAAACTAGGAAACTAAGTGAAGGAAGCATCAAGCTGTAGCTTAGGACATGACAGTTCGTGTCAGAAGAGAAGACTAGATCTATTTTATTATCTTTTAATAATGAGACTTTAGTTTTGAATAATTGTTTTTATGTTCCAGACATTAAGGGGAATTTAATTTCAGTAGCTTGTTTGTCAAAGCAATGGTATACTGTAAATTTTAGATCCTCAGTTTCTACTAATTACAATAGTAGGTTTATTTGTTCTAGTACATTAGAAGATAATCTATATCACTTGAGTTCTATGATCCTTTCTATGCATGATACAGTAATTGATAATAATAAACATACACATTTATCTAAGAAAAGAAAGTTTTCTTCCAACCAGTGCTATCTATGGCATTTACACTTAGGTCATATAAACCAAAATAGGATGTAGAGAATGATCAAAGATAGACTCTTGGGTCCATTAGAAAATAAATCATTGCCACTCTGTGAATCCTGTTTAGAAGGAAAAAAGACCAAAACGTCATTCTCGGCCAAAGGAGTGCGTGCAACAATACCACTTGAATTGGTACATACAGATGTATGTGCACCGATTAATGTACAAGCTTGAGGAAGCTATGAGTGCTTCATACTTTCACTGATGACTGCTCAAGATTCGGTTATGTTTATCTGATGCATCACAAATCTGAAGCTCTTGAGAAATTCAAAGAGTATAAGGCTAAGACAGAAAAGCTGTTAGATAAGAACATAAAGAAACTTCGATCTAATCCAGGTGGTGAATATCTCTCCAGAGATTTCAAAGAGTATATGGTTAAAAATGAAATTTTATCTCAGTTGAATGCCTCGGAACACCACAAGAAAATGGGGTAGCTGAAAAAAAAATAGAACTCTTTTGGATATGGTGGGATCTATGCTAAATTATTCGAAATTACGTATCTCTTTTTGGAGACTAGCACTAGAAACTGTAGTTTACCTTTTAAACTTAGTTTCATTTAAAGTCAGTGCCTAAAACCCAATAGAATTATGGTCAGGTCGAAAACCAAGTTTACGACATGTCTATATTTGAGGATCACCAGTACATGTGCTGAAATCAAAGGCAGATAAGATGGATTCACATTTTGAAGTTTTCATGTTTGTGGGGTATCTTAAAGGAATAAGGGGAGGTTTATTTTATAGTTCTCAATATAAGAAGGTAATTGTGAGCACACATTTTACTTCCCTCGAGGAAGACTATATGAAGAACTTCAGACCTAAGACTAAGGTAATACTTAAAGAACTGTCAAGTGATCAAATTAATACTCAGCTTTCAACACCTATTTTAGAACAGAATGAAGAGCAACAATCTAATCAACAAAGGATTATCCCTAAACAACCATCATTTATAGAACCTCGTCACAGTGAGAGGGTAACTAGGTTACCAGCAAGAGATATGTTATTGGGAGAAACCGATATGGCTAACTCAGATTAATATGTACAAGATCCCACTAGTTATAATGAAGCTCTAATAGATAGTGATGTTGAACATTGGAAAAGGGCTATGAATCAAGAAATGAAATCTATGTATTCTAATAAAGTCTGGGAACTTGTAAAGGCACCAAATGGGGTAAAACCTATTGGATGCAAGTGGATCTACAAGAGGAAAAGTGGAGTAGATGGAAGGGTAGAAACATTTAAAGCAAGATTAGTAGCCAAAGGGTTAACTCAAAAAAAGGGGATTGATTATGAGGAAACAGTTTCTCCTATTGCTATACTTAAATCTATTAGAATTCTGCTCTCTATTGTTGTAGTGCTAGATTATGAAATTTGGCAAATGGATGTCAAGACAGCCTTTCTTAATAGTTTTCTTGAAGAAGACATATTTATGCAGCAACTAGATAGATTTATATAAAAAGGTCAAAAACACTTGGTATGCTAGTTGGAAAGATCCATATATGGATTTAAGCAAACATCCCGGTCATGGAACATCAGATTTGATCAAGCAATAAAATCGTTTGCATTCATTCAGAATATTTATGAACCATGTATGTACAAGAAAATTCAGGAAAAATCTATAGCCTTCTTGATTCTTTATGTAGATGATATTCTCCTTATCAAAAATGATATAGGAGTATTGACTACAATAAAGAGTTGGCTAGCGAAACAATTTGATATGAAAGATCTGGGCGAAGCTAGTTATATTCTTAGTATCAAGTTATTACGAGACTGGAAGAATAAAAAGATACCTTTGTCTTAAATGGTCTCTATCGATAAGATGTTGACTAGATTTAGCATGGTAAATTCCAAGACTGGTTTGTTATCATTCAGACATGGAATTTTATTCTCTAAGGATCAATCACCTAAAAGATCTGAGGAGATAGAGAAAATGAGACGAGTTCCTTACGCTGAAGCTGTGGGAAGTCTCATGTATGCCATCCTTTGCACTAGACCAGACATATGTTTTGCGGTTGGGATGGTTAGTAGATATCAATCTAGTCCTGGACCTGAATACTAGACTACTGTCAAGCATATAATGAAGTATCTAAAAAGAACTAAGGATTATATGCTTGTATATTCTAGTGATGAACTTACTCCAGTGGGTTATATTGATTCTGACTTTATGTCAGATAAGTATTCTAGAAAGTGTACATATGGCTATGTGTTTACAGTAAGAAGTGAAGCTATTAGTTGGAGGAGTGTCAAACAATCCTGTATCGCAAACTCCACAACAGAAGCTGAATATGTGGCTGCATCTGAGGCTGCAAAAGAAGCGGTATGGCTCCGCAAGTTTCTTCAAGATCTTGAGGTGGTATCTGCTGTAAATGCATCACTTAAATTATTTTGTGATAATAGTGGTGCAATTGCTCAATCAAAAGAACCAAGGAACCACAAGAAACAAAAACTCATTGAAAGGAAGCATCATCTCATAAGGGATATAGTGCAGAGAGGTGATGTAGAAGTTACCCAGACTGCGTCACAGTAAAACTTGGCAGATCTTTTTACTAAAGCCATCCCTGGGAAACTTTTTAACTTGCACTTAGAGTCCATGGGCATGCGCGAAATGCCAAATATGCTTTGAGAGCTAGTGGGAGATTGTTGGAAAAATATGCTCTTTAAAGCATATTTATATTAATTGTAATAAATATATTTCTGATTAATGAAATAAAATAAGGTATTTTATTCATGTATCTTTATTGCGTTAATATTTTGAGTAAAGTCCATTTAATCATATTATATGTATTTAGGCGATCACCATGTGGATTCGCAGAAGACATAAATACAAGTTATCTTATGATTAGATAAATTAAGTTCGCAGTTGATAAATAAAGTTGGGCACTTTATTTAGGTATAGACTGTAATAAATTCATTGAGTGATTTGTCTTAATCATGAATGAATTTATTGATGTAGTATGACTACATTGAACTGGATCACATATAAGATTTAATTAACCTAGTAATAACTGTCAGACTTATTAAATCTCATAAGCATTGATTTACTGTAATCTGAATCTTGAGTTAGTTATAATTTCATGATTGTAGTTGTTATTTCATTTGAGTTACCAATGGGCAAGACATACACATGTAGTCAAGATTACCCGGTATCTTGGTAGGTGCAATTACAAGTATTGAAGTTATAGATTAACAATATAGAATTTGTACGACACATCTCTTGATGGGTTTTCAATACTTGATCATAGAATTCTGTGGCCAGAGTGCCTCAACATAAATAAGTATGTTGAAAATAATCATTAGAGAAAACCAGTAAGTATCAAGGAACAAGATGTAATTAAATTGATTGGACAGTTGAGATATCATTTTAAATTAACGATGCAGTACAAAGGATTGTGCAGTAAAGAAATCAATGTGGCTTGAGCGAATTATTATTCGAGCATACAATTATGGAGGTCAGTTCCAATCTTATAGTGGAGTAGAATTGAAATTAGATAATTATATTTGTTTCATTACAAATTAATTATTATAGCCACTATTGTATGTTCCCAAATGATCCCCGGGTTACCTTATTTAATTGACAACAGCATCACTGGACCCAAAAGTAAGAAAACTGGCGTATTAGGTGAAAATCATAATTATAATATTTGTTAAGGCCTAGTATGTTATATTCAAGTGTAAAAGGGGGCTTGTGATATTTTACAAGGTGGTCCCCTAGTTAGTTATACATTATCTCCACTTTTATATTTAATTTAAATATTTAAATATTTAAATTAGAAGAGGAATCATAATTCTAACATACTAGAGTTTTCCATAAGATATTATAAAATGGGTACTTTTCTCTTAAAACAGAGAGAAGAGAATTCCATAGCTTTTGAGAAAAATACAGAAGACATCTAAGAGAAGACAGTTGCGATTGGGAGTGGTAAAACAGATGCCCATACGTCCAGTGTTGATCAATTTGAGGCATAGCCTGGAAGATCTTTTGGAGGCGGATCTACAATTCTCAATTGTTTATCTTCTCATAACATCAAGGTACAAATTTGTAGATTATTTAATTCTTATATGTTATATGAGATCGGTCCTAAAAGTTTTTAATTCAAAAATTGAAAAACTTGATTTTATCCCTTCAATATCTAGCTTGTATCATTGCATCCTTGCAAAATGACATTTGCTAGATCCATATCTTTAATGTCAAAGTTAGATTTCAATATATTCATGGTAAATATGACCATCTTATCATCACTCCCAATAATTAGCATATTATCAATGTAAAGACACAATTAACATAGTCATTTTTTGCTCTTTGAAAAATATACATTTATCACATTCGATGTTCTTAAAACCATTTGTCATCATCATATGCTCAATTTTACATGCCATTGTTTTGGTACTTGCTTCAAGCCATATAATGACTTTATTAATTTATAGACTTTTTTTTCTTGTCCTAATGCTATAAAACTTTTAGATTGTTTCTAGTAGATTTTATTTCTTCATCTAAGTCTCCATTTAGAAAGGTTTTTTTTTACATCAATTTGATGTACTTCTAAATTACGCCATGCAGCAATTGCTAGATCATCCTAATGGAATTTGTTCTTGTTACATAACTAATCCATTATTAATAGTCAAGGTCGTGTAATTAGTACCTGGGATGATATTACTAATCGTGGTAACCTTGATATGGAAGTTATCATGAATGTAATGCTCTTAACTTCCCTCTAGAATATTTTTATCATTTTTCTTTCTTTTTTGATTTAGTATTATTTGTTTGGTATGCGCTAATACTACTAATAAATTAATAAATTTATAATTTTAATAATTAGATTATTAATTAGAGTCATATTTTCTAATTTTATAGTTAATCTCATAGCAAAGAAAAAAGACAATAGAAAGGTTGAAGCTTTTTGTCCTTCGATCTTCATTTAGCTATTCATAAGTAAGATAAGATAAAAAAAATAATGATCAATTGGTATTGTATTTCAAAATTGTGTAGATAGCAGAGGCGCAGATGTACCCAAGTGGATAACGGTAGTGGATTGTGAATCCACCATGCGCGAGTTCAAGTCCCGTTATTCGCCCATAGCTATGAACAACTATAAACTTCATTGAAAACCCAGATTGAGTAATCAAGGGTTTCTTGTTGCTTATAACATTTAATTACAAGTCTAGCCTTATACTTATCAATTGATTTATTAGCTTTCATTTTTCTTTTGAAAATCCATTTGGGTCCTAAAGGTTTGCATCTTGGAGGAAGATCCACTAACTCCTAGTTATGATTATGCAATAAGGCTTCAATTTCATTATTATTAACATCTTTCCACAAAGTGACTTTTGGTGAACTTACAGCTTTCACGGAGCTTTGTGGTTTAATCGCTAGTAAAAAGGTCAGAAAAATTGGAACAAATTATTTTTCTATTCTAGCTATTTTACTACATTTAGGCTCCAAATGAACCTCTTGTTTATTATTTTGAACTTCTTCTTGTTCTTAGTTCTCATTATCTTTATTGATAGCCACCATATGCTCATTCAAACGAACTTCCTTAAATTTATATGGAAACACATGTTCACATAACTATGAATTTTTGAATTATATTACATATTCTTGTGAATATATTGTATATTCGACTTATAAATAAGAAATCGATAGGCACTACTATTATGTGCATAACCAATGAAAATATAATCTACAGTTTTTAGTCCTATCTTCACTTTTTTTGCTGAAAGAATGACTACTTTAACAAGAAACAGCCACACTTGCAATCATTTGTTGCAAAGTACTCTACCTTGCCATAATTCATAAGAGGTTTTTTCTACTTTCTTTTGAGATACCTTATTTAAAATTTAATTAGCTGAAAAATAGGTTCGCCCCAAATATTATGAGGTAGTCTAGAACTTTTCAATATTCATTCATCATTTCTTCTAATTTACAATTTTTTTTTTGTTCAGCAATACCACTAGATTAAAGTGAATAACGAGCTATAGTTTGATGGATTCAAAATTTTTCATAAAGTGACTTAGAATGGAACAACATACTTACTACCTCTATTAGTTCTCAACTCCTTAATTTTCTTATTTACTTTATTCTCAATTTCATTTTTATATAACACATTTTTCTCTATAGCTTTCTCTTTGCTTTTTAACAAATACAAATAACAAGATTTTTTACAATCATCAATAAAGGTAATAAAAGCATTTATTACCACCCTCGATTGTATAGATTTAAAATCACATTCATTGCTGTGTATTAATATGAGTGAATCAACTGCTTTTCAATTCTTTGAAATGATGAACTTGATAGTTCTAGCTCATCACAAGATTCACATTTATGTCTCGTAACAATTTATGAAGTAGGTAAATGATTCATGTTAATTAACTTATGCAAGACATTATAATTAACATGTCCTAATCTACCATGCCAAGATTAAAAAACTTAAAAAAAAATAAGTAAAAGAAATAGCTTTATTCTTCTTTGGTTTGATAACCATTACATTCATTTATTTGAACAACCCATCAGATACATATCCTGTTTGGGTAATATCGAGCAGGTCTCCTTAAGGACCTTCCAGCTCGAATAAAATACCCCGGGTCAATCCAGCTCGAGGAGAAGTCCTGACCGCCTGCACGAAGACGACCTCACTAGACGTCAAAGCTGGTCAAGGTCGAGGAATTCAGAGCCGTCCGAGCTCTGAGCTCTCTTGCCTGCTCGAGGTCATCAGGCCCGGTTAAGGCTGGACAAGGACGAGGAGCTCTCAGGCTGATCAAGACCCGAGCTCTCCTTTCTGCTCGCTGCAGTCAAGTCATCGAGCACAACTGGGCTATGCCAATCATATAACAAATGGAACGCAAGACCCGGCTCAGGACAGTCCGAGTCATCATTCCTTGCGCGCATGCCCGACATTATGATCTGGCCATGTGAACCATGTTAAGGAGACAGCCGCGCATCCCCAAGGAATATTACGCTAATCCTGGCTATCAGAGGGACCCAGACACCATCGACGCGGGAATGGATGATCCAGTGAAAGAAAGGGAAGGAAAAAGGGAAAATAAAAGGAAACGGACAGGTAAATTGCGGGTGTTTCGAAAATTCACACATGTTCTTCTGATTCTTGCTTCCCTCTATTTTGATTTTTTTCAGAATTCCATTATTCAGAAAAGAAGGCAAAAATACCCCTTTCACTCTTCCGGTCTTTCTAGCTAAGAGGGATACAAAAAGAACAACTCGATTACTGACTTGATCGTCGGAGGGTTTTCGTCGGAACAACACCCGGCGACCCCTGACCCTGTTTTCTGTGAGTACAGGTCCGGGAGACTTCCGTTCTGGCAAAGATAGAGGAACTGGAATTGGAAGGCAGTCTTGCTCGAGCTCGAACTAGCCGCGAGCAGAAGGTTCTTGACACTATTTGAAGGAATGCGGGAAAACAACATCAACATTTTTAGCACCGCCTCATGGGATCGGCTCAAAAGCCCGATTTCCCAACACGCTCGGGACACACAACGCAGTGATGAGAGGAAACAACCAAGAGGAGTGAGTTCAGAGGAATCAGTGACTTTGAGGGAAGTGGCCAATGAGGCTTAGAATAGGGAGATCCAAGAAAGAATGGATCGGATGGAGAAACAAATGGAGACTCTGACCTCCATACTATAAGAACTCAAGGATAGACAAAGGAAAGCATGTAATGACCTCCCTGAATCCAGCCGTAGGAATGCTCCCATTAGGGAACATGTGGGAGATGAAGCCCAAAGACCTAGGGCACCAAACGTTGTCATGAGGGAGAAGACAAACATGGAGAAAAGAGGGTCTCGTCAGCACTTGCAGGATACAGCCCCAACCTCCCGTGCGGAAGAGCTAGAGGGGGAGGTGCGTAGGTTGGCACAAGTTGTGGAGGACCTCCGGGGAAACGGAAAGAGCCCAAGTTGGAGGATAATGCTGGATAACTAGTCTCCACTCTCAACGGAGATCATGGGTGTCACGATCCCACGTGACTTTCGCTTCCCGGATTTGAAGTTTTCTGGAAAAAGTGATCCGTTGGTGCATATAGAGCGGTTTAATGACATGACAGGAGTGCAGGGTCTGTCGGCGGCCCAGAGGTGCAGGGCCTTCCCGCCCACTCTTGAGGGAAGGGCAAGAGAATGGTACCGCAGGTTGCCACGGGGATGCATCCTGAGCTTCGAACAGATGTGTAGGGAGTTTGCAGAGTAATTTCGGGGTGCAGTGACCCCTGAAGATGATATGATGGAGCTATCGGAAGTAAGACAGAGGGAGGGAGAACCACTCAGGGAGTTTGTCAAGAGGTACCACAGATTGGTCCTAGATCTTGGCGCGTTTAATGATCCCCAAGCGTTGAGAGGACTGAAGGACGGGATCCAGATGGGAAGGCAATGGTATAATCTGCGAAGCCCTTCGATCCGTTCATATTCAGACGCGTATGAATAGGTAAAAATGGATATGGTAATTGAAGAGGAAAAGGCTGCAAAGGTGAGAAGTGAACAGGGCAATGGAGCAAAGAGGAAGGAGCAAGGAGGTCCTGCCCGAGGAGCGCAGGCTTCAAAAGCAACAAGGGACCGGGTTGCTCCATACAACCCTTACCAGAGAGCTCACCCACCGCGGATGATTCCCTTGCCACCCCGCAAGTCTCTAGGCCGGGATCACAGGGAGTATAGGCGTCACAACGACCACCCATCCTGCAACCAACCACCAAGCAGACCTGCTGTGAACCACAACAGAGCAGATCGTCCATTGCCACCCCCACCAAGAAGTTTCCCAAGGGATCGGGCGATACAGATGGTGGAGCAGAGCCCCGCTCACAGGCAAGACACAAGGTTGAAGATATCTCTCAAGAGATACTCAAGTGGTCGAGGAGTGAGGATCACTGAGCCCCCAATGCCAATGGCCAAGTCACCGGCAAACGAGACAAGGGCGGTTCTGCTGCTTCTATGGTGACCACGGCCATTCCACATCACAGAGGCTGTGATTCGAAGAACCGTGAGTGGAGGAGTTTATCGAAGGAGGACATCGGTGGTTGACCAATGAACCTCGAGGAAGATGATCGAGCTTACGAAATAGACTTGGAACCACCGACTACAAGAGTGATCTTAAGAGGCCCACGATGGCGGGAAATTCAAACAGACTCTGAAGAACTATGGCAGATACGCCACCGGCCGAGAAGTCCTGCTCATCGCCCCACCGCCAAAAAGGCCAAGGTCCGCGAGTGCCCATTATGTGGACTGAGGAAGACGAGGAGGGGTGTCAGTACTCCACGAGGATGCCTCAGTTGTGGAAGCCAACATTGCTAATAAGGAAGTTGACCGGACATCGGTAGACTCGGGAAGCTCGGTGGATATTCTCTTCAAGTCCACACTTGAGGATTTGGGAATAAGAGGCGCGAGCCTCGAACGGATGAGCACTTCCTTGAAAGTATTCGGGAGAGAAGTCGATACCTCCGGAATCATCAAACCGGTCAGTAACCATGGGCTCGAGGCATTTTGAAAAGAATACGATGTTAGACTTCATGGGTGGTGGATGAAGCCAGCCCATACCGAGTGATATCTGGGAGGCCGCTCATGAGGGTCGACAATCAGACTATCCACCCACTACTTGGCCCTAAAGTATCTGAGTGAATCGGGTCAGAGGGTCGTAAAAGGTAGCCAGAGGGTGGCAAGGAGCTGCTACGCTGTGGCAGCCAAAGAAACCATGCAGATAACCTCGCTGGACTCGAGGGGGGAGTCAAGGAATGGAAGGCAGGAGCCGGCTGAGGAGCTAGAGGAGGTCGAAGTGAGAGCAGACGACCCCGAGAAGAAAATCCAGATCGGCTCGGGCATTAGCGAGCAGTTGAAAGAAAAGTTGGTGGAGTGTCTGCGAGCACACGCAGATGTGTTCGCATGGACGCATGAGGATATGCCTGGGATTGACCTAGAAGTGGCGTGTCACAGGCTGGCAATACGGAGAGATGCTAAGCCAGTGAGGCAGAAAAGGAGATGCGTCAACCAAGAGAGATATGAGGCCATCAACTGCGAGGTGGAGAAGCTGCTGAAAGCGGGATTCATAAGGGAGGTCTCCTACCCCGAATGGATCTCGAATGTGGTGCTGGTAAAGAAAGCAAGTGGAAATTGAGAATGTGCGTGGACTTCACCGGATGTGAACAAAGCTTGCCCTAAAGATAGCTTCCCATTGCCAAAGATAGACCAACTGGTGGACTCTACGGCGGGGCACGGGCTGCTTAGTTTTATGGATGCATTCTCAAGTTATAACTAGATTCCCATGTACCAATCAGACGAGGAATGCACAGCCTTCATCACCAACCGTGGACCAGATCGCTATAAGGTCATGCCCTTCGACTAAGAACGCAGGGCAACATACCCGAGGTCAGGCGAACGATGGAGGTATATGTGGATGACATGATCACCAAGTCTAAAGACGTGGAGGAGCATGTAAGGCATTTAGAGGAGACCTTCACGCTCTTAAGAAAGTATCGGATGAAACTAAACCTAGAGAAGTGTGCCTTTGGGGTTGATTCGGGAAAATTCTTAGGCTTCATGGTCAGTCACAGAGGGATCGAGGAAAATCCAGAAAAGATAAGAGCAGTGATGGAAATGAAGTCCCCTCGTAGCCTCAAGGAGATACAAAGCCTCACCGCAGAACCGGCATCCTCAACGAGTTCAGTATCTCGAGCCACTGGATGAAACTCGACATCCGCGATGGAGAAATGGCTCGGTCCTACTAATAAAGAACTCGAAGTCGAGGCCTTATTTTCAGGTGCATTCGGTAGCGGTTCTAACAAACCAGCCACTCAGGCAAAATCTGCACAAGCTAGAGACCTCCGGAAGGTTGGTGACATGGTCGGTGGAACTCAGTGAATTCGACATCAGCTACCAACCTCGAACAGCTATCATGAAGAACGCTAAGGCCAGAAGTCGCAAAGCCTAAGTCTTAGGCGAGACGGTGCCTAGCGAGGCCAATTGCAGGCCCGAGAAGAAGAAACTCATGAAGAACGCTAAGGCCAGAAGTCCCAAAGCCTAAGACTTAGTCGGGACAGTGCCTAGCGTGGCTAATTGCAGACCCGACCAGAAGAAACTCATGAAGAACGCTAAGGCCAGAAGTCGCAAAGCCTAAGTCTTAGGCGGGACGGTGCCTAGCGAGGCCAACGCTAAGGCCATAAGTCCTAAAGCCCAAGACTTAGGAGGGATCAGTGCTTAGCGAGGCCAATCGCAGCCCGAGCGAAGAAGCTCATGAAGAAGGCTAAGGCCGAAGTCCCAAAGCCTAAGGCTTAGAGCGGACAAGGCTTAGCGAGGCCATTTGCGAGCCCAAGTAGAAAAGGCACATGAAGAACGCTAAGGCCGAAGTCGCAAGCCTAAGTCTTAGGCGTGACTGTGCCTAGCGAGGCTAATTTGCAGCCCGAGCAGAAAAAGCTCAGGAAGAATGCTAAGGCTATAAGTCCTAAAGCCTAAGTCTTAGGCGGGACGATTCCTAACGAGGTCAATTGCAGGCCCGAGCAGAGGAACCACATGAAGAAGGCTAAGGCCATAAGTCCCAAAGCCTAAGTCTTAGGAGGGACGGTGCCTAGCGTGGCCAATTGCAGGCCCGAACAGAAGAAGCTCATGAAGAAGACTAAGGCCAGAAGTCCCAAAGTCTAAGCCTTAGGCGGGACGGTGCCTAGCGAGATCAATTGCAGGCCCGAGTAGTAGAAGCTTATGAAGAAGGCTAATGCCATAAGTCCTAAAGCCTAAGTCTTAGGCTGGACATTGCCCAGCGAGGCCAATTGCAGGCCCTAGCAGAAGAAGCTCATGCAGAAGGCTAAGGCCAGAAGTCCCAAAGCCTAAGGCTTAGGCGGGACGATGCCTAGCGAGGCCAATTGCAGGCCCGAGTACTAAAAGCTCATGAAGAATGCTAAGGCCAGAAGTCCCAAAGCCTAAGACTTAGTCGGGACAGTGCCTAGCGTGGCTAATTGCAGACCCGACCAGAAGAAACTCATGAAGAACGCTAAGGCCAGAAGTCGCAAAGCCTAAGTCTTAGGCGGGACGGTGCCTAGCGAGGCCAACGCTAAGGCTGAAGTCCTAAAGCCTAAGACTTAGGAGGGACGGTGCCTAGCGAGGCCAATTGCAGGCCCGAGCGGAAGAAGCTCATGAAGAAGGCTAAGGCCAGAAGTCCCAAAGCCTAAGGCTTAGGCGGGACAGTGCCTAGCGAGGCCATTTGCAGGCCCAAGTAGAAAAGGCACATGAAGAACGCTAAGGCCAGAAGTCGCAAGCCTAAGTCTTAGGCGGGACGGTGCCTAGCGAGGCCAATTGCAGGCCCGAGCAGAAAAAGCTCAGGAAGAATGCTAAGGCTATAAGTCCTAAAGCCTAAGTCTTAGGCGGGACGATTCCTAACGAGGTCAATTGCAGGCCCGAGCAGAGGAACCACATGAAGAAGGCTAAGGCCATAAGTCCCAAAGCCTAAGTCTTAGGAGGGACGGTGCCTAGCGTGGCCAATTGCAGGCCCGAACAGAAGAAGCTCATGAAGAAGACTAAGGCCAGAAGTCCCAAAGTCTAAGCCTTGAAGCGGACCGTGCCTCAGCGAGATCAATCGCAGCCCGAGTAGTAGAAGCTTATGAAGAAGGCTAATGCCATAAGTCCTAAAGCCTAAGTCTTAGGTCGGACATTGCCCAACGAGGCCAATCGCAGCCCCAGCGTAAGAAGCTCATGCGTAAGGCTAAGGCCGAAGTCCCAAAGCCTAAGGCTTAGAGCGGACGATGCCTAGCGAGGCCAATCTGCAGCCCGAGTACTAAAAGCTCATGAAGAATGCTAAGGCCGGAATCCCAAAGCCTAATGCTTAGAGCGGATTCGCGCTCAGCGAGGCCAATCGCAGCCCGAAGCGTAAGAAGCTCACGAAGAACGCTAAGGCCGAAGTCCCAAGCCTCGCCTTTAGGCGTGATCGTGCCTAGCGTTGCCAATCGCAGGCCCGAGCAGCAGAAACTCACGAAGAACGCTAGGCTGGAAGTCCCAAAGCCTAAGCCTTAGTCGGACGAAGGCTTAGCGTGGCGAACCGCAGCCCGAAGCGTAAGAAGCTCATGAAGAAGGCTAAGGCTAGAAGTCCCAAAGCCTACGTCTTAGGCGGAAGGGTGCATAGTGAGGCAACCGCTAAGGCCAGAAGTCCCAAAGCCTATGTCTTAGACGGGACGACGCCTAGCGAGGCAGATTGCTGGCCCAACCAGAAGGAAGCTCATGAAGAACGCTAAGGCCAGAAGTCGCAAAGCCTAACTCTTAGGCCGGACGGTGCCTAGCGAGATCAATTGCAGGCTCGAGTAGTAGAAGCTTATGAAGAAGGCTAATGCCATAAGTCTTAAAGCATATGTCTTACGCGGGACGGTACCTAGCGACGTAAACGCTAAGGCCAGAAGTCCCAAAGCCTAAGTCTTAAGCGGGACGGTTCCTAGCGTGGCCAATTACGGGCCCGAGCAGAAGAACCTCGTGAAGAACGCTAAGGCCAGAAGTCCCAAAGCCTAACTCTTAGGCGAGACGGTGCCTAGCGAGGCTAACGCTAAGGCCAGAAGTCCCAAAGCCTAAGTCTTAGAGCGGACTGTGCCTCGCGAGGCTAATCGCAGTCCCGAGCGTAAAAGCTCGTGAAGAATGCTAAGGCTATAAGTCCTAAAGCCTAAGTCTTAGAGCGGACGATTCCTAACGAGGTCAATTGCAGTCCCGAGCGTAGGAACCACATGAAGAAGGCTAAGGCCATAAGTCCCAAAGCCTAAGTCTTAGGAGGGACGGTGCCTAGCGTGGCCAATCGCAGTCCGAACGTAAGAAGCTCATGAAGAAGACTAAGGCCGAAGTCCCAAAGTCTAAGCTCTTGAAGCGGACTGTGCCTAGCTAGGTCAGTTGCAGGCCCGAGCAGCGGAAGCTCATGAAGAAGGCTAAGGCCAGAAGTCCCAAAGCCTAAGTCTTAGGCAAGACGGCGCCTAGCGAGGTCAACGCGATGGCCAGAAGTCCCAAAGCCTAAGTCTTAGAGTGGACGATGCCTAGCGAGACCAATCGCAGTGCCCGAAGCGTAAGAAGCTCACGAAGAACTGGCTAAGGCCGAAGTCCCAAAGCCTAAGACTTAGGCAGATCGCTGCCTAGCCAGTCGACAGCAGCCCCAAGCAATGAAGCTCATGAAGAAGGCTAAGGCCGAAGTCCCAAAGCCTAAGTCTTAGGCAAGACTGCGCCTAGCGAGGTCAACGCTGATGGCCGAAGTCCCAAAGCCTAAGTCTTAGGCGTGACGATGCCTAGCGAGGCCAATCGCAGCCCGAGCGTAAGAAGCTCATGAAGAAGACTAAGGCCGAAGTCCCAAAGCCTAAGTCTTAGGCGGACTCGTGCCTAGCGAGGTCAACGTGATGGCCGAAGTCCCAAAGCCTAAGTCTTAGCGGGACGATGCCTAGCGAGGCCAATCGCAGCCCGAGCGTAGAAGCTCATGCAGAAGGCTAAGGCCGAAGTCCCAAAGCCTAAGTCTTAGGCAAGACGACGCCTAGCGAGGTCAACGCTGATGGCCGAAGTCCCAAAGCCTAAGTCTTAGAGCGGACGATGCCTAGCGAGGCCAATCGCAGCCCGAGCGTAAGGCTCATGAAGAAGACTAAGGCCGAAGTCCCAAAGCCTAAGTCTTAGAGGGACTGCCTCTAGCGTGGCCAATTACGGCCCGAGCGTAAGAACCTCGTGAAGAACGCTAAGGCCGAAGTCCCAAAGCCTAACTCTTAGGCGAGACGGTGCTTAGCGAGGCCAACGCTAAGGCCGAAGTCCCAAAGCCTAAGTCTTAGAGTGGATCGGTGCCTCATGAGGCCAATTCCGAGCCCAAGGTAAGAAGTCGATGAAAAGGCTAGGGCCGAAGTCCCAAAGCCTAAGCCTTAGGCGGATCGGTGCTCAGCGATTCCAATCGCAGCCCAAGGTAAGGCTCATGAAGAAAGCTAAGGCCAGAAGTCCCAAATTCTAAGGCTTAGGCAGGACAGTGCCTAGCGAGGCCAATTGCAGGCCCGAGCGGAAGAAGCTCATGAAGAAGACTAAGGCCAGAAGTCCCAAAGCCTAAGTCTTAGGCAGGACGGTGCCTAGCTAGGTCAGTTGCAGGCCCGAGCAGCGGAAGCTCATGAAGAAGGCTAAGGCCAGAAGTCCCAAAGCCTAAGTCTTAGGCAAGACGGCGCCTAGCGAGGTCAACGCGATGGCCAGAAGTCCCAAAGCCTAAGTCTTAGGCGGGACGATGCCTAGCGAGGCCAATTGCAGGCCCGAGCAGAAGAAGCTCATGAAGAAGACTAAGGCCAGAAGTCCCAAAGCCTAAGTCTTAGGCGGGACTGTTCCTAGCGTGGCCAATTACGAGCCCGAGCAGAAGAACCTCGTGAAGAACGCTAAGGCCAGAAGTCCCAAAGCCTAACTCTTAGGCGAGACGGTGCCTAGCGAGGCCAACGCTAAGGCCAGAAGTCCCAAAGCCTAAGTCTTAGGCGGGACGGTGCCTTGCGAGGCCAATTGCAGGCCCAAGCAGAAGAAGCTGATGAAAAGGCTAGGGCCAGAAGTCCCAAAGCCTAAGCCTTAGGCGGATCGGTGCCTAGCGATTCCAATTGCAGGCCCAAGCAGAAGAAGCTCATGAAGAAGGCTAAGGCCAGAAGTCCCAAAGCCTAAGTCTTAGGCAAGACGGCG
This sequence comes from Murraya koenigii, assembly GCA_025617385.1. NCBI lineage: Eukaryota > Viridiplantae > Streptophyta > Magnoliopsida > Sapindales > Rutaceae > Murraya > Murraya koenigii. The sequence continues at coordinate 12,866,824 of CM046817.1, read as the reverse complement.
CCTAGCGAGGTCAACGCGATGGCCAGAAGTCCCAAAGCCTAAGTCTTAGGCGGGACGATGCCTAGCGAGGCCAATTGCAGGCCCGAGCAGAAGAAGCTCTTGAAGAACGGCTAAGGCCAGAAGTCCCAAAGCCTAAGACTTAGAGTGATTTGCCCGCTGCTACAATCGCAGCCCGAGCAGCAGAAACTCATGATGAACGCTTAGGCTAGAAGTCCCAAGGCCTAAGCCTTAGTCGGCAAAGTGCCTAGCGTGGCCAATTGCAGACCCGAGCAGAAGAATCTTATAAAGAACGCTAAGGGCAGAAGTCGCAAAGCCTAAGTCTTAGGCGAGACGGTGCATAACGAGGTCATGACCTTATGAAGAATGCTAAAGCTAGAAGTCCCAAAGCCTAAGCCTTAGGCGGGACGGTGCCTAGCATGTCCAATTGCAGTCCGAGCAGAAGAAGGTCATGAACAACGCTAATGCCATAAGTCCCAAAGCCTAAGGCTTAGGCGGGACAGTGCCTAGCGTGGCCAATTGCAGGCCCGAGCGGTAGAAGGTCATGAAGAAGGCTAAGGCCAGAAGTCCCAAAGCCTAAGTATTAGGCGGGACAGTGCCTAGCGAGGCCAACTCTAAGGCCAGAAGTCCCAATGCCTAAGTCTTAGGCGAGACGGTGCCTAGCGAGGTCAATTGTAGGCCCGAGCAGAGGAAGCTCATGAAGAAGGCTAAGGCTAGAAGTCCCAAAGCCTAAGCCGTAGACGGGACGGTGCCTGGCGTTGCCAATTGCAGGCCCGAGCATAAGAAATTCATGAAGAACGCAAAGGCCAGAAGTCCCAAAGCCTAAGTCTTATGTGGGACGGTGCCTAGCGAGGTCAATTGTAGGCCCGAGCATAAGAAGGTCATGAAGAAGGCTAAGGCCAGAAGTCCCAAAGCCTAAGCCTTAGGCGGGACAGTGCCTAGCATGGCTAATTGCAGGCCCGAGCAGTAGAAGCTCATGAAGAATGCTAAGGCCAGAAGTCCCAAAGTCAAAGTTTTAGACGGGACACTGCCTAGCGGGGCCAACGTTAAGGCCAGAAGTCCCAAAGCCTAAGTCTTAGGCGGGACGTTGCCTAGCAAGGCCAATTGTAGGCTCGAGAAGAAGAAGCTCATGAACAACACTAAGGCCATAAGTCCCGAAGCCTAAGTCTTAGGCGGGACGGTGCCTAGCGACGTCAATTGCAAGATCGAGCAGAGGAAGCTCATGAAGAACGCTAAGGCCAGAAGTCCCAAAGCCTAAGTCTTAGGCGGACTGCTTAGCGAGGCCAACGCTAAGGCCGAAGTCCCAAAGCCTAAGTCCTAGGCGGACGATGCCTAGCGAGGCCAATTGCAGGCCCGAGCAGAAGAAGCTCATGAAGAAGAATAAAGCCAGAAGTCCCAAAGCCTAAATCTTAGGCGGGACGGTGTCTAGCGAGGCAAATTGCAGGCCCGACCAGGAGAAGCTCATGAAGAAGGCTAAGGCCAGTTGTCCCAAAGCCTAAGTTTTAGGAGGGACGGTGCCTAGCGAGGCCATCACTAAGGCCAGAAGTCCCAAAGCCTAAGTCCTAGGCGGACGATGCCTAGCGAGGCCAATCGCAGCCCGAGCGTAAGAAGCTCATGAAGAACGCTAAGGCGGGACGGTGCCTAGCGACGTCAATTGCAAGATCGAGCAGAGGAAGCTCATGAAGAACGCTAAGGCCAGAAGTCCCAAAGCCTAAGTCTTAGGCGGGACGGTGCCTAGCGAGGCCAACACTAAGGCCAGAAGTCCCAAAGCCTAAGTCTTAGGCGGGACGGTGCCTAGCGAGGTCAATTGCAGGCCCGAGCAGAGGAAGCTCATGAAGAAGGCTAAGGCCAGAAGTCCCAAAGCCTAAGTCTTAGGCGGGACGGTGCCTAGCGAGGCCAACGCTAAGGCCAGAAGTCCCAAAGCCTAAGTCCTAGGCGGGACGATGCCTAGCGAGGCCAATTGCAGGCCCGAGCAGAAGAAGCTCATGAAGAAGAATAAAGCCAGAAGTCCCAAAGCCTAAATCTTAGGCGGGACGGTGTCTAGCGAGGCCAATTGCAGGCCCGACCAGGAGAAGCTCATCAAGAAGGCTAAGGCCAGTTGTCCCAAAGCCTAAGTTTTAGGCGGGACGGTGCCTAGCGAGGCCAACACTAAGGCCAGAAGTCCCAAAGCCTAAGTCTTAGGTGGGACGGTGCCTAGCGAGGCCAATTGCAGGCCCAAGCAGAAGAAGCTAATGAAGAAGACTAAGGCCAGAAGTCCCAAAGACTAAGGCTTATGCGGATAAAGGCTCAGCGAGGTCAATTGCAGTCCCGACCGCAGGAAGCTCATGGAAGGCTAAGTGCCATAAGTCCCAAAGCCTAAGTCTTAGAGCGGATCGGTGCTCAGCGAGGCCAATCGCAGCCCGAGCGTAAGAATCTCTCAAGAAGGCTAAGGCTAAGTACCAAAGCCTAAGTGTTAGAAGTGACTGTGGCTACGAGGCCAACGCTAAGGCCGTAAGTCCCAAAGCGTAAGTCTTAGAGCGGACTCGTGCCTAGCGACGCCGATCGCAGCCCAAGCGTAAGGAGTTCACGAAGAAGACTAATGCCGAAGTCCCAAAGCCTAAGTCTTAGAGTGGACTGTGCCTAGCGAGGTCAATCGCAGCCCGAGCAGAGGAAGCTCATGAAGAAGGCTAAGGCCAGAAGTCCCAAAGCCTAAGTCTTAGGCGATGACTGTGCCTAGCGAGGCCAACGCTAAGGCCGTAAGTCCCAAAGCCTAAGTCCTAGAGCGGACGATGCCTAGCGAGGCCAATCGCAGCCCGAGCGTAAGAAGCTCATGAAGAAGAATAAAGCCGAAGTCCCAAAGCCTAAATCTTAGGCGGATCTGGTTCAGCGAGGCCAATCGCAGTCCGACCGTGAGAAGCTCATCGAAGGCTAAGGCCGAAGTACCAAAGCCTACGCCTTAGAGTGGATCTGCGCTCAGCGAGGCCAACACTAAGGTCAGAAGTCCCAAAGCCTAGGCTTAGGCGGGACAGTGCTTAGCGAGGCCAATTTCAGGTCCGAGCAGAAAAAGCTCATGAAGAACGCTAAGTCCAGTAGTCCCAAAGTTTAAGGCTTAGGCGGATTTGCGTCTAGCGAGGCCAATTACAGCCCGGAAGAAGAAGCTCATGAAGAACGCTAAGGCCATGAAGTCCTGAAGCCTAAATCCTAGAGCGGATTCGCGCTTAGCGAGGCCAATTGCACGCCCGAGCAGAAGAAGCTCATGAAGGACGCTAAGGCCAGAAATCCTAAAGCCTAAGTCTTAGGCGGGACAGTGCTTAGCGAGGTCAACGCTAAGGCCGAAGTCCCAAAGCCTAAGTCTTACGCGGGACGGTGCCTAGCGAGGCAAATTGCAGGCCCGAGAAGAAGAAGTTCATGAAGAAGACTAAGGCCAGAAGTCCCAAAGCCTAAGTCTTAGGCTGGACGGTGCCTAGCGAGGTCAATTGCAGGCCGGAGCAGAGGAAGCTAATGAAGAAGGCTAAAGCAAGAAGTCCCAAAGCCTAAGTCTTAGGCGGGACGGTGCCTAGCGAGGCAAATTACAGGCCCAAGGAGAAGAAGCTCATGAAGAAGGCTAAGGCAAGAAGTCCTAAAGCCTAAGTTTTAGGCGGGACGGTGCCTAGCAAGGCCAACGCTAAGGCCAAAAGTCCCAAAGCCTAAGTCTTAGGCGGGACGGTGCCTAGCTAGGCCAATCTGCAGTCCGCAGGTAAGAAGCTCATGAAGAAGGCTAAGGCCAAAGTCCCAAAGCCTAAGTCTTAGAGCGGATCGGTGCCTAGCGAGGCCAATCGCAGCCCGAGCGTAAAAAGCTCATGAAGAATGCTAAGGCCAAAGTCCTAAAGCCTAGGTTTTAGGCGGGACGGTGCCTAGCGAGGCCAACGCTAAGGACAGAAGTCCCAAAGGCTAAGTCTTAGGCATGACGGTGCCTAGCTACGCTTAATCGCAGCCCGAAGCGTAAGAAGCTCAAGAAGAAGGCTAAGGCCAGAAGTACCAAAGCCTAAATCTTAGGCGGATCTGCGCTCAGCGAGGCCAACACTAAGGCCAGAAGTCCCAAAGCCTAAGGATTAGGCGGGACGGTGCTTAGCGAGGCCAATTTCATGCCCGAGCAGAAGAAGCTCATGAATAACGCTAAGGCCAGAAGACCTAAAGCCTAAGTCTTAAGCGGGACGGTGCCTAGCGAAGTCAATTGCAGGCCCGAGCAGAAGAAGGACATGAGGAAGGCTAAGGCCAGAAGTCTCTAAGCATAAGCCTTAGGCGGGACGGTGCCTAGCGTGGCCAATTGCAGGCCCGAGCATAAGAAGATCATGAAGAACGCTAGGGCCAGAAGTACCAATGCCTAAATCGTAGTCGGGACGGTGCCTAGGGAGGCCAACGCTAAGGCCAGAAGTCTCAAAGCCTAAGTCTTAGGCGGGACGGTGCCTAGCGAGGCCAATTGCAGGCCCAAGCAGAAGAAGCTAATGAAGAAGACTAAGGCCGAAGTCCCAAAGTCTAAGGCTTAGAGCGGATCGGTGCTTCAGCGAGGCCAATCGCAGCCCGAGCGTAAGAGTTCACGAAGAAGACTAAGGCCAAAAGTCACAAAGCCTAAGTCTTAGGTCGGACTGCGCCTAGCGAGGTCAATCGCAGCCTGAGCAGAGGAAGCTAATGAAGAAGGCTAAGGCAAGAAGTCCCAAAGCCTAAGTCTTAGAGCGGACTGCGTGCCTAGCGAGGCAAATTACATGCCCAAGGAGAAGAAGCTCACGAAGAACGCTAAGGCCGTAAGACCTAAAGCCTAAGTCTTAAGCTGGACTGCGCTTAGCGAGGTCAATCGCAGTCCGAGCAAGGTAAGGATACGAGGAAGGCTAAGGCCGTAAGTCTCTAAGCATAAGCCTTAAGCGGATTTGGCCTAGCGTGGCCAATCGCAGTCCCGAGCATAAGAAGATCACGAAGAACGCTAGGGCCAGAAGTACCAATGCCTAATTCGTAGTCGGGACGGTGCCTAGGGAGGCCAACGCTAAGGCCGAAGTCCCAAAGCCTAAGTCTTAGGCGTGATCTGCGTCTAGCGAGGCCAATCGCAGCCCAAGCGTAAGGCTAACGAAGAAGACTAAGGCCAAGTCCCAAAGTTTAAGTGGTTAGAGCGGATCTGCGCTCAGCGAGGCCAATCGCAGCCCGAGCGTAAGAAGCTCACGAAGAAGACTAAGGCCGAAGTCCCAAAGTCTAAGGCTTAGAGTGATCGTGCTCTAGCAAGGCCAATTACAGGCCCGAGCAGAAGAAGCTCATGAAGAACGCTAAGGCCAGAAGACTCAAAGCCTAAGTCTTAGGCGGGACGGTGCCTAGCGAGGCAAATTACAGGCCCAAGGAGAAGAAGCTCATAAAAAAGGCTAAGTCCAGAAGTCCTAAAGCCTAAGTTTTAGGCGGGACGGTGCCTAGCGAGGACAACGCTAAGTCCAAAAGTCCCAAAGCCTAAGTCTTAGGCGGGACGGTGCCTAGCTAGGCCAATTGCAGGCCCGAGCAGAAGAAGCTCATGAAGAAGGCTAAGGCCAGAAGTACCAAAGCCTAAGTCTTAGGCGGGACGGTGCCTAGCGAGACCAACGCTAAATCCAGAAGTCCCACAGCCTAAGGCTTAGGCGGGACGGTGCTTAGCGAGGTCAATTGCAGGCCCGAGCAGAAAAAGCTCATGAAGAATGCTAAGGCCAGAAGTCCTAAAGCCTAAGTTTTAGGCGGGACGGTGCCTAGCGAGGCCAGCGCTAAGGACAAAAGTCCCAAATCCTAAGTCTTAGGCGGGACGGTGCCTAGCTAGGCCAATTGCAGGCCCGAGTAGAAGAAGCTCATGAAGAAGGCTAAGGCCAGAAGTACCAAAGCCTAAGTCTTAGGCGGGACGGTGCTTAGCGAGGCCAATTGCAGGCCTGAGCAGAAAAAGCTCATGAAGAATGCTAAGGCCATAAGTCCCAAAGCCTAAGTCTTAGGCGGGACGATACCTAGCGAGGTCAATTACAGGCCCGAGCAGAGGAAGCTCATGAAGAATGCTAAGGCCAGAAGTCCCAAAGTCTAAGGCTTAGGCGGGACGGTGCCTAGCAAGGCCAATTACAGGCCCGAGCGTAAGAAGCTCACGAAGAACGCTAAGGCCGTAAGACCCAAAGCCTAAGTCTTAGGCGGACGTGCCTAGCGAGGTCAATTACAGTGCCCGAGCAAGAAGGACATGAAGAATGCTAAGGCCGAAGTCCCAAAGCCTAAGTCTTAAAGTGGATCGATGCCTAGCGAGGCTAATTGCAGCCCGAGCGTAAAAAGCTCATGAAGAATGCTAGGTTATAAGTCCTAAAACATAAGTTTTAGAGCGGACGATACCTAGAGAGGTCAATCGCAGGCCCGAGGAGAGGAAGCTCATGAAGGAGGCTAAGGCCATAAGTCCCAAAGCCTAAGTCTTAGGCGGGACGGTGCCTAGCGTGGCCAATTGCAGGCCCGAACAAAAGAAGCTCATGAAGAAGGCTAAGGCCAGAAGTCTCAAAGCCTAACGCTTAGGCGGGACGGTACCTAGCGAGGCCAATCGCAAGCCCGAGCAGAATAAGCTCATGAAGAACGCTAAGGCCAGAAGTCCCAAAACCTAAGCCTTAGGCGGGACAGTGCCTAGCATTGCCAATTGCAGGTCCGAGCAGAAAAAACTCATGCAAAACGCTAAGGCCGGAAGTCCCAAACCCTAAGTCTTAGGCGGGACAGTGCCTAGCGAGGTCAATTGCAGGCCCGATCAGAGGAAGCTCATGAAGAAGGCTAAGGACAGAAGTCCCAAAGCCTAAGTCTTAGGCGGGACGGTGCCTAGCGAGGCCAACGCTAAAGCTTAAAGCTTAGGCGGGACGATGCTTAGCGAGGCCAGAAGTCCCAAAGTCTAAGGCTTAGGTGGGACGGTGCCTAGCTAGGCCAGTTACAGGCCCGAGCAGAGGAAGCTCATGAAGAATGCTAAGGCCAGAAGTCGAAACCCTAAGTCTTAGGCGGAACGGTGCCTAGCGAGGCCAATGCTAGGCCAATAGTCCCAAAGTCTAAGTCTTAAGCGGGACGGTGCCTAGCAACGCCTATTGCAGGCCCAAGCAGAAGAAGCTCGTGAAAAACGCTAAGGCCAGAAGTCTCAAAGCCTAACGCTTAGGTGGGACGATACCTAGCGAGGCCAATTGCAAGCACGAGCAGAAGAAGCTCTTGAAGAACGCTAAGGCCAGAAGTCGCAAACCCTAAGTCTTAGTCGGGACGGTGCCTAGCGAGGCCAATGCTAAGGCCAAACGTCCCAAAGCCTAAGCCTTAGTCGGGACAGTGCCTAGCGAGATCAATTGCAGGCCTGAGCAGTAGAAGCTCATGAAGAAGGCTAAGGCCATAAGTCCCAAAGCCTAAGTCTAAGCGTGATTCGCGCCTAGCGAGGCCAATCGCAGCCCACGCAGGAAGCTTCACGAAGAAGGCTAAGGCCGAAGTCTCAAAGCCTAACGCTTAGGCGGGATTCGCACTCAGCGACGCCAATCGCAAGCCCGAGCGTAATAAGCTCACGAAGAACGCTAAGGCCGAAGTCCCAAAGCCTAAGCCTTAGGCGGATAAAGGCTCAGCTGCCAATCGCAGTCCGAGCGTAAGAAACTCATGCAAAACGATAAGGCCGAAGTCCCAAAGCCTAAGTCTTAAGTGGGATTGTGCCTAGCGTGGCTAATTGCAGTCCGAGCGTAAAAGCTCATGAAGAACGCTAAGGCCGAAGTCCCAAACCCTAAGTCTTAGTCGGATAAGGTCTCGCGGCCAATCGCAGTCCGCGCGTAAGAAGCTCACGAAGAATGCTAAGGCCAAAATTCCCAATGCCTAAGCCTTAAGGCGGATTCGTGCCTAGCGTGGCCAATTGCAGGCACGAGCAGAGGAAGCTCATGAAGAAGGCTAAGGCCAGAAGTCGCAGAGCCTAAGTCTCAAAGTGATGACGGCTTCAGCGAGGTAAATTGCAGCCCGAGCAGAGGAAGCTCATGAAGAAGGCTAAGGCCGAAGTCGCAAAGCCTAAGTCTTAGAGCGGATAAGTGCTCGGCGTGGCTAATCAAGGCCCGAGCAAAAGAAGCTCATGAAGAACCAGAAGGCCGAAGTCCCAAAGCCTAAGCCTTAGAGCGGATAAGGCTTAGCGTGGCCAATCGCAGTCGGAGCAAAAGAAACTCATGAAGAAGGCTAAGGCCAGAAGTTGCAAAGCCTAAGTCTTAGGCGGGACGGTGCCTAGCGAGGTAAATTGTAGGCCCGAGCAGAGGAAGCTCATGAAGAAGGCTAAGGCCAGAAGTCAAAAAGCCTAAGTCTTAGGTTGGACGATGCCCAACGAGGTAAATTACAGGCCCGAGCAGAGGAAGCTCATGAAGAAGGCTAAGGCCAGAAATCGCAAAGCCTAAGTCTTATGCAGGATGGTGCCTGGCGTGGCCAATTTCTGGCCCGATCAGAAAAAGCTCATGAAGAACGCTAAGGCTAGAAGCCCCAAAGCCTAAGTCTTAGGAGGGACGGTGCCTAGCGAGGTCAATCAGTAGGCCCGAGCAGGTAAGCGCATGAAGAACGCTAAGGCTAGAAATCCCAAAGCCTAATTCTTAGGCAGGACGGTACCTACTGTGGCCAATTGCAAGCTCGAGCAAAAGAAGCTCATGAAGAACGCTAAGGCCAGAAGCCCCAAAGCCTAAGTCTTAGGCGGGACGGTGCCTAGCAAGGCCAATCGCAGCCCAAGCGTAAGGCTCATGAAGAGCTAAGGCCAAAAGTCTCAAACCATAAGGCTTAGGTCAAGTCTTAGACGGATAGGCATAGCGAGATCAATCGCACGCCCAATGTAAGAAGCTCATGAAGGCTAAGGCCGAAGTCCCAATGCCTAAGCCTTAGGCGTGACAGGCTTAGCGAGGCCAACGCTAAGGCCGAAGTCCAAAAGCCTAAGTCTTAGAGTGATCGGTGCTCACCGAGGCCAATCGCAGCCCAAGCAAGAAGCTCATGAAGAAGGCTAAGGCCAAAGTCTCAAACCCTAAGGCTTAGCCTAAGTCTTAAAGTGGATAAGGCCTAGCGAGATCAATCGCAGCTCGAATGTAAGAAGCTCATGAAGAAGGCTAAGGCCGGAGTCCCAATGCCTAAGCCTTAGAGCGGACTGGTGCTTAGCGTGGCCAATCGCAGCCCGAGCGTAAAAGCTCTTGAAGAACGCTAGGCCGAAGTCCCAAAGCCTAAGTCTTAGTCAGATAGTACCTGGCGTGGCCAATTGCAGGCCCGTGCAAAAGAAGCTTGTGAAGAATGCTAAGGCCAAATTTCCCAATGCCTAAGCCTTAGGCGGGACGGTGCCAAGCGTGGCTAATTGCAGGCCCGAGCAGAGGAAGCTCATGAAGAAGGCTAAGGCCAGAAGTCGCAAAGCCTAAGTCTTAGGTGGGACAAAGGCTCAAGCGAGGTAAATTCCGTGCCGAGCAGGAGGAAGCTCATGAAGAAGGCTAAGGCCGAAGTCGCAAAGCCTAAGTCTTAGGCGGATGGTGCTCGGCGTGGCTAATCGCAGCCCGAGCGTAAGAAGCTCATGAAGAACGCTAAGGCCGAAGTCCCAAAGCCTAAGCCTTAGGCGGGACAGTGCCTAACGAGGCCAATTGCAGGCCGGAGCAAAAGAAACTCATGAAGAACGCTAAGGCCAGAAGTCCCAAAGCCTAAGTCTTATGCGGATGGTGCCCGGCGTGGCCAATTCCGCCCGATCGTAAAAGCTCATGAAGAACGCTAAGGCTAGAAGCTCCAAAGCCTAAGTCTTAGGAGGGACGGTGCCTAGCGAGGTCAATTGTAGGCCCGGCAGAAGAAGCGCATGAAGAACGCTAAGGCTAGAAATCCCAAAGCCTAATTCTTAGGCAGGACGGTACCTACTGTGGCCAATTGCAAGCTCGAGCAAAAGAAGCTCATGAAGAACGCTAAGGCCAGAAGCCCCAAAGCCTAAGTCTTAGGCGGGACGGTGCCTAGCAAGGCCAATTGCAGGCCCAAGCAGAAGAAGCTCATGAAGAAGGCTAAGGCCAAAAGTCTCAAACCATAAGGCTTAGGCTGAAGTCTTAGACGGGATAGTGCATAGCGAGATCAATTGCACGCCCGAACAGAAGAAGCTCATGAAGAAGGCTAAGGCCAGAAGTCCCAATGCCTAAGCCTTAGGCGGGACAGTGCTTAGCGAGGCCAACGCTAAGGCCAGAAGTCCAAAACCTAAGTCTTAGGCGGGACGGTGCCTACCGAGGCCAATTGCAGGCCCAAGCAGAAGAAGCTCATGAAGAAGGCTAAGGCCAAAAGTCTCAAACCCTAAGGCTTAGGCCTAAGTCTTAGGCGGGATAGTGCCTAGCGAGATCAATTGCAGGCTCGAACAGAAGAAGCTCATGAAGAAGGCTAAGGCCAGAAGTCCCAATGCCTAAGCCTTAGGCGGGACGGTGCCTAGCGTGGCCAATTGCAGGCCCGAGCAGAAAAAGCTCTTGAAGAACGCTAAGGCCAGAAGTCCCAAAGCCTAAGTCTTAGTCGATGATGCTCGGCGTGGCCAATCGCAGTCTCGCAAAAGAAGCTCATGAAGAATGCTAAGGCCAAATTTCCCAATGCCTAAGCCTTAGGCGGACTGCGCAAGCGTGGCTAATTGCAGCCCGAGCAGTAGGAAGCTCATGAAGAAGGCTAAGGCCGAAGTCGCAAAGCCTAAGTCTTAGGTGGGACAAGGCTCAGCGAGGTAAATTCCGTGCCGAGCAGCAGGAAGCTCATGAAGAAGGCTAAGGCCGAAGTCGCAAAGCCTAAGTCTTAAGCGGATGGTGCTCGGCGTGGCTAATCGCAGCCCGAGCGTAAGAAGCTCATGAAGAACGCTAAGGCCGAAGTCCCAAAGCCTAAGCCTTAGGCGGATAAGGCCTAACGAGGCCAATCGCAGCCGTGAGCAAAAGAAACTCATGAAGAACGCTAAGGCCGTAAGTCCCAAAGCCTAAGTCTTAGACGGACTCGTGCCTAACGCTAAGGCTGATGTCCCAAAGCCTAAGTCTTTAGTGGATAAGGCTTAGTGAGGGCAATTGCAGCCCAAGCGTAAGAAGCTCATGAAGAATGCTAAGGCCGAAGTTTCAAAGCCTAGCGCTTAGGCGGATTTGCACTTAGCGAGGCCAATTGCAGGCCCGAGTAGAATAAGCTCATGAAGAACGCTGGGGCCAGAAGTCCCAAAGCCTAAGCCTTAGGCGGACGATGCCTAGCGCTACAATCGCAGTCCCGAGCGTAAGAAGCTCATGAAGAACGCTATGGTAGAAGTCCCAATGCCTAAGTCTTAGTCGGACTGTGCCTAGCGAGATCAAATTGTAGGCCCGATCAGTAGAATCCCAAATCCTAAGTCTTAGGCGGGCAAGGTTTAGCTGAGGCCAACGCTAAGCCCGGAAGTCCCAATGCCTAAGTCTTAGGCGGGACGGTGCCTAGCGAGGCCAATTGCAGGCCCTAGATGAAGAAGCTCATGAAAAAGGCTAAGGCCAGAAGTCCCAATGCCTAAGCCTTAGGCGGGACGGTGCCTAGTGGGCCAATTGCAGGCCCAAGCAGAAAAAGCTCATGAAGAACGCTAAGGCCAAAAGTCCCAAAGCCTAAGCCTTAGTCAGGATAGTGCCTAGCGTGGCCAATTGCAGGCCCGTGCAGAAGAAGCTCATGAAGAATGCTAAGGCCAAAATTCCCAATGCCTAAGCCTTAGGCGGGACGGTGCCTAGCGTGGCCAATTGCAGGCCCGAGCAGAGGAAGCTCATGAAGAAGGCTAAGGCCAGAAGTTGCAAAGCCTAAGTCTTAGGCGGGACAGTACCTAGCGAGGTAAATTGCAGGCCCGAGCAGAGGAAGCTCATGAAGAAGGCTAAGGCCAGAAGTCGCAAAGCCTAAGTCTTAGGCGGGATGGTGCCTGGCGTGGCTAATTGCAGGCCCGAGCAGAAGAAGCTCATGAAGAACGCTAAGGCCAGAAGTCCCAAAGCCTAAGTCTTAGGCGAGACGATGCCCAGCGAGGTAAATTGCAGGCCCGAGCAGAGGAAGCTCATGAAGAAGGGTAAGGCCATAAGTCACAAAGCCTATGTCTTAGGCGGGATGGTGCCTGGCGTGGCCAATTGCAGGCCCGAGCAGAAAAAGCTCATGAAGAACGCTATGGCTAGAAGCCCCAAAGCCTAAGTCTTAGGAGGGACGGTGCCTAGCGAGGTCAATTGCAGGACCGAGCCGAGGAAGCTCAAGAAGAAGTTTAAGGCCAGAAGTCGCGAAGCCTAAGTCTTAGAGCGGACTGCGCGTGAAGCGAGGTCAATCGCAGCCACGCAGAGGAAGCTCACGAAGAAGGCTAAGGCCGAAGTCGTAAGCCTAAGTCTTAGGCGGATCGGTGCCCAGCTGAGGCCAATTGCAGTCCGACCGTAAGAAGCTTCACGAAGAACGCTAAGGCCGAAAGTCCCAAAGCCTACGTCTTAGGCGAGACGGTGCTCTAGCGAGGCCAATCGCAGCCCGAGCGTAAGAAGCTCATGAATAACGCTAAGGCCGAAGTCCCAATGCCTAAGCCTTTACGCGGACTCGTGCCTAGCATGGCCAATTGCAGGCCCGAGCAGAAGAAGCTCATGAACAACGCTAAGGCTAGAAGTCCCAAAGCCGAAGTCTTAGACGGGACGGTGCCTAGCGAGGCCAATGCTAAGGCCAGAAGTCCCAAACCCCAAGTCTTAGGCGGGACTGCGCTCAGGCGAGGACAATCGCAGCCCAAGCAAGAAGCTCATGAAAAGGCTAAGTCCGTAAGTCCCAAAACCTAAGGCTTAGAGCGGACTGTGCCTAGCTAGGCCAATCGCAGTGCTCGAGCGTAAGAAGCTCATGAAGAACGCTAAGGCCGAAGTCCCAAAGCCTAAGCTTATGCGGATCGGTGCTTAGCGAGGCCAATCGCAGCCCCAGCAGTAAGAAGCTCACGAAGAACGCTAGGCCAGAAGTCCCAAAGCATAAGTCTTAGGCGGGACAGTGCATAGCGTGGCCAATTGCAGGCCGGAGCAAAAGAAACTCATGAAGAACGCTAAGGCCAGAAGTCCCAAAGCCTAAGTCTTAGGCGGGACGGTGCCTAGCGAGGTCAATTGTAGGCCCGAGCAGAAGAAGCTCATGAAGAACGCTAAGGCCAAAAGTCCCAAAGCCTAAGTCTTAGGCAGGTCGGTGCCTAGCGTGGTCAGTTGCAGGCCCGAGTAAAGGAAGCTCATGAAGAAGGCTAAGGCCAGATGTCTCAAAGCCTAAGTCTTAGGCGGGACGGTGCCTAGCGAGGCCAATTACAGGTCTGAGCAGAGGAAGCGCATGAAGAACGCTAAGGCTAGAAGTCCCAAATCCTAAGTCTTAGGTGGGATGGTGCCTAGCGAGGCCAATTGCAGGCCCGAGCAGAAGAAGCTCATGAAGAACGCTAAGGCCAAAAGTCCCAAAGCCTAAGTCTTAGGCAGGATAGTGCCTAGCGAGGCCAATTGCAGGCCCGAGCAGAAGAAGCTCATGAGGAACGCTTAGGCCAGAGGTCCCAAAGCCTATGACTTAGGCGGGACGGTGCCTAGCGTGGCCAATTGCAGACCGAGCAGCAGAAGCTCATGACGACAACGTAAAGGCCAGAAGTCCCAAAGCCTAAGCTTTAGGCGGGACGATGCCGAGCAAGAGCCAATTGTATGCTCGAGCAAGAAGAGCGTGAGAAGATTACACATAATTTAAACGCGAGCGAAAATTGAGCTCGAAGCGAACGACCTCGCAAAATAAAAAGCTACAGAGCATGAGCAAAACGTTGAACCAAGGAAACTGAGCTCACGAGACAGGCAGAAGGCTTTTTAGCCTAACTCAAGGAAAATCTTTGCCATGCATAAAGATCATGCAAGCAGTAATAAACTTGGGCATAAAATCAAATGAAAGTCCAACACTTATAAAATTCCCACTTAGCGAGCACATGAAGTCAATTCCATACATAAAACACAAGAATATATGCACGAGTACGGAAATGAGTTGTCCAATATATGCTTTTTTATTTCATTGAAATGATTACAAGTACAAGGAATAAAAAAAAAAGCAGAGATAATTCAAGCAAGACGGCATCATCTAGCAGAGCAGTAGGGGTATCATCATGCAGCAGCAGTAGGGCATCAACGGCAAGCAAGCAGGAGGAGCATCTTCAGCAGCAGCAGGGGGAGGAACAACTTCCTTGGATTCGAGCCTGGGCCTCGAAGGAGAAGCTTCGCACTTGGATGGGGACATCGTGAATGCGCATGTACTCAGCAACACCCGGTTGGACCTTAGACAGGTCGACCTCGGGATGTACCTTGCCCAAGGCATACACGAGGCAGTCATAGCTGAAGGTCACCCCATCGTTGTACTCGGTTGCGAGCTAGACCTTCAAAGCATCTATCTGCCCTTGGAGACGAGAAGTTTCCCCCTCCATGGTCCTCTCAAAGGAGAATCTCTAGGTGTCCAAGTCCTTCCGAGCCTCGAGCAACTCTTCACAAATGACAGTCAGCTCCCTCTTGAACTAGGTAGCCTTAGAGTCCGACACAGCTGTCCTCTCTGCAAAGGTTGCGTTCTCCTCTTGAAGCCTAGTGTTTTCCTCTTTCAACTGCCCAATACTCTGTTCCAAGCTCCAAATATCTGCTCGAAGTTCCTCCTGAGAGTCCTGGGTCTTGGCCTTGAGCCTGGTCACAGCAGCTGAAGCTCGGGAGGAGAGGCGCTGGAGAGCACTAAACAACTCATCAGCATCATAGGACTCCAGCCCATCTAGGAATCTGTCATTCATCTCCCCGGTAAAGTTCCTAAGGTAGGGCTCGGCGCGGTTAGACAGACCCTGCTTCTGCACACTTTCGGGTCGAGGGCGAGCTGAAACCTCAGTCCTCTGACGCCTGCGAGGAGGACCTTCTTCTGTTCGTTCTACCTACTGAGTAGAAGGGGAAGTTTGAGAAGGTGGAGGCGGAGCATCTGTTTCAGCTCGGGGTCTCTTCGAGGTGCTCGTGCCTCCGGCAGTCCCTACACGCCTATGCATCATCTCGAGCACCCCCCTCATGTCTTCCCCGGCACTGCACCAAACTCCAAAAATTTTGGGTGTAAGCAGCCCCGCACGAGCTCGCGTTGTCAAGTGCGGTTCTACGCGTGCTCAAGCTCTTCCCCACTTTGTAAGAAGCACACCAAGAAATCAGTAAAAACAGCCAAGGCAAAGTAATGAGAACAGATACTGAAGCGTAAGAACTAAAATGAAAATTCATCGGATGGATAAACAACCTCGAGTACAAAATGCCGTGGAACCGGAGGGATCCCTCATGAGAGGTGCAACAGTGCCCCCATTCCCCCAACGAAGAAGAATTTGCTCTTCCAGCTGCCACAGAAGTCGGGAGATCAGTGATGGGCTTTTTACCCTTCAGTCGGAGGTAAGGTAGTACCAACCAAAGATCCTTCTGGCCGCACTTCAACTGATAAAGGTGCTTTATTTCCCTACCGAGGGTTCACCCAAATTGCACCATTTCCACAAAGACAAAAGTCTGGAAAGGACCCTCCACCTATTCGGGTTTAATCGCCCTGGCCGGACTGAAATTGGACAAAACCCGAGCAAAATAAGGTCGGAGAGGCAACTGACCCCCATTTGAAGCATTCCAGATGAAAGGTCGTATACCCTTGAGGGGGATGGCTGGGGATATCACCCCTGCCCGGCAACTATAAATCCACACTATCGGGTATACGGTAGGTATGCCTAAGCCTATTCAAATCTAAATGGGTGGTTTCACACCTCATTTGGTCAATAGGATACTCCCTACCTCCGACCTTTACCGGCCCTCTCCTCGATGCGTACTGGGCCTCCGCACGGTAATGCCCCTTCCGAACTAGAATCCCTCACTGGAACAACACTAAGGGGCTCCACTTCACTAGAAGAGGAAGATTCCTTAGGGGACATCCTACGGGCTTGCTGGGTGTTAGACATTTTTCCCTAAAGTATAATCTACCCAATTGAAATCAAAAACCCGGAAGAAGGAAGAACAGAACTGGTGAGAAAATAAAGAACAAGAGTTTGTACCTTAACACAAAGAAAGGTTTATACGGCCGAAAATCGCTCTGACATGGAAGAGGAAGACGAAGAAGCACTTGCAAAAAAATTCAGGTTTGAGTAAAAATGAGCAATAGGAAGTACAGTGAAGAAATCAAGGGTTTGTAAAGAAAGGAGAAAGGTACGTCTCTTCAGCAGACGGCACGTAGATCGAGGGGCGACCTTTCGAGTAACGTCCCTTCAAAATTTTAACGCACGGTCAGAATCCGTCCACATGTCCCGTATTAAATGCGAAATGATGGAAGCGAAAGACAGCTGGAAAACGTGGGGAAGTGGAAAAGGCCGGGAAGTCGGCCCATCACTAATAAGTTTCTAGTCTTATCTCGTTTCACTCCCAAGACTAGAAACTGGGGGGACTGGTGTTTGGGTAATATCAGGCAGGTCTCCTCGAGGCCCTTCCAGCTCGAATAAAATACCCCGGGGTCAATCCAACTCGAGCAGAAGTCCCGACCACCGGCACGAAGACGACCTCACTAGACGTCAAAGCTGGTCAAGCTCCGAGCTCTCTTGCTTGCTCAAGGTCATCGGGTCCTATCAAGGCTGTACAAGGACGAGGAGCTCGAAGGCTGGTCAAGACTCGAGCTCACCTTTCTACTCACTGCAGTTAAGTCCTCGAACACAACTGGGCCACGCCAATCATAGAACAAATGGAACTCGAGACCCGGTTCAGGACAGTCTGACCCGTTTTCTCAAAATCCCAGCACACCTTTCAATGACTGATCAGGGTCCCACGGTGTCATCATTCCTTGCGCGCATGCCCGACATTATGATCTGGCCATGTGAACCATGTTAAGGAGACAGCCGTGCATCCCCAGAGAATATTACGCTAATCCCGGCTGTCAGAGGGACCCAGACACCACTGACGCGGGAACGGATGAACTCGGAGAGAAAGGGCGGGAAAAAGGGAAAATAAAAGGATACCGATAGGTAAATTGCAGGGGTTCCAAAAATTCACACAGGTTCTTCTGATTCTTGCTTCCCTCAACTCTGATTTTTTCTGGAATTCCATTATTCAAAAAAGAAGGCAAAAATACCCCTTTCGCTCTTCAGGTCTCTCTAGCTAAGAGGGATACAAAAAGAACAACCTGATTACTTACTTGATCGTCGGAAGGTTTTCCTGACCCTGTTTTCTGTGAGTACAGGTCCAGGAGACTTCCGTTCTGGCAAAGATAGAGGAACTGGAATTGGAAGGCAGTCTTGCTCGAGCTCGAACTAGCCGCGAGCAGAAGGTTCTTGACACCTTTTGAAGGGACGCGGGAAAACAGCATCAACATATCCCTTTCCAACATACATTTTATTTTTGGAAAAATCTATTTTATGTCACTCGATCACCATTTAAAATCCATGCTTGTTAAAGGCGATCTAAATAAAAGATTTTTACAAATTTCTAGTATGTACAAAACATTGATAAGAGTTAGCTCTTTCCTAGAATTTATCTTTAGAATCTCTTTTCCTTGACATTTTATTTTAGACAAAGTTGAAATCCCTATATATAGCTTTTCACTAATTCCAAAAGTTCTAAACAAATATGTCAAGTGGCACTAATATCAATCTACCATTCTTTTATATTGGACCTACCAGATTCACTTCAAAAACTAGCACAGAAAGATTAATTGATACATTTTTTAAGATGTCATCTACCATATTACCTTTTCAGTTTTCCTTTTTTTTCTGTATTATGCATTCTGAAGGCTTGTAACCCATTTTATCACAGTTATAGCATTTCCATTGAAATTTCATTTGCTTTTTGAAGACCTTTCCTTTTAGCTAGCTTGTTCTTGTTGGTCTTCTTATTTTTTTATTCTAATAATATTCCATAACATTTGTCTTAGCTATAGAAAAAACACTTTTCTTGTCAATATTTTTGTTGCCTTCTTCAACTTTACCTTGCCAAATAATAAGATCGTTAAGACTCATTTCCTTTATCTTGTGCTTTAGAAAACTTTTGAAATCTTTCCATATTAGAGGCAACTTCTCAATGATAGTAGCCACTTGAAAAGTCTCGCTCAAATCTATACCCTCAACATAAATTTCCAAAAGAATTATTTGCAAGTCTTGAACTTGACTCGTACAGTTTCAGAGTCCACCATCTTATAATTTAGGAAGTAGTGTAAGACAAGTTTTTAGCGGCAACATCTTCAATTTTATATTTCCATTCTAAGGGCTCTCACAGCTCCTTAGCATTTTTCTTTCCAACATACACACTGTACAAAGAATCACTTAAGCCACTGAACACATAATTTCCGCAATAGAAATTAAAATGATTCCAAGCATCTATTACACTTGGTGATCAACTTTACCTTCTCTCTATATAAGAGCATCTTTCTTCAAGAATCTTATAAGATTCAAGGTGCTCAAGTAAAATAACATATTTTGTTTCCACCATTTAAAATTTTGTTTTGGTGAATCTCTTAGCTTTCTTCACATGGGGAACATGAAGGGATAAAATCAGGTTTTTAAAATTTTCAATTAAAACCTTTTAAGAGAATAGTACTCCTTTTATAATATCTTAAGAAAAAATCCTAGTATGTTAGGATTCAGATTCTTATTTTAATTTAAAAATAGGATTACTCTTTTAATTTAAATATTTAAATTAAATAATATATTTTCACTTACGTAAAAGCGGAGAGAATGTGTAACTAACTAGGGGACCACCTTGTAAAATATCACAAGTCCTATTTTACACTTGAATATAACATTCTAGGCCTTAACAAATATTATAATTATAATTTTTCCCTAATACGCCAGTTTTCTTGCTTTTGGGTCCAGTGATGCTGTTGTCAATTAAATGAGATAAATCGGAGATCATTTGGAAACATACAATAGTGGTTACAATAATTATATTTGTAATTAAATAAATATAATTATTTAATTCCAATTTTACTCTACTATAAGATTGGAACTGACCTCCATAATTGTATACTTGAATACTAATTCGCCCAAGCCACATTGATTTCTTTACTGCACAATCCTTTGTACCACATCATTAATTTAAATTGATATCTCAACTGTCCAATCAATTTAATTATATCTTATTCGTTGATACTTAATGGTTTTCTCTAATGATCATTTTCAACATACTTATTTATATTGACGCACTATGGCCAGAAAATTCTAAGATCATGTACTGAAAATCCATCAAGAGATGTGTCGTGTAAATTTTATATTGTTAATCTATAATTTCAATACTTGTAATTACTTCCACCAAGATACCAGGTAATCTTGACTACATATGTATGTCATGCCCATTGGTAACTCAAATAAATAACAACTAAAATCATGAAATTATAACTAACTCAAGATTAAGATTACAATAAATCAATGCCTATGAGATTTAATAAGTCTGATAGTTATTACTAGGTTGATTAAATCTCATATGTGATCCAGTTCAATGTAGTCGTACTAGATCAATAAATTTATACATGATTAAGACAAATCACTTAATGAATTTATTACAGTCTTTACCAAAATAAAGTGTTCAACTTTATTTATCAACTGCGAACTTAATTTATTTAATCATAAGATAACTTGTATTTATATCTTCTGCGAATCCACATGGTGATCGCATAAATACATATAATATGATTAAATGGATTTTACTCAAAATATTAATGCAATAAAGATACATGAATAAAAAACCTCATTTATTTTACTAATTAGAAATATATTTATTACAATAAATATATAAATATGCTTTAAAGAGCATATTTTTCCAACAATCTCCCATTAGCTCTCTAAGCATATTTGGCATCTCACGTATGCCCATGGACTCTAAGTGCAAGTCAAAAAGTTTCTCACTATGAGATGATACTTCCTTTCTGCACTATATCCCTTATGAGATGATACTTCCTTTAATGTGTTTATATTTCTCATGGTTCCTTGGTTCTTTTGATTAAGCCGCTGCACCACTATTATCACAAAATAATTTAAGTGGTGCATTTACAGCAGATACCACTTCAAGATCTTGAAGGCACTTGCGGAGCCATACCACTTCTTTTGCAGCCTTAGCTGCAGCCACACGTTCAGCTTCTGTTGTGGAGTCTGCGATACAGGATTGTTTCACACTCTTCCATCTAATAGCTCCACTTCATAATCTAAACACATTGCCAGAAGTAGACTTTCTAGAATCTTTATCTGGCATAAAGTCAGAATCAGTATAACCCACTGGAGTAAGTTCATCACCAAAATACACAAGCATATAATCCTTAGTTCTTTTCAGATAATTCATTTTGTGCTTGACAGCAGTCCAATGTTCAGGTCCAAGATTAGATTGATATCTGCTAACCATCATAACCGCAAAACATATGTCTAGTCTAGTGCAAATCATGCGATACATGAGACTTCCCACAGCTTCTGCATAGGGAACTCGTCTCATTTTCTCTATCTTCTCAGATGTTTTAGGTGATTGATCCTTAGAGAATAAAATTCCATGTCTAAATTGTAACAAACCAGTTTTGGAATTTACCATGTTAAATCTAGCTAATATCTTATCGATATAGACCACTTGAGATAAAGTTATCGTTTTATTTCCGTTCTCGTCGTAACTTGATACTAAAAATATAACTAGCTTCTCCCAGATCTTTCATATTAAATTGTTTTGCTAGCCAACTCTTTATAGTAGTTAATACTCCTACATCGTTTCCTATAAGGAGAGTATCGTCTGCATAAAGAATTAGGAAGGCTACAGATTTTTCCTAAATTTTCTTGTACACACATAGTTCATCAATATTCTGAAAGAATCCAAATGATTTTATCGCTTGATCAAATATGATGTTCCATGACCGGGATACTTACTTCAATCCATGGATGGATCTCTGCAACTTGCATACCAAGTGTTCTTGGCCTTTTTGTATAAATCCATCCGCTTGCTACATAAAGATGCCTTTTTCAAGATGCCCATTAAGAAAGGCTGTCTTAACATCCATTTTCTAAATTTCGTAATCTAGCACTGCAACAATAGAGATCAAAATTCTGATGGATTTAAGCATAGCAACTGGAGAAAATGTTTCCTCATAATTGATTCCCTGTTTTTGAGTGAACCCTTTGGCTACTAATCTTGCTGTAAATGTTTCTACCCTTTCATCTACTCCTCTTTTACTCATGTAGATCCACTTGCATCCAATAGGTTTTAACCCATTTGGTGCCTCTATAAGTTCCCAGACTTTATTGGAATACATATATTCCATTTATTGATTCATAGCCCTTTTTTAATGTTTAACATTACTATCTATTAGAGCTTTATTGTAACTAGTGGGATCTTGTACATGTTCATCTGATATAGCCATATAGGTTTCTCCTAATGACATATATCTTGTTGGTAACCTAGTTACCCTCCCACTGCGACGAGGTTCTAAAATTGATGGTTGTTCAGGGATAATCCTTTGTTGATCAGACTGTTGCTCTTCATTCTGTTCTAAAATAGGTGTTGAAAGCTGAGTATCAATTTGATCACTTGACAGTTCTTCAAGTATTACCTTACTCTTAGGTCTGAAGTTCTTCATATAGTCTTCCTCGAGGGAAATAAAATGTGTGCTCACAATTACCTTTTTGTCTTAAGGACTATAAAATAAGCCTCCTCATGTTCCTTTGGGATACCCACAAACATGGAAACCTCAGAATGTGAATCCAGTTTATCTGCCTTTGGTTTCAGCACATGTGCTGGTGATCCCCAAATACGGACATGTTGTAAAATTGGTTTTTAACCTGACTATAATTCTATTAGGGTTTTAGGCAATGACTTAGATGGAACTAAGTTTAAAAGGTAAACTGTAGCTTCTAATGCTAGTCCCCAAAAAGAGATAGATAATGACGAATAACTTAGCATAGATCTCACCATATCCAAAAGAGATCTATTTCTCCTTTCAGCTACCCCATTTTATTGTAGTGTTCTTAGGGCAGTCAACTGAGATATAATCCTATTTTCAACTAGATACTCTTTGAAATCTCCGGAGAGATATTCACCACCTCGATTAGATCGAAGTTTCTTTATGTTCTTATCTAACTGCTTTTTGGTCTCAGTCTTGTACTCTTTCAATTTCTTAAGAGCTTTAGACTTATTACACATCAAATAAACATAACTGTATCTAGAGTAATCATCAGTGAAAGTGATGAAGTACTCATAGCCTCCTCGAGCTTGTACATTGATTGGTCCACATACATCTGTATGTACCAATTTAAGTGGTATTTTTTCACACACTCCTTTGGCTGAGAATGGCCTGTTGGTCATTTTTCCTTCTAAACAGGATTCACAGAGTGGTAATGATTCGTTTTCTAATGGACCCAATAGCCTATCTTTGATCATTCTTTGTATCCTATTTTGGTTTATATGACCTAAGCGTAAATGCCAGAGGTAGCACTGGTTGAAAGAAAATTTTCTTTTCTTAGATAAATGTGTATGCTTATTATTATCAATTACTGTGTCATGCATAGAAAGGATCATAGGGCTCAAATGATATAATTTATCTTCCAATGTACCAGAACAAATAAGTCTATTATTGTAAAAAATAGAACTGATGATCCAAAATTTACAGTATACCCTTGCTTTGAAAAACAAGCTACTGAAATTAAATTCCTCCTAATGTCTGGAACATAAAGAAAATTATTCAAAACTAAAGTCTCATTATTAAAAGATAATAAAACAGATCTAGTCTTCTCTACTGAAAAGAACTGCCTATCCCAAGCTGCAGCTTCATTATTTAGTTTCTTGGTTTTTTGAAACCAAAAAAGTGAATTACAAATATGATTAGTTGCTCCTAAATCCAACAGCCATGTGTCAACTGGATCCTGAACCAAACAAGCCTCAATAACAAAAAGATTTCTCATACTTGATTTCACAATCTTTGGGCAATCTTTTTTCTAGTGACCCTTCCGTCCACACTTGAAGCACTTGTTTTTAGGGTTGCCATCTTGCTATGTAGACAATCTCTTTTTCCTAGGTTTCTTCTTTTTAACTTTGCCTTTTGGCTTAGGCCCAAATGAAGAATTATTTTCAACAATATTTATGCTTCCTAGAGATTTCTCAACACGACAGATCTCTTCATCAGAATGGAGTTCGTTCATCAATTCTGTTAAGGTCATGTTTCTTTTGTTCATGTTATAATTGACCTTAAACTCTTTGAATGTATCTGGTAGAGATTTTAATACCATATCAATTTTTGAGTTATCATCGATTTGTGCGCCCTGAATCTCAGCTTCATTCAAATAGTCCATCATTTTGAGGACATGATCATGAACTATTGTGCCCTTCCCCATCTTGCTATTCATAACACCCTTAAATACTGCTTGTCTCGTAGAACGAGTACTCTGCCCAAACATCTTTTGTAGACTATCCATTATTTCAGTAGCAGTTTCCAAATTCTAGTGTTTAGTCTGCAAAGTATTAGAAATTAAGTTTAAAATGTAGCATTTAGCCATTTAATTGGCCTTTTGCTATTTCTCATAAAGCCTCTTCTCATTTCTATGAGCATTTTCTAGTGGTACTGGGGGGCATGCCTGGGTTAAGACATATTTATAATTTTCAGCAGTCAGGACAATATATAGATTTCTTTTCCAATCTATATAATTCTCACCAGTGAGTTTGTTTTGATTCAGAATAATAGCAAGTGGGCTTAAGGAAGACATTTCTAGAAAAAATAAAACATCCATGCATTAATATTTTGAAATAACATTCACAATAAAAATTTAAAATATAAAAAAACTATAAATGCATTTTATTTTATTGTAACGATAATCTAGTACCGTTTTAGCAAGCTATCTGTTGGGGAAGTCATTGTGCCACTTACTAGACCCAATTAACCATAAGATTATTTACTTTCATGTAGTAACATGATAAATAACTATCGTTATCTTTTAAGGCCAAAAATTTATTAACAGAGTTTCGTTGGGAGGTTAATAACAAATTTTGTTGAGTGTATAACCATTGTTTCAATCTACGTATTTCTAATATCATGCAGCCACCGTTAAAGTAATCAACAAATTAAAAAATATTTCGATTTTATCTTTAAAGAAGTTTATCAAATAAAATGTCTAATATATATACCCTCCGTAGGGAGCATCACTGTATCATGAAGTTGAGGTATATATATAATTTTATTATTGAACAAACAATGGAGCCCGTGGAAAAATTATCTTGAATCTTCCCTCTCCCGCTTAATATTTTAAAGTTGGTTTTTCTTTTTAAAATATGCATATATTGTTAATTGCATGCTTCCTATAATATTATCTAAGTGACATCTTATATTATCAAGCATTTGCAAATTTCAAACAATATACATGAATTCATGTTATATGAATGACATATATCATTATGCATAAATTGGCACTACCTATTCTATATGACATGTTATTATGGCATGTTAACATCCAAAACACAATATATAGAAAATTAAATAATCTCAATTCATGGTTTTCCTAAAATAAAAAAAAATATTAACCTTAAGCCTAATCTTCATTGGGCTTCTTGTCAATATCTTCTTCCATTAGATTATCTTTATTGATGGACTTGGTAAATATGGGCTTCAAATTTATTATTGGCCCAAATTTTTAATTTTAAAGATAATAAAATAGAATTTTAAGTAAAATTTTTGGACAAAAAATAAACATAATTTATTAAACTATATCCATGCATTTTAATCCATTAAACCCAAATATTATTGGACTTAAAACTAGGATTTACCAAGCCCAAAACTGTTTCTGGACTTAAATGCATAATAGTATACAAATTTTGCCCAAACTAAAAATATTATAGAAATTAGGAGTCTGAGTGATAATTACCACTCAAAAACCTTAATTTCATTTTTTCTTCTCCAACCACCATCACCAAAACACAGCAGCTGCCGTTCTCCTTTTCTTCGATGAGCACTCCTACTGTCAAGCTAGAAACACGCCACATGCCAGCGCCGGACATCA
The DNA here is from genome assembly GCA_025617385.1 of Murraya koenigii. Taxonomy (NCBI): domain Eukaryota; kingdom Viridiplantae; phylum Streptophyta; class Magnoliopsida; order Sapindales; family Rutaceae; genus Murraya; species Murraya koenigii. The sequence continues at coordinate 12,841,929 of CM046817.1, read as the reverse complement.
GCCACCTGCTGCTCCAGCCACGTGCAGTGTGAGCTGCGTTCTGCGCGAGCCTGGTGTGCTACCTACTGCGCGTGCATTGCAGGTTCTACGTGCGAGCGTGTTGCTGCGTGCAGGTGTGTTGTTGCAGCGAGTGCCGCGAGCAGCGTATGCTGCACACGCCTGCAGCAAGTGTTGTTGGATACTTGGTTCTTGCTCGAGAAATTTTTGTCTCTATCTCTTGATATTCTTTAGATAGTTTTGTTACATATTCCTAACGCCAATGGCTTACAAAAATTCTAAAACAAAAAATTAAAACCAAAAGGGAAATATGGTGATAATAGACCACCTTTTTTGTTATAAATCCAAAATAAAAATACAGACAAATTTCTAACCATGAATTGAGACAATCCAAGCATACTTTATTAATATATTAACAAATACTATATATCGAAATAAATTGTGCCACTCTAATACATAACAAACAAGATAGATTTCTTACGAAATCCTTATATATTATTATGAGATGTCTCTGATACTAATTGAAGGGATAAAATCAGGTTTTTCAAATTTTCAATTAAAACCTTTTAGGACCGATCTCAGACAGCATATAAGAATTAAGTAATCTACAAATTCGTACCTTTGATGATCTGAGAAGACAAACAATTGAGAGTTATATATCTGTCTCCAAATGATCGTCCAGGCTATGACTCAAGATCGATCAACATTGGATGTGTGGACGTCTGTTTCACCACTCCCAAATACAACTGGCGTCTTTTAGATGTCTTCTATATTTTTCTCAAAAACCCTGGAATCTTGTTCTCTAATCTTTTAAGAGAAAAGTACCCCTTTTATAATATCTTATGAAAAAACCCTAGTATATTAGGATTATGATTCCTATTTTAATTTAAAAATAAGATTCCTCTTTTAATTTAAATATTTAAATACTTAAATTAAATAATATCTTTTCACTTATGTAAAAGCGGAGAGAATGTGTAACTAACTAAGGGATCACCTTGTAAAATATCACAAGCCCCCTTTTACACTTGAATATAACATACTAAGCCTTAATAAATATTATAATTATAATTTTCACCTAGTAGGCCAGTTTTCTTACTTTTAGGTCCAATGATGGTGTTGTCAATTAAATGAGCTAACTCGGGGATCATTTGGGAATATACAATAGTGGTTACAATAATTAAATTTTTAATTAAACAAATATAATTATTTAATTCCAATTCTACTCCACTATAAGATTGGAATTGACCTCCATAATTATATGCTCGAATAATAATTCACCCAAGTCACATTGATTTCTTTACTGCACAATCCTTTGTACTACATCGTTAATTTAAATTGATATCTCAACTGTCCAATCAGTTTAATTACATCTTGTTCCTTGATACTTATTGGTTTTCTCTAATAATCATTTTCAACATACTTATTTGTGTTGACGTAGTCTTGACGGAGAATTCTATGATCAAGTACTAAAAACCCATCAAGAGATGTGTCATACAAATTATGTATTATTAATCTATAATTTCATTACTTGCAATTGCTCCCACCAAGATACCGAGTAATTTTGACTATATGTATATGCCGTGCCTATTGGTAACTTAAATGAAATAACAACTACAATCATGAAATTATAACTAACTCAATATTAAGATTACATTAAATCAATGCCTATGAGATTTAATAAGTCTGACAGTTATTACTATGTTGATTAAATCTCATATATAATTCAGTTCAATGTAGTCATACTACATTAATAAATTCATATATGATTAATACAAATCACTCAATGAAGTTATTACAGTCTATACCTAAATAAAGTGTCGAACTCTATTTATCAACTGCGAACTTAATTTATTTAATCATAAGATAACTTGTATTTATGTCTTTTGCGAATCCACATGGTGATCGCACAAATATATATAATATGATTAAATGGATTTTACTCAAAATATTAATGCAATAAAGATACATGAATAAAATACCTCATTTATTTTATTAATTAGAAATATATTTATTATAATAAATATATAAATATGCTTTAAAGAGTATATTTTTCCAATAGAACAAACACAAAGGCACTAGCATCAATGCCAACACTAGCACACAAAACAGCAAGATGAGGGTTAAAAGTTCCAGCTTGTTGGCTCATATGAGTTGCCATTTCAAAAAATAATTTATTTATAATTTATTTTAAGATTGTTGTTTAGATTACTATTAATTAGTAACTGATAAAAGAACAATCACTTTGTATGCAAAAATACACCAGTTAGGTTCCTAAGAAAGACTAGAAGGATCACAACGACCCTACTTAAAACTCATACTCCTTAGGCACTGTATATAGCCTTGGCGACAGAAACTTTCTACTGTACTTAAGTTTTCTAATAAACCTCTTACACACTTATCATAAGTTTATAATAATAATAATAATAACAACAATAATAAATTAAAATAGCAAACATATAACATATAAATAAATAAAATGTAATAATATAAAAACCACTAACCCAAGAATTGTAAAATAAATTTGCCACCTTCACAATGATGTTAAAATTATACTGGTGTTTGTCCCCTAGTTAAAAAAAATACTGTCAGTACAACCTATAGTGAAATTCAAACAAATGTTTGAATTTTATCACATTGAAGCCTAAAGCTAGAGAGTATTTACTTAAAGGGGAAGAGTAAAACTCACTTTAATTTTTTTATGTGTTTTGCAAATGAAAATGGAAGCCAATATATATAAGTTTCAAGGGAGGGCATTAGTTAGTTAAAATCCCAAGTGAGATTTTTCTTTATTTTTTCAAACCAATAGGTGTTCTTTGAGATCCAATTTCTTATTCATCAAAGTACCTGTTTGGGTAAATATCAGACAGGCCCCTCGAAGCCCTTCCAGCTGAGTAAGAGACCTCAAGACAGCCCTAGTTCGAGCGTAAGTCGGACGCCAAAGCAGCCAAGGTCGAGCTCCGAGGCTCTACAATCTGCTCGAGATCATCGAGGAAGGTCAAAGTTAGTCAAGCTCGGGAGACTCGAGGCGGCCAGAGCCCGAGCACTCCATCACCTGGCTCGGGGTAGTCTCTCGGGTCAAAGGCGGTCAAGGTCGAGAGCTAGGCACTCCTTAGCATGCTCGAGGTGCGTCCCTCGGGACAAAGGCTGGTCAAGGTCGAGGCCAGGGCACATCTCTCGTGCTTTCATGAGGATCTCGAGCCACGGTGGGCAAGATCAGGCCAGGAAACCCGGCCCGTTTTCTCGGAATCACGGCACACCTTTTGATGTCGACAAGGGTCCCACATGGTGGAGTGGTGATCTTGTTGTCGGTGGCAGGCCACGTGCCTCAGGCGTCATCATTCCTGCGCACTTGCGGGCATGGTGATCAGCCACGTGAATCGGGTTAAGGGACGGTAGCTCATCCACAGGGAATATTCAGCGAACACGGTTGTCGGAAGGACCGGATACCACTAGCGTGGGGTGGAAAGCCTAGAAAGGAAAAGGCGGGAAAAATGGAGTATAAAAGGAAGCGAAGGGAGCGTTACAAGGGTGGGACTTTCGAATTCGAGAAAAGGGTTGAAGAATTTGATTACTCGAAGGTTGGCATTTCTAATTCACGGAAGGGTTGGAAGAATTGAACAGAAAAAGAAGTTGGAACTCGATTCGAGAAAGGATGCTATAGCTCGAAGCGAGGTTCTTCCTTTTCAAATTTCTCTCATTTGATTCTACGAAAAAACACCATACTTATCGAAAAGGGGCGATATAATACCCCTTTCGTCTTTCAGGTCTCCTCACTAAGGAGATACCAAAAGAAACCGATTCTTGACTTGAGTCGGAGGGTTTCGTAGGGACCTTGGGCGACCCACGACCGGTTTTACGTGAGTGCGGTCAGGAGATCAGCTGATACGAAGAAGGCAGTGAGCGGGACAAAGGAGGCAATCACTGCTCGGGAGCTTATAGCGAGCGGAAGGATCGAGTCTTGTTTGAAGCCATGACGAGGCTTGAGCGAGTCCTGCTTGAAGCTATTTGGAAATCTTGTTTGAAGGTTGGAAGCCTTTGTTGAGGCGCAGCGGGAAAAGCTGCATCAACATTTTTGGCCAGCAGTCGTGGGGATCGGCACAAAAGCTGATTTCCTAATACATTGAAGACCTGCGACACAGCGATGAGGAAGCGGTAGAGAGGAGTAAGTCGAGAAGAATCGGTGACTTTGAGAGAAGTGGCCAATGAGGCCCGAGCAGGGAGATCCGAGGAAAGGATGGATCGGATGGAAAAGCAGATCGAAACTATGACCTCCTTATTACAAGAATTCGAGGAAGGACAGAGAAAAGCATGCAGCGATGTCCGGAGTCAGTAGGGAATGCTCGTGTTCGGGAAAATCGCGGAGATGAAGCCAAGACCTCGGGCACTGAGATGTTGCGATGAGAGAAGAAACAAACATGGAGGAAAGGGGTCTACGTCAACATTTGCGGGAGGCGACTGACCTCTCGTGCGGAAGAGTTGGAGGGAGAGAGTGCGAGGTTGGCCTGAGTTGTGAAAGATCTTGGAGGCAGAAAGAGTCAAGTGGCGAATAATCTTTGGACAATGAATCTCCTCTCTCCTCGGAGATCATGGGTGTCACTATCCCGCGACTTTTGCTTCCGGATCTGCAATATTCGGAAAGAGTGACCCGTTAATACCATAGGCGGTTCGATGACATGGCGAGGGTGCAAGGTGCAGTCGGCCTGGAGGTCGCGGGCACTTGCTGCTCTTGAGGAAGAGGCGAGAGAATAGTGCCATGAGACTCCACGGGAAGCATCTTGAGCTTTGAGCAGGATGTGCGGGGAGTTCGCGAGAACAATTCCGAGTGCGGTGACCCACGGGGATGACATGATGGGCTATCGGAAGTGAGGCGAGAAAGAAGGAGAGTCCCTCGGGAGTTTATCAAAGATACCGTAGATCGGTCCTAGATCTTGGTGCGTTCAACCATCCCGAGCTACGAGAGGATTAAAGGATGGGATCAGGATGGGGAGACCATGGTGGTATAACTGCTGAGTCCTTGATCCGTTCATATTCGGATGTGTATGAGCGGGTGAGCTGGATATGGAAATCGAAGAGGAAAAGGCTGCAAAGCGAGGAATTAACAAGACCGGGAGGCGTCTGGGTTGGCTCGTCAGAGACGAGCGAGTCGAGGCAGTGGAGCACGCAAGTCATGAGGAAGTATTTCGGTAAGTCCCTTGTATTATAAAATGCTAATATAAGATTTACGTCCCGAGATGGGATATGTAAAAGTACAAATGTATGTAAGAATGAGAAAAACATTCATAATGTAAGCTCGGGATGAAGACGAAAGGTTTGAGAAGAACTCCTCGGCATGAAGTCCGCACAGCTACTCATTAGGCAGGACGGTGCCAGACTTCGGGTTGTTGAAAACCGAGGCGGGAGTATCATCGAAGACCTCGGGTCCATTAAAAGGCTCGAGCGGAAGAAGAACTCCTCGGCATGAAGTCCCAAGCCTAACTCATTAGGCGGGACGATGCCAAGCTTCGAGTTGTTGAAAACGAGCAGGAGTGTTATCGGAAGCTCGGGTCGATTAAAAGCTCGAGGAAGAAGAGCTCTAGGCATGAAGTCCCAAGCCTAACTCATTAGGCGGGGACGGTGCCAAGCTTCGGGTTGTTGAAAACGAGGCGGGAGTAATATCGAGAAGACCTCGGGTCGATTAAAGGAGCTCGAGGAGAAGAAGAGCTCCTCGGCATGAAGTCCCAAGCCTAACTCATTAGGCGGGGACGGTGCCAGCTTCGGGTTGTTGAAAACCAGGCGGGAGTAATATCAGAAGACCTCGGGTCGATTAAAGAGCTCGAGGAAGAAGAGCTCCTCGGCATGAAGTCCCAAGCCTAACTTCATTAGGCGGGGACGGTGCCAAGCTTCGGGTTATTTGAAAACCGAGGCGGGAGTATCATCGGAAGACCTCGGGTCCATTAAAAGGCTCGGCGGAAGAAGAACTCCTCGGCATGAAGTCCCGAAGCCTAAGTCTTGGGTGGGGCGGTGCCATGCTTAGGTCGATTGCGGGCTGGCGGGAGTGTCGGCAAGCTCGGGTCGATTGCGGGGCTGGGCGGAAGTTCGAAGAGAACTCCTTGGCTAGAAGTCCCCAAGCCTAAGTCTTAGGCGGGACGGTGCCATGCTTGGGTCAGTGCGAGGCCGGCGGGGAGTGTCAGCAAGCTGGGTCAGTGCGGGCCGAGGCGGAGTTCAAGAAGAACTCCTTGGCTATAAGTCCCAAGCCTAAGTCTTAGGCGGGACGGTTGCCATGCTTGGGTCAGTGCGAGGCCGGCGGGAGTATCGACAAGCTGCAGGTCATTGCGAGGCCGGGCGGAAGTTCAGAAGAACTCCTTGGCTAGAAGTCCCCAAGCCTAAGTCTTAGGCGGGGACGGTTGCCATGCTTGGGTCGAGTGCGAGGCCAGGCGGGAGTAACTAACAAGATACTTTAGTCGATTGCGGGGTAGAGCAAAGATCCCGAAGAATTCCTCGGCCAGAGTCCAGTAGGGACGGTGTCACGTTCACGTCAATTAGATGCTCGGCAGGGAGGTTCGAGAAGGGCTCGGCGGTAGTAGCTGCAGAAGACACCTCGCTCGATTGCAAGCGGCGGGAGTAGCAGTGAGAACACACCTCGGTCAATTGCGGGCCGGGCGGAAGTTCAAGAAGAACTCCTTGGCTAGAAGTCCCAAAGCCTAAGTCTTAGGCGGGACGGTTGCCATGCTTGGGTCAGTGCGAGGCCAGGCGGGAGTAACCTAACAAGATACTTTAGTCGATTCGGGGCGAGCAAAGATCCAGAAGAATTCCTCGGCCAGAAGTCCAGTGGAGACGGTGTCACGTTCAGCGTCGATTGGATGCTCGGCGGAGAGGTTCGAGAAGGGCTCGGCGGTGGTAACTACTGAAGACACCTCGCTCGATTGCCAAGCCGGCGGGAGTAGTAATGAGAACACACTCGCTCGATTGCAAGCTAGGCGGCGGGAATGCAATGAGAACACACCTCGCTCGATTGCGAGGCCGAGCGAGAATAACGATGAGAAGACACCTCGGTCGATTACACCGGCGGTGGTGATGCGGAAGACACCTCGGTCATGCGGGCCCGGCGGAAGAAGCTCATGAAGAATACGAGGCGGAAGTCCCAGTGGCGAGGCCAGCCGACTGACTCTGAGGCCGGGCAAGAAGAGCGTGGGGAGGCGTAAAGGCCGCGAGTTCGGCCCGTCCTTGCTGAGTTTCAGGTCTTGTCTCGCTTCGCTCGAAAGACTAAGCGGGGGCTGGTGTTTGGGTAAATATCGAGACGAGGCCCTCGAAGCCCCTCCGGCTCGAGTAAGAGACCTCGAGAGCGAGCCTGGTTCGAGGCGAGTCGGGACGTCAAAGCGGTCAAGGTCGAGGCTCAGGAGCTCTGATCTGCTCGAGATCATCGAGGAAGGTCAAAGTTAGTCGAGCTCGGGGAACTCGAGGCGGCAGAGCCCAGAGCACTCCATCGCCTGACTCGAGGTGGTCCCTCGAGGTCAAAGGCTGGTCAAGGTCGAGAGCTAGGCACTCCTTGGCATGCTCGAGGTGGTCCCTCGGGACAAAGGCGGTCAAGGTCGAGGCCGAGGCACATCTCTCGTGCTCGCGAGAGATCTCAGAACCTGGTGGGCAAGATCAGAGCCGAGGCAGGCCAGTTTTCTCGGAATCATGGCACACTTTTGATGTCGACAAGGGTCCCAGCGTGGTGGAGTGGTGATCTCTGTTGTCGGTGGCAGGCACGTGCCTCCAGGCGTCATCATTCCTGCGCACTTGCAGGCATGGTGATCGGCCACGTGAATCGGGTTAAGGGGACGGTAGCTCATCCACAGGGAATATTCCGTCGAACACGGTTGTCGGAAGGACCGGATACCACTAGGCGTGGGAGTGGAAAGCCTAGAAAGGAAAAGGCGGGAAAAATGGAGTATAAAAGGAAGCGAAGGGAGCGTTACAAGGGTGGGACTTTCGAATTCGAGAAAAGGGTTGAAGAATTTGATTCTCGAAGGTTGGCATTTCTAATTCACGGAAGGGTTGGAAGAATTGAACCAGAAAAGAGTTGGAACTTCGATTCGAGAAAGGATACGTAAGCTCAAGCGGGTTCTTCCTTTTCAAATTTCTCGTTTGATTCTACGAAAAAACACCATACTTATCGAAAGGGCGATATAATACCCACTTCGTCTTTCAGGTCTCCCTCAGCTAGGGAGATACCAAAAAAGAAACCCGATTCTTGACTTGAGTCGGAGGGTTTCGTAGGGTTCTGCCGCGACCACGACCCGGTTTACGTGAGTGCGGTCAGGAGATCAGCTGATACGAGAAGAGGCAGTAGACGGGACAAGGAGGCAATCACTGCTCGAGCTTATAGCGGCGGAAGGATCGAGTCTTGTTTGAAGCCATGACGGAAGCTTGAGCAGATCCTACTGAAAGCTATTTGGAAATCTTGTTTGAAGGTTCGAAGCCTTTGTTGAGGCCAGCGGGAAAAGCTGCATCAACATTTTTGGCAGCCAGTCTGTGGGGATCGGCACAAAAGCTGATTTCCTAATACATTGAAGACCTGCGACACTAGCGATGAGGGAAGCAGTAGAAGAGGAGTAAGTCGAGAAGAATCGGTGACTTTGAGAGAAGTGGCCAATGAGGCCCGAGCAGGGAGATCCGAGGAAAGGATGGATCGGATGGAAAAGCAGATCGAAACTATGACCTCCTTATTACAAGAATTCGGGGAAGGACGAGAGAAAAGCATGCTAGCGATGTCCGGAGTCAGTGAGGAATGCTCGTATTCGGGAAAATCACGGGAGATGAAGCCCAAGACCTCGGGCACCGAGATGTTGCGGTGAGAGAAGAAACAAACATGGAGGAAGGGGTCTACGTCAACATTTGCGGAGGCAGTGACCCTCTCGTCTGCGGAAGAGTTGGAGGGAGAGATGCAGCGAGTTGGCACGAGTTGTGAAAGATCTTGAGGAAGCGAAAGAGTCAAGGTGGCGAATAATCTTTGGACAATGAATCTCCTCTCTCCTCGGAGATCATGGGTGTCACCATCCCACGCGACTTTTGCTTCCGGATCTGCAATATTCGGGAAAGAGTGACCCGTTAATACCACGTAGGCGGTTCGATGACATAGCGGGGTGCAAGTGTGTCAGTCGGCTGAAGGTCGCGAGGGCCTTCAGCTCGCTCTTGAGGAAGAGGCGAGAGAATGGTACCATGAGACTCCACGGGAAGCATCTTGAGCTTTGAGCAGGATGTGCGGGGAGTTCGCGAGACAATTCCGAGTGCGGTGACCCACGAGGATGACATGATGGGTAGTCGGAAGTGAGGCGAGAAAGAAGGAGAGTCCCTCAGGGAGTTTATCAAAGATACCATAGATCGGTCCTAGATCTTGGTGCGTTCGACCATCACCGAGCTACGAGGAGGATTAAAGGATGGGATCGGGATGGGGAGACCATGGTATAACTGCTGAGAGTCCTTGATCCGTTCATATTCGGATGTGTATGAGCGGGTGGCTGGATATGGAAATCGAAGAGGAAAAGGCTGCAAAGGCGAGGAATTAACAAGACCGGGAGGCGTCTGGGTTGGCTCGTCAGGACGAGCGAGAGTCGAGGCAGTGGAGCGCATGAAGTCTGAGGAAGTATTCCAGGTAAGTCCCTTGTATTATAAAATGCTAATATAAGATTTACGTCCCGAGATGGGATATGTAAAAGTACAAATGTATGTAAGAATGAGAAAAACATTCATAATGTAAGCTCGGGATGAAGAAGCGAAGGTTTGAAGAGAACTCCTCGGCATGAAGTCCCCAAGCCTAACTCATTAGGCGGAGACTGATTGCCAGCTTCGGGTTGTTGAAAACCAGGCGGGAGTATCATCGAGAAGACCTCGGGTCCATTAAAGGCTCGGCGGAAGAAGAACTCCTCGGCATGAAGTCCCAAGCCTAACTCATTAGGCGGGACGATGCCAGCTTCGGAGTTGTTGAAAACCGAGCGAGTGTTGCTCGGGAAGCTCGGGTCGATTAAAGACTCGAGGAAGAAGAGCTCCTAGGCATGAAGTCCCAAGCCTAACTCATTAGGCGGGACGGTGCCAAGCTTCAGGTTGTTGAAAACCGAGGCGGGAGTAATGTCGAGAAGACCTCGGGTCGATTAAAGGGCTCGAGGAGAAGAAGAGCTCCTCGGCATGAAGTCCCAAGCCTAACTCATTAGGCGGGACGATGCCAGCTCGGGTTGTTTGAAAACCGAGGCGGGAGTAATATCGGAAGACCTCGGGTCGATTAAAGGGCTCGAGGAGAAGAAGAGCTCCTCGGCATGAAGTCCCAAGCCTAACTCATTAGGCGGGGACGGTGCCAAGCTTCGGGTTATTTGAAAACCGAGGCGGGAGTATCATCGGAAGACCTCGGGTCCATTAAAGGCTCGGCGGAAGAAGAACTCCTCGGCATGAAGTCCCGAAGCCTAAGTCTTAGGTGGGGACGGTGCCATGCTTGGAGTCGATTGCGAGGACTGGCGGGAGTGTCAAGACACAGTCTGGGTCGATTCGAGGCTGAGGCGAAGTTCGAGAAGAACTCCTTGGCTAGAAGTCCCAAGCCTAAGTCTTAGGCGGGACGGTTGCCATGCTTGGGTCAGTGCGAGGCCGGCGGGAGTATCGACAAGCTGGGTCAGTTGCGGGGCCGAGGCGGAAGTTCGAGAAGAACTCCTTGGCTATAAGTCCCAAAGCCTAAGTCTTAGGCGGGGACGAGTGCCATGCTTGGGTCAGTGCGGGGCCGGCGGGAGTATCAGCAAGCATGGGTCAATTGCGAGGCCGGGCGGAAGTTCAGAAGAACTCCTTGGCTAGAAGTCCCAGAGCCTAAGTCTTAGGCGGGGACGGTGCCATGCTTGGGTCGAGTGCGAGGCCGGCGGGAGTAACCTAACAAGATACTTTAGTCGATTGCGGGTAGAGCAAAAGATCCCGAAGAATTCCTCGGCCGAAGTCCAGTAGGGACGGTTGTCACGTTCACGTCAATTAGATGCTCGGCGAGAGGTTCGAAGGGCTCGGCGGTAGTAGCTGCAGAAGACACCTCGCTCGATTGCAAGCGGCGGAGAGTAGTGAGAACACACCTCGGTCAATTGCGGGCCGGGCGGAAGTTCGAGAAGAACTCCTTGGCTAGAAGTCCCCAAAGCCTAAGTCTTAGGCGGGACCGGTGCCATGCTTGGGTCAGTGCGGGCCGCAGCTGGAGTAACCTAACAAGATACTTTAGTCGATTCTGGGGCCGAGCAAAGATCCAGAAGAATTCCTCGGACCGAAGTCCAGTGGAGACGGTGTCACGTTCAGCGTCAATTGGATGCTCGGCGGAGGTTCGAGAAGGGCTCGGCGGTAGTAGCTACTGAAGACACCTCGCTCGATTGCTGAGCCAGGCGGGAATGTGATGAACACACCTCGCTCGATTGCAAGCCCGGCGGGGAGTAGCATGAGAACACACCTCGCTCGATTGCGGGGCCAGAGCCAAGAATAACGGTGAGAAGACACCTCGGTCGATTACACCCGGCGGTGGTGATGCAGGAAGACACCTCGGTCATGCGGGCCGAGGCGAGAATAAGCTCATGAAGAATACGAGGCCGAAGTCCCCAGTGGCGAGCCAAGCACGATGACTACTGAGGCCGAGCAAAGAAGAGCGTGGGGAAGCGTAAAAGGCGCTGAGTTCGGCCCATCCTTCTCGAGTTTCAGGTCTTGTCTCGCTTCGCTCGAAAGACTAAGCGGGGGCCGGTGTTTGGGTAAATATCGAGACGAGGCCCTCGAAGCCCTTCAGCTCGAGTAAGAGACCTCGAAGGCAGCCTGGTTCGAGGCGAAGTCGGGCGACGTCAAGCGGTCAAGGTCGAGCTCAGAGCTCTACAATCGCTCGAGATCATCGAGGAAGGTCAAAGTTAGTCAAGCTCGGGGAACTCGGGCGGCCAGGAGCCAGAGCACTCCATCACCGGCTCGAGGTAGGTCCCTCGGGTCAAAGGCGGTCAAGGTCGAGAGCTAGGCACTCCTTGGCATGCTCGGGGTGCGTCCCTCGGGACAAAGGCTGGGTCAAGGTCGAGGCCGAGGCACATCTCTCGTGCTCGCATGAGATCTCGAGCACTGGTGGGCAAGATCAGGCCGAGGAAACCAGGCCAGTTTTCTCGGAATCATGGCACACTTTTGATGTCGACAAGGGTCCCACGTGGTGGAGTGGTGATCTTGTTGTCGGTGGCAGGCCACGTGCCTCCAGGCGTCATCATTCCTGCGCACTTGCGGGCATGGTGATCAGCCACGTGGATCGGGTTAAGGGGACGGTAGCTCATCCACAGGGAATATTCCGCCGAACACATTTGTCGGAAGGACCGGATACCACTAGGCGTGGGAGTGGAAAGCCTAGAAGCTCATCCAGGGAATATTCCATGAACCGGTGTCGGAAGGACCGGATACCACTAGCGTGGGAGTGGAAAGCCTAGAAAGGAAAAGAGCGGGAAAAATGGAGTATAAAAGGAAACGAAGGGGAACGTTACAAGGGTGGGACTTTCGAATTCAGAAAAGGGTTGAAGAATTTGATTCTCAAAGGTTGGCATTTCTAATTCACAGAAGGGTTGGAAGAATTGAACCCGAAAAAGAAGTTGGAACTTCTGATTCAGAAAGGATCTGTAAGCTCAAACAGGTTCTTCCTTTTCAAATTTCTCTCATTTGATTCTCTGAAAAAACACCATACTTATCCAAAAAAGGGGGGGCGATATAATACCCCTTTCATCTTTCCGGTCTCCCTCACTAAGGAGATACCAAAAAGAAACCCGATTCTTGACTTGGCGTCGGAGGGTTTCGCAGGACACGCCTGGCGACCACGACTCGGTTTTACGTGAGTGCGGTCAGGAGATCAGCATTACGAAGAAGGCAGTGAGCGGGACAAAGGAGGCAATCACTGCTCGAGCTTATAGCGGCGGAAGGATCGAGTCTTGTTTGAAGCCGTGGCGGAAGGCTTGAGACAGTCCTGCTAGACTGTTTGGAAATCTTGTTTGAAGGTTCGAAGCCTTGTTGAGGCCGCGGGAAAAGCTGCATCAACATTTTTGGCGGCAAATCTGTGGGGATCGGCACAAAAGCTGATTTCCTAATACATTGAAGACACGCAACACAGCGATGAGGGAAGCAGTAGAAGAGGAGTAAGTCCGGAAGAATCGGTGACTTTGAGAGAAGTGGCCAATGAGGCCCAGAGCAGGGAGATCCGAGGAAAGGATGGATCGGATGGAAAAGCAGATCGAAACTATGACCTCCACATTACAAGAATTCGGGGAAGGACGGAGAAAAGCATGTAACGATGTCCGGAGTCCAGTAGGGAATGCTCATGTTCGGGAAAATGCGGGAGATGAAGCCCAAGACCTCGGGCACTAGAATGTTGCGGTGAGAGAAGAAACAAACATGGAGGAAAGGGGTCTCAGTCAACATTTGCGAGGAGGCACTGACCTCTCGTCGCGGAGGAGTTGGAGGAGAGGTACGTGAGGTTGGCACTGAGTTGTGGAAGATCTTGAGAGGCAGAAAGAGTCAAGCTGGCGAATAATCTTTGGACAATGAATCTCCTCTCTCCCGGAGATCATGGGTGTCCACGATCCACGTGACTTTCGCTTCCGGATCTGCAATATTCGGGAAAGAGTGACCCATTAATACACATAGAGCGGTTCGATGACATGGCAGGGGTGCAAGGTGCATCGGTGACCGGAGGTCGCGGGGCCTTCCGCTCACTCTTGAGGGAAGAGGCGAGAGAATGGTGCATGAGACTCCAGGGAAGCATCTTGAGCTTTGAGCAGGATGTGCGGGGAGTTCGCGAGAACAATTCGAGTGCGGTGACCCACGAGGATGACATGATGGGTTGTCGAGAGTGAGGCGGAAAGAAGGAGAGTCCCTCAGGAGTTTATCAAAGATACCATAGATCGGTCCTAGATCTTGGTGCGTTCGACCATCCCGAGCTACGAGGAGGATTAAAGGATGGGATCAGGATGGGAGACCATGGTATAACCTGCGAGTCCTTGATCCGTTCATATTCGGATGCGTATGAGCAGGTGAAGCTGGATATGGAAATCGAAGAGGAAAAGGCTGCAAAGCGAGGAATTAGCAGGACCGGGAGCGTCTCGGGTTGGCTCGTCCAGACGAGCGAGGAGTCGAGGCAGTGGAGCGCACAAGTCTGAGGAAGTATTTCAGGTAAGTCCCTTGTATTATAAAATGCTAATATAAGATTTACGTCCCGAGATGGGATATGTAAAAGTACAAATGTATGTAAGAATGAGAAAAACATTCATAATGTAAGCTCAGGATGAAGAGCAAAGGTTTCAGAAGAACTCCTCGGCATGAAGTCCCAAAGCCTAACTCATTAGGCGGGACGGTGCCAAGCTCGGGTTATTTGAAAACCAGAGCAGGAGTATCATCAGAAGACCTCGGGTCCATTAAAAGGCTCGAGCAGAAGAAGAACTCCTCGGCATGAAGTCCCAAGCCTAACTCATTAGGCGGGACGATGCCAGCTTCAGGTTGTTGAAAACCAGAGCGGGAGTGTTATCGAAGCCTCGGGTCGATTAAAAGGCTCGAGGAAGAAGAGCTCCTCGGCATGAAGTCCCAAGCCTAACTCATTAGGCGGGACGGTGCTAAGCTTCGGGTTGTTGAAAACCGAGGCGGGAGTATCATCGAAGACCTCGGGTCGATTAAAGGGCTCGAGGAGAAGAAGAGCTCCTCGGCATGAAGTCCCAAGCCTAACTCATTAGGCGGGACGGTGCCAAGCTTCGGGTTGTTTGAAAACCGAGGCGGGAGTAATATCGAAGACCTCGGGTCGATTAAAGGGCTCGAGGAGAAGAAGAGCTCCTCGGCATGAAGTCCCAAGCCTAACTCATTAGGCGGGACGGTGCCAAGCTTCAGGTTATTTGAAAACCGAGGCGGGAGTATCATCGAAGACCTCGGGTCCATTAAAAGGCTCGAGCAGAAGAAGAACTCCTCGGCATGAAGTCCCCAAAGCCTAAGTCTTAGGTGGGACGGTGCCATGCTTGGGTCAGTGCGAGGCCAGGCGGGAGTGTCAGCAAGCTCAGGTCGATTGCGAGGCCGGGCGAAGTTCAGAAGAACTCCTTGGCTAGAAGTCCCAAGCCTAAGTCTTAGGCGGGACGGTGCCATGCTTGGGTCAGTGCGAGGCCCGGCGGGGAGTATCGGCAAGCTCGGGTCAATTCGAGGCCAGGCGGAAGTTCAGAAGAACTCCTTGGCTATAAGTCCCAAAGCCTAAGTCTTAGGCGGGACGGTGCCATGCTTGGGTCAGTTGCGAGGCCGGCGGGAGTATCGACAAGCTCGGGTCAATTGCGGGCCGAGGCGGAAGTTCAGAAGAACTCCTTGGCTAGAAGTCCCAAAGCCTAAGTCTTAGGCGGGACGGTGCCATGCTTGGGTCAATTGCGGGCCGGGCGGGAGTAACCTAACAAGATACTTTAGTCGATTGCAGGGTCGAGCAAAGATCCCGAAGAATTCCTCGGCCAAAGTCCAGTAGGACGGTGTCACGTTCACGTCAATTGGATGCTCGGCGAGAGGTTCGAGAAGGGCTCGGCGGTAGTAGCTGCGAAGACACCTCGCTCGATTGCAAGCCGAGCGGGAGTAGCAGTGAGAACACACCTCGGTCGATTGCGGGCCGGGCGGAAGTTCGAGAAGAACTCCTTGGCTAGAAGTCCCCAAAGCCTAAGTCTTAGGCGGGACGGTGCCATGCTTGGGTCAGTGCGAGGCCGGCGGGAGTAACCTAACAAGATACTTTAGTCGATTGCGGTGGCGAGCAAAGATCCAGAAGAATTCCTCGACCGAAGTCCAGTGAGGACGGTGTCACGTTCAGCGTCAATTGGATGCTCGGCGAGAGGTTCAAGAAGGGCTCGGCGGTAGTAACTCTGAGAGACACCTCGCTCGATTGCAAGCCAGGCGGGAGTAGCAATGAGAACACACCTCGCTCGATTGCAAGCCGGGCGGGATGTAATGAGAACACACCTCGCTCGATTGCGGGCCCGGCGAGAATAACAGTGAGAAGACACCTCGGTCGATTACACCCCGGCGGTGGTGATGCGGAAGACACCTCGGTCATGCGGGCCCGAGCGGAAGAAGCTCATGAAGAATACCGAGGCCGGAAGTCCCAGTGGCGAGGCCAAGCACGATCGACTACTGAGGCCCGAGCAAGAAGAGCGTGGGGAGGCGTAAAGGCCGCGAGTTCGGCCCATCCTTCTTGAGTTTCAGGTCTTGTCTCGCTTCGCTCGAAAGACTAAGCCGGGGGCTGGTGTTTGGGTAAATATCAGACGAGGCCCTCGAAGCCCTTCCAGCTCGAGTAAGAGACCTCGAAGGCAGCCTGGTTCGAGCGAAGTCGGGACGTCAAGCGGTCAAGGTCGAGCTCAGGGCTCTGCAATCTGCTCGAGATCATCGAGGAAGGTCAAAGTTAGTCAAGCTCGGGAGACTCGAGGCGGCAGAGCCCAGAGCACTCCATCACCGACTCGGGGTGGTCCCTCGAGGTCAAGGCTGGTCAAGGTCGAGAGCTAGGCACTCCTTGGCATGCTCGGGGTGGTCCCTCGGGACAAAGGCTGGTCAAGGTCGAGGCCAGGGCACATCTCTCGTGCTCGCGAGAGATCTACTGAGCACTGGTGGGCAAGATCAGGCCAGGAGACCAGGCCGTTTTCTCGGAATCACGGCACACCTTTTGATGTCGACAAGGGTCCCACGTGGTGGAGTGGTGATCTCTTGTTGTCGGTGGCAGGCACGTGCCTCAAGGCGTCATCATTCCTGCGCACTTGCAGGCATGGTGATCGGCCACGTGAATCGGGTTAAGGGACGGTAGCTCATCCACAGGGAATATTCGCAGAACACGGTTGTCGGAAGGACCAGGATACCACTAGGCGTGGGAGTGGACAGCACTGGAAAGGAAAAGGCGGGAAAAATGGAGTATAAAAGGAAGCGAAGGAGCGTTACAAGGGTGGGACTTTCGAATTCGAGAAAGGGTTGAAGAATTTGATTCTCGAAGGTTGGCATTTCTAATTCACGGAAGGGTTGGAAGAATTGAACAGAAAAGAGTTGGAACTTCGATTCGAGAAAGGATACGTAGCTCGAACGAGGTTCTTCCTTTTCAAATTCTCTCATTTGATTCTCTGAAAAACACCATACTTATCCAAAAGGGGCGAAATAATACCCTTTCATCTTTCAGGTCTCCCTCACTAAGGAGATACCAAAAAGAAACCGATTCTTGACTTGGCGTCGGAGGGTTTCGCAGGGATCGCCTGGCGACCACGACCGGTTTTACGTGAGTGCAGGTCAGGAGATCATCGATACGAAGAAGGCAGTGAGCGGGACGAAGGAGGCAATCACTGCTCGAGCTTATCAGCGGCGGAAGGATCGAGTCTTGTTTGAAGCCGTGACGGAAGGCTTGAGCAGTCCTGCTCGAGCATTTTGGAGATCTTGTTGGAAGGTTCGAAGCCTTGTTGAGGCACGCGGGAAAAGCTGCATCAACATTTTTGGCGGCCGTCTGTGGGGATCGGCACAAAGCTGATTTCCTAATACATTGAAGACCACAACACAGCGATGAGGGAAGCGGTAGAAGAGGAGTAAGTCGGAAGAATCGGTGACTTTGAGAGAAGTGGCCAATGAGGCCCAGAGCAGGGAGATCCGAGGAAAGGATGGATCGGATGGAAAAGCAGATCGAAACTATGACCTCCATATTACAAGAATTCGGGGAAGGACGGAGAAAAGCATGTAGCGATGTCCGAGTCAGTCGAGGAATGCTCGTGTTCGGGAAAATCACGGAGATGAAGCCAAGACCTCGAGGCACAGAATGTTGCGATGAGAGAAGAAACAAACATGGAGGAAAGGGGTCTCGTCGACATTTGCGAGGAGACACTGACCTCTCGTGCGGAGGAGTTGGAGGGAGAGGTGCAGCGAGTTGGCCTGAGTTGTGGAAGATCTTGGAGGCAAGAAAGAGTCAAGTGGCGAATAATCTTTGGACAATGAATCTCCTCTCTCTCGGAGATCATGGGTGTCACGATCCACGTGACTTTCGCTTCCGGATCTGCAATATTCGGGAAAGAGTGACCCGATTAGTACACGTAGAGCGGTTCGATGACATGGCGGGGTGCAAGGTGCAGTCGGTGACCGCGAGGTCGCGAGGCCTTCCGCTCGCTCTTGAGGAAGGGCGAGAGAGAATGGTCTGCATGAGACTCCAGGGAAGCATCTTGAGCTTTGAGCGGATGTGCGGGGAGTTCGCGGAACAATTCGAGGTAGCGGTGACCCACGAGGGATGACATGATGGGCTGTCGGAAGTGAGGCGAGAAAGAAGGAGAGTCCCTCGGGAGTTTATCAAAGATACCATAGATCGGTCCTAGATCTTGGTGCGTTCGACCATCCCGAGCTACGAGGAGGATTAAAGGATGGGATCAGGATGGGAGACCATGGTATAACCTGCGGAGTCCTTGATCCGATTCATATTCGGATGCGTATGAGCGGGTGAAGCTGGATATGGAAATCGAAGAGGAAAAGGCTGCAAAGCGAGGAATTAGCGGGACCGAGGCGTCTGGGTTGGCTCGTCGAGACGAGCGAGAGTCGAGGCAGTGGAGCCTACGAGTCATGAGGAAGTATTCCGGTAGAGTCCCTTGTATTATAAAATGCTAATATAAGATTTAGGTCCCGAGATGGGATATGTAAAAGTACAAATGTATGTAAGAATGAGAAAAACATTCATAATGTAAGCTCGGGATGAAGAGCGAAGGTTTAGGAAGAACTCCTCGGCATGAAGTCCCGAAGCTTAACTCATTAGGCGGGACGGTGCCAGCTCGAGTTAGTTGAAAACCGAGGCGGGAGTATCATCAGAAGACCTCGGGTCGATTAAAAGGCTCGAGCGGAAGAAGAACTCCTCGGCATGAAGTCCCAAGCCTAACTCATTAGGCGGGACGGTGCCAAGCTTCGGGTTGTTGAAAACCGAGGCGGGAGTGTTATCGAAGCTCGGGTCGATTAAAAGGCTCGAGGAGAAGAAGAACTCCTCGGCATGAAGTCCCAAGCCTAACTCATTAGGCGGGACGGTGCCAAGCTTCGGGTTGTTGAAAACCGAGGCGGGAGTATCATCGGAAGACCTCGGGTCGATTAAAAGGCTCGAGCGGAAGAAGAACTCCTCGGCATGAAGTCCCAAGCCTAACTCATTAGGCGGGACGGTGCCAAGCTTCGGGTTGTTGAAAACCGAGGCGGGAGTATTATCAGAAGACCTCGGGTCGATTAAAGAGCTCGAGGGAAGAAGAACTCCTCGGCATGAAGTCCCAAGCCTAACTCATTAGGCGGGACGGTGCCAAGCTTCGGGTTATTGAAAACCGAGGCGGGAGTATCATCGAAGACCTCGGGTCGATTAAAAGGCTCGGCGGAAGAAGAACTCCTCGGCATGAAGTCCCAAGCCTAAGTCATTAGGTGGGACGGTGCCATGCTTGGGTCGATGCGAGGCCAGGCGGGGAGTATCAGCAAGCTCGGGTCGATTGCGAGGCTCGGGCGGAAGTTCAGAAGAACTCCTTGGCTAGAAGTCCCAAGCCTAAGTCTTAGGCGGGACGGTTGCCATGCTTGGGTCAGTTGCAGGGCCGGCGGGGAGTATCGAGCAAGCTCGGGTCAATTGCGAGGCCGGGCGGAAGTTCGAGAAGAACTCCTTGGCTAGAAGTCCCAAGCCTAAGTCTTAGGCGGGACGGTGCCATGCTTGGGTCAGTGCGAGGCCCGGCGGGGAGTATCGACAAGCTCGGGTCAATTGCGAGGCCGAGGCGGAAGTTCAGAAGAACTCCTTGGCTAGAAGTCCCCAAGCCTAAGTCTTAGGCGGGACGGTGCCATGCTTGGGTCAGTTGCGGGCCGGGCGGGAGTAACCTAACAAGATACTTTAGTCGATTGCGGGTCGAGCAAAGATCCCGAAGAATTCCTCGGCCAGAAGTCCAGTAGGACGGTGTCACGTTCACGTCAATTGGATGCTCGAGCGAGAGGTTCGAGAAGGGCTCGGCGGTAGTAGCTGCAGAAGACACCTCGCTCGATTGCAAGCCGAGCGGGAGTAGCAGTGAGAACACACCTCGGTCGATTGCAGGCCGGGCGGAAGTTCAAGAAGAACTCCTTGGCTAGAAGTCCCCAAGCCTAAGTCTTAGGCGGGACGGTGCCATGCTTGGGTCAGTGCGAGGCCCGGCGGGAGTAACCTAACAAGATACTTTAGTCGATTGCGGTAGAGCAAAGATCCAGAAGAATTCCTCGGCCAGAAGTCCAGTGGAGACGGTGTCACGTTCGCGTCGATTGGATGCTCGGCGAGAGGTTCGAGAAGGGCTCGGCGGTGGTAACTCTGAAGACACCTCGGCTCGATTGCAAGCCAGGCGGGAATGCAATGAGAACACACCTCGCTCGATTGCAAGCCAGGCGGGAGTAGCAATGAACACACCTCGCTCGATTGCGAGGCCGGCGGGAATAACAGTGAAGACACCTCGGTCGATTACACCCGGCGGTAGTGATACAGGAAGACACCTCGGTCATGCGGGCCCGAGCGGAAGAAGCTCATGAAGAATACCGAGGCCGAAGTCCCACGTGGCGAGCCAAGCCGACCGACTACTGAGGCCGAGCAAGAAGAGCGTGGGGAAGCGTAAAGGCCGCGAGTTCGGCCCGTCACTTACTGAGTTTCAGGTCTTGTCTCGCTTCGCTCGAAAGACTAAGCGGGGGCTGGTGTTTGGGTAAATATCAGACGAGGCCCTCGAAGCCCTTCCAGCTCGAGTAAGAGACCTCGAAGGCAGCCTAGTTCGGCGAGTCGGGACGTCAAGCGGTCAAGGTCGAGCTCAGGGCTCTG